>CM059971.1:81661007-82346938 GCA_030490835.1 Annona cherimola | reverse complement strand
AGACATGGAAGCAATTGGCAGTCTGGTACATTCTCGACACAAATTCTCTTTAATATAATCTCTTATTAAGAACGAGGAAACCTTCTTCATTTCAATAAATTTAGGGATTTGTTGCGGAATGTTGCCATTTGACTGTTCTTATCTTTCTTCATTTGTAGATAACTGATGCTGATATTATGAAGGAGGCAAAATCAATCTATTTTATCAATTAAATACTTCCTATTCTTCTACAAAATGAAGTCGTTCACTTCCTTGGATTTGGCAATCGACTTGGGTTTGATCCACTGCCTTCAAAGTTGCAGGTTATTTGAATAATGTGATAGATCCTTTTCTTGATTTGCTGCAGTTCCTAAATTGTTCTGCCTTAATAAATTGTCTTGCAAATTCCTTCAAAACAAATTATCAAGGAACAATAATTCTGTGGACTTTTTTGTATTTTTGTTAGTGCAATTTTCTTCAATCTAAGCTGCACTGGCCTGTTTATCTCCTTTTCAGGGTTCTGGACTTCCCATATGCTTTCAGTGTAATGAAGTTTACTAACTATGAGTTTATATGTAGTGCTGTTCCTTTGTGCCACTTTCTCCTTTTTTTGGCTTTGGGTTTATGACATTAGTTGACCACCTTTTAACGGGCTGTAAATTTTAAATATAATCTTATAGCAGGAATGCTTGGTTGTAACCCCATAAATAGTTTCTTTGAGAAATCTTTGCATGTAGTCAACTCCTACATCATGCTATGAGTATTTACAAGTATTTAAGGGCCGGTGAAGTCTTAGACTGCCCACAGTGGCGAGACAATCTTTCAAGTCAAATGATGTGTCCTACTCTGTTCCATCTTGTTAATAAAATAAGAGGAAATGAAGTTTTATTTGTTTCAAGAAAAAAGGAACCTTTTTGGCTCTTTTGCATTGTAGTCTATTTGAGTCCTATCAATTTCAAGATATCTACCTGTTATTGTCCAAGTAATATTAACCTGGCATTGGTTGGATATAAAGTGAAACTAGGATAAGGGTTGAGAGTTGTAGAATGGAATGCTAGGAAAAAAAGAAAAAGATTGCCTTCTTCTTCCAGATTCACACAATCAAACAATTATATATTTAACAACTTTCAATTGGAGATGGTTCAGGCAACAAAATCAGACATCAGGCCATATAGCAACAGTTTAATCTTCTCCCAACTCCTTAATATTTGTTTCAGACCCTTCTGCAATGTCTTTATCAATCTGAAGTGGAACAGCAGTTTAAAATTATTTTCAGCGGTTCTTATACAAGTTGGTGCATTTCATTGAGTTTCATTTACTCTTAAAAAGGTCCTAAAACTTGATCTGCTACCTTTCTATCATTGCCTTGTGCATTTCTAGTACATTTTCTTCAACACATTATGATTCTCTATCATCCGGAACATTTCTTTAAAGTCTATTCAATATTTTTGTGCATGCTCCATGTCTGGACTAACCGCTACATTTGCTTTTCAGAGATTAAGATGCAAATGCAACTTTCATGCATTGAAGTTTGTGCCAAAAATTCAGCAAGTTGGTTCTTTATTGGTTAGGAGGATCCGGAAGTATAATGGACAGCACAGCTTAATAGACAAACACTTGTTTGGGAAGTTCATGCCAACTAGCCCTGAGAATTAGAATGAAGGCTCAAGAGGTCCATCCAAATATCTTGCATTACACTTGAGATTTGAAATGAATATGGTAGCATACTCACTATGCGATTTTGGAGGAGGAGAAAATGAGGGAAAGGAGTTGCAAGCCTACAGGAGCATACATTTTCCTCTGCTGGTCAAGCGCATGGAAGAGACAAAGTTATGTTTCTTCTTCTGAATTTTAAACGAAAAACTCTGCAATGGGTGCTTGCTAATTCAGTCTTGAAAACAACCTCCACAGAATAGATTGTGGGCTGTACATCATCAAGTGGTCATGTATTGTTACAAACTCATTCTTGGCCAGCCTAATGAATTCACTGGCTTGTGCTTGCTTGTCATTGTCCGAGTGATCATACTATAATGTGCAGCTTAGAGTAGCTTAAAAGCACAAGCAGCATGCATTAGCCTGTTTGGATATCAGTGGCCTTAACAAAGTTCTTTGTTAGGTTGCTGATTGCTATTTCATTAATAGGATATATTTTATGTCTGATTTCTTTTAGGTTCCCCTCTCCTGCAGAATTGAGGAAATTGGGCAGATGTCCATTGACACCTAAAGAAGTAACTCTCATGCTTTCGGCTCTTGGCTACAAACACAAAACTTACATCTATCTTGTTGGGTCTCATTTATATGGTGGGCAGTCGAGGATGCTTCCATTCACTAGCCTTTACCCAAATTTGATCACGAAGGAAGATTTGCTCACTCCAGCGGAACTTACACTTTTCATGAATTTCTCATCCCAGGTGATCGTGCAGCTCTGTGTGTGTGTGTTTCTATCTAGGGAGATTTAACTTGAACTGAAAAATATAAAGTTCAAAAAATGCAAGTATTTCTCTTTCCAAAATTTAATAAGAGTTTGGCCTATTCCAAGTCCTTCTGTTACTATGCTATAGTTCCATGGGATTGGTTAACAACTCTAGTTTTATGTCTCTTGCCTTCAGGATTTATAGAGTTGCAAGAATATCTAAAATATTTCTTTTCTTAATTTGAGAATATTTACCTTCTGTTGATGATTCAGCTAATTAATGGATTCACAAGGAGTTGTATCTCAAATTAATCAGCTAGATTAGAAGATTTTACATGTTGATTATCGACCTATGATTGGTCACTGTCATCTCTAAGGAAAGCAGGCTGACACGAAGCTCAATCCATGCTAAGGCACTCTGAATTAAGGTTAATTTGATGATTTTCATTATGAAGTGCATTTTTCAGGTCTGTATATCTGGGGGTGAGTTATGAGGTTAATAGTACAAGTAGAAATCATCACAATGTTTTGGTATCCTAGGGATTAACAAAACATTCTTATGTATATATATGCAGAAGCTTGGTATCTATGCTAGTCAATCTCTATGATATACTTTCAAAAGTAACCATCACAGAGAAGTTTTATCATTTGGCAGCTTTCTCTGACCCTAATCAAGTTCTTTTCATTCATCCTCCCATTCACTTTATATAGTCTCATCATGTGCCTAACATTTCCTACTTTCCATTGGCGAGGGCTCAGGATTCCCATGCATATTCTGCACCCACCATTCAAAAGTTGAATGTAAAATATTTGTTTAAGTGCACATAGGATTCCATTGACAGGCCTGGGAGGCCTTGGTGAACAATCAGTACAGAAGAACGGCACAAATGTGGGAATGTTTGCTGATGTTAGAATTCTTATTGCCAGAACAAATCTTAAACATTGGAATTCTTGATAACCTGTAAATTAGGAACATATACCAACTAAAATTTTGATTTAGATGTAGATAGTTTTTTGTAACCAAGGCAGCAGGACGTTGTCATGAAAGCATTTTATGATTCACCACGGTAAATGATCATCTCACGCGTAGGTGATACGAGCTCTAGGTTGTGAAAATTGATTATTCAGTTCAATAGATACACCCTTAAGAAACTTTCTGTTGCATTTCCATATTAACCTGTTATAATTCTTAAAGAAATATGCATATCGTCAATATAAAAGACAGTCTATTCCTTGTTCCAAACACACTAGTAAACACATTGGGAAACACATTGGATTATATAGTAATTCTAAAATAAAGTTTTTAAAAATCTGGACTAATCTTTGTTCAGTAAGCAACGGGATAGTCTGTACTGATCTCTGTTTTGTCCTGTGTCCCCCTCGCAGATAGCAGCGTTGGATTTCATTGCATGTGTAATTTCAGATGTTTTTTCCATAACAGATTCAGGAAGCCAGCTTTCTTCATTGGTTACTGGATACTGAACTTATTATAGTGGTGGACTTGCTCCAACCTTGCGTCCCAACAAGAAAAGATTTGCAGCAATTTTATCTGAGAATGGTGCATTACAATGGAGAGACTTTGAGGAGAGAGTAAGAAAAATGATAGATGAAACCCAAAGAGTGCTTGTTCGGAGAAAGGATCGAAGCATATATAGGCAACCAAGATGTCCAAAATGCATGTGTAAAAAAATCGATAGTGCATTCACACAATTTTAACGTTATCAACTCACCTTGAGTTTCCATGTAGAAATCATTCATCCCCATTCTTTTCTTTTCTTTTCTTTTTGGTTTTAAAGTCTGTTCCCACCAGTGTTGTCAGAATCGGACCGGACCGGCCGGTCCGACCGGGAACCGGTCCTGGTTCCGGTTCGATTCGATGCGGTTCGGTTCGAATGTAGAAAATCGTTTGAACCGGCGAACCGGCGGTCGAACCGGAATATCCGGTCCAACCTGGTTCGACCGGTCGGACGGGCTGGCCCTCTAATAATATATATTAAAAAAAAACCGTCGAAAGCTCGAAATCGAATCTCCCCTGCTCGTCTTCCTCACCTCCTGCTCAAACCCTAAGTCCCTAATCCGCCGCCCGCTCCCGATTCTGCCTTGCCGTCCGCCCAGGCTTCGTCCTCAGCATCGGCACGCACCGCCGTAGCACGCCCCCGCGCCCTCTGTCGCACCGGCCTTCATGCGTCTGCTTCGTCTTCAGCACCAGCACGGGCCACCACCGCACCGTCCGCCTCTGCACCATCAGCCGCGTAATCCTCCGGTACTGCCTGCCCACCTAACACGCGCCCACGCCGTCCGCCCACCCGCATTTCTTCCTCAGCATCGGCACGTGCCGCCGCTGCACGCCCAACACACCCCTGCGTCATCCGTCGCACTGTGCGCCCGCCGTCCGCCGAGCTCGCCTCGAGCTGCCGTTCGCCGGCAGGCTGTTCGCCGTCTTACTGTCTCGCTGCTTGCCGTCTCTGGTAACGCCCACCGTCGCCTCGCGGTGGCCGTCTCACCGTCGCCGGGCTCAGTCCACTCATGTCTCGTATTTCTTTTATTTCCCAGCAAAGACGGACTTGGCAGCCACACCAGTGACTTTCAGGCTTTTGGCGCTTGCCCTTCTAGTAGGCCTTTGACTGAGACCCACGACTTCCTTCTTATTCTGAGCCGAACACTTCCACCAAATTGGTCGTATACGGGGACCTTCTAAATCCAAGGGTCATTATAGGCCGTGCTAGAGCCAAGGAACTCAACGAAGACAAGCCAGTTTCCTTTTCTTCTAAGAGCGGTCTGTCTGATCAAAGCGCTCATGGTCTTCGAACTAGTCATTAATGGTGACGCTTCATTGCTATCTTTTTCTTTTTACGCTGACAGCCCGACCCTAGCTTCGACGAGCTGAAGTAGCCCTGCCCTCTCTTAAGAGCTAGCTTCCATTCATCCTAATCTTGTCCTTCCCTCTTAACGCCATGGAGAGTGCCCTCTGACGCCCGTAATCTTAAGACTTTTGCTAGGATAGACGCGCTGGGATAGCAAGCGACGTTTGTTGAAAGAGGGGCAGGAGATTCTAGATCTGCTGGCCGTCTCTCCGATAAGCTGCAAACAGGGTACTCAATACTCTCATACCATTTATTTATTTAGCAATTTATATTTAGGTATACATTAAATCATTAATACATAATTTTTTTTGCCTAATTTTGTGCGTATTTAATTTTGTGTGTGCAACTCATGTAATTAATACATGATTTTTTTGCCTAATTTTGTGCGTGCAACTCATGTAATTAATATTACTCTTATAATTAATTGTATAGCAAAAAAAATTATAATATAGCTAATAAAATATTATACTAAATTAAATGATACCACATCTTGCGTAAATAATTAAATATGCAGCCACTATTTCAATTAACTATATGGTTTATGCACTCTCAGTTAATGTAGTTAATTTTTTAAAAATTCATGCTCAAAGATTTTTTAAAACTTGCTATTAATTTTTTCCTGCGTGTTTTGTACTTATATTGTGGTCCTTAAATTTAACATATATATTTAAGATTTATAAAACTATAATTTTTTCAATATATTTATTTAAAATTTAAAAATTTTAATAATTATGACATCATAAGTATGTCATGCTGATGTCACCGGTTCGAACCGGTTTGATTAACCGGTCGGACCGGTTCGAACCAGACCAGTACCTTTACCGGTTCAATCACCGGTTCGGTTCTGACAACATTGGTTCCCACACCTGATGTATATTTCTTCAACGAAAATGAAAGGCAGAAAATGAGCTTATTTTATTGCATCAAGCCCGAAAACCAAACTCATCTGATATACATACAAATCGACACTCCAAACTTTCCTCTCCATTCTCACTGGAACTCGTGAGCTTCTGTCGTTTTCTCTGCCAACCCACCCATTCAGATCACCCCATTCCATTTCTTCTTGGCAAGTCTTTCCTGTTGATGTCTTTTGGCTAGACTTCTAGGAGAGAGGCTTATGATGGAGGAAAGAAGCGGTTAAGATTAAAGGGGAGGGTATAGAACTCCTCATTCCTGTTGTCCCCTTTAAACGATCGGAACTTGGACCACCATGACATTCCTCTATCAGCAGATGCATCCTTGTAGTCGAGTGTGTTATCAAGAAAAACAGCTACAATCAAAGCAACGGTTGGTGAGGAGAAGAAGAAGGTGTTGATGAAATCATTGAACTACGACAAAGAAAGAAACAGGGTGAGACTTGCAAAAACACCAAACCATAGCCTTGTTGAAAGGAAGGCAGAATAAGATAGCCAATTCCAATTATCAAACACCCACATATGTGCGTATTTGGTATTCCAAAAAAGAAAAAAAAGAAAAAAAATTCTACCAAACTTTTTTTTATGAAAATATACGAAACTTTTCTTTGTGCTTTTCTATATAATTGTCCTACTTTTTAATTATTTTTACACTTCTAATTATTTCTTCATATTTTTTTTATACAAGTATCCTTTACTCCTATTCATTAACCCATAGCGTATCACATTGCTCTCTTATATTTTCCAAGATTTTTCCCACATCAACCTTTCAACTTTTCCAAATTACCAAACATACCCAGTAAGACATTATCATTCTCACTTCCATTTTTTAAAAAAAAATTATTTCTTCTTCACTACTAATGTGAGTGATCCCCACCCACTCAGCATCTTTATCTTCAAAACATGCTGATTCAAGGATCAAAATTTGTTAGACACTGATGCAAGCTTCATTCACACATAGTCATCATTAAGTGTGGCCATTTTATAGCAAGGGAGCAAGTGCTACCCACCCATCCGGCACTGGTGTGAGCTGGACCATGCCTGGCACCAGTAGTATACACGTAGAAGTACTGTGGCACAGATAAACCTAGGAACAGCGACACTCCCATGACGAACAAGTTGCTCATCGAGTTTATGTTAGTGAACTGCAGAAACGAGAGCCCCACAGTAGCTGCAAAAACAACATTAAAACAATCCCATCACCGCCCATCAGTGTCTACATCTTTCTGGCCAAACACATGTGTACTGCATAATACGGAAGGGAAGAAATAGATGCCTACCAACTAGACCAAACAAAACGCAGTAAACAGCAGCAAAGATTGTGAATGGTGTTGAAGCGAAAAGTGCACCGAATTTTCCAGCGTGGTGGTACCAAAATTCCAACATTTGTTACTCGTTACCAATTAATTGGCAGACGTTGCAGTAAATTGGCTGGATTATGAATACTACATACCCAACAAGGAGAAGCCTATCATGAAACCAGCTGACATTTGAATGACCTTGCGGCTTCCAACTCTAGTCGACCCAAGAAGACCCACATTCTCTCTGCAGCCATTTCATGAGATTGGATGCTGAGTATGGGGACGAGTTTTATGCTGACTATGATTAATATATGTGCTGATTATAAAAATTTATAACGTATACAAATTTCTACTTTTCCAGTAAATAAAAGTGTAAATAATTATTATTGATTTATTAAATATATTAATTAGGTAAAGGATCCAATTATTGAATTTATTTAAAATTTAATAAGAATCTATATTTTATTATTTAATATTATTAGTATCTTTCGTATTGCATTTACGGATAATATATTCGATATAGATTTTATGAACAATCTATAAAATCCATCAAATCAATTCATTATAAATTGATAACTCTATAAAAATCATAAATCGTGTATATATTAGTTGATGATTTTGCATTATTCTTGTAAAATCTGTATTGTCCATCAAATTTGTGAAAATGAAATGTCATCAATCCTATTTCAGGTGTTAAAACTGTATAACTAGTTTATGTTATCAGACAAGTACGTAGCAAAATCATATATTTTATACAACTCATAAAATATATAAAATTTATCAATTACATATGCGCTATTTTTGTGATACTCGAATAACCTGTAAAATTTATTTCATAAGAAAAATGAATAAAGATTACAAGTATAACACATCATCCACATAAATTGCATAAAAACTGTAAAATCCGTAATATCTGTAAAATCTATAAAATCGGTCAAACATGCTAAATTATATCATTTGTTCAAATTTATTTTTTAAAATAAATCTATTCTGAATTTGCAAATTTTAGGCGTACATTACCGATTATAATTTATAATGAATATCATACAATTTAATATCATGGATCACTGATCATCAATAGTACTTTATTAAAATCATATGATTAACCATAGAAATAAATGCACCCCAAAGTACTATAATTAATCTCACCTACCCATACTCACACTTTACCCACAATGCTACTCTCATGGTATGAAATTATCATATTACCCTCATTTGCACTTTATGCAAAAGTGTAAACGTTTGCACTCACACCTGCCTCAATATTTTATGGATGTACATATTAAACAAGCTGAAGAAGTTTTTAAATTTGTTCTAGAATATGAAATTTTGGTTTTATGAAGGTTATAATGGTTTACCACTTCCAAATTAAGTCTCTGTGTGCCTTCTTCTTCTCTCCCTTCTCGACAAATAAGCAGTCTCACATGAGAATGAATTAGCTCTCGGAAATAAGAAAACATTGTTATGACTGACAAGTTTCTCAGTTCTCCTCTTTCTTCTTTGTGTGGTTGACTCACAACATGATAGGCCAAGTGGCAGAATGATAGGGAATGAGAAAAAAGATAAGGAAGGCATTTTATGCATGTGGGCCAAGTGAGGAGCCGATGTTCTGCTTTAAGGGTTCGCTGTAACCTGACCTATACAAGCCCAGGTCTGGTAACTTTAGTACCTGAATTCTCATTCAATTCAAGGAACTTCCCTCCTAAAGAGGGTCCCCTTTTACCATGAGCCGTATATGAGGTGAGAGGTACCAGTTTCCCGATCCATCTCCAAGGGATGGGATCACAACACAGGATCCTTGATGATGCTATGCAACAATTGGGCTGTAATTCTTCTTGTGGCTAGTTCAAAGGGACTAAACGATCTATTGCAAGTTCACATGGAACCCAAAAAGTCGTGAATATTACAGCATTTTTTTTTTAGATTTTATACAACAATGTCGAGAATGTAGGGGACACCAATTGACTGCAATGTCTGCAACGACGCTGCTGGTTGTTTGTAATGTTGAAAATGTTGGCAGCGACATTTCCTTTCAACATTTTTTTAGAGGGCCAATCCATGGGAAGCGCTTCCCATGAGAAAAAAGGAAGCAGGGGCAATGTGGTAATTTTTCATCGTGAGTATGTTTGTTTAAAAACGTGAGTATGTTTGGTTTTTTGATAAATTTTGTATTATATACATATAAAATCTCAATCTATTCTATTCATTTGATAGATCAATTAGTAAAACGTATGTAAACATAATTTTTCATTATTTGACAATTTTTAAAAATATTAGTGTACAAAAAATAATTTTTTAATAAGATTTCATTATAATTGGTAATGTTGAAAAATATAATTTTTATTAGGAGTTATGTTATATTATTTAAAGTTAATGTAATTAAGGTACTCTCAAGAATAACAATTTCTTATATTTTTCTTGATTTTTTGAAAATTTATTAATATTTTTTTATTTTCTGAATATAATAGAATCGAACCGTGTCTAATCGAGTCTAACCGTGTCTAACCGTGTCTGACTGTGTCTAATTTTTGAAATTAATAATTTAATCCTAATTTAATACTTGTAATATGATCCTAGGGCTCTTATAAGGTCATTTATATCTTAACAACAAAATTTGGAACACAAATAATATGATTTAATAAAATCACCATAATCTAACTATGTCTAACCACGTCTAATCTTGTCTAACCGCGTCTAATTTTTGAAATTAATAATTTAATCCTAATTTAACACCTGTAATATGATCCTAGGGCCCTTACAAGGCCATTTATATCTTAACAACCAAATTTGGAACCTAAATAATATGATTTAATAAAATCACCATAATCTAACTGTGTCTAACCGTATCTAACTGTGTCTAACCGCGTCTAATCCTGTCTAACCGTGTCTAACCGCGTCTAACCGCGTCTAATTTTTAAAATTAATAATTTAATCCTAATTTAACACCTGTAATATGATCCTAGGGCCCTTATAAGGTCATTTATATCTTAACAACCAAATTTGAAACCCAAGTATTATGATTTAATAAAATCACCATAATCTAACTGTGTCTAACCGAGTCTAACAGTGTCTAACCGCGTCTAACCGCATCTAACCGTGTCTAATCGATTTTATTTTTTTTATAATTTATGAATTTTTTACCTAATCTATGTATTTTTCAAAATGTATATACTTTAATATTTATTCGAGGACTAAATAATTTTAGAACTAAATAAATATATAAAGTTATAATTAAAAATATTAACTCCACTTGATTAAATGAAATAGAAATTTACATAAAGAAATAAAACAGTAAAAAATATTATATATATGACGTTGTAGAACCAAAATTTTGATATTACAAATTTAACATATTAATATACTAATATTGTGAACCATAAGTTTTTTTTAATTCTATTATAAAAATGGGTTTCATCAAAGAGGTTGTAACTTAGGTTTTCACCAAATCAAAAGCGTTGATAATTTTTTTTAATAGAATCGCATCCTTCAAAATTGAACTTAAATAAAATGAAGATGTTGGGAATAAATAAGAATTCAAAACAAATTTAATCAATAAATTATAGGTTTCAATATAGTTTTAACATCTACAAAGAACAAGATAAAATTTTCAGCACTAGGATGCTGACTCTTTAGATAAGCGTTCTAATTTAAATGTGCGATAGCAACTGTTTAAAAAGATGTTAATGTGGATGTTACTGTTAACTTTTGATTTAAAATTTCTGATATCAATAACGTAGGTAAATTTTAGATAAAATCTTTAAAATTTTAGTATAAAAATAATTTTTTTACGTACCGTAAATGATGCTTAATCGCTATAATGGTGTTTAAAATTAATATAATAATTGTAATTTATTGTTACTGTAGTTAATTAATTTAAACTAAAAATACAAATTTATTGAATTCAAGTGAAATCAATGTAAATAAACAATTTAATAAATATTTACATTGAACAAAAAATATATAGAAAAATATATTTTACCTAATTTGTGTATTTTGCAAAAGATATATAATTAATAATTCATTTCAGAACTACGCAAAGCTTTAAATAATTTTAAAACTAAATAAATATATAAATTTATAATTAAAAATATTAACTAATTTAAATTAAATGAAATCAAAATTTATGTAAATATATAAAACTGTAAAAATTATTATATATATGACGCTGTAAAAGCAAAATTGTAATAAATTATATATACATGTAATTTAAATTTAATATATAAATATATGTTACTTTTTGGGATTGGTTAAATAATCAATTTAGTAAATAACTACATTTAATAGAAATTTTATAATAAAATTTATTAAAGTTCTATAATAATATTATTACAGTTTACATTACAAATTTAACATATTAATATACTAATTGTGATTTATTGTTACTAGAATTAATAAATTTAAAATAAAAATAAAAATTTATTTACTTCAAGTGAAGTCAATGTAAAATTATCAGTTTAATAAATATTTACATTGAATTAAAAATTTATAGGAAATATTCATGTTATAGAATACTTCTAAATAAAATCCTATCAAATTTAAAGTCCAATGAAAATTTTTGATATAAAATTATAATTTAGATTTAAATAAACTAAATATATATGATTTTTGGGATTGATTTAAACTTATGTATTTTATATCTTTGACATTCATGTAGTTTATACAAAAATAGAAAATATCAATGATTGAATTTTATCTTAAAAATTAATTATAAATTATTATTTTCATTTTAATTGAAATAAATATACAAAATAATTAATAGGTTAATCCTAAGAGTATCTAAATTAAAATAATTAAATAAAAATAAATATTAATTTAAATTAAATTTAATCAATATAGAATTATCAAAATACCTCAAATAATATTTTTATAATTATAAAAACTTTTAAACATATATATTTTAGAAAACAAAATATTCATTTTTGGAGGCCCGCATGACACATATATATATTTTAGAAAATAAAATATTCATTTTTGGACGCCCGCGGGACACATATATATTTTTAGAAAATAAAATATTCATTTTTCGACGCCCGCGGGACACATATGTATTTTAGAGAAACAAAATATTCATTTTTTGGACGCCCGTAGGACATGTATATATTTTATAAAAACAAAAACATTCATTTTTGGAGGCCCGCGGGATACATATATATATTTTAGAAAACAAAATATTCATTTTTAGATGACCGCAGGACATGTATATATTTTTAGAAAATAAAATATTTATTTTAGGAGGCCCGCGGGACACATATATATTTTAGAAAACAAAATATTCATTTTTGGAGGCCCGCGGGACATGTATATATTTTTAAAAAATAAAATATTCATTTTTGGAGGCCCGGGGGACACATATATATATTTCAGAAAACAAAATATTCATTTTGGGAGGACCGCGGGACATGTATATATTTTTAGAAAATAAAATATTCAATTTCGGAGGCCCGCGAGACACATATATATTTTAGAAAATAAAATATTCATTTTTGGACACCCGCGGGACACATATATATTTTAGAAAAACAAAACATTCATTTTTGGAGGCCCGCGGGACACATATATATATTTTAGAAAACAAAATATTCATTTTTGGACACCCGCGGGACACATATATATTTTAGAAAAATAAAACATTCATTTTTGGAGGCCCGCTGGACACGTATATATTTTAGAAAACAAAATATTCATTTTTGGACGCCCGCGGGACACATATATTTTTAGAAAACAAAATATTCATTTTTGGAGGCCCGCGGGACAGATATATATTTTAGCAAACAAAACATTCATTTTTGGAGGCCCGCGGGACATATGTATATATTTTAGAAAATAAAATATTCATTTTTAAACGCCCGCAGGACACATATATATTTTAGAAAAACAAAATATTCATTTTTGGAGGCCCGCGGGACACATATATATTTTAAGAAATAAAATATTCATTTTTGGAGGCCCGCGAGACACATATATATCTTTAGAAAACAAAATATTCTTTTTTGGAGGCCCGTGGGACACATATATATATTTTAGAAAACAAAATATTCATTTTTGGACGCCCGCGGGACACATATATATTTTAGAAAAATAAAATATTCATTTTTAGAGGTCCGCGGGACACATATATATATTTTAGAAAATAAAATATTCATTTTTTGGATGCCCGAAGGACACATATATATTTTAAAAAATAAAATATTCATTTTTGGAGGTCCGCGGGACATGTATATATTTTTGAAAAATAAAATATTTATTTTTGGAGTCCCGCGGAACATATATATTTTTTCGAAAAATAAAACATTCATTTTTGGAGGCTCGCGGGACATGTATATATTTTAGAAAAATAAAAAATTCATTTTTGGATGCCCGCGGGACACATATATACATTTAGAAAATAAAATATTCATTTTTGAAGGTCCGCGAGATACATATATATATTTTAGAAAAATAAAATATTCATTTTTGGACGCCCACGAGACACATATATATTTTAGAAAAATAAAACATTCATTTTTGGAGACCTACGAGACACATATATATTTTTAAAAAATAAAACGTTCATGTTTGGAGGCCCGCGGGACACATATATATTTTTAGAAAACAAAATATTTACTTAAGTTTAGATAAAAAATAAATTATACCTTAAATACATTAATTTAAACTTATTTAGTAAGATTTCATATTAAATTTTCGCATTTAATTATAAAAAGAGCTAATTAATTATGATTTTTATATGAACATTCATCAAAAGTATATTTTTATATAATTTTTAATTTTCTATAAAATAGATTTATTTTGCAACGTTTTTGAAAATATAAAAATATGAAGAGAATTACACATGTTAAGAGGAATTAAATAGATTTAAAAAATTAACTTCGAAATATGCATTAGTATATTAATATAATTTTTACAAATTTAATTAGATAAATCATACACATATATATGATTATAAATATATTTTCAAATATTGATTATAAGTATATTTTAAAATATGAGTACAAACTAGGGGTGTGTTTAGTTAGAGGTAAAACTTTTTGATGAAAACTTTTCAGAGTAGAAGTTGTCAAGTTGATAGAAAATGATGTGATATAATAGGAGTAATAATGAGTTGTAAAAAGAATAAAGTTAAAATAGATAGGGTAGTTGTATGAGTATTTGTGTGGAAATGATTGAAAAGTAAGATTGTTTATATAGGAAAATGTGAAAAAATAATTAAAAAATAAGATAGTTATGGAGAGTGAAAATTTTTTATTGAAAAATTTTCATTGACATGTTTTGTGTGTAACCAAACACACCCTAGGTCATAGTATAATTTTTAGTTAAAGTGAAATAATTATAAAATAAAAATTACACAAAATGAATTCAAAAGGACGTAAAAATTAACTTAAGAATATTTTCAAGCTTATTGAAATTATTTAGTTAAAAATTATACATTTAAGTGCACATTTATATTCATGTAGATACAACGGACGTCCATGCATATTGATGTAACATTGAAGAATTTACTATTCATTATTGCTCAAGATTAAAAATAAATCTTTTAAAAATTTTCCTTGAGCGAGTGATTATATTTCTAAATTTTTTTTCTTTTTTGTGTAATAAAAATGTGCACCGTGTCGTAAAAATTTAAATGACCCCATCCTTGTCGCTTAATCTTATTTGACAAATGCAAATAATGATATGCTTGTGCACGAATTCAGGTGGTCCGTTGGACCACCCGAAAATTTTCTTTTCTCCCCCGTAGCATTCGGTCGGTCGGTCGGTCGGTCATGGCTGCCACTGCCAAGGGAGAAAACCCATCACCTTGCCCCTCCATCAAAGCCGGCCAAATCAAGTGAAAGGAGAACTCAACAGATAGATTTTGCTGCCCACATTCATCTCTTTCGATTCCAGGCAGCGAGCAGCCATGAAAAGCCCATCTCCGGCAGCCCATGTTTTTCTAGATCTGGCCATCTGAACTGTAGGATTGAAGATCGGAACTGGTCAATCAAAAGCATATGCAAAGCCCTCAAGTCCGGCAGCAATCATAGTCCTTGGCAATCAAGAAGCAACTAGGAATATGTGCGCCATGAACGGCAACAAATTCAAAAAAAAAAAAGTCCGTGAGGTGATGTGTTTCACGAATTTGATGGCCGCATATAACCACTTGCAACCCTTTTCCCATTCCAACAACCATTGCCAAAAACACGATTTCGGCCTGAGAAGAAAGATGGGCGGGCGGGACGAGAGGGTACGAATGAGAAAGCTGATTTACTGTTGATTTTTCAATTTTACTAAAATGCCCATATAGATCCTAGCCATTCAGCGTAAATGAACGGCGGAGATACAGCTTCCCACGAGAAAAAACGAGGAAGTGCTTCCCATGGGTTGGCCCTCTTTTTTTTAATGCTTACGCATCAGTTACAGACTGAACAAGCAATTTATATGGTTGATGACAGCAGCATTTGGACGAATCTTCTCCACTCACAGCATTCATTCGTCCTTCTAAGTAATTATCTCGCCATGCATCAAGTATGTTTATGCCCAAGAAGAGGAGCTGCTTCTTGTTCGGAATTTCACTTTTTTGTGCCCTGGGCAAGTGTATATTATCCTAAACAGCTGCGAGGACAGCAAAAGTGGCTCAAAGAAAATAACATGGTAACACTCATGATGTAAAACCCAATCCCATTTTGGCTTTCCTTCTTACTTTCCTTAATATTTCCTATTTTTTCCACTTACTCACCCCAACAATCCATAGGTTTCTGACTTGATGGATTTCTTTTTCTTTTTTTTTTCCCCTTCTTTTTTTCTTTTTTAAATTCTAGCATGACCTTTCTGTTATTTACTTTTCTTGAGAAGCTCGTCCCCATGCAACAAACAGATAGGTAAAAGTAAATAAGAGCAATCTAATTCAACACAGAAACTTCTTAGTGAACAGATTCTGGTCAAGCTTCAAAAACAACTTAGATCAATCACAAACAAACTAGAAACAGAGCGTAGTTTTGATGTTGTAAAACGCAGCAGGAGCATGGGCCCCAAGCTAGAGTGGCGAAATCAAATATTATCCTGAGAGGGTCTTGCTATGAGACACAGGGGGGTTTTCTTATGGGTTGTGAGTCCAAATGCTTCCTCCATATCCATATCCTCTCTTTTCATCCTATGGGGCAATTCCCAGTCAAATTGGTGCAAAAGATTGGCCAATATAAGCTCAATCAAGAGGGATGCGAAGTTCATCCCAGGACAGCTCCTGCGGCCAACCCCAAATGGCATAAGCTCAAAATCCTGCCCTCTGAAGTCAATAGGCTTGTCCAGGAATCTCTCGGGTCTGAACTCTTCTGGCTTTTGCCAGCTTCTTCCATCCAATCCGATAGCTGTTGCATTGATAAAGACCCTTGTTTTGGCAGGAACCTCATACCCACTGACGGTGCACTTCTTCGTTGTCTCATGTGGAACCAGCAATGGCGCTGGCGGGTGTAATCTGAAGGCCTCCTTCACCACCAACTTCAAGTAATTGAGCTGGTGAAGTTGGCTTTCATCCACCAGATCTTTCTTCCCAACAGCCCTCCTTACTTCCTCTTGTGCTTTTCTTAAGACGGAAGGATTTCTCACAAGTTCCGCCATTGTCCATACTAGGAATGATGAGGAGGTATCTGTTCCCGCAATGAACATGTCCTGCAAAATCCAAAAAGTACCCTTTTCGGTTAATATGTCTACAGAAAACTGCACTGAAAATAAAATGGCAGAAATTTCCTGGCCAAATTGCTGCTGATTCCCCTCAGCAATTAATTTGGCAGCCAATTTCATTGACAAAGATAGATTCTGGCTGGTTATGTGAATTTTTGTGTTGTACATTCAGCAGAACTTCCATGCAATATAACATTCTAACCCCAGTGTGCAGTGTTGTTTGTTTTGGAGCGATTTGATTACGCTAGCATGAAAAGGTTGCATGTTTTATTCTTTTTGTCTAGCTCTCCAGCCCAAAGTGTCTTCACATCATTATTCTGTTGAGATTCATTGTAGAGCCAGCAGACATCACCTAAATTACCAAATAAGGAGAAAAAAATAGAACAAATTAACTTACTGTCATTATCCCTTTTATATGATCCCTAGTAATGGCGATCCCAAGAGTAGGATCCTTCTGAATGCGAAGCAACACATCTACAAGGTCTTCATGGTCGGTTGCAGACCTCTCTGGCCGAAGGTGCTCTTTTATAACTTGATCGTAGAATTCATCCAATGCTGCGAAGTTCTTATCGATTTTAGCTTTGATACCAGTAAGTGTATTGACCCATTCCATGTTGGGGAAGAAGTCACTGATGTAGAATCCTCCCAACAGGGTTTGGGTCTCTCGCAGAATTTCATGGAACCTGCACTTACCAGACTCCCCTGATCCATTCTTTTCCTGTTTTTTCCCGAAGACTATCTGACAAATAATGTTGTTGACAAGAGCCAGCATCATTTCACTCAAGTTGACAGGAACGGTAGGAGAGTGAGAAGCCGATAGCCTGGCAATCGAAGACACGGTATGGGCTACCTCCTCCGCTCTAACTGCTCGAAATGACTGCACCCTCTTTGGACTGAGCAGTTCCAACATGGTGAGCTTGCGCATCTGCCTCCAGTACTCCCCATACGGGGAGAAGACTAAGTTCAAACAACCATAAGAGAACTTGTTGGCAGCATATAGCACTGGTCGTCCAGCAAACTCAACGTCGTGGGTTTTGATGATCGCTTTCGCCATTTTAGCTGATGATACAACAAGTGTTTGCATGCGGCCTAGCCGAAGGAGCATGAGGGGGCCATGCTCAAGTGCAAGCTGGTGAAGCTTGCGATGTGGGCTGCTGGATCCAAGCTGGTGCAGATTACCTATGAGAGGAAGCTTGGGTGGCCCAGGAGGGAGCTTGCTCACTCCCTTCGAGCCATTCTTCTTTCTTCTATACACAATGATCAGCGGTGCAAGGAGGAGTACATGAATGAGAAGGAAAAGGAGGTGATGTTGGTCCTGGACTGGGGAGAGAGGAGCCATCTGGGGTGATTCGGCCGCTATTGTGCTGTTCTGTGGCAAGCTCGAGTGGTGTATTTATAGCTCTGTTCCAGCTTACATGCAGAAACGAGTCAATCACGACGGGGAAGAAAGCAAATCGACTAATTCAAAAAAGGTGAAAAGCTATTCCGATTCTTAATCTTTCTTCAAACTTCAGAACAGAAAGTACACGGAAGATGGGATGAGATTCCAAATGTGAATGAGATGAGGAGAGCGAACGCCGAGCAGTTACGATGTATCGAAAAATAAAAAAATTACATTGGAACTGAAAGTAGTAGTATAAAAAATGATAAAACTCAAGTTACTACGTACTAAGAAATAAGAGATATTGCGCATGTTTGTTAAACACAAATTTTTCAATTTAAAACTTTTTCATTTTCCTTAATTATCTTATTTTTTAATTATTTTTACGCATCTTCATATGTAACTATAATGTCTTTGAATCATTTTTATATAGTTATTTATACAACTAACCTATTTATTTTAACTTTGTTTTATTTACTCCTTATAATTGCCCCAATCATACCACACCATTTTCTTTCAATTCAAAAAATTTTTCATCCCCCCCCCCCCCCCGCATTAGAAATTTTAAAAAATTAGAAATGAAAAATCATATCTTGTTCAAGCCTTTTGCATACCACAAAGCTAAACATGTTCAATGTAGCTAGATCTATTAAAAATAAAAATAAAAAACTCATTTTGTACATGTATTGTTAGGAAATGTGATTCGGGTTAAAATGAATTATGGTAAATGTATCGACACTAAAATAAGATCAAATAAATAACTATAAAGTCATACACAAAATACACCAAGATTTACGAGAAAAAACACTTCTAACCTAGAAGGAAAAAACCACAAAAGATAACAATGCCCCATCATAAATGGGTTAAAGGGATTCATACATTCTCTAAATATCTCATACACACTTCAAACATGAATATTTTAATAACCCCCTCTCACGCTCCATTGGGACACATCTCAAGGTTCTATTAAATTTCTATCTAATATACCTATAAATAAAACTCCTATAGATATTTGTGCTATATCATATGCTAAATACAAGGCATCCATAACAAACTAATCGAGTCGTTCACCCACCATGCATCCTATACTTTCGAATCGCCTATATGCAATGATTTTGCCTTCTAAGAAACATCAATCAAACATGAAAGTGCTTCTTGAATCACGAAATGTAATCATAGCTCTAATTTCACCCATTAGGAAATGTGATTCAAGTTGAAATGAATTTCAATGTAAGCATAGACAATAAAATAGAATCAAATAAATAACTTTAAGATTATATACAAAGATACAAAGATTTACATATAAAATTCTTCAAAAAAACTACGAGAGAGAAATAATAATCCAAGATAATAAACAGGTTACAAAGACACATATATTATTTGGATGTCTGACATACATTCCAAAAAAGAATGCTCTAATAAACATCTCTCACACTCTAATGAGACACCTCTTAAAGTTGTACTGAGTCTCTGATTGGTGTCCAATAAATAGGATCTTATAGTTACTTACGCAAAATTATATGAAAAATAAAAGACAATCCCAACACCTATATTACTGAGTTATAACAAAAATTGGATTCAGGTTGTAAAAGAAGGCAATTGAGGGATTAAAAATAGTCATGTCACGGTATTAGGTTGTGTTCGAACCCTCACGTGCCGAGCTTTTGCTTTTTTATTTCGTTACTAGTGCGTTAGTTGAAGCGTTTTTTTCTTTTATTATTAATTTATTTTATACCAGTGCTCTTGTGATTGAAATGTCTTAAAAAATGTAGAAAAGTTTGAAAGCTATTATCATCCAATCAACTGGATTTCTCAATTTATTATGGTTACTGGCATAGAAATGCTCTAGTGCTCTGGAAAGGGCCAGCCAAACGAAGCGTTGCCCGTAATAAAACATTCAAAAAACTTGGGGCTTATGTTTATCCACGTATGCATCTGTTTATAATTCTAACAATTAAACTCGCAAAAATTTACATTTTTCAAAATTTTTAATAGTTATATTTACTTACAAAAGATGCTATTTTTACAAGATATAAGTTTTCATGAAAATTATTTTTGATAGCATGATAAAAATAAGATTTATTAAATATAATAATCAGTTTAGATTTAAAAATATATATTGTAAAATTAAAAAAAATCAAGGATAAACATGAAATCTATGTACTTACTATAAATATTGAATTATTAGTTCACTACCTAATTTGGACTTTGAGTCAAGTTTTCTAAAGTGAGGGTGTGTTCATAATTATAATAGAAAGGAGTTCTAAAAGGAAATTCTGTTTTTTTTTTTATTTCACTACATTAATTTTAATTAATGCGTTGTTTGACTAGCTTAGTGATTTTATTTTTTTAATTGGTATATATACATACTAAGGTTGTTTATGATTATGGTCAACTTATTAACCCGTTCGTCTAACCCGTTCATAAATGAGTTTGGGTTGAAATTTTTGAATAAATGCATTATGATCAATTAGTCCATTCAACTATTTAATTAAATAAACGGATTAGAGTTAATATTCTATAACTCATCAACTTATTTAGTAACCCGTTTAACACATTTAACTTATTAAAGTTATATATATAAATATGAATTCATTAGTTATTTTCTTTGCTAAGTCTTCCTTCCGTTACCTAATTTTCATTTTCTTACTGTTGACCCAATTCTATTTTCTTGGTACTACTCATTTTCATTTCACTTACGCCGAAAACACTATCTTACCTCTCCCTACAAGATTATCTTCTACGAGAGTATAGGTCTTCAAGTTGTCTGTTATACAACTGGTTAACAACTTATCAACCTATTTATTAAATGGATTGTAAATGGGTTAGAGTTAAAAAAATTTTAAATGGATAAATAAATATATTAGGGTTGAAATATTTTAAATAGGTTAGGAATAAGATTAGATTCCAACCTATCCAATCTGATCTGTTAACACTCCTAATATTGCATACTATGACATATATTATTATAATCAAGCACATTCAACTCTCACATAATGTAAGAAATTTTTTTTTTCCGGAAGGAAGCAATAAAATACCCCACAGCTATGTAGGGACTCAAAACCACATTTACGCACATTCATTGTACCACCGAGCCACATGCCTGGTGGCAACTAGCTTAGTGATTTTAGTTTTAATTGCTGTTTATTTTTTTAATCAATATGCTCCGTATTTATAACTAGCCCGAGAAATTTCTATTTTTAAATTCCTTAAATTTTCTTTTTTACGTATTCTGGACCTCGTTTGTAAATTTCTAAAACGGATCTTTAATTAAAAGAAATAGCACTGGAACAATTAACGAGACCTCGTTTGTAAATTTCTAATCGGATCTTTAAGTAAAAGAAATAGCACTGGAACAATGAACGAGGCATGCAGACCGACATAACTGGCCTTGTATAACTCCCAGAAATATTCAATAATTAAAAAGAAACATATCATGGTTTGGCACCTGATTTTCGACGAAGGCCATAGTATAACTCATCTCGCATCGTTCCAGTTGTCGGGTTCGATTCCATGCTTGCCGGGATAAATTTTTATTTTTATTTTTTAAATTTTTAAAAGAAACATGTAGGCCCGAGCACGATCTCTTCACCGTAAAAAAAAAAAAAAATTCTATTTTTATTTTAGAAATTGAAAAAATATTTTAAAAATCTTAAATGGGTGTGTTTGGGAAGTTATAAAACTTTGATGAAATTTTTTTCATGTAAAAGTTGTTAAATCAGTAGAAAATGATGTGATATTGTAGGTGCAATGACGAGGAGTAAAGAGAATAAATTTAAAATAAATATGTTAGTTGTATTGGTAATTGTGTAGAAATGATTAAAAATTAGAGTTGTTATATAGAAAAATGTGTAAAAAATAATTAAAAGAAAAATAGTTATGGAGAGTGAAAATTTTTAAATTGACAACTTTTGCAAATTGCCAAACATATCCATAATTTACTTAAACCCAACAATCCACGAATTAAGGAAATTTTAAAAATTTGTTACCTTCAGTAATGATCTTTATTATCATTACTGTCGATTTCAGAATTACATCATACAAATTATTTACGTTATAGATCTGTATTCCTCTTTTCACAAGACATTTTCGCGGCGCCGTTTAAGTTGAAGAAAGGGACCGCTTTTAATTCTCTCGCTTCTTCGCGCTACACGCAACGGGTAGAAATCAACGTGTCAAGATGCATCTGCTGTTCCACTGGTGGTAAAGGGGTTAGAGATGGAGACAGCCATCTGAACCATGCATGCATGTATGAACGTTCAGCTCGTGTTTCTCGGCCGTCTCCAATTAAGGGGGCTGATTGCCGGAACAATGAATTAATTCGAGGTACTGTTGTAATGTTGGGCGGTGATTCCATCCACAACCGCATGCAGGAGATGTCTATGCCGACCTTTTTTATTTAAATTTTGTTCTCAAATTTAAATTATTTATTTCGTTCAACGTCACGTCGTTGTAAACTTATATTTTGTAAAATAAAAAATAAAAAGAAAAATTAGCATCTTTTGATGGTAAATATAGCCATTAATTTGTCAAAAGTATTTATAGTAGATAAAAGTTTCAATACATTGATTTTTGGAATCATAAATAAATGCATATAAATAAAATAGATTTATTAAACAAAAAGCAGACGCATGGATACGACGTATATGAAGGAACATAACACACCACATCTCAAGTGATCTAACTTGGTACAACACTTCAAAATTTGAAGTATTAGGCAGATAAATAAATTTATCCTTGTCCATAATTTCAAAAAAAAAAACTAACAATTTATCCTTGTCCATCTATTCATGATGACAAGGAGTTCAAGGTAACCAAATTTGTTTTAGTCATCATTTTCATCAAAATGAACACATAACAATGGATCTACTCTTATATATCAAGAGTAATCTCAGTTAATCATGCTCTTTATATTTCTATTATGATATCCAATGGCTAAAATTACGAGATCTGTGCAGTAAAGGGGTGATTATAATAGAAACTCACATGATCTATCTCCACGAAAACTTGACAGTGGCCATCCCATGAGAAGGAGGACAAATTTTATCCCATTCATAATAAGCATGAAAATCAATCTAATTTAAAGAGACCAAGCAAGATTGTCTAATACAGAGGCCCAGCTAGCAGACAACCATTAAATAGTGATATAAAGTCTAAAATCCACATGTGGTGAATGACCAATCGAATATCTTCGTTAAGAGATTTTTCAAATATGCTGACAAGTTCTAACCAATTTGTATCTGTATTCTTGAATTTGTTGAAATTATAAATATGTGCACAAGGTTTGCACGAAATTACGAATATGTCCATTCTGTTATTCTGTAAAATGAAAATAATGTCCTCTAAGCCAAGTGATAAACTTGCAATTTTTCAAATATTATAGACGTATTTGGTATTTTATTATTTTATATATTTTTTCTTATATTATTATTTTAAATTTTTTGCAAATATGCTTACAACATTTCTAAAAATTACAAGTGTATCACTTAGCTAATTAGCTTAAAAGACATTATTGTCATTTTACAGAAAATTTTAACGACGTCCTAACGAACGAGATACACTTGCAATTTCAAGCAAATGTTATAGACATATTTGCAATTTTGGTAAACTTAAATTAAGGACGCAATATTAATCAAACTTTGTATGTATATTTGCAAAAAGCCTCTTTATTTAAGCTATTTTTCTTTTAAATGCAATGACCAACATCATAGAAGTAATTGAAGTCCAAAATATACCTTTCCGAAATAAAATTACCAGCACAACAAAGTAATCTAGTTGGATGATCTGAGACAGACATGGCTCATTATCCTCTTCGACTGTTGTCATCATTATTTCATGTCCACCAAAACGTAAAAACACTATAATAAATAGATTTTGCCCTACATTCATAGACTACAGCAACTCAGTGTAGTTAGAAATATGCTCTCTTGTGTTTTTCATTGGTCAAGAACGAAATAATAATGGGAGACGGACTAATGCGAACAAACTTAACCATAGTACTAATGACATCGCTCGACATTAGCATCATTGCGCATTCGCTTGGTCTATGAATCTTCTGATGAATATTTGACATATCTAAGGCAAGAGTGATCTTATAATGCAATTAGCACCACCTCAAAGGCTTCTCAAAGAGGATCCACTACTCTCTTTATCCCTTATCTCATTTTCTTGAGATAAAATTGTCTGATATTTCATGGACAAAAATCCATACATGACTTTTGCTTTCTAGCCAGCGAAAATGGAAAAAGCAATCTTTTTTAGATTGGTAGAAAAGATCATACCATTTTTAAACATGACATTAATCTTTCACAAAAATAAACAATAGTAATTACATGATCTTCGATCTTTCCTAGGCTAACAACAACAATTGGAATTTTGGTTATCATTTTTATTCATTTATATATGAAGAATGATCCTTTAGCCCGGGATAAGCATATGACTCGCTTAGCCTATCTCAAAAAAATCCATTTAAAATACCTATTTTTTGTTTTTTCTTTATACATTTGTTTATATAAGTGTATTTAATATATAAACCAAAATTTACCATTTTCAGATATGTATATATATATATTTGAATTTTTTAAACATCTGTGTATATATGTATTTAAAATACCTCTATGTTTAAAAATCTCAAAAAATATATACATATATCTAAAAATGGTAAAACTTGATTTATATATTAAATATACTTAATAAACAAGTGTATAAGAAAGCAAAAAATAGGAATTTTAAATGGGTCTATTAAGCGAGTCATTTATTTAATCCGGGCTACTAGGATCACTTCTCTTATATATACATCAGGTCATTTGACATTACAATTTAGTATATGCATAATCCTCATAACATGGAGGAAAGTTTTCTATAATACCCTCAACACTCGAAGGACATTTTTTTTTTATAACTCCACCACTAGGAGGAGAGAAGGGTCGAACTTGCAACCCCCGGGCACTAAGCTTAACGTGGAAACCTTTGTGCCTTAGCACTGGTTGTAAATTTGGTTTATCTTTAATTTCATGTTTATATATATTTTTCTTTCAAATTCAAGAGTAATCTATTTTTTAAGATTTAATGAGAAATCATCATGCTAATGATCCAAAAATGTATACATATATAATTTTCTAAGCAATTAGACACATTGAATAAAGCACAGATTTTTATTCCGTGAGTGATTAAAAAACACAAACATATACGCCCATTTGATGCTTAAATATTACATCAACAAGCCACTAGGGGTATAACTTAGTGGTAACTTAGGTTGATCCGTTGTTGGTTGGTCATAAGTTCGACTCTTACCTTCTCCATTTAAGTAGTATGAGAGTTTTTCTTTTTTCTCCTAGTGATTGAGGTATTGCAACTTCACCTCCTATGTGGAGTGTTCTTAAAAATACAGTGTTTTTAGATGTGCAACTTGAGCCGGGTTGAGCCCAAACTCGATTTTTAACAGTGTTAAAACTCGCTTTTCTGCAACCCAAGCCCGAAGAACCTGATTTGTAGATGCGATAGGGTTAGGGTTTAAGTGAACTCAATAACCCGAGCCCGATTCTATTTTTTATGTATTATAAAATATATTTTATATATAATATCTAAACAATATTGTTTATATTTTTGTATTTTATATTATTTATATTTATAAATACATGTTTGACATATTGTAATTATATTATAAATAAAGTATATTATTTTCATTTATATTTATCTTTTATTTTTATAATCTTCTTCATTTATCTTGTTTTTTATGTTAAGTTTTTTCTAAAGATATTCTTTATAGATGAATGATTCTATTAGTCCGGGCTAAGCAAATGTCTCACTTAGCCTATTTTAAAAAACTCATTTACAATAATTTTTTTATTTTTTCTTTATATACTTGTTTATCTAAGTGTATTTAACAATTTTTAGATATGTGTATATGTTTTTTTGGATTTTTAAAGATAAAGTTATTTTAAATACATATATACACAGATGTTTAAAAATCTCAAAAACTATATACACATATCCAAAAATGTAAAACTTGGTTTATATGTTAAATACACTTAACTAAACAAGTGTACGAAGAGAAAAATAAAAAAAAAATACTGTAAATGAGTTTTTTGAAGTGGGCTAAGCGGGATATTTGCTTAACCTGAGTTAACAAGATCACTTTTTTCTTTCTATTGTTATATTTTTTAAAAATATGTGGTTTGATTGTATATTATTATGTTTACTTATATGATTTGTTATTATTATATATTCATATAAAATTTTAAACCTATCACTTTTAAATGAAATGTAAATTTAGCAACTGAAATTTCAACCCAAAATTCAACCCGAACCCGATTTTCAAAAATAGGGTTAGGATTTAGGTGTTACACATAAGGTTAGGGTTAGGGTTAGGGTTGAAGTAAACCCTAGTTTCATGAGCCCGAGTTGCACCCCTAAGTAAACCCTAGGATCACGACAGTTTCTTTTGTAATTTCATCGCATCTTTTCCAGGCATGTATATTTTTTTATCTGGTGACTTTCTTGACAAGTGGCAAAGTGTACTTTAGAGGTGAGATAATAGGATCCCGATCGTATGCTCCCATGAGCATATAGCGCTGCATGCTCCTAGGTGCATACACCCATTTTTTTTTATTTTTTTTTATTTTTTTCATAAAACTGTTAATATATGTGTATTTAACATCTTTACAAATTTTTTCCAATTTTGGAGTAACCTAAAATGCCACTGATTTTCAAAAATAAAAAATAAAATTACCTAAAATGCCACTGATTTTCAAAAATAAAAAATAAAAATCTAAAATACTCCAAAAATGTTAAAAATATATACATATATTAAATACACATAGATTAACACTATTGTAAAAAATTTTCAAAAAAAAAGTGCATACGCCCTGGAGCATGCAATCGGGGTCCGAGACAATAAGGTGTACTCTATTGGTGAGATAATAAGGTCACTTTTTCTATTCAATATTTAAATCTAAAGTTCCTGCTTATACTACTTTATATATTCTTATATTAGCCACTTTAACGTTGAAATTCTAGCTTCGAGAGCATATACTTAATTAGGGTATTTTTTATTAGTTAATTAGGATTTGTTTGGCAATGAAAAAATATTAAGTTAAAACTTTTCGATCTAAAGCTTTTTTCTCTTTATAATTATCCTAAATTTTAATCATTTTTCATATCTTCACATGCAACTATTCTATTTTTTTAATTATTTCCATATAACTACTTATATAATTAACTTATTTATTTTAATTTCATTCTTTTTATTCCTCGTCAATACTCATACTATATTACATCATTCTCTTCAAATTTAAAAATTTTTACACTCAAAATTTTTCATCTAAAAGTTTTATTACTTTTCGAACACAGCAATTAAAAAACAAGTGATTGTTGTTGGAAAATTTTAGACATTCGGTTGCATCCACTTCCACTAACCCCATAACAATTGCTTTTGAAAGACTTCCTAAAGTTACTCGAATGACTCGGTTTGCATGATTGCATCTAACATCTGTATCATGAGCAGTCCGCAAACTTTTTAGTCGACTCAAGTCAATCTTTTGAAGCGACTTAACAAATTAAGCGTCTGTTTGATTGTTTCCAATGGGTCGTGGGGAGCCCAATTCAGTGCACCCGGGTGCATTCAGCCTCAATGCACCCGAGTGCACTGCACCTATTTTTTTTATTTTTTTTTAAAATTTTTTTTATACAATGGTTAATCTAGGTTTATTTAACATATGTATCAATTTTTACTATTTTTTGGAGACTTTTAGATATATTTTTTAGATTTTTTAAAATCAGTGGCATTTTCGGTAATTTAAAATTACGAAAAATGCCACTTATTTTAAAAAATCTAAAAAAAAATATCTAACAATCTCCAAAAATAGTAAAAATTGATACATATGTTAAATAAATCTATATTAACAGCTTCATGAAAAAAAATTTAAAAAAAAAATAAAAAAAATAGGTGCAGTGCACCCGGGTGCATTGAGGCTGAATGCACCCGGGTGCACTGAATTGGGCTCCGGGTTGTGGCCTCAACCTCCGTGTGTGACTTGTTGGCACTTGGCGCTTGCTGATATGATTACGCGGTATTGTATGGGGAAAGTAAGAAAGGAGCTCCGTTGAACAGGGTTGGCAAGGGCTCGGTCGTGTGCTTTTCATGTTGCTGATCTGCTTACGCGGTAGTGTTGGTATCGAAAAAGTGACGGGGCATCTCCTGAGTCCTGAGTCGGCAAAGGTACTACTCTCCCGTGTACTCGGCCCGAGTTGAATTGAGAAGGTAAGAAAGAGCTCCGGACTTTCGGGCAACTGGGCTGTGCCTAAAGCTATTACTGGGCCGGATAGCGCATATGGTCTTGTCGGTGATTGGATCAAAAATGACTCCAGGTTCTTCTGTTGCTGATCTGGTTCCGCTGTATTGGAGTCGAGCTGCGGGCCTGTCCTCAACCCCGTCGGGCGCTTGTTAGATTGACTTGCTGAAGCCAGAAAGAGATGTCCGGAGGGACTGCTTGTGGGTGATAGGCCCAGCAAAAATAATAATAAGGGTTGTATGGTGCATGGAATCATTACGCAGATGGAGAGAGAGAGGGGGAAAAAAGGCCAAAAGAAGGAGAAAGAACTTGTAATTAGAAAACTAGGACAGGATTTAATTTCTTAACTTTCTCCCATCAAAAAAAAAAAAATTTCTTAACTTTCACATAAATTTTATATATTTATCCGGCTCAAAACTAATTAATAAGAAGGTTTTATATCACGCAGATGGGCTCAACCTATACGTCATATAATAATGGACTAAATCAATTAATTAGCCCAAGTCCTTGCCTAAACCCGGGCCAGTTATATATCTTCCATAGTATAAGTCTCACGTAAAGAGAGAGAGAGAGAGAGAGAGAGAGAGAGAGAGAGAGAGAGAGAGAGAGAGAGAGAGAGAGAGAGAGAGAGAGAGAGAGAGAGAGAGAGAGAGAAATGGGGGATAAATTCGGTTCGAAGTAAGGACAATGTTAATCTCCTTTGCGGTCTGTCTTTTTTTTTTAATTTTCTTTTTATAACACGTACTAAATTCAAGAGCTGCTGCTTGTATTCGTCCAACCTGCACCGTAACAAAAGTTTACCTATGTGGCTAACCTTTTGCCGCCGAAATTAGATTTCACTACATCTGATTGTTTAATGAAGTTAATTATCATACTTTTAAAGATAAAATTTCTGTTATTATTTACAACTACATTTAAATAGCTGCATTAGATATTAATTTTGGCTGCTTATAACACAAAAACTGACTACGGTTTTAGCAAGTACCACCACCGTTAAGCAGATATGTACACATGACTAAATATGCACATGCTACATATATGTAATTAAATAAGCATTATATGCAACTAACAAACTAGCTGCTTTTAATCAAATTTGTTGTAGTGCTAGCTAGTTACAATAAAGCTCCTAAAATGTTCTAGATCTTTAAATAAATCTACAAATATTTAGCAAAATTACCAATACTTTATAAAGATTAAACATCTATGTGTATATATGTATTTAAAATACCCTTATTTTAAAAAATTAAAATATATATATATATACACATATACAAAAATAGTAAAACTTGATTCGTATGTTAAATACATTTAGATAAACAAGTGTACAAAGAAAAAAAGAAAAAAATTAATATAAATAAATTTTTCGAGATGACTAAACGGGGCATTTGCCTAGCCAGGCTAGCTGAATCATTCTTTTATAAATAGTTCAGTTTTTTGGAATTGTTACCAAAAGCAGAGGTTTTTTCTTGTGCACTGTAATGCCCAGAGCTTCTTCCAGGTCCACATCTTCCCTTCTCATCCCATGGGGCAAATCCCAATCAAAGCAGTGAAGAAGATTTGCCAGAGCCAGCTCAACCATCACCATAGAGAAAGAGATCCCAGGGCATCCCCTCCTGTCAGCACCAAACGGCAAGAGCTCGCAGTGTTGTCCTCTGAAGTCGGTCTGGTTGTTCAAGAACCTCTCAGGTTGGAATGCTTGTGGGTTTTCCCAGTGTTTAGGATCCATCTGAATAGCTCGGGCATTCACCAGCACCCTTGTCTTTGCTGGGATTTCGTACCCATCAACGTGGCATTTTTTTATGGTCTCACGAGGAACTAGCAGAGGAGTCGGTGGGTGCAATCTCAAGGCTTCTTTCACAACCATTTTCAAGTAGTGGAGTGTTTGAAGGTCGCTTTCTTCTACCCTCTCTTTCTCTCCAATAGCCCTGCGCACTTCCTCCTGTGCTTTCTGCATGATTTGAGGATTCCTCACCAGCTCAGCCATTGTCCATACGAGTAATGCTGAGGACGTATCAGTTCCGGCTATGAACATATCCTGCAAAATCAAGAGTACGCGAGGGCCTGTTGGTAAGGCTTCAACTGGGTTTGGTTCAACCTCCAACCCATTTATCCCAACCTACTATAAAGCGGGTTGGGGGGTGGAGGCTGCATTGGGGCGGCAAGGCAGAAATATTTGGTGTTGACCCCTTATTATCTTTCCTCCACTTTCAGTTTTGGATGCTGTGATGCCCACTGAATGTGTTCTGGCTGTGGTTTTTTCCAACTAGGAATAATACCTTGCAAGCCCATGATTCGTCAGAAAATCTTGAACAGTCCAAATGTTCAAAGAGAAGAAAAGGATTGATCATGACAGCTATTATCTTTTTACAAGCACATAATCCATGAATTCATCCAAAGATTTGTGTGTCATAGTCTGCTTAACAAAGACGCTAAATAAGGCACGGGATTTAGTTTTGCAAATGGTGGTCACACCTATACTGAGAGAGAGAGAGACGTATGCAGGCTATGCTGGCCAGTGGCCACATCATAGAGGGTGAAGGCACGAGCCGAGGAATATACAGTTATGAGTTGGGGTACAACTTGGGTTATGGAACTCGAGTTTATATCAATCATAACCCTAATCCTATTTCTAAAACCTCAACCCTAATCTTAACTCTAATCTTATTTCTAAAACCTCGACCCTAACCCTATTTTCCAATTCGGGCTCGAGTTGTTTTGGGTTGAATTTCAGGTTGATGTTCTTCTATCAATATATATTTGCTATTCATTCCATATTTATTTAATCATAAATCTATCAATAAAAAAGTCTTAAATGACAATTTATCATAGGACAACCAAAAAAATGGGAGAACATCAATACAAATAATTCAACTATATAACATTAATACAAATCAGGTTCAGGCTCACAGTGTTCGGGTTCTCCTTAACCCGAAACCGAACAAGTTTGAAATCGGTCTCCGGCTCAGGCTCAAACAAAGGCAGTTTAAACACTGCAGTAACGGGGTCCGGGTTTGGGCCCACCCCGGACCGAGTTGCAGCCCTTGTAATGAGATCTGGGAAGTTGGATTGTTAACTTGCTATTGGGTTGGGTAAGCATGGAGCGAATTTGGGTGGGTTGGGTAAGAAAAGGTCCAGGATTAGGCAAGGTCAGATAGAATTGGGTTGGGCTGGATTAACGCAGACCTAAAACAACATACACCCCTACCTGTTCGTGAATCCATGAGAATGAAATGGAATATTACATTTTTCAAAAATATTGTTGTCATCCTCTAAAAATAACAATCTATGATTCATCCTTATGATTGTTTTAATTTTAGTTTTAATTTTTTATTCTCAAAACACAACAATATTTTTCATCATATTCCACATCTCAAAATGGATCTTCATAATAATTTTTTTTAATAAACAAATGATATAATATGTTAAAATAAAAATATCTCATATGCTACATATCCAATCTTAATGGAACCGTATCCATGAATTTAAGTTCAAGGATTCTCTCCCTTTTAGGGCTTACTTTGACGATGAAATTCAATTGGCCACACGGTTCAAAATTATTTTGTTTGGTATAGTACAACAAATATTTTAATCTGAGTTTTGGGTGGGCAATATGTGATTAACAATATATTTAATTATAAAAAAATTATGAAAAATAATTAGATATATTTGTAGATGCATTATTATAGTAATTTAAAATTTATTTGTCTATGCAAAAATGATATTTGATTGGTACAAAAATGATATTTTAGATTCATTTTAATGCCGTTGAAGTTGGTATGTTAATCAGAAATTTTTTTACATTATTGTACACATTTACTGGATTAGTTAATGACTCTTTGATTGAGGTGAAACTTGGTTATTTGACTGAGGGGTTGTTTGGATCGAATAAAAATTCTATAACAATTTTCCATTAGTTGAAAATAGCCGGCATTAATGCAATTTTACCAGTTTCATGAATTGAAAACAACCAGCATCAATGTAGTTTGACTGGTTCCTTCCAAAGGCTTGCCAATGGCTCAAGGGAGTTTCGTTAATTGTCCACGTGACTTCAAACGGTACACTGGTGATAACATGTCATGCTTAGGTATGACATCCCCTACTCTTACTAGCAGCAGCCCGCTGTGACAATTTTGCTCTATTTTCCTTTACTTTGAAAAGTTTTACTACTTTTGAGTTTACTTTTGAGTGTTTGGGTGTTTTGGCAAGTGATAGAAGTTAAAACTTTTCAATTTAGGATGTGTTTGGTAATGAATAAAACTTTTTATGAAAAGTTTTGAAGAGTAAAAGTTGTCAAATTATATGATATGATAGAGATAATGATGAGTAGTAAAGGAGATAAAGTTAAAATAGATAGGTTAGTTACGTGGATAGGTGTGTACAAATGATTGAAAAGTAGAGTTGTTGCATAGAAAAGTGTGAAAAAATAATTAAAAAATATAATAGTTGTTGAAGTGAAAAGTTTTAAATTGATGTTTTCTATCGATTGCCAAACACACCCCTAAAACTTTTCACTGTCCACAACTATCATATTTTTTAATTATTTTTTCACATTTTTCTATACAACTACCATACTTTTTAATCATTTCTACACAACTATCCACACAACTAACCTATCTATTTTAACTTTATCCTCTTTACTACTCATCATTGCCCCTATCATATCACATCATTTAACAACTTTTACTCTCTAAAACTTTTCATCAAAAGTTTTATTCATTACTAAACACAACATTTATTTTATCCAAACAGCCCCATTATATAAAACTTAGTAATTTTTAAATTTTATTTTGATTTTTTAGTTTATCTAAAAATAGCAAAGTTGTCTTTTCGGGTTGCTACTGCTACTAGCAATGATAGGGGATGTCATATCTAAACATGGCACTAGTGCACCATTAAAATTTATGTGGGCAATTAATGAACTGCCCTTAGCCATTGGAGGCAATTGGAAGAAACTAGTCAAACTACATTAATGCGGGTTGTTTTCAACTCATAGAACCGGTCAAACTGCGTTACCGGTAGCTGTTTTCAACTAACGAAAAAGTGTTAAGTTTTTATTCTATCCAAAGTTCCAAACAGCCCCGGAATGATGTAGGTAAGTGAAGCACTGAAGGGAAAACTGAAATATTTATAAAAAAAATCAAAAAAATTAAAAATTAAAAAATATAAAAAATAATTTTTACAACCGCCGGGCGCAAGTGCAGGATGTTGAAAAAAAGTGGAAAACGTTTCCCAGCTCCGGGAATTATAACTATATTGACTTTGGTAACTAGTGTCTTTAGCCAAAAAAAAAAAAAAAAAAGCTATATGTTTCAAAAAAGTAATTTGAAAAAATGAGTTTGTTTAATTTTCCAGAGATGGGGGAGTTATTAAAAGAACTTAGTGGGCGAGGAGCAGACCGTGAGGATGCCCTTTATGTGGTTGGAACTCATGGCGATCCCATGATTTGGATCTCTTTGAAGTCGGAGCAGAACATCCATGAGACCTTCATTCTCGGGCTCAGCTGCTTCCCTTTTCTGGGATCTCCTATCGAACTTATGAAGGTGTTCTTTCATGGCCAGTTCGTAGAAGCTGTCCAAAGTCCGGAAGTTCTCCTCCAGCCTGCGTCTCACGCCAATGATCGTATTCAACCACTCCATATTCGGAAAGAAGTCGGCCACGTTGAAGTCGGCCAGCAGCGCTTGCGTTTCATGCAGAATCTCATGAAGTCGGCTCTTCCCGCTATCTTCTGCGTACCTGCTCCCGAAGACCGTCCTGCACACCACGTTGTTAGCGAGAACCAGCATCTTCTCGCTCAAATCGACGGTTCCTAATGAGTCAGGAGAAGAAGAAGCCTCTTTTCTGATGGAAGCGATCAACAGCCCAACTTCCTCTTCCCTAACTCTTCGGAACGACTCCACCCTCTTCGAGCTCAGCAATTCTATTATGCTGATCCTGCGAACCTGCCTCCAGTACTCACCGTACGGGGAAAAAGCCATGTCCAAGCATCCGTACGAAAGTCTTTTGCCGGCGTACAAGGCGGGTCGAGACGAGAAGGCGAGGTCGTGGTTCTTGAATATCTCTTTGGCTATTTCCGCGGAAGAAACCACGATGGTGGGCGCGAAGCCGAGTTTCAAGAACATGAGAGGGCCGTGTTTACGTGCAAGGTGTTGGAGGGCGATGTGGAGGGGTCGGCCGAGCAGCTGATGCAGGTTGCCGATGACAGGAAGCTTGTCTGGGCCTGGAGGAAGTTGTTGATCTTGATCCGTAGATTTCTTTGCCCGGTGTCTCAGGAAAACGAGGAGGGAGAAAAGGAAAGGAAGTAGGAGAAATAAAAGGGAAGGGATTAGTTGCGAGAGGTGGCTAGAACCAGGGCAGCTAAGAAAAGTGAAAGAGGGAGGCATCGTTGATGGGGAGATTGCTTCAGATATCCTTTTTTTTTTTTTTTTTGATCGTTGCTTCAGATATCTTAAGTAATCGGCTTTGATCTATTTATCACCCTCAAATGGGATGCTTTTGGCCGGAAATGGCCTTCTATATACACGGCTAAATTTCATATCTGACTCACCTCAATGAATAAAAAAAAAAATTCATATCTGACAGCTGCAATACATGCACAAGTCAGATTGTTGTTTGAATTTTAAATGCGATTTTACAAATGTACCCTGATCCTCATCCTAAGTATACCGATCAGGATTTCCAAATTTCTAAATACATTATAGGAGCATTTAGCTATTATAAAAACTTGTAATTTAAAATTTTTTCTGCTGAAATTTTTTTTTATAACTAGTTTATTTTTAATTATTATTTACGTCTTTATGTTAAATTATCCTACTTTTAAATAATTTCTTAATAACTAACTATACAACTACCCTTTAGTCAAAAAATAATTGTGTTATTTGTTTTAATTTTATTCTCTTTAATAATTATCATTACTCATATTATATCACACTAATTTACTTATTTCAAAAAAATTACACAAAAATTTTTCTTTCAAAAATTTATTCAAATGTCAAATGCACATTATGTTTGCATTAAATCCGAAAATACATGTTACCTAATAGACAATTGGGTAAGTTAGCTAGTGGTCATCTTGAATGATAAATTTTTTATAAAGTCCTAAAATATCTCATTAAAATACAATTTGCGGAGTTATTCTAACCGCGTCAGCCCTCTTATCTATGGAAAATTAATCCTGTCCTGATGCTACGTGGCTAATAGACGATCGCGAATGATTCCGTCACATCCCAAAGGAAAAATGAAATTCATTATGATGGCCTCTTTCGCAGCTCCTATTCCATCTGTTTTGGGCATATATACTTACGCAGCTGTGTGAAATAGAAGCCATTGCCCGGTTGTTGGAAAAAGTTAGAAATTCGGTCAATTACAATTGCTTTCGAAAGACTTGGCAGAATGCGAATGACTTGATTTGGATGATTGCGTCTAATATTTATTCGTATAGTCGGCAAACCTGTTAGTTGACCCAAGTCAATGACTTAAAATATTAGTAGTTAATTGGTTCACGGCTTGGGAGGCCGTGGTAAGCGTAAGGTGTCATGCTCTGTTCGGTTGTGGTTTTAAACTTTGTTCTCCCACCCCACCCCAGGGGTATTAATGATGGAGGTATTATTTGATTCTTCTGCATCATGAAGATTATGATATCAGAAAATTTAATGTGTATGTATATAAATGAATAAAAAAATATTAGTAATTAGTTAAGCGTCCATTTCATTATTCTACAACGGATTGTGGCCTCGACCCCAAGTACCTATTTGGCTGTTTTATTAGCAACAAACTCATCTAGTGAACGATTTAACAGATACAGATGCAAGCATTCAGGACACATACAATACGGTGCTGCAAATTTCAGTACTGCAACGATTTAGGCAACCCGATGATATGCCCAGTTGCCGATGGGCTCAACGTGATTGATGAGGGCCCTCTTCTATTATATATTCATTATCCATCAAGGCATCAACAATACTATTGTCAACCAAAAATAAAATCCATATAATGATTCCATATAACCTAACTACTTTTTGTTGGAATATTGACATGGCTAGTTGAATCTTCTCAACGAGAAGCCCCACGTAAGAACGGATGGGAGGATTATCTGAGATCAAATTGTGTACAAGAAGGCCGTCTGTTTCAACCACAAGCCTTTGATAAATGCATTTTTGATGACTCGTCTGAGCATGGCTTGCGCCTCCATTACCAAAGGGTTAAGAAAAACATAGCACTCCGTGCCATTGCAGCTATAACAAATTTAAAAAGTCAATAAATGTTGAGGTCTTGCACCGTAGGCACATCGAAAAGTGAAATCTAACTACGGTGTAGAAGAAACATCGTAACGGTGAGGGGGGTTCATGACTTAGTACTTTGATGCTCAAGTAAGATGGTTGAGAGAGGGGCCCCTGTTTCAAGGAGAAGTGGAGACACGCCTGCTCTAGCCACGTTCCCCCTTACACCCTCTCCACCTCCACGTATTAGTAGTTGTCCCTGCTATGTGATAGGAATAACCCACATTGTTATTATCCTCTCTGTGATTCGGCAGCGTCCCTCCTCAGGAACAGCCCACACTGTTATAATTTGCTTTCGGCACAGCTGGGCGTGACCGGCTCAGGCCACCTGTCGGTCGAAGAGATACGCCCCAACATTTTAAAAAACAAAACAAAACAAAGGAAGTTGCATTATGCATGCGTGGAATCATATATTGTTGCAAAAGTTGAGATAATATTAGTAGATTTGAAAAAGAAGAAAGAAAAAAAGCCAACAGAAAGAGAAAGGAACTTGTAACAAAAACTTAGAACAGGATTCAATTTTTAAACTAGTGCTGTGGCAGGAGACATTGAGCCGGCAAAATCGAGAGAGAAGGGTAGGAAAAATGGAGTGGAGAAGCAACTTTGAAATATACAGAGTATGCGCAGGGGGGTTTTTGAAAAACTCCCGATGCTCTTCCTCCAACGACAGCGCACCTTCGCCCCTAATGGAACGGCTGAAAACGATCGCGCTGTGTGTGGGGGCCGAAGCCGCTAGGACTATAGGATCAGCGGTGTACATAAATTTTATATATGAAGTTTGGTTATATACATCAGGATATATTTGAGGTTAAAATACAATATTTGTTTATTTTTACAATTAGTTATATTTTTTATTTTTTCTTTATAAGCATATTTTATTAGGCGTATTCAATTTAGATACAAAGTTTTGCCATTTTATATATTTTTTTGATGTTTTAAAAATCAAATTATTTAAAGGGTAAAAATGACTTAAATGCCTTCAAATTGGTGTTTCTTAAAAATAAAAATTTTAAATTATTATAAAACGGCAAAACTTGATATATGAATTAAATATAATTACAAAAAATATTTTAAAAAAATTAAAAAATAATAATAAAATAAAATAATCGAATATTGTATTTTAGTTTAAAATACAACATGATGTATATAATCATGCTCCTCTATATATTGGACTGCTTCTCTCTCAAAACTAGCTAATTAGAAGTTATTATCACCAAAAGGGGCTCAACCTATACGTCGTATAATGATGGACTAAATCAATTAATTAGCCTAAGTCCCTGCCTAAACACTGTTATCATCCATGATACAAATCACATTATTTTACGAATTTGCGACGCACATCGAATAAAATGGGTTAGAGATTGGGAATAGATTAGGCTCGAAGTAAAGTCAAGAACTGCAGCTACCGCTTTTATTCGTCCAACTTGTACATCTGCCTCTTTGGTAGTTGTTCACTTAGCTAGTTACAATAAAGCTCCTAAAATGTTCAAGATGTTTAAATAAATCCACGATTTAGCAAAATGTACCATTGTACACTTTATAAATGGTTTAACTTTTTGGAGATGCTACCAAAAGCAGAGGTGCTTTCTTGTGCACTGTAATGCCTAAAGCTTCTTCCATGTCCACATCTTCTCTTGTCATTCCATCAGGCAAATCCCAATCAAAACAGTGCAGAAGATTTGCCAGAGCCAGCTCGACCGTCACTATAGAGAAATAGATCCCAGGGCACCCCCTCCTGCCAGTACCAAACGGCAACAGCTCGCAGTGCTGTCCTCTGAAGTCAATCGGGTTGTTGAAGAACCTCTCAGGTTGGAATTCTTTTGGGTTTTTCCAGTGCTTGGGATCCATCTGAATAGCTCTGGCATTCACCAGCACCCTTGTCTTTGCGGGGATTTCGTACCCTCCAACGCTGCATTTTTCTATAGTTTCGCGAGGAACCAGTAAAGGAGCCGGTGGATGCAATCTCAAGGCTTCTTTCACAACCATTTTCAAGTAGTGGAGTGTTGGAAGGTCACTTTCTTCTACCTTCTCTTTCTCCCCCATAGCCCTTCGCACTTCTTCCTGTGCTTTCTTCATGATTTGAGGATTCCTCACCAGCTCAGCCATTGTCCATACCAGTAACGTCGAGGATGTATCGGTTCCGGCGACGAACATATCCTGCAAAATAATTTATTCATAATTTTAAAAATTGCATGTATGACAAAATTTTATATACTGAATTAATAAATGATTCAATACTTACCATAAGCATAAAGCCCTGTTAAGTAGCAAGTCCTTATCATATTTTATGTATTATACATTTTTAAAATTTTTTATAGTTATGTATTCAAGTTAAGTTTCATTGGAGAAAAAATTATTGGAAGAATTTTAAAAAATCAAAATGATATGAGATGGTAGAGATAATATTTAGAACGTAGAGTAGTTTGGTATAAAAAGATATAAAAAAGATTGAAATCTAAAAATAATAATTAAAAAGTAGAACAACTAGGTAATTGTGAGGTGCATAGAGAGGACTGATAAAATTTTTGAGAGTTAAAAATGACCAAAATACTTTGTTTAAAATTCAAAATATATCGCCAACCTTGGAGAGTCTATGCTTTTGACTCTCCTTGGGGAGTTCATAGGAATTCAAAGTGAAAGAGGGAGGCATCGTTGATGGGGAGATTGCTTCAGATATCCTTTTTTTTTTTTTTTTGATCGTTGCTTCAGATATCTTAAGTAATCGGCTTTGATCTATTTATCACCCTCAAATGGGATGCTTTTGGCCGGAAATGGCCTTCTATATACACGGCTAAATTTCATATCTGACTCACTTCAATGAATAAAAAAAAAATTCATATCTGACAGCTGCAATACATGCACAAGTCAGATTGTTGTTTGAATTTTAAATGCGATTTTACAAATGTACCCTGATCCTCATCCTAAGTATACCGATCAGGATTTCCAAATTTCTAAATACATTATAGGAGCATTTAGCTATTATAAAAACTTGTAGTTTAAAATTTGTTCTGCTGAAATTTTTTTTATAACTACTTTATTTTTAATTATTGTTTACGTCTTTATGTTAAATTATCCTACTTTTAAATAATTTCTTAACAACTAACTATACAACAATCCTTTAGTCAAAAAATACAATTGTGTTATTTATTTTAACCTTATTCTTTTTACTAATTATCATTACTCATATTATATTACACTAATTTTACTATTTCAAAAAAATTATACAAAAATTTTTCTTTCAAAAATTTATTCAAATGTCAAATGCACATTATGTTTGCGTTAAATCCGAAAATACATGTTACCTAATAGACAATTGGGTAAGTTAGCTAGTGGTCATCTTGAATGATAAATTTTTTATAAATTCCTAAAATATCTCATTAAAATAATAAAAAGATGAAATAAAATGAAAGAACAATAAAATTAGGACTTTCAAAATATAAAGCTTTTGTTCAATTAGAGCAATGATTAGTTATGGAATCTAACTCTTTTATTCTGGCCATAAATTTGATAAGAATGTCGGCAACTTCATATATTAGCTAACAATATTTACTTAGACTGGTGATTAATTAAGCAATTCTAAGATTAAATACAAAAATAGTGGTTATATTTGAGAATTTGGAATTGTAATACTTATACTTAAGATTAGAGTTGAATTGAGCAACTAGATTTAGGAATACCTCATATTAAATTCTTAAAGATATTTGTCGATTGCTATTAAAGAAGTTATACTGTGCTAATTTTTTTCTCAAATTATATTATAGTTTCTTAATCATTATATAATATTTATACTTTTTAGTTTTAAAAATTTTAATTTGAATGAATATTAATAATTAATATAAGTGATAATAATAATAATAATAATTAAAAATCCCTATCATCAAAAGAAAAAGTTAAATTACAAAAACCTTAAAAATAAATCAGCTATATTATTTTACACTGTAATGGGTGCTTTTTTATGTTTTAAAGAGTGTTTATCTTAATCACAAAGAAGCAAAATACAGAATATCTATCAGAATTGGATTTATAAGAAAACCAAGTGGGCTACTACACCATATTAGATTTGGAACATTTGCTTTGCCTGTAGCTTCTGCGACCAGATGGGCACATCTGTTGTCTGTCCTCAACACATGCATGTAAGAAACTAAGATGAACAATTTAACTTTTGAGATCATCTCTTGAATTCTCTAGTTAACAACTGACAAAATCGGGCTAGCTTCCGTTAATAGATTGATCACCATTAACAAGTCCGCCTCAATTTCCAGATGTTGCAGTTTCATTTGTGCCCCCAATTCCATTATCAAACACATAGTCATGGCTTCCATATTCACTATATCAATATTTCTTTCATCTTCCTCCTTGCTGCTGTCAAGAATTCTCCATTTGCCCCCCTTAGAATAGCCCCAAAACTCATGCATTTTTCCATCACATTTCTCTTCCCGTCCACATTTATCTTATATCTCCCATATCCCGGTTTCCTCCATCTAGGAAATAGCTCCTTGTTTAAGGGTTGTCACCCATATCTACCACCATAGTAAGGCCTTCTTGGTATGTTTGGCACTAATTGATGATATTGTTGAAATCAAGTTGATGTCCTAGTTCCCTCACTTGGTTCCTAAGATACCAGACCCTCCAATAGAAAATGATGAATTGGGATAGACCCTCACCTACGTCAACATTGGACAATTGGCACAGAGTTCCTCCTATTGCGTCTCTTGGGGTCCATATCGTTCTGTCAGAGATCAGAATTCTTCTCACTAGGGTAATTCTCTGATAGAACAAGAACAGGCAGTTTCAGTCCTCCATCCTCTTTCTACACAACTGGCATTGAGGACTCATTGATACGCCTCTTCAGTTCAGGTTTGCCCTTACGGGGAGGATGTTCTTTGTGAGTCTCCAGTCAAAGACTTTTATTTTGCTTGGAATGTTTGTTCTTCAAATTTTCTTTAGGATTCTTCTTTCTTGTACTCCACTTTGTCCTTCTCTCAGCCCTTTAATCCCTACAATATAATAATCATTTAATGTTAGCATTCTATATGCTAATTTTACTTAAAAAAAACCCCATTCATAAAAAAAAAACCCCATTCACTTCATGTTTCCAATACTGCCCATCTTGGATGTCTTTGGATGGTACTGGAATTGTGCGAATCTTCTTCCTTCCCTACTCCCCAACCACTATTTGGATCAGCTCTTCCCTCCAGCATCTATTCTGGGCATCAATAAAGCTTGACACCCATTTGTCCTTCTCAAAAAAGAATTCTGGTAGAGGGCCTGCTTTGGTTAGCTTTTCACCTAGCCATTTGTCTCTAAAGAACCATACTATCTACCCATTACCAATTCTCGAGTAGCCTCCTTCCACAATAACCTCCCTAGCCTTGAGGATCTCCTTCCAAAGTAAATGAGTCATTCGGCCTTCCTACGTAGTCCTAAAAATTCACTTTGGGAAAATAGTTTTCCTTTAACACATTATAGCAAAGTGAATCCTCGTTTTGCAGCAACCTCTAACACTATTTTGCCAATGGTACGAAATTAAATGCATTCAAATCTCTAAAACCCATTCCACCATCCCTCTTTGGTCTACACATCTCCCCTAAGCTACCCAACTATCTTCCTCTTCCCTCCACTTTTCCCCATCAAAATTTACTCAACCTGCTATTAATTTCCTTATAGAAACTCTTTAGGAGCAGAAACAAGCTCATCGCATAAGAGGGAATACTTTGGGCCACTGCCTTTATGAGGACTTCCTTCCCTCCTGTTAATAGTAGTTTCTCTTTCTATCATTGAATTTTCCTCCATACCATTTTTTAAGATATTTGAACACTACCTTTTTTGACCTTCCCAACCAGGCTAGGACACTTAAATAAGTATCAATCTGTTTACCCCTTGATCCAATACATTCCAGCACCTCTCTTTTTTAAGTTGTGCCCAATGTTTGCACTAAAAAATTTTCATTTTGTCCGCATTAATCAACTATTCAGAAAATTCACTGTATATTTGGAGAGCTGTGAGTAGATTTGTAATCTCTTGTTTATCCACTCTTGAGAAAATTATGGCATTATTTGCAAAAAGAAGTAAGAGATTTGGGGTCCCCTAGGGGAGATCTTTAAACCATGAATCAACTAACTTCTGTTTCATTTACTGATGAGAGAGGAGATTCTTTCAGCACACGACAAGAAGAGATAGGAAGATAGTAGATCGCCTTGCTTAAGACCTTTGCCCGGATGGAGAGTAGATGATAAATGTCCAATGACATAAGATTTGTAGCTCACAAAGGTGATATAGCTCATAATCCACTTGATCCGCACTCCACTAAAATTCATTTTCCTAGTGACCTCAGCCAAATACTCCCATTCTACCCTATAGTAGGCCTTCGACATGTCTAATTTCATCGTCATTTCCTTCTTCTTTCCTCTCTTCATATTTCTCAAGTAATGAATGACTTCATATGCTATAAGCATATTATCGAAGATGAGTGACAGGTGATAACTTTGGAAGGCATCCTTTGAGTCTATTAGCAAGAACTTTAGTTATAACCTTGTAAGACACGTTACAGAGGTTTATGGGTTGGAATTCTGTCAACCTTTTAGCCCCTTTCTTCTTAGTAATAAGAACCACTGTGGTTGAGTTGATGTGTTTAATATGGAATTCCAATCTATCATTGTTTTTGAAGTTCATAAAACCTTAGCACCTATCAAAGATGTCCCACTGTGTTCTAGTGCTTTTGAAAAAAACCCTACAGACATACCATCCGGGCCTAGCAATTTTGTTGGGTTCAATGATTTTACAACCTTCTCAACTTCATCGAGCTCCAAAAGTCTTGTCAGCAGTTGCCTTTAATCTAATCAAGCGCTCTTTCCAATCCCACTGGATTTGAGCACACAAATAAATCAAAAAAGTGCGAAAAGACTACTTTCTCTATGCCTTCCTAGTCCGTTATCCAGTTCCCATTACCTTCCTCCAGCCTCTCTATGTAGTTCTTCCTCCTCCTGTTTGAAGCCATTCGATGAAAGAACCTAATATTTTTATTACCTAGCTTTAACCATTGAGCCTTAGCCCTTTGCTTCCGATTCATTTCGTCCGCCTCCAATAACAGGTTGATTTTTCTTTCTACTATCTTTATTTCCTTATCCCTCTCATCCGTATGATGCCTTAAATTTAGCTATTGCAGATTCTCTTAACTTTCTCTGATTTTTGTCATCACATTTCATCTCCTTCTTTTGTTCCATTCCATTAAATCTCTTCCACATTTCAGTATTTTCCTGTTGACACTTTCAAAGGTGGTGCTTCCCCGAGTACCTATTAATTGCCAAGCCTTCTAAAACACAATGTGAGCTTCCTTGTCTTTTGCCCAAAATAACTCATATATGAAGCTCTTAGGTTGCCTCTGTCTGATCTTTCTAACATCCAAGTGGAGAAGGATAGGGTTGTGATCTGACGATGATGTTGTCGAGTGGTGCAATTTGGTAAAAAGAAGATTGACATCCAGTTATGGGTAGCTAACCCCCTGTCTAGTCTTACTTCTACTCTCTCCTTTCCCATCTTTCTATTACTCCATGTCATCACATGACCCGCATATCCTATGTCCACCAGGCAACTGTAGTCAAGCATGTCTCCGAACTGTTCCATTTATCTCTCTCATCTAATCTTGTAGTTTCTAATTTTTGAGATACCTAACACTTCATTAAAATTCCCCAAGACAACCGATGGAAGTGTTGTTTGATCACTTAACTATTTCAGTGTATCCCAGGAAGCTACTCTTCTATGAATTTTCGGATTTCCATAAAAGCCCATAACTCTCCATTATAGATTTTGCACTTAGATGCGTACTTTTGCATCAATGTGGTTTTTAGAGAAGGAGCTTATTCTCACATCCCACTCCTCATTCCAAATCAAGGCCAGAACCCCATTCCTACTTCACATCCCCTTGCTACGCAATTTTTGAAACCCATCTTCCTCCTGATTACCTCTATCTCCTGTGTTATCCTTTTTGTTTCACTAAGAAAGACAACAATGTGAACTTCCCTCCAATCATATCTAAGAGATTTCAAATTGCCCGTGGGTTTCTAAGCCCACAACAATTCCAAACTAGTAGAGTCATTGGTTCTGGTGGGGTTAAGAAGTTTTCTCAGCTGCCACGTTATCGATATCCATCATTTCCTCACCATCTCTTATCATTGTCCTCTTCTTCTGTTTCACTTCTTCGTCTCCTCTCCCTACCTCCCCTTCATCACATACCTGCTTCTTTTTTAGCCCATAAATTGTATCTATCCCCTTCAACATGATAACTTTTTTTTTTCTTCTTCCTTTCTCACACAACTCTTTCCCCTTTGTCTTAGTGCCCCCCTCCTTTCCTCGCAATGTTGATTCTTTTGCTATCTCTATTCCCCCTTTCATGTTCTTAGTCTTGAGACCTCCCCAAAGCTAGCCATCCCCTACCCTACATCCCTTATTTCTTTTTCACCTGTTTTAATCATCTGCTCCACTCCCTCACCCTTTTGAGACTTCTCTCGAGTGAACTTACCTGCCCTTAACAAAATTTGGAGACTTTGATCCTCTAAACTATTCCCTTATTCGTTATGGTATTCCCAGATCTGTAGCTTCTCTCCTTGCTTCTCTCTATCGTTGTAGTCATGATTCCCCTCTTGATTATCCCATACCTCTCTCTCCTCCCTGTTTCCTTCTTCTATTCCTCCCCTCCTCCCACTAGGTTTATAGATTCCTTCTACCTCGTATCCTCTTATCCCTAGTTATTTCTTTCCTCTACTCTCTCCTTTCTCCCATTCCCCCTCAGCCTTACTTGGTAGACTCAAGACTTTCTTTCTTTCTTTCTCCCCCTCCTTTCCCTCTATCCACTCCTGCTTATTGCCCCCTATCCCTTGCTACTTCTTCTCCTATCACTACCCCCGTTGGTTTCTCATTTCTTTACCTTTATCCATCCCCTTCCATCTCTCAACCCTATAGTCCATCATTCTCCACATTTTATCCTGTGTTCCATATGTTATAACACATTTTGCTTATAACTCCCCCCCTTAATTTCTCCTAGGACCTTTCTTGCTATCATACCTCCTTTGTTCTCTTCCAACACTAGTCTTTTGGTGTCTATCTCCTTCTCCCTAGAGTTAGAGGTGTCCCTTTCAACCAGAAGATCTTCTTTGTTTTGTTTTGTCTCTTCCTCTCCCGAGTATGTTTTAGGAGACACTTAATTTCCCTATCCATACTCCCCTTTTAGAGCTAAGGTTTTGAACTCGACCCACAAATTGCACCCATAAGGCAGGTTTGCCTCATTCTGCTCCCATTTGCCTAATTCTTCCACAATTATAACAGAAGATTAAGTGTCTCTCATATTGGAATGAGATCCACCTCTCAGCAACAACACCACACTTGACAAAAATCCCTCTCCTTATGGGCTCTCTAACGTCAATCTCGACTTTGATTCTTACACTTGTTTGGGAGGGAATAATCTCATAGTAGGTATTGAAGGAGTTGCCCACAACCGTACCCAAGATCTTCTTATCTACAAAATAAGAGAAGTCCTTGATTGTTAACTAGACTAGGGATGAAACTAACACAATCTGCCCTCTTTCTAGTGGCATGTTCAGCTCTTGCATCAGTAACATCTTTTGTTCGTATGCCCATGGTTGCCCCTACATTACCATTCTTCTATCTTCCTTCGACCCAAGGTAGATCCTGTATAGCTTCTCATCCATCTCCTAAAAAATTGTGGGCACTTTCATTTTCCACAATCTTCTCATTGTTGTCTTGAACAACTTCTAATTTTATGGTCATTTTGCTCACAAAGTACAGAAGGTTTTTGGTTTCCCCACGGTTCTATCTTTCTCCCCTTTGATTGCCATCGTCTTTTGACCATAGAGTACAGAGGGCTACTAGTTCCCCCTAGTTCTATATTTGAGAGATTCTCCTCTTTGATTGCCAACGTCTGTATCTCTTTTAGGAGAAGATCCTCCTCTTTCAATGCTATTTCTATTTGCTTTGAAACCCTAGCTTATAGACCCCTTCTTCTAATTTAAAACTCCAATTTTAAGGATCTCCACTTGAAGTTTGATTTCCCCTTGTGCGAAGGCGAACTTTCTCTATCTAACTTAACTTAGTTCCCTGATCGAAGTTTTTCCTCTCAGATTTTCCCCCCGAAATCTCCTCCAACACTGGAGATTATGCGCAAAATTTTCACCTTTGCAAACTCTCCCAGGTTGCGACTTATATACTGGGTGCTTTTTTAACTTATCATCATTATTAACTACCAAGTCTAAAATGTAAAATATTTTTAAATTTTTTAAATTTAAAATGAAATATTTTAAAAGTCAAATTTAATATTTAAAACTCGCAAAAATGTAAAAAAACTCCAAAAATAAAAGGTTAAGTTATATGTGAGCATTTGATCTAACCCTAAATGTTAACTGCCTTTTTGCTAAGGACATTACAAAAAATGATTTTTCAAGCAACATTAAATTTTGTCATTATATATTCATTAATTGATACTACGATAGCAATAAAACATGTAACTATAAGTTCAATTCCAAAAAAGTAATTATAAGTTAGATTTGAAAAATTTTAACAATAAAATTTTTGATGAAAAGTTTTTGGTATAAAAAATTTTGAAATGTGAGAAAATAACGTAATTGAGATGGGGTAATATTAAGGAGTAAAGAGAATAAAGTTAAAATACATTAATTAGTTAGATGAATAGTTGTATAGAAATGATTAAAAAGTAGGGTAGTTATATGAGAAGAAGTGAATAAACAATTAAAAATAAGGCAGTTGTGGAGAATAAAAAATTTTAAGGTGTGTTTGTTTTAAAATAAAACTTTTCCCTCTCCATAATTACTCAAAATTTTAATTATTTCTTCACATGTTCTTACACAAACTACCCCACTCTTTGGTCATTTCTATACAACTATCAATATAACCAATCTATCTATTTTAACTTTATTATCTTTATTCTTCATCATTATCACAATCATATTTTATCATTTTCTCCAATTTTAATAATTTTTACATTAAAAATTTTTCATTCAAAAGTTTTATCAGTTCCCAAATATACCCTTATATTGAAAAATTTTATATTTTAATAAACACCCCGTAAAGTTATTTTTTAGTAACTTGTCTCGAAAAAGATTAATTATTTACAACATATTTTATGTTAGTGTGGCTAACAATTAACTTTTAGCGACACTAACGATTTATTTCAGTAAATAGTGTTTTTCCCATAAATTGTTGCATTTCAAAATGTTTATTTTCTTGTAGTGGATCACATGCATTTTCACGTGATTTGATTGGATGATCTAAATCATAAATGCATATAGAGTAGTGTTGCCACTGTCCATGCACAACAATCAGTTATTGAGTAGCAGATTGTATTAATAAGCATGTTTATTATGATATATAAGAAAAGTATTATTTAGCATATTAATTAGTGTAGTCTGCTTCTTAATATTATACACTGTCGTGCAAGGATAGTATTACATTGTTCTAATATGCATTCTTGATGCATATGTGACATAGGATAATATATAAAAATTTAGGCATCATTCTGATAAGATACATTCGGACAGAGAAAAATAAGGGCAGAGTAGGGTTCAATCTTGTTCCTTTAGATTAGGGCCCGTGTAAAATCATCATTTTTATTGAAGAATAGGCTATATTAGTTAGCATTTTCATCATGACATATAAAAGAAGTATTATTTAACATACTAATTAGTATAATTTACTATCTAATACTACACATTATTTTCCACGAACAATGTAAATACTATTTTAATCCACCTTCTTGATACACAAGTGACATAGGATAATATATAAAAACTTATGTGTCAGGCTAACAACATTCAGACAGAGAAAAACAAAGGGAGAGTCGGGTTTGATCTTGTTCCTTTACATTAGGGTCCGTTTGACAAGATGCTTGGTAAGATGAAAAAATAGTATGAAAAAAAAATTGTAGAAAATTTCAAAGAAAATGAGATTGTGATGTAATAATATGGTAAGGCAACGACTATTAGCAAAGAGAATAATGACTAGTGTGGCTTTTTTATTCGTAATTGACGGCCGCTGGAGTGTGTTGTGTGGCGTTGTTTGGCGTTTTTCGCGCAGAAGTCAAGTGTACTGTCTTTATGGCGCGCAGATAAGATTGAACAGTGTATTGATTTTGCCCTTTACAAAGCAAGATATTATTTTTTGCATTTTTAAAATTTACCCACTCTTGCATTCATTCATGGCGGCTTTATTTTATTTTTTTGGCTACATCTGCTTTCAAATCCATACGTGGTATTGAAAACTACGGCCGGCATTAAAATACATTAAGAAATGCAGCTAGAAACAAAGAAAACATTTGCGTGCAGTTACAAAAGAGAAAGAGACGTCGGCATATGTAATTGGAAACGGTTCAATGAATTTGTTCATGCGGACAAAATATGGAAGCAGTTCAATGAATATAAAAATTCATGTGACCTTTAATTTGGATCCGGGCCACTAGATAATCATCATCATTTGACACTAAGTCCAAAAGCGCTCAGCCTCATAATTCTATAAAGTGTTATACACTATTACTATGTTTAATACATGGCTCATTTTTATACTATTAAGAGCTCTTTTCCTCGATTCTCGAAAAAAAAGCGCTTTTACTTTTTTAGGTAGAATCACTTCTCTCTCTTTTCTTTTTAAAAAATGCGGAGATATTGCTATGAAAATATAAGATAAATTCTTCGTATAAGGACTTCAAAAAGTCCGGGAGTGGTTACATGAATTGAAATTCACATAGAAACGGTTCATAGGATTGAGAACTCAATAAAAATAATTCGAAATGATGTGCATGTTTGTATATATATATATATATATATATATATATGAAGGCATGATTATATACATGGTGATGCATTTGAAGTTAAAATACAACATTTTCTTATTTTAGTTTTTTTTTTTTCATAAACATGTTTTCCTAAGTATATCTAATCTATATATAAAAATTTATCATTTTACAATACTTCTATATATTAATTTTTTATTTTTAAGTTAGGGACATTTAAGTCATTTTTATCCCTTAAAAACTTGAATTTTAAAAATAAAAATAAAAATGTAAAATTATTTTAAAATAACAAAACTTTGTATAGAAATTAAATACACTTAGAAAAACATGTTTATAAAGAAAAATAAAAATATAACTAATTATAGAAATAAATAAATGTTGTATTTTAGCTTAAAATATATTATGATGTATATAATCAAACTCCTGTATATAAATGATCTCACTTCTAAATAATGAAGTAGTTACATAGAAGTCGTTTCATATAATATTCATTTTTTATGTTGATGATTGACGCAAAATTAAACTAATTCATTATATTTAATATTATTTATTTAGATAAAAATTAAGTTTTATCAAAATTAAAGATGTCTATGGTCACATTAAATATATATATGCATATGCAAATTATGAAAATTACTTCGAATGTAATAGTAACTTATTGAATCATTCTTTCACATAAGAATTATGTTTTAGATGATTTAGATGTTGAAAATTCAACCTTAAAATTGATATTTTAGCATGCTAGACCATGGCTAATGCTCTCTACAAATATCTTATTTTTAATAATTTTCTATACAATTGTCTTACTTTTCAATTATTTCTTTACAACTACATATACAACTAAACTATGTATTTTAATTTTATTCTCTTACCCCTATTATATCATATTATTTTTTATTTTAAAAACTTTTACATAAAAATTTGTCATTTAAAAGTTTTATTACTTCTCAAGTACACCCTTAGTATTAGACCATTTTATGATGTTGCTTTTTACACACTTGTAGATAAGGTTCAAATACAATAATATTAAATAAAGAAAACAATAATATTAAATAAACGAAAGAGTTTTCATGATAATATAATAAAAATAAATATAATAAATGAAGTGGATCTTTGATGATTATAAAGGTTGAAAGGTTATACAAAAGAGGGGTTTTTTATAGAAGCACAACACATGCATAGAATATTTTGCTAACCTTTTTGTTTTCGACAAACCAAGGAATAAAACAAGTTCAAATATTTTAGGGCGAGTTACTTATAGTTCTATGAATTTTACTTATAATTCTACTTATACTTAAGAACTTTTAAAAATGTTTTCATACTCAAGTATTTTTATCTTAATTTTATATATACTCATGCTGTTAGGGATCCATTAACCCCCTTTGAAATGACGAATATGCTCAACATATATAGGTCAAGTAAATTAACAACATTTCGCGGATGGAAATAGATGAGGAGAGGGCTTGAATTCGCCAGTCTTCGTTTTCAGAAATGGAAAGGGAAGTTGGAAGGAATGAAAATTGGCAACCGCATGCGATTTTTCATTTCTCAAAGGTTGCATCTTGTCGCTGTCCACTGGGAAGAGGCTCCAGTCGCCATGCATAAAGGGGAAACAACTCACTTATCATAGATGAAATAATTATTTGAAATCATGAGCATTTGCTATTGGAAATAGGAAGAAGAAACAGAGCGGGTATGAGAAACAGGGAGGAACGAGCGGGGAAGATAAAATAATTGGTCAGGGTAAAAGATTTTGGGATTTTTTTAATATCAAACGGGTTAAATCGGCCGACTCTCTGATCAATTCAGCCGTGGTTTAACCAGTTGAAGTGGCTTAATTAGGCCAACCGATAACTGGTGAGGATCGGATTGGACAGGTGTTTGATTCTCCGTTGAACAGGTTAGACCGACCAATTCGATCCGATTTTAACAACATTATCTAAAATTATAAAATTTATTATTGTCGATTGCTCAATGTTCGTTGTTGAAAATTTGACCAATTAATCCTACTTGTTTTACTTATCATGTTTGTTTCTAAGTTTTTAAAAAATTTTATTTTTACAAATACATTTTTGTTTTATTTCATATAGTTTATTAATAATCAGCATATTTTAAATGAGTATATGACTTATATGGACAACCCATTAACAACCACCAACCCATTAAAACAAATAGGTTATAAATAGATTAAGGTTAAAATTTTATAAATGAAGTAATAAACTATTGGAGTTAAGATTTCATAAATGGATTATAATTACGATCCGGCTTTAACCATCCCACTTCGATTCATTAATTTCTCCAGTTAACCTAATCCAATTTTAATTCTTCTAGTTAATATTTAATTTATCTACATGCCCAATTCCCACATGCAAGCTTGTTAGGAAATAATTCCAAATCCAAGTGGCTATTGGACTCAGCATGTGGGCAATCGGTTACATGAAGCGGGGCCTATATACATCATCAAATATATAACTATGGTATTACAAATTATATTCATTGAAAAATTAAATGAACTATGGACACTAATAAGCATATACTCTTCAAGGAAAAAATGTTCTCTAATTATTATTTATGTTTTTATAATTATATTTATTCTTATATCTATTTTAATTCTAATCATTTTGCGAGTCATGTGTCGGATTGCTGAGTAATGGGCTGATAAGAATCGATTGGGTAAATGGGCAATCGGCTTGTGGCATGAGCCTTGGGCTACCGGCCTTGCATGATCCTCGTGCCAATCTTTCTAAGCTTCGCAACGGCAGTGATTTGACGATGCCACTGGAAAAGATATTATTATCCATCCAGGGAAGAAGCCCACAGAGGGGTTTGGTATCCGTCTTCAATGGAAGCTCTAGCTCTGTCAATCCCAACTCTCACTGCCACAGCCAGGCTTTCTCCACACCAATCATCACTGACCAAGTTCAGAAGTACTGCTTTCGGCTTCAAATTCAACCCCCATAACAGGAGAAGTCACTCCCATGTAATTAAAGCCCGACATTTTATCAGTTTTATCGAATTCTTGAATTTTTCTTTTTTGTCTTTGGAGTTTTTCATTTGCATTTCTGATATGGGTTTTTCTCCCCGGCCAGAGATGGGCCGTTAAAATGCAAGCGGAGGTTGCTGAAGATGAGTCGATACAGCAGATGAAGGAGTTGGCTGCAGCCAGGAAGAGATGGGAAGCTCTGGTAAATTTGTCTGTGACGACTCCTTTGACAACTGTCCTGTAATTCTTCTGTTTTTGTTTATGTTCTTGGCGTTTACATTTGATCTTCTCTGGACTTTTAAAAAAATTTCTGTCAATGACATTTTTAAATTTCAAATTATCTAATGTCTACTGGTGCTGGTTGAATTGTATGAAATTAAGAAGATTTGTATAATGCAGTGTCCACAGTTTCCCCAGCACATTAGTCAGCTTCTCTCTAAAAATTTGCTTCTAAGTTCTAGCCTGGAAGTGAGTTCCATCATTTGGGTCCCTCTTGTTTTTCACTTGGGATTTGAAGTCCAAACTTATCCTTAATTCTCAGAAGGGCAATCTTCGTTACTGTATTGGGCTAGTTGGTCTCGATTGTGAATGAAGGACTGAAATCAATTGATGAGACCAGGAATTTGAGAATTTCTATCTTCTAAAGTTGTCAACCATCCATTATAAGATTTATCACATCGAAGGGTTGCCTGAACTCTTTTACACGAAAGTTGAGTCTGGTGTAATAGTTCATCGTCCAATGATTGAAACATACCCAGCGTGTTTATATATTTCCATTGGTTAGCAAGCACAACAGCCAAAACAACCAATTTGTAATTGTAGATGCCCTACATTGATCTTGCAGGAAGTTGAGTGTAAGAGGTCAAATTGCATCCTATATTCTAACTTACGATTTTCTTATTATGGGCCATGTGATGACACAATTTTATAACAATTTGTTGTTTATATCTCTGAAATCTAAAAAAGGTATAATGTTTTATTATTCCTAATTCTTAGGTTTATTACTATTACTCCTGCTTCTGTTGCTTGTGTTGGAGGTTTTTTTCTGTTAAAAATCACTATTTTATGATCCTTATCCCCCTAACTGGCCAAATCTCATTCTACATGTCCTTCGTCATGAGATATACCTGATGATCATAATGATGATTAAATTGTGATCTAAAGAAATGTCATTAAAAGTGTTGCCACGGGACGACAGCCCAATGGTATCTCGAATTTTGCCAAGGTGTTGGCGGAGGTTTGATCCGTGCTGGTAGCAGGTCTTCCTGATTTTTCATGGGGGTGTCCACTGAATGGAAAAGTTAGAGATATTGTTAGATGTTTGTCAGAATGTTATATCGAAAATTGTTAGAATGTCTCAGAGCTTGATTATAATACAAGTTGTGATGATTGTAAAATACATACCATCAAAAAAAGTGCTAAATGTTTTTGGACATTTTTATAGATCAGAGAAGGAAAAGTTAAAGTTTTGACTCCAAAGGAAGCTGGCTATGCCATTCGACTCTCCAACAGAACTCTTCTCGATGTTCGCCCCTCAACAGAACACAACAAGGTATCTAGAATTTGTATATCCTTGATTTCTCATGTGTGCGAGATGTCAATCGTTAGAACACTGATGCAGCATCCGGTTTCGCTGATGTGGCAGAATCTTTTAAGCAACTCTGTCTCTGAATGTTAGTCATGTGAACAGATTGCCAGAACTGACTCGATGCAATTCTCCAATACAGATTTGTGTTAAAGTTTTGGCTGATGGTTACACCACCATCTTATAAACCTTTTAGATAACAGGTAAACCTGCCCTAAATGTCTTGGATGGGGCTAAACTTCTGTGATGATGTAAATAGTATCTTCATATTTTTTTCCTTTGATTTTGATTCTTCATGACACACTTTTCAAATGGAGAGAATATTTTTTCTTCTTTCTATTCTTGATCTTCTTTCAGACATCTGCTTTCTGTCAGTCAATCTTATTTTCTCCTTTCAGGCATGGGTTAAAGGCTCTGCGTGGATCCCGATCTTTGATGTTGATGGTAGACTGGATGTTAGCACTTCTTTTAAGAAGATTACAAATTTTGTAATGGGTATGAGCACCTTATATTCTCTTCCATGGGCTGTTGGAGTTTGATATGAGATGCACATTTGACATTTCCCTCTCCACACTCGGTGCATCTTCTTTTGAATTATAATTCTGGGTTCTGAATTTTTTTTTTTCCAAAATCCTTCTTAAATGGAGAATAGAGCTTTCTATTTTGTCAATAGTTTTGTGATTTAACTTTTGGAGGAAAATGCCTTTTTTTGATTGATTATCTTTATTTAGGAGGTTGGTGGAGTGGCATTCCAATTTTGAGCTTTGACAAGTATGTAACAACTAACAGGAAACCCTTATGTAATTTCAAATCATTGTCAATGTTCGATCTCTGTAAAAATGGAATTAAAAAATATATTATCTCTATTCACTTTCTACTATTTTCACAGCCAGTTCATATCAAAGGTTGAGGAAAAGTTTCCTGAAGATGCTGATCTCATTGTTGCTTGCCAAAGGGGTTTAAGGTGAATGAATTATTTCTTTACATGATTTTGAGATTTTTCCAATTTTCACAAAGGTGGTGTGGTAACTGTGGTTCTTCACACTTGTATGTTTGTTCATGTTACTCTGGAGAATGGAAAGATGACACAGACATGAATAGGTTAAATACCGTTCTAAAACAAAATTTAGAGAAAAAAAGAAAAATTATTCTCTATGAGCTGCTTGGGAGTAGGGGTGCAACTCGGGTCGGGTTAACCGGGTTGGAGTGAACCCAAACCCTAAGCCAACCGGGTTGGAGTAAACCCAAACCCAAACCCTAAGAATTTAATTCGGGTTCGGACCGGGTTCGCATTGGTTTTGGTTTGGTTTCGGGTTAGAATTCGGGTTACCAATAAACTACTTTTTTTCCAAATTTAATTATAATCTAAAAGAAAATTATTAGAAAATACATACCTGTGTTTATGAAGTCAAGCTTCACGCTGAATTCTGCAACATCCTTTCAAAGAATTCTATAACATCATGCTGAATTCTGCAATATTCTTTGAATGAACTCTGCAAGCAATTTTTCAGCACTCTATAGACATAAATAAATGACAAATTAATTAGTTTTATGACTAGTTAGTCATTTCTATTTAATAGCTAATGGAAATGACTCAAGTGTAGCAAATAGAAAATGAGCATATCATATCAACTATTGTAGTTGAAACTAAACATTATCATAAAAATTGTTGAAATTGAATTCAAACTGAATGTTTATCATACAAATTGCTAAAATAGAAATTGGGCACTTGTTATACAAATAAACTTAAAATATGAATCAAATTTATACTACAATCCGAAATTCAAACTAACAGATTTCACATTCTAACAGAAAGTATAATATAAAATAGATTATCATGTCAACTCAAATTCAAACATAATTCATATAACAGTTATTCAAAACAACTAAATCTAAATACACTAAGCATAATGGTTCAACATTCCTATCTAATTTAAGTGCAATCCAAATTTAAAATGACAATATAAACAAATCTCAAGTTTAAATAAGTTTACATCCACTTTTAAACGAATTCAAAATTCAAATGAGTTCATGTCTCTAAAGTTTGCAAAAAAACTAAAAAACTATTCAAAGACTTCTAAGTAATTTCTCCATTGATTTCCATCTGCATTTCTAATGTCAAGTTCTTCCTCCTCGATTACATCTTTGAAAATAATATGCATCAATCTAGATAAAAAAAAATGCATGCAACTATTAACAATAAGAAGATAATAATCATAAAAAATCATCCTAGAAATTAAGTTACCTCAAGCATGCTTTGGTAATGGAGGAAGAGATTATTTGTCTGAATTAGAGTTGGTAATGCCTGAAACATGTATACATATTAATATTACAAAAAAAGACATATAATTTATTAAAAAAATTATATAAATTTCATCGGGTTCGAACCGGGTCGGGTTTTGGTACCGGGTTGGTGCGAACCCAGTTTTGGTTTTGGGTTTCTACGGGTCGGGTTGAAACCGGGTCTATTTTGGAAAAAAATCTTTAAAATAAAACCCATTTTTGGTTTTGGTACCGAGTCAGGTCGGGCGGGTTCGGACCGACCCGGTACCAAGTTGCACCCCTACTTGGGAGGAATCTTTTTCAGTTGTTACCCTCATAGTCTGGCTATTTCAAGATAGCATGACTAAACTTGATCGAACAACTAGGATCTGTTTATGTAAATAGCTAAACGATGAATCTGTAGTATTTATATGACTATCTGCTTATGCAGATCCCTTGCTGCTTGTGAACAACTATATAATGCAGGCTACAGAAACCTCTACTGGATTGAACGGGGCCTAGAGGCTGCTGAAGAAGTGGTAAGCTGTAGTGTTTAAACTTTTTGGTTCTTTTATGCCTACAGAGTAGGGAAGCAGTTCATTTTGTCCACAACAATTACTCTGGAGATTTGGAATGGTTCACTCATCAACGCCATAAATTTTGCATTCATATGCGATTGATGTTGGGAAGGACAGAAGGCCAGATGCATTCTTAACCTCTCAATCGATAGCCTGCAAAATTGGGTAGTTAGTCATGAATAACATGTACAATCTTTCTGTGGGTGTCTGTGGACATTGAACCTCTGATTGTTCTTTCTTATTGAAACTAGGATTTACCCAGGGAAGGTCCTCAACCTTTCAAGTTTGCTGGAATAGGTGGCGTCTCTGAGTTTCTTGGGTAACTGATCAGGCCTTCTGCTTTTTTATTAATGCATTACAAAGGACTACTAATTAACTTATTCCCACAGCATCCCTTGCCATCGAATTGCTTATTTGGAAGCACTGTCATATCCTTATGTCTCCTTCAACTCTTACCCTTTTTACAGCTGTAATCATGAGATATCTATGTGCACTATGCTTAATCAATTCCCCATCTTTACCCATCTATCATATGATGTGATAGCTTTACTGATCAACAACGAGCTGCAGCTGCCAGAGAAGGCCTGGGTTATCGATTGACCTACACTGCACGCCTGGTAAGACTTAAAAGCTACACATATACACACAAACAAATTCGTGAGGCTTACGCCATTCGAATATGCATAAAATCATTACTTCTGCTTGCCTTCTGGGAACAGGTTGGACTTATTCTGGTTGCAGATGGCTTGTTTTTTGGTGCTCAGCAAGTCGGTCATTTTCTTGAAGACCTGAGGACCCCATGAGGAATTGAATGCCGTGAATTCAAATGGGAACCAACGGTGGTTCTACCATGAAATTTCCAGACATTCATCACTACAGGAATCTGGATTACATTCCACACACTAAACCCTTTCCGTGCCTGCAACCCTCTACGCCAAAGCTGTTTGCTTATTCTCTTCACTTGTATTCTGGTGTTTCATTCCTGTTTGCGCGATTAGTGTAGATGATATGTGGATTCGTGGATGAGACTCTGTAAATCTTCTGCAATGAGGAGTATGAAATTTTGATTAGCAAAATTTTACAATTTAACATTGTCTTCTTTTTCTTTCCCATACCAATCCAACCTGAATTTGATGGGTATGCATAGATGAAACAAGTCTGTTCATCAAAAAAAAAAAAAAAAAAAAGAAAAGAAAAAAGAAAGACGAAACAAGTCTGATGACGAGCACCATTTCATAAGTCAACTCCTGTTTAAGTCATTTTCATGAGTCGACTAATATATGCAGTTAATAGCAGAGTTTTAATGACAGAGACTAAAATGTAAATGAGGCAAACTTACAGGGTCTGAAAAGCAAACATGTGAAACTCGTGGACTAGAAAGCAAATACGCTAAGTTAGAGGTACCAAAATGCAAAGAAACCGCTAACTGATATTACAATCAAGTATATACATAATCTTTACAATATTGATAAAATTTTCTACAAGCCCCTATAAAACTGAAGGAAATTACAACACCCTAACATCCCTGCTTTTGCAACCAATGCTTACCACGACAATAAGGCGTCGTGGCCATGCAAAGTTTATATTAATTCTAGTGTGAGTGGCACATTAATTAATCAGTAATTTTTGTGATATCGTACAAATAGAAAAATGATACCATACCAATTTCAAAGAATCTCAATTTCCCTTTTATAGTCATGTATGTCTCAAAAGTATTCCCTCTTGTACTCTTGGTTTAATTTCTTATGCGCTTACGTAGAGTATTATTGTTATTTTGACCTCTTCCTCTCTTATGAATTATTATAATTCCCTCTCAAGTGAATTATTGTTATTATTTTTACTATCTCCGATGCACACGTGAATTTGACAACCTATTTCCAATGCATCATCAACTTATAAACAGCTTTTATTCGTCCTGTTTTGCAATTTTAAAGCATCCCAATAATCTTCCCGTGTAGAAAATATGAAACTTTCTTATTTAATTTTGAAAATTTTACGATTACTTAAAAAAATGAACTTAATTACCTACCAAATTAAATTTTATTCCTGGTAAAACTTTTACAATAGAATATGAAATCATCAATTAATAACTAGTTTTCAATCAAAAAATTAAGTGTTTTAAAAAAAGAAGAAGAAAAAAAGAAAAAAAAAGACTTTTATCGTAAAAAAAATTCCACTGCTACGAACCCATGTTTTATTTGCAGATATAACAACGGCGCCAGTACTGGCAATTATTGTGATAGGGAGAGATGCGATGGAGGTATGGGAGGTTCTCTCTTCCTAGATAAGAATCTTAAAAGTAGCACACGACAATACAAATGGACATGGACCCATTCCTGCACGATTTTCAGTCATCACGTGGGTGTGTTTGGTAATGGATAAAACTTTTGATGAAAAGTTTTGGAGAGTAAAAGTTGTTAAATGATGTGATATGATAGGGGTAATGATGAGGAGTAAAGATGATAAAGTTAAAATAGATAGGTTAATTGTATGGGTTGTTTTGTAAAAATGATTGAAAAGTAAGGTAGTTGTATGGGAAAATGTAAAAAAATGATTAAAAAATATGATAATTATAGAGAGTTAAAAGTTTTAGATTGAAAGTTTATATTTTTTCCTCATTGCCCAACACACCCGTGATTACGAAATCCTTTGGTGTATTTCTCATACGTAGCAGTGAATGGTCTAATCGGAGAAATAAATTAATTTGTTGGAATATTTTAACTTTCTTGTTGGACTCTTCCACATTTGGCACTTGTATCACTTATCACCAACTCGATATAAAATTAACTATTACATGAAAGGTGTAGGCCCCAGGGTCCCTAGTATACTGCTCACGAGAGAATGGGATAAAATCTCACATTTCTCAAGAATAATTTTTCTATTGCCAAAAATTAATAATTTATTTTCTTATTTCTCATACGTCTTTTATCAACCTTTATACAATTTTATCTGTTTCCAGTATCCCACGAAACATTTTCCATGCTAAGTCCCCATCCCATACTTATACCATTCAAGTAATGAATTAATTGGATATTTATTTTTCATAACAATTTCATTTTTCTGTCATTATCTCTGTTTACCTTATATTGTTGACATAACTTTTCATTTTATTCTAAGATTTCCGAGCAAGCTCGAGCCGTGAAAAACAAAACCCCTTAGTTTTGATGTTTCGGTGCTTCTTTCAATTACTTAGACGAAGATTGATGTTTCGGTGCTTCATTCAATTACTCCATTAATTAATTTTATTTTTCCTAGGTGAGGTAATCTCGTGGGCGTAGAAGGTAGAGTCACTTTCGAGATGCCGTGAGATTCACGAACTTGGCTGTCACGTTTTGTTTTTACCATCCAAGTGGGATGCTTGTGGTCAGGATTTCACGCCATCATGTCGCAGGGAGATACGCAGGACTACTATGATTATCTAGAAGAAATCAGAGCCATGCTAAGAAAAAAAATTGTACATTAAAAATGTTTATCTTTTGAGAAAGAGCATCTTTCGAAGGTGACGTATAGTTACTAAAATTTTTCAAAAATATAATATAAATTCAGTATACAGTTGTAGAAATGTAATTTTTGGAATTATAAATAAATATACATGAATAAATGATTAAATTTCTAAAAATATTTTAAAATTAAAAACTATGGGTAAATAAGGAGTGAGATAAGCATCTTTTTATTTTTTCGATATACTTTTTAATTTTAATACACTTTTTATTTTATCTTCTTTTTTTATGTGGGCCTAAGTGTATTTATTTCATATTCCAATATTTATCATTTTTGAATTCTTAAATATATTTTTTATAAATTTTTAAAAATAAAATTTTTTCCCTTTTCATATAAGAGGAGTGTGAGATGATTGAAAATTTTTTATTCTTGAAAATTGGTCAAAAAATATTTATAATAATTGAAAAATGGTAAAATTTTGGGATAAAATACTATTGTACTTGGGCCCATATAAAAATGAACAGATCATAAAATATATTAATAACTAAAAGAGATGCATTCTATTAACTCATGATGTTGGTCTTGTGTGATGGCTACTAAAGGAATTTGTGTAAAATAATGCGAATCAAGTAAAAATACAAACCATTATAATGAAATCAAGTGATAAGAACAAGAACAAGAACATGGATAGTAGTTTGGATCTCCCTATCCTACGCCGCTCTCCAAGCACAGCAACTTGGGTTTTATTAGTTATTTTTAACATACAAGTTACAGTGGTACAGTTTATTCAATTATTTTCTAGATTGGTACTAAGCTCTAAGTAAGCTTGTAAAGTAATTAACACTTTGATTTACTTTCTCTTTGTTTGATCACCATTAACACCAAGGTATTACAACCTTTCTTGTAGTTTGATCACTGTTAATACCAAGGTAATATAAAGAATAAAACTTTAAATGAAAAACAAATCAGTTTAACACATCTGCAAGAGCAGCAACTCTTTAATTGATCACACTTTATAGTTTTGAATGCTCAGCAACAACACCTTCAAGAAATTGCAATTTCAATTTCACTTGAACCTCTGCCGAAAACCATCTTACAATTAATGACTTTGGAGTCTCTCAAATTTGCACTTGGGTATTTTTCTTCAATTTTTCGATGCCTTCTAGTTCTTCCAAGTTCTCCTTTTATAGCCTCTGATAACGTAAAACGTGGTCTAGAAGATAGCCCAAGAGATCTCCATAAAAATCTAACTTATTTGAAATTTACATTTTCACCGCGTCACAAAGGTTCACCTTTTATGGCAAAAAGGTCGACCTTTTGCTGCTTCAATTGAGACAGCAAGTTATCTGAACCAAAATGTTAACCTTTCCTCCTTTTTTGCAAAATACAAATTTTAAGGAAAGGTACTACTTCAATCATGTTAATCTACACAAGATAATCATAAAAGAATAAATCAAACTTAATTCAAGATTACTCACATCTTAAAGAGCATATTCCTTGATTATTCCAAATGAAGTTATCAATCAAGCATATTTTAATATTATTCTAAGCATTCCAAAAAGCATATTTCATTTTCAAATTTCGAGCTCAATCTGATCACAATTCATATCATAACTCAAAATGATAATTTCACAAACAGATCACTCTTTTCAAAATTCCATATAAGATCATAGTTTCACAAAATCATCCAAAAATATAATTTCATAATATTAAAACCAACGACACAAAAACATTTCTTTTATCATCTTCAAAATCAATCAAACATAAATTTTCACAGAAGTTCATACATCATCCTTAAATCATTGCCCCATAATAGTACTGGTTGTTTTAGCATTGATTATGTTGTGATCACATCCATCACCTTCTTATTCTTGGGATGATGAAACAGGATGTGCTTAATATGATGAGATTGGATGAAAATGTATTGTTATATATTAGGATGTGAGCGCTTACTCTGGGAATTAGAAATATAGTATTAGACATTCGAAAAATAAAGTCATTATGCATTGAAAATAGAAAATATTGTTTGGTAAAAGTTATTATGTATTGAATATTCAAGATGCCAATTGACATCAAAAGGAGCCCAGAAAATGATAGATTTCTTTTTCCTACCTTTTTTATAGTACATTTGGTATTTTTAAAGCATGTTTGGTAATGAATGTAGGAAATATGGGGTGCCAAGATGATAAGAGTACGGATTTTAAAGCTTATCATTAATCAACTACTCATCCTATTTTTTCTTTTTTATTTTTATGTTCAAATTATTTTTTTGTCAACTACCCTCCAATAAACCTATTTATTTCAACTTTACCCTTATTATTTCATATCAATTATATAATTTTCAAAATATTTCATTTTCCTCTCACACCCCATCCCACAATTACAACAACTTTAATCAAACATTCACTTAGCCTACTTCGAATAAAGGAGATAATTTCCCAATATTAGAAATGGGGTCAATAAATTTAAAATTATTTAATCTATTAAACCTTTAATTTCAAGTTTTATATTAAGCATATGACTTAATGATTTTTGATTGTTCTAACTGGAAACATACTCTAAAAGATTTCTTTAATTAATTGACTTTTTATAACTCAATTAATTGTCTCAACTAATTTTTTTTTTTTTTTTTTGCTTTTTGTATAACACTCGTGCTTGAATATGTAGGAGGCACCACTCTTACGGAATGCGACCGCTAAGGTCAGGCCGTGTACCGCGGACACCAAAGCCAAGGACTCTGCACAGCTACGCTTTATGGTTAAGCACTGCGCTTTGGCAACTTACCCATCGGTAAAAGTTAAATTTTATTGCTGAATAATTTTAGCAACCATATAATCATCTTATCATTTTGTTACTAAAAGTCCATCGCAAAAAATAATTTTAGCAACGGGAAAATAAATTTTATTACTAATAGTGAACAATCATCAACAAAAATCAAAATTTACTTTTAAGCAACGATTTGAAAATCATTACTAAAAACATAGGTTATTAGTAATGAAATTGATTTCGTTCCCAAATTCCCTCGCTTTTCGGAAATCTCCTGTAATGGTGATCCTTAAATAAGGCCACAAACTTAACCTATTGAAAATTTACTTCAATTAAAATAGTAATGGCTGTTCACGACATTGGTGCTCTTACAAGAAAATTTTGTTAAGGAGTCTATCTATGACAAGAACTTCGACCATAACGATGAAACTTAGCAAATTCACGTTTTCAGTAATTATTTTTCATATCTTCAACAAAAGCTTAGAATTTTCGTTACGTTACCATTCATATTTAACAAACTTCTTACAACAGATTGATAATGGACATATGTGGTTGCTAAAATTGTTGGAACGAAATTGTAATTTTTTGTAATGAATGAGTCTAGTTGCTCAATCTTAATATTCTTGTAGTGATGTAAAGTAATCAAGATGAGTTTAATGGCCTCATAAATTAATTTTTGAGATTAAACCGTGAATTATATTTAAAAATATATAATTTAGTTAGAACGTATTTATCACATTAATCAAGGTTTTGATAAGCTATAAAACAAAATTACTCAAAGTGAATGTTTTTAATCTTGAAAAATGTTGACTTAAAAAGTGATTTAATTTTATTAGTCATCAAATTTTTGTCAATACGCTATTATTATCTTCTTAGATAAAAACACTTTTAAACACAACTAATAGTTTAAATCTCAGAAATTAATTTATTAAGCCATTCAACTATTTGATTTGTGTTTGACGATTATGAGAATGTATAAACCTAAAACTTTTAATTATATAGTTAAACAACTATCTTTACAACCAACCTATGTTTCTTAATTTTATTTTATTTACTTCTCATCATTATTCCTGTAATATTTTGTTACTTCTCTATTTTAAAAAGTTTCACATCAAAAAATTTTCTTTTAAATTTTTTTGTCAAATGTCAAATACATCACCAAATTATAAAAAGTTGATTTAAAGGATTTGAACCCCCTTCGTCAGCCTCGAAGTTGACTTGGCGAAGGTGTTTTTTGGCCAATTAAAAATCAAACATAGGAGTTGCAAATTCATAAAAAAATGGGAAGGTAAATGCATATGTAACCTTTTTAAAATAATCGTACATTTTTAAACCATTACTCATGGCTTAAATTATCAACTCATATCCAAAATTTTTTATGCAAAGTATTTAATTTTATTTACTTAGATATTATCACCTCCCACTTTTATACCTCACAAACTTATGCAAAAAAACCTTTGCAAGTATACGATTATTTTCTTGATTTTTACATTTCAATATAAAATATTAAAACAATAAAAAATGTAAAATAATATATACACATGGGACATTCAATAACAGCCCATAACCGAATCCCATATCCAAAAGGAGAAAAGTTCTTAAGGTTTGTAAATGGGTCTCAGGTTAAATACAGTGCAACATGTTTTAAAACTATGCGGCTGAGTTATCAGGTAAAAGAAAGTGATATTATAATATTGGACCTATAACCCATAGGTCAGTATGTTTCAAATTGTATTAGAGCGGTCCCCTTTCAATAGATATGATGCAGAGGCCCTTAAGAACTGTGCAGCTTACACGCATTAAAGCAAAGTGTACCTTAGTGCACCAGATTAAGAACTCTTATTCTTTTGTTAGTATCCGAACACTTGCATCTTAGAGAAATGAAAATGGGTGCAAACAATGCAAATAAACAGTGTACTTGATATTTTGACAAGCATGCCTTCTAATTTATTTTTTTTAAAAAATTCTAATACTTTTATTTTTCTTATTTTTATTCGGGTAATTTGCATATATATTCACATAATTCAAACAAAATTGTAAATATACCCACGTAATTTTATGAATTTTAGATAACCCACATAGTTTCACCGAAATTACAGATAACCTCCATCATAGTTTCACCGAAATTACAGATAACCTCCATATTGATGGTTGGACAGTAATGGATAAATACATTCTGTTAAGTGAAGATTATCATTTGGACAGTACCCTTAATACGCTCTTTTGCATCTCAAACTTCTTCCGATTCCTTTCTTCTATTTTTTTCAATAACATGTTTTGCTTCTTCAATCTCTCCCTTAAATCCCACCTCCAAATTGGATTCCGTCACACCCATCGTCGTCCCCGCTCCCTTTTTCCCTTCCAATTATCCTTCCTGTCTCTCTCTATTCTATATCTGTTTTCATTTTCGAATGGGTTGGTTTGAGGTGCGATTGTTGTGTCATGGAGTACGCATTGGGTGCTACTATTCTTCAACTCCCATTTCTCTTTCCTACTATTCTTCTTTGTCTTGAATCTCTTTTTTGCCTTTCATCATTTGGTTTTGACCAGATACCCTGTTTTATTTTTCTTCTTTTACAGCTAATTTCAGTCGGCCATTGACACCGACAACTCCCTCCCGTCCAGCAGTAGTGGCCTCGCAATCCCCTTTGGCACCTGTGCGCAACTCCCTGGCATCTTGTTGCATCGTCTCAGAATCGCTCCGGGGATGACTGCAGCGACGATGCTTTAATTGTTAGTACGGAGAGGCTGCTACTGCAGTGCCTTGAGAGGCAGCGGCAGGGCACTACGAAGTGACGAAGTCCACAAGGACATCGACGTCATCGTCATGGTGGCGAGCAACGAGGCTCTGGACGAGGACGATGCAGAAAAAGTCAAGGAGTAGATGACGGATGCTAGGAAGGCAATGGTGGAGGCAATCTCGGAAGAGGCGATTCGACATGGCGGTGGTTGGCCTATCAAAAAGACACGAAGCCTCCACCGTCAAGATCCATCTTCTCATTTATCTATTCTTCCTCTTCTACCTATTCTTCTTCCTCCTCCACCCGCCATAGATCTACTCAAGTACCAATTCCTCAATCTCATCCAACCACGTGGATGCCCAATTCAAGGATGCTATTCCCCTTTGCCTGCAAGAGCTCTCCACCTTTCCCCATCTCACCTCCCCAGCTTGGTACATTGCCACTGCCCTTCTATATCAACAGCAGCAGTGGATGATATCTTTCTCTCACCATCAGCAGCAGGAGATGGGCTCGTACCCACCATTCTTCCTCGGAAGCGGCTAAATTTCCACCAAGGCTCAGCAACAGTAGCTTCTCTGTCACTAGAGTGAAGTGCTGAATCTCAGTCCCTACGGCCATATGATGATGATGAGTAGGATGGGGCAAGACGCATGGCGATCAATGTCTCTGTTCTGCCCTCCTCCCCTACCGAAAGAAAACCTCCGATCTATTCTTTCGTCCTCCAAAACCTTCTGTGTCCCTTACATGCAGCCGTCTTACACATGGACGCTAGTTGAATAACGGGGTTATTTCTGTCATTTTCTAAAATCTCAAACACCATGCTAACTATAGCTAACGGAAAAGTGGGCTTATGGGGGGTTTTCTCCAATTTTAGTAAAATTATATGAGGGTTATATGAAAATTTTAAAATCATATAGATATGTTTACAATTTCTGTCTAAATATATTTGCAAATTACTTTTTTTTTTATTCAAATAGACAATAAAAGTCAAAAGAAACACAGGAAAGTAATGGCAAGAATAAAACCAGGTCAGGCGAAGCGTGGTTTGGCAACGACAAGCAGCTCATGTACTCTGTGCATGGTGATTCCGAAGACTTCACTCATATCCAGATCCTTGGCTTCCACTCCAGGAGGCAGCTCCCACTCGAAGCTGTGCAGAAGCTGAGCTAAAGCAAGCTCGATGCTTGCCGCCCCGAATGTGATAGCAGGGCACCCTCTCCTCCCAGCCCCGAACGGTATCAGCTCGAAATCCTGGCCCCTGAAGTCCATAGGACTTCCCACGAATCGGTCAGGATTGAAGGCCTCTGGATTGTCCCCCCACGACTCTGGATCCCGCCCAATAGCCCAGGCATTGACGAAGAACCGTGTTCTGGCCGGAATTGGGTAGCCGGCAATCGTCACTTCCTCCATGGATTCTCTGGGAACTAGAACTGGGGCTGGCGGATGCAGCCGGAAGATCTCTTTGATTACTGCCTTCAAGTAGGAAAGCTGGGCCAGATCGTTCTCTGACACAGTCTTTCTGTCCCCCACAACGCTTCTTATTTCGTCTTGGGCCTTCTTCAATGCTGCTGGATGGGTAACTAGCTCCGTCATTCCCCAGTCGAGAGCTATGAATGTTGTATCAGTTCCAGCAGCAAACATGTCCTTCATGACCAATTATCAGAAAACAAACCATGAAATTATTAAGCTTAATTAGGACATTAAAAATCTTGCTTCAAGCATATCCAAACCAGCATGTCTTTGATCTTCTTTTGTGTCACCTTCGACTATGCTTGCAGAAAGATGAACTCAGTAAAATTCTCTCAGTTCAAAGACCTTTCTGTACTCTTCACAAACTCTAAAAATGGTAGGGGAGTAATCATCTCTGTATTATTTTCATAAAAAAGCAATTTTAATGCATTCATTGGATTCGAAATTCGACCAGTCATAGCAACCTTTTTTATTTTTTTTTTGAAATTTTAAATGAAAATATCAATTCAAGTGTATATCAATTCAAGTGTATATTATCTATAAACTAAGTTTTTCCAATTTTAGATAAGTGCATATATTTATTTTATATTTTTAAATGTAGTGGTATTGTGGTCATTTTTACCACTATAAAAAGTAATTAACTCTTAATTTTTTTCTTAAAAAGCAAGTTAATTGCTAAAGTTTAGAAATTAGAAATCGGTACGCTCATTCTCTAGCTAAATGAGTTTTGCAATAGGGGAATAACAGTTGTATTTGGAAGGTTGAACCCCCTCAAAATGTATTAGGAAATTTTACTGCAAAGATTTTAAAGATGGTTGTTTGGGGGAGGTTCCCTCCCATTTGTTATTAAAGAGGAGTGTAATTAGGGGTGAAAATAGGGTTAAGATAAGAATTTTGACCCGGCGGAGTGGGTCAGGATTTTAGATCTATGTTTTAATTTGAAGGGGCGGAGTGGGTCGACTGTGTCTCGACTTGCTTTGATCGGCCCCAACTTCCTAAGTGTAAATTATCTAACTTACTTATGTAATATTATTTTATTAGATAAATATGCTTAACATAATGACTTATATTGTGAATATAATTTATGTTGACGTATGTTTAACATGGAAGCCTAATAATTGGCCCACCTCCGTTCAATTCTATTCCATCGTCAGGAGGAATTTTTACAAAATAGTCCTCCTTGAGTGGGGGTTTTATGAACTTTTCCTGAAAAGGGGGTTTATTCCAAATTTTCCTCTTGGGTGCATATAGGAAATTTTTCTCCATAGTGTGAGACTAGTGAATGTGCTCCAATTGTAATATCAAATTATCGCCATAGATAAATTAGAAAAAACATGCTTCATTTGTTTGGAACTAGAATGGAATGGAAAAAATATATATAAACTACCAATGAAGGGATAAGCCAGAGCCGTGTTCAACTAACCAGAATGACAGCCTTGATATTATCCGTGGTGAGAGGCATTTCCAGACTCCCATTCTTCTGTAAGTCGAGCAGTACATCCACGAGATCTTTATGCTCGTTGCTAGCTCTCTTCGGGTCCCGGTGCTCCTCGATGATCTCATCGAAGAAGCGGTCGAAGCGCTTGAAGGTTTGTATGAGCCTCTGTTTCATCCCTGTCACTGAGTGAATCCACTCCATAGACGGAAAGAAATCCCCAACACTGAATCCCCCAAGCAGCACCTGATACTCCTCCAGCATCTTCTGGAATCCGTGACGGTCGTAGTCCCCCCCTTGGGAGAAATTCCTCCCGAAGGCCACCCTGCAGAGAACGTCGTTGGCAAAGAGGCCGAGCATCTTGGACAGGCTGACAGGATTTGGGTAGGATGATGCTATCCTTTGGACTAAACGAGCGGTCTCTTCCTCTCTCACGAAGCCGAAAGACTGCACGCGGCGGTTGCTTAACAGCTCGAGGATGCAGATCTTCCTGACGTGCCTCCAGTAGGCGCCGTATGGAGAGAAGACGACGTCGGTGCAGTCGTAGAAGAGATGCTTGGCTGAGAAGATCTGAGGTCTGCTGCAGAGAGGGAGATCGTGGGTCTTCATCACTTCCTTGGCCATGAAAGCGGAGGAGACGACGACAGTTGGGACCTCACCTAGCTTGAGATGCATGATAGGGCCGTATTTCTGGGAGAGGCGTTGGAGGGAGAGATGAGGGAGGCTACCGAGCTGGTGAAGATTTCCTACGATTGGCAGCTTCGGTGGGCCTGGAGGAAGGTTGGAGGCTCTACTCTGGCCATTAATATTGCTTTTGTGGCTTCGAAAGAGAAGCAGGAAGAAGAGGGTGGCCAAGAGAAAGGAAGCTAGGAGAGCTAGGAAGGCTGCTACATCCCCCCACCAAACAGCCATGATAGCTTACAGGAACGAAAGAAAGGTAGTGTAAGTGAAGAAGCAAATTATGTTTTTTCCATAGGTCCGCTTCTATATATATATATATATATATATATATATATATATATATATATATATATATATATATATATATGAGGCTTAATCATTTCAGGCCGGACGCACGGGCCTGAAAACCTATTTTTTTTTAAATTTTTTTCATGGGTAAGTAAATCTAGGTGTATTAAATCTATAAACCAAATTTTACCATTTGTGGATGTTTTTAAGTATTTTTTTTAATTTTTAAACACGGTGGCATTTTAGTAATTTTTGGAGATCAGAAAATTACGAAAATGTTACCGTGTTTAAAAATAAAAAAATACTTAAAAACATCCAAAAATAGTAAAACTTAGTTATAGATTTAATACACCTAGATTTACTTATCCATGAAAAAAAATCAAAAAAATTTTTAAAAAAAGGTTTTCAGGCCAGACGGCCTGAAATGATCATCTCTCATATATATACATATACATACATATGTAAGGAAGTTAACCAGGCTCACCGCACCCGAGAGTACTTTATCTATTAAAAAAAATTTTAAAAACTTTTTTACATAACTGTTAATAGAAGTGTATTTAACATTTGTATAAATTTTTATTATTTTTAAAGATTTTTAGATTTTTTTTCGAATTTTTTAAAGTCAGTGACATAATACCGGATGCACCTAGCTTTGGTGCACCTAGGTGTAAAAATTAATTTTTTTATATTTTTTTGAAACCTTTTTATACAACTGTTAATCTAGGTATATTTAACATATATATAAATTTTAACATTTTGGAGATTTTTATATATCTATTTTTATTTTTTAAGATCAATGCCATTTTTATAAAATAGGTAAAATTCACCCACGTGGGTGCATTCAGTCAGGCCCATATATAAACGGAAGTGGTTCCACGTAACCTCTTCAAATTTTAAATCTTGTATGCTTGATATAAAATTTAATTCATTTATTATATTTAATATTATTTATTTATCTAAGAAATCAAGTTTCATCCAAATCAAATAAATGGATGGGTTACATTTGCTCAAAAATAGGTATGTTCATGTGCAAATTGAGAAAAATACTCGGATTCATTTACATATGTATTAAAATATAATAATACTTTATAAGATCATTTTTACATATATAAATAATATTTTAGACAGTTTAGATGTTGAAATTATAATTTTAAAATTGATATTTAATATTAAATTATTTATTATGTTAATTTTACATTTGTAGACAGGGCTCGGGCACAGTGCTACTATACAAGTAGAAGGATTCCAAGATACTACTTTGGTCACTATTTCTGGTGATATTGAATCCTTATTTTGTAAAACTTTATTTCCGGTGTATTTTAGAATATTGCAAAACTTAATAAGCTTATTTTGCAAATGGGTAATTTGCTGATGTACCCACTTAGTTTGATGCTAATTGCTGATATACCTACATTGTTTCACAAATCACATATTACCTCCATAAAATTTCACAAAAATTACTTTCGTACTATTGTTAATAGTTGTTAAATAAAACTATAATTTGCTGATATACTCACTTAGTTTGACGCTAATTAATGATATACTTATATTATTTCATGAATTGCATGTTGTCCTATAAAGATTCACCAAAATTGCTTCTATGCCCATGACACTTTTTCGTCATCAAACGTACCTTAAAATTTTAGACAATGACAAAAATGACTCTATTTAAAGTTATATTAGAATCTCACATTTACAAAATGACCCTATTTAAAGCTATACATGTCAGCGATTAACACGAGTGTTTTGTAAACCTCTTCCACATACACAACTAGGTATTTTATAAACTGTGAGATTCTAATGTAGCTTTAAATATGGTCATTTTTATTATTATCTAAAAATTTAATGCACATTTGGTGACAAAAAGTGTTACGGATATATCAACAATTAGTATCAAACTAAGTGGGTATATCGGTAAATATCCCATGCAAATATTCAAAACTTAATAGGAGTGGTCTTCTTAGACTGGTTTTAAAAAACATTCATACTTTTTACTTTTTCGAAAATTTTAATAGAAATGTTAATTTGTAAAAATGATTACAATATCCATGTTGAAAAATAGTAAAACTTAGTTTATAGATATATATATATATATATATATACATAGATAAATTTTTTTATTAAATTTTTTTCAGAAAAATAAAATTTATGTGTTATGACTGGTCGTAAATGATCATTACATAAACTTATATGCTCGTTAACATTTCTGTAAGGGCGTAGAGGACCTATTTCGCTTGAGCACCGATCTTTTCACATCGGTCCAAAAACTTATTTTTTTATGTTTTTGAATTTTTTTTAATAAACATGTTAATTTAGTTGTATTTAATTTATAAATTAAGTTTTACCATTTTTGGATATGTGTATATATTTATTTTGAATTTGTAAAAATAAATACCCCTGTTTTTAGAAAATTCGAAAATAAATATATATACATATCCAAAAATGATAAAAATTAATTTATTGATTAAATACAACTAGACTAAACATGTTTATAAAAAAAATTTCAAGAAAACAAAAAAAAAGTTTTTGGACCGGTCTGAAATGGAAAGATCATTTGGCATTCGGCTTAGTGGTAAGGTTATATATAAGATAGTATCCGTATTACGCATTTTATGGCTTTCCACAAAATTCGGTGCAGAATGGATATGTGCCAATGAAGACTCTGCGCAACCATATACGTCTCTCAATTTAGTTTCTGTCGTCAATGGTCTGACAAGCTTCAAATGGATGGCTCAAGCCTGACCCATGCATTATCTCAGCTGCTGTTAGAATATGATATATATCGCAGAGGGAAAATGGAAATGCATTAAGTGATTATGTGATAAAACATTAGAACGTAGAAGTTAAAATAGAAAAAATAAGGTAATTAGATAGTTAAAATTTTAAACATTTCAAATTATCTTTTGAAAAATTTAAAGAAGAGAAGTGATAAATTATTTTTCTGGAGTAACGATCTTTTCAAACCAATTTGAACTCCCGTGATTTCCAAATATATATTTTTTGAATTTTTTTATAAATATATTAATCTAGTTATGTTTAATCTATAAACTAACTTTTATCATTTTTGAACATGTGTATATATTATTTTGAATTTTTAAATATAAAGGTTTTTAAGTCATTTTAAATAAATTTTAAAAAATAAAATATATATTTGGATCGGTTTGAAATCACAGGATTTCGGATTTCAGACTGATTTGAAATGATCAGCCATCATCAAACTAAACTATAGTGTAAATCCAGGGGTTATTCTCCACTCCCCGCGAAGCGGTTTGATGTTAAAATCAATTTGCGTGTAACATTTAAAATCATAAATATAGAGGTATTTAAGTCATTTTAAATATATATTTATATTTATATATATTAGGACCGGTTTAAAATCATTGGATTTCAGAGGGGATCGAAATGATCAGCCATCATCAAACTAAACTATAATGTAAATTCATGGGTAGTTGCTTCAAATTAAAGATGTTCGTAACTTTCCTTTGAAAATTATATAAAAGTAATGCAATAAAATTAATTGAATGTATATCAATTTCATATTTTTTGATTTAATGTCTACAACGTTTAAACATTTTTAATTTATGGATGAATAAATTTGTTAATTATTATAACATTCTAATACATATAAAGGAGTCACGCACATTGAATTCGTACTCTTAAGGTATATTTGAAAAATGTAAAAAGGACGGAGAAGTGGGAATCACAATTTTCCATGAAATTTAATTATTTTATTTACTTTAATCATCACAATTTTCCATGAAGTTTAATTATTTTATTTACTTTAATCATCTTACTTTTTCATTATTATTTGTATATTTTAATCATTTTATCATACAATTATCCTATTTATTCTTATTTTATCCTTATAATATCACATCACCCTCACAATTTTAAAAAATTCTCACTTTTCTACTGAGCGCATATACGTCATCATAAATAGTGGCCCACAATTGTTAAAAAGTTATCTTATAAGTTTTTTGAGCCTAAATCATCTAATAAAGTACGAGTCACCTATGCATAGAAACCATATTGTCTATTTTTTAATTTTTATTTTTATAATGAGCTAAATTAGAAATACGAAGGTAGGTACGCTATATAAACAATTATGGTCCCCCATTTATGTACTTTTAGGTTTCTTTTCTAACATCACATCATTAGAAAAGAGGAATCACTTTCTCCAAAAAATCTTAAGGTATTAACTTAGATGATCAGAAACTTCTGGATTCAATAATAACTGCTCCCATAAATTCAAGTTTACTTCCGCTTATGATTTATATTCTTGGTGATTTAAATTGGATCATCCTTGTAATGATTATTATTTTTATCAATAAGGTTTACCCAACACTTCTCATTCTATTCCCCAAACGCACCCTTATATATACATAAATACATGCAAAATAATAATAATAATAATTCTAAGTCATTTGCGAATCTTGATTTCTCGTCACAGTTACCCCCACCTAAAAGGTACCTCGGTTCCGCTCAAATTGAAGCCCTTTTTTTTCAATTTTTTTCTTATTTTCTTTTATATCTTCTTGCACCATTATATGTCTTATCCTCACTTATCAATCGACTATCGTTAATTATTTATTTATTTTTACTTTATCGTATTTTAATTTATGTCTATTTCCATCACCATACGACATGAAGAAAGTGTTTGGTAAATAAAGCAAAACGGCATACTCACAGGTTTAGGGAGGTTTAAATATTTCTTGCTTTCTTCCAATGCGATTACCTATGGTTTTGTTTGTAGAAAAAGCTGTCGAAATTGTGTTTTCTCAACGCACTACGGCCGAACTGGAAGCCTGCTTGTTTCCAAACGACTCGGCCGAACTGGCCTTCTAGTCGGCCAAATGGGCCTTCTAAGTCCTTGGTCACATGGGCCTTCCCCGTCCTCGTTGTCTGCCACTGGATCACCCAAGAGGTACGACCACGGGTGGTAAGTTAAACCCAACCCACCCTGAGTTTTAAAAATCAAATCAAGTTTAAGTTGATCTTGGGTCAACAATTCTAATTAAAAATTCGAGTTGAATCTAAAATATTTATATTTCAATACTTGTTTGGTATAAAATCTTATCGATATCGAAATTACATATTAAGTATTATAGGATTCGATTTTAAAAACTTAAATTGAACTATAATTACTACTCATCAATAATTTTATAAGTTTAAGAAAAATGAGATTAAGATTAAAATACATTTGTAAATTTTATAATACATATATATACATATACATATATGTGTGTATATATATACAGAAATATACAGGTGCAGCATCGCTGAAATGGGTCTCACATGATCATCAAATTATAATCTACTCCACTCATTGTATTTAGAATACTATTTTCTATTAAAATATTAATTTTCATCCCAATCAAAAATGTATATGGGCCCCATCTGAAAATGGTACAAATTCAACGTAATAAAATAGTTTGATGTAAATAATAACTTTAAAGTAATTTTTTCAACATGTAAACCGTTTGCTATAAAATTTATATATGGATAAATGATTGTATAAAGTTTCATTGCATTCTAACATGTGTGGGGCCTATTTTTGATCAAATGTACCACTAACATAGGTGACCCTTGAGGACATATGTGACCCTTGACTCTCTCTTTTTTTTTCTTTTTCTTTTTTTTTTTTTTTGGATGGAGACTTTATTTTTCAACGCATCCTTATCTTGGTAAAAACCGGATTATTGCAGAGGTAGTTCATGAGTTGACTCCATCCTATTTACACTTTCAAATGACTATGAGAAAATTTGCTTTTGCCAACCAGTTTTTTAATGTTGCCAAAAGCAAAATGTTATCCCTAAAAAAATTTAGCAATAATATACCACAAAAAAGCTTTTCTGAAATTAAAAATTTCTTATTATTGAATGCATTCATCCAGTGATATAAAAAATTCTGTCATAATTAAATTAATCTTTAGAAACAAATGACTAAAATATCTTTGCATTTAAAAATAAAAATATATACTCATTAAAAAATAAAAGGTATATTTATTTATAAAAATGGTAAAATTTGGTTGTTATATTAAATAGATTAGACTAACAAGTTTATAAAAAAAGCAAAAAATTTTAAAAAAAAAATTTTTAGGCCGGGCTAGACTAACAAGATCATAGCTCATCCTCTTTATCTTGGTTTTTTAAACGATCTGTCCTGCTCAAATTAAGAAGCATATATACTTTAGGCAAGTACGGTTACAGCCCTTCAAATTAGATGTACTAATCCTCCCGAGCGTGTTGTTTTTCTTTCTGTTTTTTTCAATTGATAAAAACCAAAACACTCAGAGATCTAATTAATCGGGGCCGTACAGTTCTTTTCGATCTCTTGACGGGGCCAATACTTTGAGATTTGTTTGCCACATTTGTCATCCCAGCCCGCTTTTATATAAGTGGATTACACATCCATATAACCTTTTTCATTTTTGAGATTTTGATATTTTATGAAAAATCCAAACTATTCATTATATTTAATACTATTTGTTCAACTACGAGACTAAGTTTTATTCAAATTCAATATACGCATAGGTCACATTTGCTCAAAAATAAATACATTTATGCGCAAATTAAGAAAAATGTTTAAATCTATTCACGGATATATTAGAATGTAATAATACCTTATACAATCATTTATTTATATATTTATAATATTTTAGATGGTTTAGATGTTAAAAATATTAGTTAATATTAATATTTAATATTTTATTATTTTATTATATTGATTTTATACATTTGTGGATGGGGCACATGTCCAGTAATCCTAAACAAAAGAAAGGTGATCCTAAACTAAAGAAAAGGTTTTCCTGTTAAAATAAATAATGTTAAATATAATGAATGAGTGAATTTTTCATCAATTATCTAAACTTTAAAAAAAATGAAATTAGATAGAGTAGTAAACGCTCAGGTTTTCCATAAAGTTGACAAGCCGGGTGGGTGTGCGACCCCTGTCAATTAAAGGAGCAGATGTGATGGTTCCCAGTGCCAGTCCATAGGGCCCTTCTTTCACTTCTTTTTTGAAATTCTAGCTGTTGGAAACAATGTTCAAAATAATTTAAATTGACCAAAGCCTGAGTTTTGATGATTAACAAGGACTTATTTGAGTATATAAGGAGTACTAACATGTTTGACAAATGTTTAAGGAAAGCAAAGAAGTCAAGTCGATCTCCAAGTCGACTTGGACTTCGACTTGGGTGAAGTCGATCCCAAAGTCGACTCAAATATCGACTTGAGAATGAATCCCAAAAGGCAACAGGTGAAGTCGCAGGTCAAGTCGACTCCACTTGCGACTTGGGAAGTCAAGTTGCAGACGAAATCGACTCCAGCATCGACTTGGAGTATCCAGAGCTGAAAAGTGGAAAACGAACATAACGAAGTCGCAAACGAAGTCGACTCCAGGTGCGACTTGGGTGAAGTCGCAGGCCAGGTCGACTCCATCCACGACTTGAGATGTTCAAACTTTCAAAGATACAGTTTTAAAGATATTCAAGAGGATTTATCATCCAAGTCCAAGGAATCAAGATGAAAAACAAATGAGTCAATTTCAAAGTTAAGAATCATGTTCTACATTCAAATCAAGTCTATCAAGCTCAAAGTAAATCTTCAAGCTAGCTTCCAAATGGAGTAAAATTCAAGTCATGATGACCAAGTAAGTCCAAAAGCGAAGCAAGGAAAATACATATATTGTGCAAGAACTCAAAGCTTTCAAAAGATTTACAAGATTCAAGACATTTCAAGAAGATCAAGGCGTTTCTGCAATAGACCAAGCCAAGTCGCAACCCAAGTCGACTTCAGGATCGACTTGAGTTGAAGTCTGAAAGCCAAGTCGACCCAAGTCTCAGACTTGAGTTTCTGAAGAACCCAAGTCGCAGGCCAAGTCGACTCCATGTGCGACTTGGAAGCCAAGTCGCAGGCCAAGTCGACTTCATCTTAGACTTGGAAAATAACGGTCAAATTTTTGAACGTTGGAGTTCATTTATTGCACGCCAACCACTTCTACAACGTTCATATTTTCCTCTATCTATAAAAGGACATTCAAATGAACGTGAGAAAACACAAGAGACACTACTCTAAAGATCAAAGAGAGAAAAGAAGTGCAAGAAAGATTTTCAAATACCTTTTCTTCATACTTGAGTGTTTCAAAGGAAGAAAGAGCTTCAAACTGCAAGTTGCTTCAACAATCATCATTCAAGCCACTTTTGATTTCTTCCACGAGCTCAAAACTGCCTACACAAATCTGTAAAGTGTAGTTTTTTTATTCATTTCTTTATTTGGTTGTATAAATCTTGATTTAGCTTGGGTAGCTAAGATCAAGTGTATGCAAAGTAGGGTGTGATTGGAGTGAGACTCATCACCTACTTGTGCAAGTAGTTGTATATGCCCCCTAGAGCTTTGAATCTAGAAGAGAGCAAGTGGCTCTAGTTGTATATGCCCCCTAGAGCTTTGAATCTAGAAGAGAGCAAGTGGCTCTAGTCGTATATGCCCCCTAGAGCTTTGAATCTAGAAGAGAGCAAGTGGCTCTAGTTGTGTATGCCCCCTAGAGCTTTGAATCTAGAAGAGAGCAGTGACTCTAAGTGTATTCTTGGAATACATAGTGGAACCCAAGTCACAACGGATGTGAGCTTGGAAGAGTGGAGTAGGGAAGGTTTGCCCGAACCACTATAAATCTTGTGTTCTACTTATTATTACTGCTTTATCTTATTTGCTCTCCAGTCGCTTGAAAAAGGGGATTAATTTTTTCAAGGGGTTAAGATCTTTGCGTTTACCAAAGAAATTTTAAAGAACCCAATTCACCCCTCCCCTCTTGGGTTTAGCCATCAACTCGGGACCAACAAGTGGTATCAGAGCAGGTCTTTGAGTTTATCAAAGAGATCTTATTGAAATGGCATCCCAATCTACTTCCGTTCCCGCATTTGCTGAAGGCCAATCCTTTACAAGGCCACCGTTGTTTGATGGGAACAATTTTGGATATTGGAAGCTTCGTATGAAGCAACTCATCATGGCTACCGACATGGACTCTTGGATTGCTATCCAAGATGGTGTAACCTTGCCTACCGATGAAAGAGCTTCCAAATGGACCGATGAGGAAGTAAGAACTGTTAAGAGCAACGCCAAAGCTATGAACTCTTTATTTTGTGCTCTTAATGCTTCTGAATATGATAGAGTATCCTCTTGCTTGACCGCCAAAGAAATATGGGATACGCTAACCTCTATCTATAAAGGAACTTCTCAAGTCCAAGGGACGAGAAGGAATATTTTGATTGGAGAACTAGAGAACTTTAGAATGTTAGAAACAGAAAATATTTCTGAAATGTTTGCTAGATTCTCTAAGATTACTAATGCTTTAAAAGGTCTTGGAAAAGCAATATCTGAATCTGAGCAGGTCATGAAGATTTTAAGAGCTCTACCCGAATCATGGACTCCAAAGATCACTGCAATTGAAGAAGCCAAAGACCTCAACACGCTGAAGCTTGAAGACTTAATTAGCTCACTTATGTCACATGAGCTAATTAAGAAAAGGAATGAAGATCAACATAGGGGCAAAAGAGCAATTGCCTTAAAAGCCGCACAAGACACCGATGACACATCTTCTTCTCAAAATGACGACGAGATTGCTCTACTCACAAAACGATTCAGAAAATTTGTGAGGAAAGGCAAAAATTTCAGAAGCTTCAAAGAAAGAACTCCCCGAGAGAAGAAGAAAGAATCAACCAAGTGCTACCGATGCGGCGGTTCAGGACATATGCAAGCCCAATGTCCAACTCCCGAAGAAATTAAGGCAAAAGAACAAAGAAAGGATCGAGGGGACAATAGAAGATTTCAGAAATATAAAGGAAGAGGCATGTACGTGAATGACGAGGAATCTACAACGAGTAACTCCTCAACCGACGAAATCGAAGCGGAAGAATGTGCGAGAATTTGCTGTATGGCACAAATCGAGCAAGAAGAACAAACTACCTCAACAAAATGCACAAGCAATGAAGAGGTAAGTTCCAAATTCTCTCTTCCTAATTCAAGTTATTCTTCCTCTCATGAATGCCTCAAATGTGCTGAATTAGATGAGCTACAAATGGCATATGATTCTTTATATGAAGAAATGAAAAAATTAGGAAGCAAGTTTACAATTAAGAAAAAACAATGTGATGCAGTAATAATTATAAATGGTAAACTTGCAGAAGAAAATGATTTGCTAAAAAAGGAGAACAAATCATTAAATGAATCATTAGCCAAGTTCTCTAATCCAGGAGAAAGCGTCAAAATGTTTTTGAATATGACCTCCCAAACACATAAAAAAGGTCTTGGGTATCATACATTTGAGCAAGGAGAAAGTAGCAAATCAAATGTGAAATTACTTGAGAAATATCAAACTAAATCTGCATCTATATACAAGCCACAAAAGAAAAATTTTAAGTGGACTAGAAGACCAATGATTGAACCTTTGTATGCTTGGAGACTTACTCCAAGATTACCTTTGGCTTGTAATTTCTGCAATAAGATGGGTCATAAAACTTACAAATGTAATTTTAAGAAACTATATGACCATGGTGCTAAATTAGTTTGGGTTCCAAGAAACACAAGATTTGGGCTTTCAAAGTTAGATCAACTTAGATTAGATTCTATTACTAACCCAAATGGACCCATAAAATGGGTACCAAAAAGATAAGATTTATTTCCTTATTTTTTCAGACATGTTTTAAGGCAAAGGCAAACAATGAATGGTTCATGGATAGCGGATGTTCAAGGCATATGACCGGTGAAAGAAGTTTGTTTCACAAACTTAAGCCTTGTAATGATGGAATAGTTGCCTTTGGCAATAATGAAAAAGGTAAAATTAAAGGTAAAGGAAATATACATAGTATTTCAAATGCATGCATGGAAGATGTTTTGCTTGTTGAAGGACTCAAATACAATTTAATGAGCATTAGCCAATTATGTGATAAAGGATACAAAGTTGTGTTTGAATCATCTATATGTAATGTATTTGATGGAGAGCATATCATGTTTAGTGGTAAAAGACATGGAAATGTATATTTGGTTTCACTTGATGAATTGAATGGTCAATGTCTAATGGCCATTGATAATGATCCATGGGTTTGGCATAAAAGGCTTGGACATATAAACATGGGAAACATAAAAACCCTATGGAAAAAGAGTTTGGTAGAAGGATTACCAAGATTGAAATATGACAAAGACAAGATTTGCAAGGCATGTCAATTATCAAAACAACCCAAGATGCCTTTCTCTACCAAAAAGGAAATTTCCACCAATAAGCCACTTGAATTGCTACACATGGATCTATACGGGCCATCCGACATTCTAACCATTGGTGGAAAGAAATATGTATTTGTCATAGTTGATGATTTTTCAAGATTCACATGGATAATTCTCTTAGCTAGTAAAGATGAAGCCTTCTCTATGTTTGCAACTTTTGTGAATTTGGTGCAAAATGAAAAACAAAGTACTATTGTGACCATAAGAAGTGATCATGGTGGCGAATTCGAAAACAAACGATTCATGGAACTTTGTAATGAGAAAGGAATTCACCACACATTTTCTGCACCAAGAACTCCACAACAAAATGGAGTAGTTGAAAGGAAAAATAGAACTATACAAGAGATGGCTAGAACTATGCTAAATGAGAGCAATCTATCCAAGAAATTTTGGGGTGAAGCTGTGAGTACAGCTTGTCATGTTTTGAACCGAGTTACCATTCGAGCAATCTTGAAAAAGACCCCATATGAACTATGGAAAGGAAGGAAACCAAATATCTCATATTTTCATGCTTTTGGATGTACATGCTATGTTTTAAACAATGGAAAAACCAATTTGGGCAAATTAGATGCCAAAAGCGATGAGACTATATTCCTTGGTTATTCATCAAATAGCAAAGCATATAGAGTATTCAACAAACGAAACCAAGTTGTAGAAGAATCCATACATGTTGTATTTGATGAAATTAACCAAAGTCCGAGAAAGGAGGATGAACTAAGTGATGCAGATGAGACAAAAAGCAAAGAACAACCAAAGGAACTCGAGCTCAAGCCAGAAAATCCAGAGGAGGAAGAGGTAAGTGAAGGTAATGACTCTTACAAACCTCCAACTGATTTAAAGTTCAAAAATGCCCATCCAATTGAACAAGTTATTGGAAACATATATGAAGGAGTAAAAACTAGAAGATCAAAACAAAACGTTTATGGCCAATATGCGTTTGTATCGAAAATTGAACCAAATACCATTGAACAAGCTCTTAATGATGAAAATTGGGTTATTTCAATGCAAGAAGAGCTAAATCAATTCGAAAGAAACAATGTATGGCATTTAGTTCCTAGACCAAACAATCATGCAGTCATTGGTACAAAATGGGTATTTAGAAACAAATTAGACGAAAGCGGTCTTGTAATTAGAAACAAGGCAAGATTAGTAGCCAAAGGGTATTCCCAAGAAGAAGGAATTGATTTTGAAGAATCATATGCACCCGTGGCTAGATTAGAAGCCATACGCATCCTACTAGCATTTGCTTCTCATATGAACTTCAAATTGTTTCAAATGGATGTAAAAAGCGCATTTTTAAATGGTTATTTGAATGAAGAAGTATATGTTGAACAACCCCCTGGTTTTGAAGAAAAGAATCAATCAAAGTTTGTTTATAAATTAACCAAAGCATTATATGGACTAAAACAAGCACCAAGAGCTTGGTATGAAAGATTAAATAGATTCTTGATTGATCATGAGTTTCAAAGAGGGAAAGTAGACACTACCTTATTCATCAAGTACAAAAATAAAAATATTTTGATTGTACAGATTTATGTGGATGACATAATATTCGGTGCTACTGATGAAAATCTTTGTCAAGAATTTTCTAAGATAATGCAGAGCGAGTTCGAAATGAGCATGATGGGAGAATTAAATTTCTTCCTTGGACTACAAATCAAGCAACAAAGTGAAGGAATATTTCTGAACCAGTCCAAGTATGTCAAAGAGATGCTCAAGAAATTTGGAATGCAGAATAGCAAAGGAGCAAACACTCCAATGAGCTCAACAATCAAAATCGACACGGATGAAAACGGTAAAAGTATCGATCAAAAGCTTTATAGAAGCATGATAGGATCTTTGCTTTATTTAACTGCTTCTAGACCCGATATCTTATTTAGTGTTTGTATGTGCTCTAGATTTCAAGCATGTCCCAAAGAATCACATCTACTTGCTGTAAAAAGAATTTTTAAATATTTGATAAAAACTACAAACCTTGGACTATGGTATCCAAAGGGGTCAACCTTTGATCTAATCGGCTATTCGGATGCAGACTTTGCCGGATATAAAGTAGATAGAAAAAGTACCAGTGGAACTTGTCAATTTCTTGGACATATGCTAGTTTCATGGCATTCAAGAAAACAAACAAGTGTTGCACTATCTACTGCGGAAGCCGAATACATAGCCACCGGTAGTTGTTGTGCCCAATTACTTTGGATGAAACAGCAATTAAAGGATTATGGTATTGATTATATTGATATACCTATTAGATGTGATAATACAAGTGCAATTTGTTTGACTAAAAATCCTGTATTACATTCTAGAACCAAACATATTGATGTGAGACATCATTTTATTAGAGAACATGTTGAAAATCATGATGTGTGCTTAGAATATGTGAAAACAGAAGACCAAATTGCTGATATCTTTACCAAACCTCTAGCCAAAGATTCATTTTGTAAGATTAGGAATGATATGGGGATGATAGAGCTTAACTAAGGAAAAATACATAAGAAAATTAAATTGGAAAATGTCAAGTCGATGAGTCAAGTCGACTCCAGGGACGCCAGGTCGACTCCGCTTCAGAAGCGAAGTCGACTCCGCTAGGGTCGAAGTCGACTCCGCCCCCAGGCGAAGTCGACTCCAGAAGGACCGAAGTCGACTTCGCCTAGGGCAAGTCGACTCCGCGCGCGCGACCGTCCGACTTCCGAGTCTTTTTCTTCTCTCCTCTCTTCTTTCTTCCTCATTTTTTCCGGCCTCTCTGTTTTTCTTTCCTCCGGCGATTTCCCTTTTTCTCTCCGGGAATCCTCTCCCTCTCCGGCGACTCCTACTCTCTCACTGCCTCTCTCCTTGATATCTTCTCCCAACTCTCTCAATCTGTTTCCTCCATCTCAGTTCTATCTCTCTCCCTCAACTACTCTCTCATTTCTCCTCCCACTCTCAAAAATCTCTCAAGTTCTTTCTAGTCTTCATTTTCCTATTTCAAAACTCCTATCTCAATGGCCCCGAAGAAAGCCGTCTCCAAACCATCAAAGAAGCCTGTGCCTAGACCTCCCACATCTCACACTGAGGAAGAAGTCCCTAGGAAAGCTAGGACACCTGCAAAACGGGTTCGAGAAGAACCCTCAACTTCTACGGGTAGAAGGGTTCGGTTCCAAGCTTCTACTCACACATCGGAACAAGCTACAAGGTCGGAAAGCCAACCTCATGCCCAAGCTTCACAGAGCACACAATCCGGGACAAGCAAAAGAGGCACTGCGGCTGGGAAAGCCCAAGTTTTGAAGATGCCCACTACCTACTTCAAAACCGAGCTCCAACATAGCCGATTCTACAAAAAGTTCTACGAACGGAAGGTATTCATACCCAAGATTATAGATTTTAATTTCCTGAAAGAATATGGATCCGACATAGAAGATCTATTGGATTTTCAAGGATGGACTAATTTGCTAAAGGAAGACGAAAGGGTCTATCCAGATCTTACTCGGATGTTTTATTATCTTTGGGATGAAGAATACTTTGGAACATTCGTCAAAGGAGTCGAAATGGATATTGGAATCGGGATAGTTGTAGGACCAACTGAAGTAATGAGTCATTTAGGACACATACTTGGAGTCCCATATGAGGATGAGCCTATCCCAGAAGACCTCACCTTGGATCAAATGTATAATCAGCTCACCCGGAGCAACAAGTACCATCCGGGAATCAAATTCCTTCGGTACATGGATTTGTCACCTAGGCTACGGGTACTAAGGCTTCTCATTGCCCACTGCATCTACCCAAAGGGCGGTGGAAGAAATCAATTGAATCCACAGGAAGCTGGGATACTATGGAAAGTGGCCAACAGGGTCAAAGTAAGCATACCCAAATTATTTCTAGAAGCCTTGGCAAATAGAAAGGACAACCCACGAGGAGTCCTTCCCTATGGCACATGGATCACAAAGATCCTTGAATTCTTCAAAGTGGATATTGAAGGCGAGCCTTTCGAAGTGCTCAAATCCACAAATGCCATAAATAAAGCTCTCATACAAAGAATGAAGATCAATTTGCTTGAACTAAGGCATGACGCTTCAGAAGAAGAGCATCAAGAGGACCAAGCACAAGCTGAGGGGGAGCAACCTCCCGAGGCACCGGCTGCTCCAGAAGAGCCACCATCGCCTCAATCCCACGGCTCCTACTCCCCACAAGGATCCGCTGCAAGAGAACGGGTGCCTCCAACCTCTTCTGAGGAGGTCACCCTAAAGGATTTGAAAGATGAAATCATAGCCATGAGGGCTGAAATGGGACAACAAGAAAACCGGATGACAAGTCTTGTCACCGGTGTCCTTAATGCGCTTGAAGATATGCATTCCCGACAAGATAGAATCGAGCGGGAAATGCGACATATCCGCTATCATTTTGCCTCCGGCCATCATAAAAAGAGACCCATGCCTGAACTCGATCCCTACGAGTCGGGTTCAGTTCATAGAGAGGCAACCCCCGATCACGCTTCTCTTGTTTACTCCTCGGCCCATCATTGTCCCATCAAACCTATTCCATATCCTATCTCTCAATTTCAATTTACCAAGTCTTTGGTACTTTTTGAATGATTGACAAAAAGGGGGAGGAAGATAGGTTAGATTTGAGTGTTTTTATTTTTGGGTTGGGTAGTTTGTATCTAGGATAGTTTCATTTATGCTTCATTGTATTCTGTAATGAAACTTCATATATATGAAATATGTTTGATATGATATGATAACTGGTTTATGATTGATATATGTTTGATATGATATGATAACTGGTTTATGATTGATATATGTTTGATATAGAGTTTGAATGAATGATATATTTGATCAATGATTACAATACGAAGTACTCTTAATGATTAATAAAGTATTCAACATGATTTACTTGAAACGTATTCAAAAAGCTCTGACCTATAAGACAAATGCTCTGTTTTTCAAAAGACATATGAGCATGATTAATGCTTGAAAGGTATCAACTCAAATGAAGTTTTGTCAATCATCAAAAAGGGGGAGATTGTTGGAAACAATGTTCAAAATAATTTAAATTGACCAAAGCCTGAGTTTTGATGATTAACAAGGACTTATTTGAGTATATAAGGAGTACTAATATGTTTGACAAATGTTTAAGGAAAGCAAAGAAGTCAAGTCGATCTCCAAGTCGACTTGGACTTCGACTTGGGTGAAGTCGATCCCAAAGTCGACTCAAATATCGACTTGAGAATGAATCCCAAAAGGCAACAGGTGAAGTCGCAGGTCAAGTCGACTCCACTTGCGACTTGGGAAGTCAAGTTGCAGACGAAATCGACTCCAGCATCGACTTGGAGTATCCAGAGCTGAAAAGTGGAAAACGAACATAACGAAGTCGCAAACGAAGTCGACTCCAGGTGCGACTTGGGTGAAGTCGCAGGCCAGGTCGACTCCATCCACGACTTGAGATGTTCAAACTTTCAAAGATACAGTTTTAAAGATATTCAAGAGGATTTATCATCCAAGTCCAAGGAATCAAGATGAAAAACAAATGAGTCAATTTCAAAGTTAAGAATCATGTTCTACATTCAAATCAAGTCTATCAAGCTCAAAGTAAATCTTCAAGCTAGCTTCCAAATGGAGTAAAATTCAAGTCATGATGACCAAGTAAGTCCAAAAGCGAAGCAAGGAAAATACATATATTGTGCAAGAACTCAAAGCTTTCAAAAGATTTACAAGATTCAAGACATTTCAAGAAGATCAAGGCGTTTCTGCAATAGACCAAGCCAAGTCGCAACCCAAGTCGACTTCAGGATCGACTTGAGTTGAAGTCTGAAAGCCAAGTCGACCCAAGTCTCAGACTTGAGTTTCTGAAGAATCCAAGTCGCAGGCCAAGTCGACTCCATGTGCGACTTGGAAGCCAAGTCGCAGGCCAAGTCGACTTCATCTTAGACTTGGAAAATAACGGTCAAATTTTTGAACGTTGGAGTTCATTTATTGCACGCCAACCACTTCTACAACGTTCATATTTTCCTCTATCTATAAAAGGACATTCAAATGAACGTGAGAAAACACAAGAGACACTACTCTAAAGATCAAAGAGAGAAAAGAAGTGCAAGAAAGATTTTCAAATACCTTTTCTTCATACTTGAGTGTTTCAAAGGAAGAAAGAGCTTCAAACTGCAAGTTGCTTCAACAATCATCATTCAAGCCACTTTTGATTTCTTCCACGAGCTCAAAACTGCCTACACAAATCTGTAAAGTGTAGTTTTTTTATTCATTTCTTTATTTGGTTGTATAAATCTTGATTTAGCTTGGGTAGCTAAGATCAAGTGTATGCAAAGTAGGGTGTGATTGGAGTGAGACTCATCACCTACTTGTGCAAGTAGTTGTATATGCCCCCTAGAGCTTTGAATCTAGAAGAGAGCAAGTGGCTCTAGTCGTATATGCCCCCTAGAGCTTTGAATCTAGAAGAGAGCAAGTGGCTCTAGTTGTGTATGCCCCCTAGAGCTTTGAATCTAGAAGAGAGCAGTGACTCTAAGTGTATTCTTGGAATACATAGTGGAACCCAAGTCACAACGGAGTGTGAGCTTGGAAGAGTGGAGTAGGGAAGGTTTGCCCGAACCACTATAAATCTTGTGTTCTACTTATTATTACTGCTTTATCTTATTTGCTCTCCAGTCGCTTGAAAAAGGGGATTAATTTTTTCAAGGGGTTAAGATCTTTGCGTTTACCAAAGAAATTTTAAAGAACCCAATTCACCCCTCCCCTCTTGGGTTTAGCCATCAACTCGGGACCAACACTAGCAACATCATTATTATAGTTATTAATATTGTTTTTATTTTTATTCAATTTATGTTGACTTCCATCACCGTGGGTGATCTGTATCCTCTCATATATATCAATCTTTCTAAAGAGATTGATGCACCAATTATTGCACCTTCATCATTTAAATAATATTCGTATGAGACTGAAATAATGTAGTGCCTTGTTCGTACATCCACAACTTCCAACAACTATTGGCCCGATATGAAGCAGCACCAGAAGTTCGAAGTTGGGACTGTTGTCCTTAACAATCAACTTTATTATCATCTTGAAAAGGAAACATTGCAAAAATTTTGATTTTTGATACCTAAAATTTTATTGCAAATGCTTAAAATTCGGTTACTAGTCGCTGGTATAATATGTCATATGCCCGCCATGAAGAAATTGATTTTAATGGTCCGTGCTTAAACAATTGAATTTCCATTCAATTATAAAAGCATTATTTATCGATAAAAAAATCATTATAAACAAATAAATTTTCTCTGTATTGTTTTAAGTAAGTAAACATTTTCTGTCATATATATGTTTCTGACTAACAAATACTTAGTAAGGGTGGCCAACAACAAATTTTCTCAAAGTGAAATTCATGGGTTATTTTACATTGCAATGCAGCCGCTTTGTGTTGTCAGCTCAGCTACATAATTTTAAAATACATCTAAGCTTCCTAGGAACTCTCCCTTTTTTATGTGAGATTCGGTCCTAGGCTGTTATAGGTCCATTTACTTACACCTAATTCATCTTTAAACCATAAATCAACTCAAATTTTGAGCTTCTGCCTGCTTAACTTATCTTAACTCTAGACTTCTATCTACCCATCTCAACCCTAAGCCTCTATATACATTTATTTGCTTTCAGTCTATTTAAGCATGGTGAATTGCAAGACAATCCCCCTCACCAACCGAATCAAAAATTTGAAGTAGAAACCAATTATCTACTGTCGTTTTCCTAATCAATGATTCATAATGTATTGAGGTAATTTGGAAAATGTGCAATTTCATAAAAGTTACTGTTATTAATTCATCATCATCATCATAAGTTATTTCTCACCTAGGTGAGGTCGGCATTACTGTTATTAATTTAATACAATAAATTTCACTTAATCTAGCAATGTGTTTTACTATATAATATTTTGCATTAGATATATTTTGGATAAAATTACTTGTTTAGGTACAAATAATTGGTTTCTTCTAAGCAATGACATTTGATTAAATATAACTATTTTTACGTTAAATACAACCAAAAGTACATTTAAATAGTGATTTAAATTTAGCTATACTGCAGTTGATCAAATGCAACTAAATTAAAGTTTTACCCTACAAAAAGTTGGCTAATTATGCTTCATTCTAATTAATTTTTATTAAGATTATTTATGGCTTTAACCTATGTAACGAACCCATCAAACTCTCTCAACACGTGGAATATAAAATTATAAACTTAATACAGTGCAAGTGTTGGGTCCCGAATTGATGGCAAAACCCAAGAGGGAAGGGGTGAATTGGGTTCTTAAAAATTTACAACTTAAACAAAAACTTTACCCCGGATTAATCTAGTCCCCTTGAATGAAGAAACAGAATGGAAAGCAAAGTAATGTAGAGAGCAGAAATAAAAGCAAGTAGACAAGAATTTTTATAGTGGTTCGGGCAACCTCCCTACTCCACTCTTCCAAGCTCACACACCTTGTGACTTGGGTTCCACTATTGTATTCTCTCAATACAATTAGAGCCTCTTGCTCTCTTTTAGATTCTAGCTCTAGGGGGCATCAACAAATTACAGCACAAGTAGGTGATGAGTTACACTCCAATCACACACTACTTTGCTTACACTTGATCTTAGTTCTTCAAACTAAATCAAGTTCAACACAAACAAATGAAACAATAAGAAAACTACACTTTACAGTTGTGTAGTAGCAGTTTTGGCGCAGAGAAGAACTTGTTGTAATGGCTTTGAAGATTCTGAAATATAGCTCTTGCAACTTGAAGTGAAGTTCTTCCTCCTTGAATGGCTTGATCTCTTTAGAACTCTTGAATATAGTAGTTATGCACACTTAATGATTCTCAGCTACTTCCCTCGTCCACCATGAATGCTATTTATAATTTTGGAGGGAATCCGAACGTTAGAAGGTAGGTGGTGCGCATTTAATGCGCCAACGTTCGAATTAATTCCGACCGTTGCGACCCAAGTCGCATGTAGAGTCGACTTCGGATGCGACTTCGCCCAAGTCGCAGATGGAGTCGACTTCGGGTGCGACTTCGCTTCACCGTCGTAACTTCAAGTTTCAGTCAGGGTCGTCTTGGGTTCTCGACTTGACCCAAGTCGCAGGTGGAGTCGACTTCGGGTTCGACTTCACCTCGACAGTTGACTTCATGAACTTGGAACTTGGAAACTTTTGTTTTGCTTAGTCTTTCTCAAGCCTTTAATTCCTTTGCAATTTTTGTTACTCTTTGGATCATGGTGTCTTGCTTTCATTAGCTCCAAGATTTGCAAACCTTAAATCCTTGAATCTTGAACATTTGGATCTTGTGAATCTTGAAGAGCTTGACCCTTGCATGATTGATTCAAGCTCCTTGCTTCGCATTGGACTCATGACTTGATTTCATCTTGAATATGCATTCCAGCTTATCTTCTGAAAAATCGCCTCTGCCCGATCGAAGTCGATGTCGGAGTCGACTTCGGCTGCGACTTCACCTCAAGTCGCACGTGGAGTCGACTTGGGGTGCGACTTCGGCACTTCGTGTTCTGAGCTTCGACTCTGGACAGTTATTGTCATCTGAGGTCGATGTCGAGGTCGACTTCATTTGCGACTTGGCTACCCAAGTCGCAGGTGGAGTCGACTTGGCCTACGACTTCACTTGCTCTTCTCCCGTTTTCAACTCTGGACAGTTTTGCATGTTTGAAGTCGATCTTGGAGTCGACTTGGGATACGACTTGGCTTCTATACTTGATTTTCTTCAAATGATTATTCCTTAAACATTTCCACAAACTTGTTAGTAGCCAAGACTTACTCAAATTGATTTGTTAATCATCAAAACATAGATTTAGCTAGTTTTCCACATATTTCCAACAATCTCCCCCTTTTTGATGATTGACAAAACCGATTTGAGTGTATACTTTTCAATTAAAAAATAACATACTTAGCAATAAAATAACATGCTTAGCAATCCTTCAATATTTAACAAACATTCAAACTCTTCTCCCCAATCATATCCTACTCTTTTCTCCTTAAGCATAATCATAAGGATCAAATCCTATTCTTCTCCCCCTTTGGACTCAAATCCTACTCTTCTCCCCCTTTTTGTCAATATATCAAAAAGTTAGAGGGTAAAGAAACAAGTGGGTTTGCTCCCCCTAAATGGGTGCTCCCCCTCAATTTATGCTTTAAGTGAGTTCAAGCATTCCCATGTCATTTCTAATCTTATAAAATGCTTCTTTTGCTAGGGGCTTAGTGAATATATCTGCAACTTGATCCTCAGTTCTTACATATACCAAACATATGTCATGATTTTCTACATGTTCTCTAATGAAATGATGTCTAAGGTCTATATGTTTGGTCCTAGAATGCATCACAGGATTTTTGGTTAGGCATATGACACTTGTATTATCACGTTTGATAGGCATATCTTTAAAATCCATGCCATAGTCCCTAAGTTGTTGTTTCATCCAAAGTAATTGAGCACAACAGCTCCCGGCGGCAATGTATTCGGCTTCCGCCGTAGATAGAGCAACACTAGTTTGTTTTCTTGAAAACCATGAAACCAACATGCTTCCAAGAAACTGACATGTTCCACTAGTGCTTTTTCTATCTACTTTGTAACCGGCAAAATCCGCATCCGAGTAGCCGATTAGATCAAAATTAGAGCCCTTTGGATAACATAAACCTAAATTTGTAGTGTCTACTAGGTATCTAAAAATTCTTTTCACAGCTACCAAGTGTGATTCTTTTGGGCATGATTGAAATCTAGAGCACATACACACACTAAATAAAATATCTGGCCTAGAAGCAGTTAAATACAATAAGGAACCTATCATGCTTCTATACAATTTTAAATCAACTAATTTCCCCTTCTCATCTTTGTCAAGCTTGATTGTAGAGCTCATGGGCGTGTTTGCTCCTTTGCTATTCTCCATGCCAAACTTCTTGAGCATCTCTTTGATGTATTTGGATTGGTTTATGAAGATTCCTTCATTTAGTTGCTTGATTTGCAGTCCAAGGAAGAAATTGAGCTCTCCCATCATGCTCATCTCAAATTCTTTCTGCATAAGCTCAGAAAATTCTTGACAAAGAATTTCATTAGTAGCACCAAAAATGATATCATCAACATAAATTTGAATGATTAATATATCCTTTCCATTGTACTTAATAAACAGAGTGGTGTCTACCTTTCCCTTTTGAAAGTTATGATCAATCAAAAACTTGCTTAGTCTATCATACCAAGCCCTTGGAGCTTGTTTTAATCCATATAATGCTTTGGTTAATTTGTAAACATACTTTGATTGATCCTTTTCTTCAAATCCAGGTGGTTGCTCAACATACACCTCTTCATTTATATATCCATTCAAAAATGCACTTTTAACATCCATTTGAAACAATTTAAAGTTCATGTGAGATGCAAAAGCTAGTAATATGCGAATTGCTTCCAATCTAGCAACCGGGGCATAGGATTCTTCAAAATCTATTCCTTCTTCTTGTGAGTACCCCTTTGCCACAAGTCTAGCTTTGTTCCTCACTACAAGTCCACTTTCATCTAATTTGTTCCTAAAGACCCACTTGGTGCCAATAATAGTACAATCATTTGGTCTAGGAACAAGGTGCCAAACTTGATTTCTTTCAAATTGATTTAGCTCTTCTTGCATTGCTATAATCCAGTTTTCATCATCAAGAGCTTGTTCAATATTAGAAGGTTCAATCTTGGATACAAAAGCATATTGTCCACACACATTTTTCTTTGACCTTCTAGTTTTTACACCTTCATACACATTTCCTATAACTTGCTCAATTGGATGTGCATGATTGAATTTTAAATCAGTTGGAGGTTTATAGGAATTGTTACCTTCACTTACCCTTTCCTCCATGGAATCTTCTTGCTTTTCCACATGCAGCCTTTCAAGGCCATTTGCTATGTCATCTGCATCACTTGAATCATCCTTTCTTTTAAAGCATGGGTTAGTTTCATCAAAAACAACATGTATGGATTCTTCTACAACTTGGTTTCGTTTATTGAAAACTCTATATGCTTTGCTATTTGATGAATAACCAAAGAATATTGCTTCATCACTTTTAGCATCAAGTTTTCCCAAGTTGGTTTTTCCATTGTTCAGAACATAACATGTGCATCCAAAAGCATGAAAATAAGATATGTTTGGTTTCCTTCCCTTCCATAGCTCATATGGGGTCTTTTTCAAGATAGCTCTAATGGTAACTCGATTTAAAACATGACAAGCTGTGCTCACAGCTTCACCCCAAAACTTCTTAGATAATTTGCTCTCATTTAGCATAGTTCTAGCCATCTCTTGTATAGTTCTATTTTTCCTCTCCACTACTCCATTTTGTTGTGGAGTTCTTGGTGCAGAAAATGTGTGATGAATTCCTTTTTCATTACATAGTTCTATGAACCGTTTGTTCTCAAATTCACCACCATGGTCACTCCTTATAGATATAATGGTACTTTGTTTTTCATTTTCCACCAAGTTTACAAAGGTTTCAAACATAGAGAAGGCTTCGTCTTTACTAGCTAAGAGAATTGTCCATGTAAATCTTGAAAAATCATCAACTATGACAAACACATATTTCTTTCCACCAATGGTTAAAATGTCGGATGGTCCATATAGATCCATGTGTAGCAATTCAAGTGGCCTTGTGGTGGAAATCTCCCTTTTGGTAGAAAAAGACATCTTTGGTTCTTTAGATAATTGACAGGCCTTGCAAATTTTGTCTTTGTCATATTTCAACTTTGGCAAGCCTTCTACCAAATTCTTTTTCCATAGGGTCTTTATGTTTGACATATTCACATGTCCAAGTCTTTTATGCCAAACCCATGGATCATTTTCAATGGCCATTAGACATTGACCATCTAGTTCATCAAGTGAAACCAAATATATATTTTCATGTCTTTTTCCACTAAACATGATATGTTCTCCATCAAATACAATGCACATAGATGATTCAAACACAACCTTATATCCTTTATCACATAATTGGCTAATGCTCATTAGATTGTGCTTGAGTCCTTCAACAAACAAAACATCTTCTATGCATGCATTTGAAATACTGTAAATGGTTCCTTTACCTTTAATTTTACCTTTCTCATTGTTTTCAAAGGCAACTGTTCCGTCGTTGCAATGCTTAAGTTTGTGAAATAAATTTCTTTCTCCAGTCATGTGTCTTGAACAACCGCTATCCATGAACCATACATTGTTTGTCTTTGCCTTTAAACAAATCTGAAAAGTAAACAAATAATCCTTATCTCTTTGGTACCCATTTTATGGGTCCATTTGGGTTAGTAATATTATTCAACCTTTGTTGCTCCAACTTAGAAAATTCAAATCTTGTGTTCCTTGGAACCCAAACTAGTTTTGCACCATAATCAAACAATCTCTTAAAGTTACACTTGTAAACTTTATGACCCATTTTGTTGCAAAAGTTGCAAGCCATTGGTAATCTAGGAGTAGGCCTCCAGATATATTTTGGTTCAAGTGTTGGCCTTCTAGTCCACATAACATTTCTCCTTTGTGGCTTGTATGTAGGTGCAGTTTTAGTTTGATATTTCCCAAGTGTAGGCACATTTGATTTGCCACTTTCTCCTTGCTCAAATATATTGTATCCAAGACCTCTTTTGTTTGTTTGGGAGGTCATGTTTAGAAACATCTTCACACTTTCTCCTGGATTAGAGAACTTTGCTAATGATTCATTCAAGGATTTGTTCTCCTTTTTCAGTTTCTCTATTTCTTTTAATAACAATTCATTTTCTTCTTTCATTTTTGTTGTTCTTTCAGCTAGTTTTCCATTTTCAATAATAACAAAGTTACATTGTTGTTTCTTTGAGGACAGCTTGTTTCCTAGCTTTTTGATTTCCTCATATAATGAATCATAGGCAGTTTGTAGTTCTTCTAATTCAGCACATTTGAGGCAATTTTGAAAAGAAGAATAACTTGATTGAGAATAGCAAGGTTTGGAAGTTACCTCATCATTACTTGTACATTTGGTTGAGCTGGATTGATCTTCCAAAACTTCCGTTGTGTTCAAGCATAGCAGATTTTCTTCTTGATCGATCCTTGCCATGCAGCAAATTCTTGCACAATTTTCTGCATTGTTGTCGTCGGTTGAAGAGTAACTTGTTGATGAAGTTTCTTCATTCACATACATGCCTCTTCCTCTTGGCCTTTGGTACTTTCTTCTTTCATGATTCTCCTTTGGCCTTTCTTCCGGTGTAGGACATTGAGCTTGCATATGTCCTACGCCCCCGCATCGGTAGCATTTTGTGACCTCCTTCTTCTTCTCTCTTTGTGGTCTTTCTTTAAAGTTCTTTTCTTTTCTCACAAATTTTCGAAACTTGCGAGTAAGAAGTGCGATATCTTCATCACCATTATTAGACGAGGAGGTAGATTCTTCAGATTTGCGTGCAGCTTTTAATGCAATGATTTTCTTGCCTCTATTATTCTCTTCATTTCTTCTCTTAATTAGCTTATGTGACATCAATGAGCTAATTAGATCTTCTAGCTTTAGGGTGTTGAGGTCTTTGGCTTCTTCAATAGCTGTAATCTTTGGAATCCATGAATCCGGTAGAGCCCTTAGTATCTTCATAACCCACTCGGATTCAGAAATAGCTTTTCCAAGACCTTTCAAGGCGTTAGTAATTTTAGAGAATCTAGCAAACATTTCAGAAATATTTTCTGTTTCTAACATTCTAAAGTTTTCCAATTCTCCTATCAAAATATTTCTCCTAGTCCCTTGGACTTGAGAGGTTCCTTCATAAATGGATGTTAGAGTATCCCATATTTCTTTAGCGGTTAGACAAGATGATACTCTATCATATTCAGAAGCTGTAAGAGCACAAAATAGTAAGTTCATAGCTTTAGCATTGCTCTTTACAGTTCTTACTTCCTCTTCGGTCCACTTGGAAGCTCTTTCATCTATAGGCAATGTTACACCATCTTGGATTGCTATCCAAGAGTCCATATCGGTAGCCATAATGAGTTGCTTCATACGAAGCTTCCAATAACCAAAGTTGTTCCCATCAAACAATGGTGGCCTAGTGAATGATTGGCCCTCAGCAAAAGCGGGAACGGGAATCGATTGGGATGCCATATCAATAGATCTCTTTGGTTTAACTCAAAGACCTGCTTTGATACCACTTGTTGGATCCCGAATTGATGGCAAAACCCAAGAGGGGAGGGGTGAATTGGGTTCTTAAAAATTTACAACTTAAACAAAAACTTTACCCCGGATTAATCTAGTCCCCTTGAATGAAGAAACAGAATGGAAAGCAAAGTAATGTAGAGAGCAGAAATAAAAGCAAGTAGACAAGAATTTTTATAGTGGTTCGGGCAACCTCCCTACTCCACTCTTCCAAGCTCACACACCTTGTGACTTGGGTTCCACTATTGTATTCTCTCAATACAATTACAGCCTCTTTCTCTCTTCTAGATTCTAGCTCTAGGGGGCATCAACAAATTACAGCACAAGTAGGTGATGAGTTACACTCCAATCACACACTACTTTGCTTACACTTGATCTTAGTTCCTCAAACTAAATCAAGTTCATCACAAACAAATGAAACAATAAGAAAACTACACTTTACAGTTGTGTAGTAGCAGTTTTGGCGCAGAGAAGAACTTGTTGTAATGGCTTTGAAGATTCTGAAATATAGCTCTTGCAACTTGAAGTGAAGTTCTTCCTCCTTGAATGACTTGATCTCTTTAGAGCTCTTGAATATAGTAGTTATGCACACTTAATGATTCTCAGCTACTTCCCTCGTCCACCATGAATGCTATTTATAATTTTGGAGGGAATCCGAACGTTAGAAGGTAGGTGGCGCGCATTTAATGCGCCAACGTTCGAATTAATTCCGACCGTTGCGACCCAAGTCGCATGTAGAGTCGACTTCGGATGCGACTTCGCCCAAGTCGCAGATGGAGTCGACTTCGGGTGCGACTTCGCTTCACCGTCGTAACTTCAAGTTTCAGTCAGGGTCGTCTTGGGTTCTCGACTTGACCCAAGTCGCAGGTGGAGTCGACTTCGGGTTCGACTTCACCTCGACAGTTGACTTCATGAACTTGGAACTTGGAAACTTTTGTTTTGCTTAGTCTTTCTCAAGCCTTTAATTCCTTTGCAATTTTTGTTACTCTTTGGATCATGGTGTCTTGCTTTCATTAGCTCCAAGATTTGCAAACCTTAAATCCTTGAATCTTGAACATTTGGATCTTGTGAATCTTGAAGAGCTTGACCCTTGCATGATTGATTCAAGCTCCTTGCTTCGCATTGGACTCATGACTTGATTTCATCTTGAATATGCATTCCAGCTTATCTTCTGAAAAATCGCCTCTGCCCGATCGAAGTCGATGTCGGAGTCGACTTCGGCTGCGACTTCACCTCAAGTCGCACGTGGAGTCGACTTGGGGTGCGACTTCGGCACTTCGTGTTCTGAGCTTCGACTCTGGACAGTTATTGTCATCTGAGGTCGATGTCGAGGTCGACTTCGTTTGCGACTTGGCTACCCAAGTCGCAGGTGGAGTCGACTTGGCCTGCGACTTCACTTGCTCTTCTCCCGTTTTCAACTCTGGACAGTTTTGCATGTTTGAAGTCGATCTTGGAGTCGACTTGGGATACGACTTGGCTTCTATACTTGATTTTCTTCAAATGATTATTCCTTAAACATTTCCACAAACTTGTTAGTAGCCAAGACTTACTCAAATTGATTTGTTAATCATCAAAACATAGATTTAGCTAGTTTTCCACATATTTCCAACAGCAAGAACTCAACATTTTTCATAATTTTTTTAGGAACTTTTTTTTTTATTGGAGTATATTTACAACATATTTTAATTCATATCACATTCAAAGCTCTGAGACAATTCTAACAATATTTCTAAAGGGAGACAACAAGCTCCCAAATATCAACGGGGGAGACCACCAGCTCCCAACCAAATAAGGAGGACCACACATGCCCCCACAGAAATTTTTGGTTCGAAATCCCACCTAGGATTCGAACACGCGCCGGTGAGATTCGAACAAGCGGCGCTCGTTTGGTCCTTTTAGGAACTTTTAGTAGTATTTCGTTGCAGAAATGCTATCTAGTTCATGCATTTTGTCATAAATTTTATTTTTGAAAATTAAAATAACATCAAAAAATTTAAAATGGTCAAATTTCATAGGATAAAATATTTAAGTGAAGCTTATATAAAAGTGGAAAATATTTTTTTGGCAACTTCATTAATATTGCTGCACAGTAGGCAGTTGGCTACTCAAGATCGCCACCCTTTTAAACTAAAAAAAGGATCATGTATTTCTTTCATAAAAGTAATAGAATTTTTTAATGAATTATCGTCAAAAAAATAAAAGCAATAGAATTACATAAACGAATAATATATATTAGATTATGGGAGACATCTTAAAATATAATTCATAAACAATGTTATCTACCTTTATTAAGAAAATTATTGAAACACTTTATACATCAAAGAGAAACTTTTCTTCCTGTTGGTTCCATTCTTAATTAATTTCTAGCTTGCTAGGTTCTCCGTGTATCATCATTCTATGATGAAGAGCATTAATGTTTTATCACTCGGAGAGAAAAATGGCCCACACGAGACGTATTGAGGTAATGCCTATATCATAAGGTTCATATTGCAATTATTTAAGCTTTCGGACGGCCCATTTTTATATATCTCGTTTGCCGTCTTTTTTCACGTGCACCGCTAGCTAGCTAGGAACGAGACCCAATCCTTGATTTGCAAATCGAACCAGACAAAAAAATTCCATATAGAAATTACCGCTCATAGCAGATGGGGTTAAAATTATGTGGGAATGGAGATGGCATTGAATAATTGAACAAGGATGTCAGGCACACGTCCGTCTCTATACATTCCAGAAGAGAACTGAAACCAAACCCATGACCCAGATACCAGCCATGCAGCCAAATGAATGAACCATGCAAATTAATTAATGGGTTGTGCTTTTATATTTATAATATATGCCAATTGTCGTGCATGGCTGTGCTCGGCCGACCATACCGACCCACTCATAAGTCATAACTCATTTCATCGATCGGGCCCGCTATTCTGAAGATTGAGATGCGATAATCCCTCTTTTAAGGCTTAATTTTTTTACAGAATTTGAGCTTATTTGAACTTCAAAATTTAACTAACTGTGAAAATCTATTTTACGGGACATGTTTGCTGAAGGAACGGGTTCATCCTATTCTGTTATTGAGTGGACAATGGCAGAGCTGATGAGGCACCCGAAAGGAGGAAGTAAGTGGAGTGGCATGTGGACTACCCTACATGGTTACTGCACAATCTCCACCAAATGAAACACTTGAAATGTGCCATCAAGGAATGCCTGAGGATGCATCCTCCTATTCCTCTTGTCCCAAGTGAGTGAATCCAAGGCGTGGAGTTTGATGGATACTACATCCTAGCCAAAACATGGGTCCTCATCAATGCATGGGCAATTGGGAGGGATCCCAAATTGGGGGAAAGCCTAGAAGAAATCCAATCTCAGAGATCTGTAGCCATATTGACTTGAAAGGGCAAGGCTGCTGTGAACTGCACCCTTTTGGGGCAGGGCGCAGGGGTTGCCAAGGAATCCATTTTGCAATAGAAACCATCGAATTAGTGCTTCCTATTATCTTCTGCCATTTTATCTGGGAGATGCCCAGCGGCATGAGCACAGAGGACTTGGACATGACTAAATCCTCGGGGCTTACAGTCCATAAGAAGAAAGCTTTCTTCTAGTGCCAAGAGGTATGTATGTATGTGTGTGTGTGTGTGTGTATATATATATATATATGGGATTTATTCAGGTGCATTCGGACTGCACCCGAATTCCCCTGCAGACGCCCCATCTGGCCGTCCATTTTAGCAGGCGAAATCTGCGCCGCTTCTTCCATCATGCGTGTACATGTAGAGGGAGATGGCGAGCCGAATGAGACTGTGCATACACGCGCTCAAAACTTGGGAGAATGCATGTTCCCGCTCATCCCTCCCATTTTGAAAACGGAGACGACGACACTGCTGCTGCTGCTGCTACCGCCGCTGCTTTCGAATCTCCTTCTCCGTCGATTTCTCCTTCTTCGTCTAGATTTTGAAGATCTCCGTCGAGATTTCGAAGTTCTGTGTCGATTCCGAAGTTCTGCGTCGACGGAAGGGGTCGTCTTCTCCGAAAATCCGTATGCGGATTATAACTGCGCAGCAAAAGTACTCTCATCCGCATCTCTTTAACGCGAAAATCCGCATGTGGAAAACAACACTGATGGGAGGTACGTTTGCTGCGGATTCAGAATCCGCATACGGATTTTTGCGTCAGAGAGATGCGAATGGGAGTACTTTTGCTGCGCGGTTAGAATCCGCATGCGAATTTTCGAAGAAGACAATCCCCGCAGATGGGAGTACGGGTTGGCGCCTGGGCGCTTGGGAAGGAAGACGGGCTGGCGCTTGGGAAGATGATCTCGTCCACCGCCGACCGGACGAGACGATCTGATATGGGCTTGGAAGACGACCAAGCTGGGAAGGAAGACAATGGAAGAAGACCAGGAGGAGGGAAGACGATCGGGAGCCCTTGATGCTGGCCTGCTGCGCGATTTGGGGATTGGGGGCGATTTCGGTCGGTCGGGACTTGGAGATTAGGGCGCGGGTGGGATTGAGGAGGGAAGCGAGAGAGGAGGAGGAGGCGCGGGCTGGATGGATTTTTTCTTTTTTTGCTATCGAGCGGGAAAATGCATCCTCCGCGTGTATGTGCAGTCTCGTTTGGCTTCTCGACAACAGAATCGAAGAAGCGGCGCAGATTTCGCCCGCTGAAATGGACGGCCAGATGGGGCGTCGCAGGGGAATTCGGGTGCAGTCCAAATGCACCTGAATAAATCCCTATATATATATATGTCGGCAAGGGTACTTATGTAACTCCTTCAAAATCTAAACTTTTAATCTTTAATAGAAAATCTAATCCATTCATTATATTTAATATCATTTGTTTATCTAGAAGGCCAAGTTTCATCCAAATCAAGTATGTTTATGGGTCACATTTATTCGAAAATATATATTTATGTGTAAATTATGAAAAATATTTAGATTTATTTACACATGTATTAGAATATAATAAATAATTTATAGAATCATTTATTCACATAGAAATAATATTTTGGACGGTTTAGATGTCGAAAATACTACTTTAAAATTGATATTTTAGCATTTTTCATAATTTACATATGAATATATATTTTTTAACAAATGTAGCCTATAAACATATTTGAGTAGGGTAAAACTTGATCTGATGTTAAATATAATGAATGAATTATATTTTTCATCAAAGATCAGAATCTTAGATTTTGAAGGAATTACATGAGTTCGCTTCTATGTAATCAGAGCCCTATATATAGTCCCGCTTCTATCTAACTCCCTTTTTATGTAATCCCCTCCATTTTTAAAATCTTGATAGTGAATGAAAAATTCACTCTATTATATTGAGCATCATTTATAGTATCCTGGAGACCCTTTTGTTTTATTAATTTCACTATGTATGAGTTTTATCTACAAATGTTTAAAATCAACGTAATAAAATAGTTCAATGTTAAAATATCAACTTTAAAGTAATTTTTTCAATATCTAAACCATCTAAAATATCAATAATATGTGGATAAATGATCCTCTAAATTATTGTTAGATTATAATACATGTGTGAATGGATCTAAGCATTTTTCATAATTTACATATGAATATATATATCTTTGAGCAAATGTGGCCTATGCACATTTGATTTGGATGAAACTTGGTTTTCGAGTAAAACAAATAGTATTAAATATAATAAATGGATTAAATTTTCTATCAAGGATCAATATCTTGAAATTTGAGGGGGTTATATAGGTCTGCGTCTGTGTAATTCGGTTACATAAAAGCGGACTTATATAACGCCTTCAAAATTTAAGATTTTGATCTTTAATGAAAAATCATATCCATTTATTGTATTTAACATCATTTGTTTATCCAGAAAACTAATCAAATATGTTTATAGGTCACATTTATTAGAAAATGTATATATTCATGTGTAAATTATGAAAAAACTAAAATATCAATTTTAAAGTAGTATTTTTGACATCTAAACATCTAAAATATCATTTCTATATGAATAAATAATTTTATAAAGTATTATTATATTTTAATATATGTGTAAATAGATCTAAACAGTTTTCATAGTTTACACATGAATATATATATATATATATTTGAACAAATATGGCCCCATAAACATACTTGATTGAAACGAAACTTAGTCTCCTAGATAAAAAAAAATAATACTAAATACAATGAATAGATTGAATTTTCTATTAAGGATCACAATTTTAGATTTTGAAGAGGTTCTATGTAACCCGGTTACATAGAAGTGGACTCATGTAACCCCTTCAAAATCTAAGATTTCGATCCATAATGGAAAATTCAACTCATTCATTGCATTTAGCATCATTTATATCTAAAAAAATTAAATTTCATCCCAATCAAGTATGTTTATAGGCCACATTTTTTCAAAAATATATATTCATGTGTTAATTATGAAAAATGCTTAGATCTATTTACACATTTATTAGAATATAATAATATTTCATAGAATCATTTATTCATATAGAAACGATATTTTGGATGGTTTAGATGTCGAAAATACTTTAAATTTGATATTTTAATATTTTTCATAATTTACACATGAATATATACATTTTCTAGCAAATGTGACCCATAAACATACTTAATTGGGATGAAACTTGATCCTTAAATAAACAAATTATGTTAAATACAATAAATAGATTAAATTTTCCATCAAAGATAAAAAAAAAATCTTAGATTTTGAAAGGGTTACATACGTCTACTTCTATGTAACTGGGTTACGTAGAAGTGGTCTCATATAATCTTTTCTATTTTTGAGATTTTGATCTTTGATATAAAATTCAATTCATTCATTATGTTTATCATCATTTGTTTGTCTAGGGGACTAATTTTCATCCCGATCAAGTATGTTTATGAGCCACATTTGTGGAAAAATAAGTATATTCATGTATAAATTATGAAAAATATTTAGATTCATTCACACATGTATTAGAATGTAACCATATTTTATAGAATCATTTATTTACATATTATTGATATTTCAGATGTTGAAAAAATTACTTTAAGGTTGATTTTTAGCATTGAACCATTTATTACATTGATTTTACACATTAATAGATGAGACCTATATATAGTGAAATTTAAAAAATTCAAGATTTTCCAAGATACTATAAAAGATTGTAAATATAATAGATGGAGTGCATTTTCCATCAACCATCAAGATTTTAAAAATGAAGGGGGATACATATAAAGTGTGTTTCATATAAGCGAGACCATATATATATGTTTCTGTATAACCTAGTTACATAAAAGTAGACCCATGTAACCCTTTTCAAAATCTAAGATTTTAATCCTTAATAAAAAATTAAATTAATTCATTATATTTAACATTATTTCTTTATCTAGACGACCAATCTCATCTCAGTCAAGTATATTAATGAGTCACATTTGCTCAAATATATGTAATATATATTCATATGTAAATTATCAAAAATGTTTAAATCTATTTACACATGTATTAGAATATAATATTACTTAATAGAATCATTTATTCACATAAAAATGATATTTTGGATGATTTAGATGTCAAAAATAATACTTTAAAATTGATATTTTAGAATTTTTTATAATTTACACATGAATATATATATTTTCTAACAAATGTAGCTCATAAACATACTTGAGTGAAATGAAACTTCATCCCCTAGATAAATAAATAATGTTAAATACAATGAATGGATTAGATTTTTCATAAAGGATCAAAATTTTATATTTTGAAGGAGTTACATGAGTCCGCTTCTATATAACTTGATTATATAGAAGTGGAGCTCATATATATATAGAGAGAGAGAGAAAGAGAGAAAGAAAGAGTTCGGCTTTTTTATATTCGGATGTACCAATTCACTTCGGTACTCCTATCTAAATAAGCCCTATTTTGGTGATTTTATTAAATCAAATCCATCCATTGTATTTAGCATTATTTATTTTATTTAGGTACCAAAAATTATCTCAATCCATAACTTGTATCATTCTCAAAATTATCAATCACTTAAGAGTGACTTTAAATTCATTAAAAATGATTTGTTTATTATAAGGACTCGGGAGATCTCAATTTAATATCTAAGACATTTACAATATTCATCTTACTTAGATTAATGATTTTATGAAATTTTGTAATATTCTAAAACCTTGAAATATGGATTCAATTGATTTTCTAAATTTATATATAATTTTATACATTTTTAGAAGATGTGACATACACATCCATCCAATTAATATAAATTTTGGTATCTAAATAAAATAAATTGTGCAAAATGCAATGGATGAATTGGATTTAACAAAATCATCAAAATAGGGCTTAAACTAGACTAGAATACCGAAGTGAATTGGTACATTCGGATGTATAGAAGCCGAACTCATATATATAGGGATATTATCTTGTACATTCTGTCTGCACGTTAGCTACTTTGCAGACATCCCATCTATCAATTGATTTCAGTGGGCAAAATCTAAACCATTGAATTGCATATGCATGTAGAGAGAGGAGAGTATGCGTGTAGGTTGAAGCAGGAATGGGTGGGAAGATGAATGTCAGCAAGGGAAAAAATGAGTTGCTGGAACCGCCATGAACCCGCAATGGTGGAAATCAAAATCCGTCATCTGTGATTAACTAGAATGCACCCATCTCTAGCTTCTTTTGACGCCATCATCTTGTTTCTACTACCACCTGTGATTGAACTGGAATGCACCCACTTCTAGCTCCTTTTGACGCCATTTTCTCCAGCTCTTTTTGACGTCGTAATCTCATTATTTGCTACAATCTGCGATTGAACTGGGATGCACCCATCTCCAACTCCTTTTAACGCCATCATCTCATTTTTTGTTGAAGTTATATTTTCCTAAGCTTTGGATGCCTATTTCTTGCATCTAGCTTATGAAAAGTGTAAGTTTTTTTTATGTTGAATTTTTGTATGCATTTGTCTTTCAGTTTTGTTGGCTAGGGTTTATACTACTACTATGGTTTGGATATTCAATTTTGGCATAGAAAATCCCAACCACTCGTCTATGCATGAGAGTAAAAGACCTGAGTAGAGAAATGAGCAATGGAATGAGGTAGAAAAATGTGTATAATTTTTAATTTTTGATGCTTACGCTTGTTCCCCTTTTAATTTTCAGTTTTGTTGGTTAGGGTTTATACTATTGCTCATTTCTTATTGCTACTTTCCGTCATCCCTTTTTTATCCCTAGATGATTCATTAAGAGGGGCGATTCTTTCTCACCATCTGGTATGCGTGATTGAAGAGCAGTAGGTAAATTTGTGCTTTTTCATTGTTGTGTACATGCTATTGTTTCTCCAATCCTTGCATTTTTGTTCTTGAAATCTGGGCAAAATCCATGCTTATCAGTCCAATCCCTACTTTGCATTATTGTCTTTTTTGAGTTCTTGCTTTTCATCTTTCTGCAGACCAATCCCTATTTTTCATTGTTGGCTTTTTACACCTCTTTTTGATTCATGCAAGCCTATGCAAGCCACCCTAACTGATTATTTAGCATGCTAAAAGTCACTAATGGCATGCTAATAATTGTTGTTGACCATTTATAAACTTAGTGTAATGAATGATACTGAAGATTACATTTCGTATGGTAATATAAGTTACCAACTTGTGAGAAACTTCAACAAGCCAACGGTACGATATTCAGCATGCTGAAATACACATTTAGAAAGCTGAATGTCATATTTGATATAGTAATAACTGTTAGTTAAAGATTTAGGGGGAACTCTTGGAATGGATCTATTATTAATTGAGTAGATGGAATGCGTAATTTATGTTGGTAACAAAGCTCATAAACTTGTCATCATCTATTATTGTTTTGGAATGAATCTACTAAATACATCTTCACTTGAAATAAGCTTGTTAAATATTTTATTTAGCATGTCGAATGCTATATTCAACATACTGATTTCTATGGTAGATTTGTCACGCTGTTCTTTATTATTAATTGAGTATATTGAATGGTTGATTTGTTATCAATTTCACATAATGTGGTTCTTTTCATATTATTGTTTATATGCAATGAATGATACATGTAATTTTGTTAATGTAGTGAGATGACAACATTAAATAGTATGACCCAAAATGAAATTGAAATATCATCTAAAGAATGTGAAGAAGAAGCATATTTATTTTATAATTCATATGCAAGGTATTGTAGTTTTAGTATAAGAAAAAGTGATGTCAAAAGATCAAAAGATGGAGAAATAATCTACTGCATTCTGAATTGCTCTAAACAAGGACTTCGACAAAATGTTCTGCATGTTGCAAAAACATACAAGCAAAGAAAGATTACTAGATGTGAATGCTTTGCATCATTAACTGTTAGGCATTTATCAAGTACTTTGATGTGGAGGATTATAGGTTTCAAGAAAGACCTCTCTCATTGATTAGAGACCCTTGTTAAATCTCGTTGTCTGCGATCTCATCGGAAGGTGCCGGAGTCACAATTAGACATAGTTGAAGGTCTTCAGAAGGTTGTTGTTGGAGTGTTATGATCATTACAATTTATGATAAAGGAAGCGAGGAGACGTGATCAATTGGGATATATGAAAGTCGACCTATGTAATCCCTTACGATCTAGACGGATGTTAAGATATGGAGGGGGTGCACCAGCATTATTGGAGTACTTTGAAAATCAATTTAGTAGTAAATCAGACTACTTTTATGATATTTAGGTTGATGAGAAATGTCAACTAATGTCGTGTTTGTGGGTTGATGGAGAATCCAAAAAGAATTATCAAGTATTCAATAATGTCATTCGCTTTGACACAACTCATCGTATCAATGAATATGATATGTCTTTTGAGCCTTTGTGGGGGTAAGTCATCATAAGCAATCAATATTGCTTAGGGCTGGTTTATTGTTTGGTGAAAATGAAGAAGATTTCATACGGTTGTTTCAAACATGGTTTCATGTTATGGGTAGTATACCTCCAAAAGCAGTTATTACAGACCAAGATTCGGCTATTACAAAGGTCATATCTATAGTTTTCCTAAATACGAAAAATATTTTCTGTTCATGGCATATATATAAAATTTTTTTCAAGAAATCATAGTCAGCTAACCAAAGATCTCCTCAATTCAAAGATATCTTATTCAAGTTAATTCAGAATACAGAAGATCCAAAAGAGTTTAAAGCTGGTCGGGAAAAGCTTATGGATAACTATGAATTGATAAATCATGCATGGTTACAATAAATGTACAATATTCGGAAAAAATGTATACCAGCCTACACAAGGAGTATTTTCTTAGTTGAGATGAGCACTACTCAAAGGTCTAAAAGCATAAATGCTTTTTTTAATCAATTCGTCAGGCCAATCACAAAATTGCTCAAGTTTGTCAAAACTTACGAGTGTGTAGTAACTAAGAAAAGAGAAGATGAGAACCATACTGATTGTAAAACTACATATGGGACTTTGGTACTAAACACTAAATATATGCTCGATGAACAAATTGCGAAAATATATACTAGAGAGATCTTTTATGAGTTTCGAATAGAAATGGATAATTCACAATATTATAAGCCAATGGAAGAGGGTGTAGATAAAGGTCGTATTATCTATCAGGTACACAAATCAGGAGATCCCAACTACATGCTATTGGTGACCTACTGTGAGGTAGAAAAATTTGTAACATATCCTTGCCGCTTATTTGATTGATATGAGATTGTTTGTCGGTACATATTATCTATGTTTCAGTGGCGTGATATTGTATCCATGCCTTAGCAACGCCTATTTCATCGGTGGTCACAATGTCTAAAGAAGAATATCAAAATTTTAAGTTTTACAGAGAATTGTGATACAATAATCCACCACTCGTTCATTAGCACATTGCCTTCCCAGAAAATAATTTCATTCTAAATGAATTATGGTCCAGTTGGGAAACTTTTCAATTTGCAAATGCATTTTTGAATGATATAATAATAGTTATGTGTCAAAAAAAGCAACCAGAAATGTTGGCAAGTTGTTCGAATAAGTAATGATTAACATTGTCATATTTAGGTCAGGGAATGACATCAGAAATTAGCAAATAGGTCACTAAGAGTAATCCATACACAAACCATACAAATGAAAGGGACAATGGTAACATACGAGTGAAGCCAACAATAGTTGATAATGGATCAAGTGGCCCATCTCAAGTGATGAAGTTTCCGAATATATGTCCAACAATAATAAAATCGTGACTGGTCATGATAGAAGCAATTGTCCAGTGTTGCATAAAAAGGATATTGATCAATCTAATTGAATAAACAAAAAAGTATTTATCTTTCTATTGTGCATCTTAATGTGATTTGTTATTGTGCAGTCTATCTTTTCTTAACTTAATCTTTCTATTGCAGCTTAGCATATTTGGAAAGACCGCGAAGAGGGATTAATTAGTAGAAGGATCGTCGGTCTTCATGTGATCTCGAAAAAAAGGAGAAGCATGGAGGAAACACTTGAATTGCTTTATCATGTATTTTTTAATGTGTATTTTCAGTATTTTTTATATAGATCAAGACTTCATTTTTTATGTAAAAACTTATTGTAATCAATTATGTATAACTTAATTCTATAAACTTCATATTTGATAATTTTATATTCCGTATGCTAATTTATATGTCCAGGCTACTAGTTTTCCAAAAAAATCACTGATTCTATCATGTTTTGCATGTTTATTTCATATTCAGCAAGCTCATTGCATATTCTGCATGCTGATACCTAAGCCGGAGAGAAGCTGTCTTTACTTTTATGCAATCCATGAATCCACATGCTAATTTCTGAGTCAGAGGTAAACTGTAGATACATTTATGCTGTTTAGAGCATAATACACATGCGGATTATATAATCTGTATACGAATTTCTGAGCCAGCAAAAACCTATCTTTACAATTGTGCTGTCTAGGGCATAATATGCATGTGAATTACATATTCTACATGTTGATTTCTGAATCAGAAGGAAATTAGAGGTACATTTATGTTGTCTAAGGCATAATATGCATGCCGATTATGTAATCCGCATGCGGATTTCTAAGTCAGCAAAAACCTATCTTTACAATTGTGCTGTCTAGGGCATAATACGCATGTGGATTATATGTTCTGTATGTTGATACCTGAGATAGTACATTCAACACTCTATATATTCCATTCACGTTCATCTCTTTCATTCATTCCACACATATGAATCTAATAGTTCATGACACATAACCATTCTACAAAGTTAACCTTCAAATAAAGTTATGCATCCGCATCAAAATATCTAATGTTTAACAAAAAATACGTTAGAATTCAACAGATTTCAGAACATCAAAAATTGATGAAATATTACTATGAAGACAATAAGATCTAAGCACTATTATCTCCTCCCATACCAAGGTCTCCTCCTGCACCATGATCTCCTCTCGCACCATCAATTGATGTGTGTTCACAACTCAGCTTATGGAAGCGTGTACCAAACATGTCCATGCATTCCCATATATGTTCCACCTCTTTAATTAGTCTTTTAATACTCCCTATAAGAAACATTGTGTATTATCATTCGAAGCACATATTCACTTGTTAAAATAGTAGAGGGCGTGGAAGTTACTAGTAAAGTAAGAAAGGAAAAAAATTGGGACATAACATGGCTATGAAGACCAGGTATTTTATTTTATTTTCATTATAAATTTTTCTTATTTATGAGGTAATTTATGAATATGCTGCTAGGAATTACTGGTGTTAGTGAGATGTACAACATATATAAACATGGTATCTAGGGAACGTATAGTGCATATGTGCATGTACTATGATCCTAGCACATTGGGTTGTATAGGACACCATTCACGAGTATGTATAGGACACCATTCACAAGTATGTTGTAATATGAGTATGGGTTGTACATTAGCAGATTTCTATAGTGCGTCGCTGCTAGGTTATGATATGATTTATTAGGTATAGATTGAGAAGGGTATGATTGACGTGCTATTTTTTAGCACTATGACTATCTTCCACCTCACAGAGTAGGTACGGGGTTCGACCTGCCTGGTCAGGTCGCAAGGGTGAAGGGGGCAGTGCTCCTAGAGAAATTTGTAATTTACTAAGTCGTATGGGTGGGAAAGCAAGTCACAAATCGTGATTGAACTCGGTCCATGCTTGGGCCCAGCCCGTGCCCGACCCATCTCGACGTGATTTTATTTTAAAAAGGGTCACGCTAGGGTTTCATTCACTCCCATCTTCCTCTCCCCTCTTCTTCTGGTTTCTATTTCCTTCTTCCCTTCTTCCCAGCCTCGGTAGCCCTAGATCTTTCTATAAACTCTTCTGAATCTCTTTGAAGATCGTTAGTTCGCACTAAGGAAGCTAGGGATCTGGAAGATCCGAGTTTGAAGCTACTGTTTTGGGGAAAATCATGAACGAGGTAAGTAAATGTCATCTCTCATTAAATTAGTGATGGAATCTCGCCTTAAACATGATATAAAGCTGGTGTGGAAGGGTAGTGTCCAATAATTTCATGGTTTAGAACATCAGAGTTCATGACAGTTTATGATTAATAGGGTTTGGAGAAAAATCAAATATTACTATACGACCTTTATGCTACAGACGAGCCATTAGCAGTCCTTACATGATTAGAACATGACATTTGTCAAGTGGGTTGAACTAGGATGAGGGACTAGAGGTTTTCCCTTTTGGCATCCATCATGTGTTCAAGAAAATGCTTGTGTGACTGTTGGTATGCGAAATTGAAAGTAAACTTTGTTAATTTTGTTGATATTGTATACGTGGTATGTGACATTCGTTCTTGTGTATTATGGATGTGCTATCTGAGATAGGTGATTGTAAAGGGTTATTCATGACCCTTGGTTGACATGAGGAGGGGACTGTATGTTGTCTTTGGTTTATATGTGAATATATATATATATATATATATATATATGATCTTGGGTGTGGGTGTTGGACCCATATGTCTCGTATGGTCATTTAAAAATTATTTTTTATTGTGATGGCATGTGTATCCGGAGTCGTATTTCTTTCACTGTGTGGTAACTGCTATCTATTTACTAAATCCGTTTAGACTCATGTGGTTTATTATTTTGTCTTTAGATCACAGGTCAGGTGAGGAGCCTCGAGATGGGATCGGAGGAGGACCTAACCCTGGAAACATTTAGATTAGTATTTGTGTTTTTAGTTATTTGTATTTCTTTTTATGCTAATGTATGCAGACATTTAGTTCCAACTGTGACAAACATTTTATATGTGGTTACTTTAAACTAGTTATAATCTATGTAGAAACATGTGTGTGTTCTTTTGAGTTACCTGTGGTGTAATGATGAGTTATGATGATTTTCCTTTTGAATGGATGTCTTTATAGTATGGGCATACGAATGTGTGAATGTAGGGCTAAAAGTTTATATTTTGAAATGAAATTATGATGTTCATTTATAACAAGTCCTTTGTACCACCCCACCACTTTATAGTTATAGGAAAATGCTGCTGAATTTTTTAGGTTATATGGTACTCGTTGACTAGCCATTGACAATATCTAGGCAATGAGGCGTTACAATAACGCACTAGCTTGACTTTCTTTAGGTAGGAGATCAGCAAAGGATGGAGATGAAGTACAAGTATGGGTAAAAGAGAATGTTGACTAGGATAAAGATGGACACTGACCTATACCACTAGGAATATCTAAAACCTGCGTGAGAGTATATGCATGTGATTGTGAAATAGACTGTCATTGGAGTATCTAAGGCCACAGTGGGAGTATCTATTGGCGTAGGCAAATAATTAGAAGTTGGTGGACTCAAAATTGGTATGGAGATGACAGTAGTAGGAGTGAATGACTTGATTGGTTTTGGCATAATTGAAATTATGTGCTGCATAATATCTTCCTGAAATTGCATCAACTGTGAAGATAGATCTAGGTTCATGTGCGTGGGAGCAGCTTCTTGGCTCCTTACTTTCAACTTTGGAAGTAATTGTTCATTATCTTCTTTCTCGCCTATATCTCCTTTTGCATCCTCATATCCTCACAGTTAGCTTCAACTCCATCTTCGTCATCTTCACTTCACTTCAATCATCCACCTTTACGTTATGCTTTGGCTGCCACTCGTGTTCCTCCTTATTGTACATATATCCCAACCTAAACAAGACACCTTCATCAATTGTGTCAGCTTTTTTGTACTTTTAGTGCACCTCCCTAGTGAGATCTACGCTATGATATAGCTCTATTCTACATGATCATTCCATATGGCAAAACTATATTCTTCTTAACACGACTCTTATTCATATGTTGGAATATATGGTAGACAAAGTTAAAATTTGCACCACTTTCATGAGCATCTAACAGGTGTACATCCTCAGCTGTGACCTATATGTAAGATCCATTCCTTGGGAACAAATGATACACAAAAACATAATGCAGAAGCTTCATGTCCAGAGTTTTCAATTGTGTGAATGACTTTCTTTGAGCCCACAATTTGGGTTTTTACAAACTACAGAAAATACCTTCTGTTTTGACTCTTCAAAGACTGTATATATCTTTGGGTCATAAGGGATTCTAAATACCTTTTGCAAATCCCCGGACTGATTTTTATTTCGATGTTTTTTACATATATAAAACAATTAGCACCCCATCTAGAGTAGAAGTGTCTAACCAGGACTGGATAAATATGACATTCAACATAAGCAAATGGACCAAACCCCTGTCCGTGCAACCACCTAACAAAGGAAAAATGGGCGAACTCATCTATTGAAAATCTTTGATATAAATCTCTTCATCCACAGCACGATGGAAATATTTAGATGGGTAATCATGCACTTTGGGTGCTACCCTTTTTTTCTTTGGGTGCTTCCTTGACCTCCCTTATTTTCTGTTTGCCTTTTCTAGTTGTTGCTTCCTCTTCTTCTTCTTTTCCTTCATCAACAGTCTTCCTTATTTTTTCTTTTCCCTTCTGGTAGCTACATCTTTTGCTTCTTTTCCTTTTCCTTTCTTGACCGTGACCACTACCTCACTTCTTTTTATTTCATCCTTGGCCTCTCTTATTTTTTATTTTCCCTTTTTACTCGCTGCTTCCTCTTCTTCTTCTTTCTTTTTTTCATCAACTGTGGTGATTTCCTAGCTAGTCTCCCTTACTTTCTTTTTCCCCTTTCTAGTTACTGCATCTCCTGCTTCTTTTTCTTTTCCTCCTTTCTTGGTTGTGTCGACTTCCTCATCAATCTCTGCTATTTTTCATTTTCCCTTTTTGTTACTACTTCTTAGGCCTTTTCTGTTGTACTTCTTCAGCTTCTTTTGCTTTTTCTTTATCCATTTTAGCAGCTACTTTTTTCACATTTTCTTTTTTTTTTCTTTGCCCTTTGTCGCTGTCATTTAACTTTTGACATAAAGAAAATCTCAATGTTAAAAAACATGACATGATACGTAGTATATGCATGTTAAGTTTGAAGCAGTTTATGAACTCAATGTTGTAGGCTATAGGTTGTTATTAATGAGATACAGTCTGCTAATATATTTTGTTACTAAATAAAGATAGTGTGATTTCTTGTGTTGGTGAAATATGCATACTGATTTTAGTGGCATGAGCTCCTAAAATCCATGCTCCTAATTTTCACAGTCACATTAACATGAGAGATGAGACACATAGCATGCCAAGAAATTAGAATATTATTCCATACATATTCAATCAAACTAAATCGACCGAATGGATTATGAAATAAGCATGCAAATTGTGGATAATTTCACCTAAGGGTCAAGATGAGCAACTGAATATGAAATAATTGGCGAAAAAATGATTGCGCAAACTTTTTATGAAGTTAACATACCAAATTTGATAATCCTAAATAACAACTAAGGGTCAAGATTAGCAAGATGATTTCATACTAGCATAAGAATTGAGTCATATACCATGGACATGAGTCATATAACTTTATATGAACTTAATACAAAAAATTATAAAACTTAAGAATTCATTTAAGTTCAAAAGATAGACTTTAAGTTCTTAAGAGACAATTTTTCTTCAAAATTTGCTGAATTTAGCTTCGCATGCTAATTTTATATTTTGCATGCTAATTTCATATTAGTAATAACTCGTATTGACATTCCAACTGTCTGTGGTAGAATTCACATGCTGACCATTACATATTTTGCAAGTTAATTCTTAATCAATAACAACTCATCTTGACATTTCAACTGTCTACATCAAAATTTCCATGCTAATTCGACATTCAACATGCTAATTCTTAGACAAAAACAACTCTTCCTGACATTTCAGCTAAGGGTGTGTTTGGCAATTGACAGAAAATGTCTAGTTAAAACTTTTTAATCTAAAACTTTTCACTCTTCGCAAATACAATATTTTTAATTACTTTTTCATATTTTCCTATACAACTACCCTACTTTTCAATCATTTCTACACAACTACCCACACAACTAACCTATCTATTTTAATTTTATCTTCTTTACTCCTCATCATTATCCCTGTTATATTACATCATTTGACAACTTTTACTTTTCAAAACTATTCATAAAAAATTTTATCCATTCCCAAACACACCCTAACTATGATAGAATTTGCATGCTGGTTTTAGATTCCACATGTTGACTCCAAATCAATAAGAACCCTTCATCACATTTTAGCTAACTATGGCAAAAATTGCATACTGATTTCAGAATCTTCATGTGGATCCATGTAAACAGACATTCATGATGCTGATTTTATTAATTCATTGTGATCTCTGACAAATAATAAGTTACATACCAAGTTTGATAATTCCAAACAACAACCAAGGGTCAAGATGAGTGTGCTGATTCATACTAACATAAGAAATGAGGCAAGCAGCAAGCTAAGTTTAGTGGTAGTGGGGCAAACAAGATGCTAAGTTCAGAAGTAGTTTATCAGCTTGTAGAAGAAAGCTGAAAGGATGTAAAAGGTAGGAACCACTTTCAGACATATCTCAGTGGATGAAAGCCAGTGTATGCTTTTCAATTTGCATTTCCCAACTAAAAGGTGCTCCAAAACAAAGGGAAAATGGAGCATAAATAACTCAACTGCCAACCAGATATAAAATATCAATTCTTTTAGTATGTTTGCTTCTGGTTCATGTAGTATTCTTATGAGATTCAATCTAACAACTACGGTTGATTTGCATATCGATAAGGCTTATCAATATCTGAATTGGATCACAACATATTTAAATAAAAACCATTCAATAGAAATACTAAATGTGACATTCCACGTGCTGAATATAATATTTCAGCTTGCTGATTTCAGTGGTTTTGCTAAATGTGCAAAATAGCAAAAATTTATTAAACCTTGAAAATGAATAAAGGCTTTCAACATATGTTGTCTCAAATAATTCCAATATCCTTTCATGTTCAACCAAGCAAGGTGGGAATTCGGTTCTATAAGGAAATGCAAAATTATTTTCTAAAAAAAAGGGGTTTATCTAGGGAAAGTATCTCACGACAAAAATGCACTTTCCGAGTGAAAATATTTCTGCATCTTAATGCCAGGATGTAGAACTTGATAAATATAGGACACCTAACTTCCAACTTCACATTTAATCACCCAAAATATGAAAAATCCCAACTAAAGAGTCATGAAGGCATCCTCCACATTTGAAAGACAAAATGCAGAACATGGTAAATATCTCTAAGCTAAAACACCCTATAGTAACACATTACAGATATTAGCATGCTAATGGTGGCTTGCTAACAATAGCATTTAGCATGCTAAATATGGTGTGTAGCTACTTAGTTCATGCAGTAGGCACCCTAATAAGTTTCTGGCTAGTATGTTATTATATGGTATGCAACATGCTAATTTCAAAGGTAACCATTGTCCATCAAGCCAGGAAAACAAAGTGGCAACAGACTGTTGCTATCTTCACAATTGCATAGGTTCAAGTTGTTTTTTTAATATACGTATCTAGTTTTTTGATCCACTGTAAGTATATATTAGAAAATAATTAACAACTGGAACTTGAAGTGGAGATGGGCATTAGGAACGATAGGAAAGAGAGGAATAGATGATAGGAAGATGACCTTATTCAAATCCTCAGGATGAAAGAGATGATGATGCATAACTATTTCCAAATCGGTGGAGAGGAGGAATGAGATGACATGAGGGCTTAGGGTTTTTCGTCGTTCATAGCCTTTGTTTTGGCAATGAAGTAGAAAAATATATGCATCCTAAAAATCCACTAAAATTTTTATTTAACACCCAAAATAAACTAATTCCATCCAATATCTTTAAACACATTAGCTCATCCAGCAGAAATAATAAAAGGGGAAAACTTGCCAATAATTTCAAGAAATGGGAGCGAGGATTCTATGATGGAAATCTCGGTAGGCAGTTGTGGCTTTCTTCCCCTTTGTTGGAGTTCACAAGTAAAAGAGGTCTCGAACAAACGCGGTGCTTGTCATTGATGCAGCAGTGTAAATCCGGTAGGCAGTTTCAATGGCTTTCTTCCCGTTCATCGGAGCTTGCAAGCAAAAGAGGAGGCGAACAGATGCCCTCCCAGTCATTGGAGTGCGCAGCCAAAAATGCAACAATGGAAATGGGCACGTTCCCAAAAAAAGGGTCTTTTAAACTGCGTGTACAACATTATTCCCACTGCAACTTTTATTTTCTACACGACTGATTGACTTTTATGGTTAGGATTTCACTCGTTGAATTCAACGGACGGATGAGCAGTCTGCATGGTTATTTCGATGCAGACCGATTGTGTGTAATAATATCCTATATATATAGATCTGTTCCGGTGTAGCGCACATAGGGGTGCAACTTGGGTCGGGTAGGTCCGGGTATGGGTGGAACCTACCATTACCTAATTTTCAAAAACCTCTACCCTACCCTATTTTAGACTGGGTCGGTCCGGAGCCTACCCTACCCAATTTTCTCAAGAGCGGGCCGGTTCCGGTTCGGTTCCAAATCGGTTCCTAAAGAAGTCATATGCAAGCATGAACAGAAGAATGGGCATTAGTAGAATGCAATCATGCATGTATTTATTCTTCACCAATGTGAAATAGACACTAGAATGCATCTCAGGATAAACTGTCAGTTAATCTGTTAAATATGTTATATAAAATTTACCTTCTAACTGTCAGAAAGAGTCTACAGTATAATACTGTCCATTTGCAAATACCTGGAAAAATCCAGCTTCTCGGGCCCATCAAATTGCCCAACATCCATATTTGCAGCAAGTGGAACAATGTCGCTGTCCTCTGAAAAAGAGCAAGCCTCTTGATCTGGGATTATGAGATGATGGCAATTGCCACAGTCCCTGCTACAAAAAATACATGAGAGTTAGTTGATGCAAAGTGCAACTTACAAAAGATGATCAAGTACTAAAGTCAATGCAGTGATTATATTTCCCAATTTAACAACTTCCAGAGAAGATCAGCAGAATTTCCTCATGACAATAAATTCAAACAAAACAAATTAAAAAGAAAAAAAAGGTCCTTAGACTAAACAAAAACCTATGACCCACATTTCAACTTACAGCATCCTATCAAAGAATAAAAGAAAAGGGACATTATATAGCATCAAGGTTTCAAACACACCCAATAAGTTGATCTTTTCAATTCTGTGTGGACTGTCATATTTATTCTAATCCCCACCTCAAGTTCTCAGTCCAACCATCACAGGGCTAAAACATCTAATGGGAAGCTATTCTATTACTGATTAATAATGTGGTCCATCGTGCAAGTTTCCCTGCATAAAACGCACCCAATAAGTTAGTTTTTTAGTTCTCCATTTATCTTTTTTTTATTTTTAATGATCGAACCAGTTGATCTAAATTCCACACCTGGAAAGATATTCCAAATTCAATAATTCTAGCAATTCCGCCAAGAATACCACGTTATAACCTCTCTTTCTTTCAATATGAACACTAAATCCCAAAAAAATAAATGAGATGTGTCAAGAAAAGATCAATAAGAAAAAAGAACAAAAAATTACTACCATAAGTAGACAGTACATGTGTTTAGCTGCACCTAGTTCCATGATGTTCCACATCTTTCATGATTAATCAGTATAGCTCGCCTAAATTTCCAGACACTGGTGATACCATTCAGACTCGAAACGGCCAAAAGGCCCATCGTCCACAAAATCTAAACAGCAAACATAAGATAGGAAGCACAAGGCAACTGCGCAACAACCTCTTTCAAAATCTAGTTCCATTCAGAACCTAAAAATCAAATTCCCCCACCCCGCTACCACACACACAGCAGGCAAGGGCAGCGAGGCTGTCGACGGGAGGAGCTGCGCCGTTGCGCGTTCGGCCGTCGACCGTCGACGGGAGGACCTGCGCATAGATTGCCACGGGCAAAGGGTTAAGGGGGGGGAGAGAGAGAGAGAGAGGAGCACTGGAGCTGTGCCGAGGGGAGAAACTGTGGCACCGGCGCTGCTGCGGCGTCGACTCGTCGTCGTCGAGGACGGAGGCTGCAGAGCCGTGCTGTCACAGATTGGAATGTGAGACGGGAATACAGAATTAGGTCGAGATGGGATTTGGGAATTAGGGCTGGACGGCTGGACCTGGATGTCATTATCATATGCAGGTATATATAATATATGAAATCCGGGTTGGTTCCGGGTACCCAGCGCTGGAACTGACCCCTATCCGAATTTGAACGGATATTTTACCCACGGAACCGAACTGACCCTGTGGGTAGGTTCTATGGAACCGAACCTACCCTATTTAGGGTACCCAGCGGGTCGACCCGCGGGTACCCGACCCAAGTTGCACCCCTAAGCGCACATTTGGCCAAAAATGGGGCTCACACATATTAGAATGCAATGAAACTTTATATAATAATTTATCCATATATAAATTTATAGCAAATGATTTACATGTTGAAAAAATTATTTTAAAGTTGTTATTTATATCGAGTTACTTTATTACGTTGAATTTGTACCGTTTTCAGATGGGTCCATACACATATCCAATTGAGATGAAAATTGGTATGATAATAGAATACATTATTCTAAATATAATAGGTGGAGTAGATTATAATTTTATGATCATGTGGGCCCTTTTTAACTAAGTGCATCGTTAATTATGGTGCAGTTTTACTACACATGAATATAACTATATATATGGGTGTACTAAATTAAGAACTGGTTTATTATATATGTATGTAGGTATGGAGTGTTGGGAGATGTCAAATTAAAATAGTCATGTAGCTGTCCGTTGGGAGAAGTCACAATAAAATAAGGATTGCTTGGATAGTAATAATTTTAATAATTCACGGTTTGTAAAAAGTAATTATATGTGGATGTATATAGCATGACTGATTTTGGTGGGCTATTTGATATTCAGTTGTGGAGAGCTCCATTGGGACTTGGGAGATGCTTTTGCATTATCCATCGGTTCATTACCTAATGTAATTGGCCCTACACCCGTCTGACTCTAGTGGTTTAATGTTTATGCCGATCCAAATATAGCGGTTGACCTGAATGAGTTAAGGATGAATTAGGGTAGAAAGTCCAAAAGTTCGAAATTGGAAAGAAATATTTGCCTTGTTACCTTTTTTTGGAGTTATGCTCCATCAGTTTGGTAATCTTATGCCATCAATTTAAAGCGGATAATAAAAAAGAATCTGTATCTTTAAAACATCCAGTAGACTAGAACACGAGAGAGGAAAGATGAGCAAGATCCGAAAGCAAGGTACTTAATGCACACCCAAATCCCAATTCTATTGTGCCCGAAGTGTTTGCTTGTTTCAATCTCTTTTTTAAAGGAAAATTTCAAGATGAGTGGATGAAAAAGGAATAGGATGAGAATGTGATGAAAATTTTCATTTTAAAATTTTTTTCAATAGATTTAATACGGATAATAACTGATGAAAATAGAAAATTAATTTAGTTATTATTATTTGTTACCTTTTAAAACAAATAAGTAAACCATACAAATTATGAAAAAAGAAATAATTTGGGTGTGTTTGTTAAAAGATAAAACTTTTTATCTAAAACTTTTCAATCTAAAATTTTTCATTTCTCTATAACTAAATACAAATTATGAAAAAAGGAAATAATTTGGGTGTGTTTGTTAAAAGATAAAGCTTTTTACATCAAACTTTTCAATCTAGAATTTTTCATTTCTTTATAACTACCATATTTTTTAATTATTTCTTTATATAAAAACTATCTTACTTTTCAATCGTTTCTACACAACTACCAATTCAGCTAATCTATCTATTTTAACTTTATTTTCTTTATTCCTCATTATTACTCTCATTATATCACATCATTGTTTCTCATTCAAAAATTTTTACGTCAAAAACCTTTTAATAAAGGTTTTATCATTTCTCAAATACACCCAAAAGTGTGAAGTTTTGGCTCTTGAGACTTAGGGTATGTTTGGTAATATGTATAAAATGTCATGTTAAAAATTTTCACTCTTCACAACTATCATATTTTTAAATTATTTTTCACATTTTTCTATACAACTATCCTATTTTTCAATCATTTCTACATAACTACCCAGACAACTAACCTATCTATTTTAACTTTATCCTCTTTATTTCTAATCATTATTCTTATCATATCACATCACTTAACAACTTTTCTTCTCTAAAATTTTTAATCAAAAATTTTATCCATTCACTACCTTAGCTTTAGCAAAAAAACTAATGAAAGTAAAAGTAAATAATATAAATGAAAATAAAAATGATATAATTCACATATAATATAATTTCAGTATGGCAAATATTTGCTCAAATATAAAAATAAATAACATAAATATAAAAAATTATTATTTTGATTTTATGTGTATAATATATTTTATATTAAATATCGATAACAAAATTGGGTTTAAGTTCTTCAAGTTTAGGTTTACTTGAACCATTACCCTAACTTATTTACAACTTAAATTCCTTAAGTTCGAGCTTTGCAAAAGCAAGTCTAAATACTATTTTTCCTTAAGTTTAGTAGGCCAAATTTAGGCTCAATGGAGCCAAATTTCACCCAGGACAATAAAAATATAAAAGCGAAATTTAATATTTAAAACAAATAAAATGAGACAATTCAAGTATCGCACACTTAATCGAAGTTGTAACCAATCTTACAACCAGATGTATTGTACTAGCAACCTACTTGAGAAGGATTTATCGACTCCCTTCTATCTACCGTTTTATCATAATTTTTCATGACTTCTCTATGGGCTTTCTGTAAATAACCTTCAAATTTTTTTTTTTTGCAAAATGATCCCTGCTTATGATTGATTTTATTTATTTATCGTTAAGAATCCCCCCTTTGAACACGGTTTAGTAATAGGAGTGTCGGCTCACATGAAAAAAGAATAAAGTTTATGAGTTCATTAGCAAAATTAAAAGTTATCAAATAGAAATTATTTGCAAAATTAAAAATCTTGAAAACCCATTTCAAAAAGCCCTTTGTATTTCCGAGTTGATGTGCAGCAAGTGCTAAATAACACCTTCATATGCTTTAGGCTAGCATCAAAGATGGGGATTTTAATTAAAGAATAAGGTTTCTGTTACATTTTACATGAAAAAGAAGAAATTAAATCACATAAAGCAAAGTGTGGTAATTATTAAAGATTTTATAGAAAAGGAAACTAAAAATCATACATCAGCAAGGACATCATATAAATTTCTCAATATAGCCATTAATTGTTGGCAAATGGAAAAACATATATAAAAAAACTTTAAATGAAAATGTTTTAATCGGATAAACAGATTAAATTATTGTATCATTAATTCTTGATGAAAAGTAATTCACGTTCCATCAAAAAAAAGAAAAGAAAAGTAATTCACCTGCGAAATCGAAGATGACGGAACTATAGGATAATCACATCGCTATTTTATTGGTATAAACATTAATTGATCCTATATGCTTCTGTAGGCATGGTGTGACCCTCATAAATATTTGATGTAGACTTTGTCGTGAAAAGTGGAATTAAAATTTAAGAGATGTATATCAGTACTAAAGTTTCTTCGTAAATCTGTCATCTAGTTTAGCACCACTGTTGCCATGGCATGAGCGGGGATTACTTCTATTATGAATATATGTTTTTTATTGGTGTATTTTTACCATGGCAAGAGCGGGGATTACTTTTATTGGTGTATTGGTGGATTACTTTTGCCACTGGTATTAAGTTAAAGTTTTAAGATAGTTTTTATAAATTCTCAAAAAGAGACTACAAGCTTCTAAATATCAAAAAGAGAGTGTAGACTCCAAATTTTAGTAATGGGCAACTACTCCCAAACTACACAGCCGAGATTTGTAATCCGAAACTACTGCTAATAGAGAACAATGTCTCCGGCCACTAGCGGCAGGTGGTGAAACTAGGTGAACATTTTTTTTGATGAAGAAACTAGGTGAATATTAATTGACTATATGGGCTTTAATTCAAATTAGCCCTGTCGACTGGAAATGGTGAGTAGATGCAATACTACAACTAAAATGGTTGGCTTTTATGCCTAGACAGATAGGCTTTTCTTGCTGGCGTGATTGGAATGTCGAATGGGCCCATGGTCTCCTATTTATGAACTTGGCTAATGACTGCTTCCCAAGTTTTTTTATTGAGGTATTTTACATTACATTTCAATATATCTTACAATGAAGTTCGAAGACAATTTTTATAAGATTTAAATAGAGAAACTACAAGCTTCCAAATATTAATGAGAGAAATCACAAACTGCCAAGTATTAAAAGAGAAGACTCCAAACTCCCAAATATTAGAGAGAAGACAAAATCTCATGCTAATTAATGACGGCCTGCCAAGTTAAAATTTGGGAATATATAAGAATATTATGAGGCAAGAGCGTGCACACTAATTAATCTGCAGACCGCGTATAGGCAGGCTCCCTTTTCTGTGGAGCAAATAGGGCGCCACGATCTTAAGTGTCCTTATCATCTAATATCTAGACTAATTAGTGTACGGGCCTTAAATCAAACAGAGGTATGTGTACCGGAGGCCTCTTTCTATGTGACTAGGCAACATTTTGGCCTACTTTAACGATGATGATATGGAATCCACTCCCTTTGCATTTGTTATCATTTGTTCAGTTAGGTGACAAAGGGCATGTTTGTTTACAACAAAAAATTTTTAGTTGTGTTTATTTCATAATAAAACTTTTCAATATAAAGCTCTTTACAAATTACCCTATTTTCAATTAGTTCCACACAACTTCCTGTACAACTAACTTATCTATCATTTTCTCTCATTTTAAAGACTTTTATGTAAAAACTTTTCGTCCAAAGTTTTATTAGTTGCAAGATACAATTTTAATTTAAAACTTTTCACTTTTTATAATTATTCTATTTTTTAATTATTTCCCCACATCTTCTATAACTATCTTATTTTTTAATCATTTTACATAACTACCCATACATTTAAGTTTTATATTTTAATTTTATTATCTTTACTCTACATCATTAGTTATATAATATCACGGACAATGTTTCAATACAACTGGATGTATTGAAATATTAATGCATTTGGCTAGAATTTTTATTTTTAATATTTTTTAAAAAATTTTATAAAAATCTTAATGTCACAAAACCCATAATATCACATTGTTTTCTACCAATTTAAAAATTTTTTACACCACAAATTTTATCACTTCCTAAACACATCCAAAGTTCCATCCAAATAAAAAAATTTCTAGCTACATTTGCTTATATATATATTTATGTGTAAATTATGAAAAATTCTTAGATTTATTTACACATATATCGAAATATAATAATAATTTATATAATTATTTATCAATATATAAAAGATATTTTTAACTATTTAAATTATTAAAAATACAATTTTAAATTGATATCTAAATTAAACTATTTTATTATGTTTATTTTACGTACTTGTTATCTAAATGGGATGTATATATGTATATTTTTTATTGGGATAAAACTTAGGCCATCAGCTAAACTAAGGATTCTAAACATATTAACTTAGGTGGATTTATATCATCATCAAAGTGAACCCGAATGGATGAGGTTATAAAAAAGGTTTTTTCCAAATATATTTATTATGTTTAATCCTAATTTTAAAAATACATATTAAATTTCAAAAATCTCAAATAAATCCAAAACATTTGCACCTCCTCATCATCATCATAAGTCATTTCCCACCTAGGCGGGGTCGACGGCATGGATTCTGTTGCGCCATTCTTAGCGATTTAAGACAAATACATTTGCACCTAAGGCAAATGAATTTACCATTAAAGTCAGGTAAATTAATGAATTTAGTTATATTTTTGTAAATACCCAAAATATCTTTAGCACAAAAGAATAAAAAATGAAATAAAATAAAATAGAAGGGAATAAAAAGGATTCTATAGATTTAAAGCTCTTGTGCAATTAACGTAATTGTAAATTATGACATCCTAATCTTTCAGTCCAATCATAAATTTGATGGGCATATTTGTAATTTCACATATGGGCATATTAATAATTTCACATATAGGTTGATCGGGTTTATTAACATTTGCAATAGAATAAGCATTTTTAAAATTAAAAGCAAATGTAAGAATGTTTAAAACTTAGTAAATATTTTCGAGGTTAAGATCAAACATAGTGAATATATTTGGAAAAAAATCTTATAGAAAAACTTTGTTTCAACAACCAAGTAGGAGCTATGTATTATATGTTGATGCCATGGATTCTGATGCGTCTGCAATAAAAGGAAATTCCCAAAAGTTAAGCCATTTTGGATAACATGCTTGGCAGGCCTTCTTAACTCTACAGCTGCCAAAGTTGACTTCCATTAAATGCCAAAACAAAACTTGGTTTTCAGTTTTGAATCCAAATAAAATCGCATACAATCAGTTATGATTCGATGTAAACGTGTACATTGAGTCTCAATGCACATGCTTGCATGAATAAAATTTTATTATTTTCTTTTTAAAATTTTGGTATCCATATGTGGGCCCAAGCATATAGTTTTCAAAGTAAAATTTTTTCTATTTTTTAACCTTTGAAATATTTTTAAATTTTCAAAAATAAAAAATGCCTTTTTTCCTGTGATGGCACATGAAAAAGGACATTTTTTTCTGATTTTGAAGATTGAAAAAATAATTCAAGTTCAAAAAATAAAAATTTACATGAAACAACATGCTTAAATCCACATATTTATGACAATTTTTTAAAAAAATTAAAAAAATAGTTCATGCAAACATGTGCATTTACCTTAATACATACGTTTGCATTGAATCAACTCTCCATTATATACGCACACTATAGCATATATGGACATCACACGTAGATAATATATAAGTGGTTGTTAGAATTTTATGTATATAGACTAACCGTGATTTACGATTTTGGAATTTTAATCCCAAATCAAAGTGGTAATACTGTTGAAATTTGAATTTAAAGGTGAAAATATGTTTACTTATTGAGCTATATTATATTGTTTTATTTTCAATGCTCTTGCTCGCGTTATCTTTTTTAATTTTAAAAACAAAAAAAAAGATTTATCATTTTAGAAATTGGAAAATATTTAGAAATAAAAATATAAAATTTCATGCGGGTTCAAATATAGACCTACATATCTTTGTGAAAAATTTTAAAAAAAAAGAAAAAGAAAAAATGGAAAACTAGAGTAGGTATTAAACTTTAATGCAGGCAATATTGAAGCAAGGCTCCCCATCATTTTGTTGCTTATAATAAATATTCGAAGCTAATTATGAAATATACTAATGGCAATTTGCAGTGAAATATTTTTTTGTATTGCAAAAACATATATTGCCACAACGTTTCTTTTATTTGCTGCATTCCGGCATATTTCACGAAATATTGGCAACAAAAGGCTAATTAAAACAGTCTTTAACAACAGGTTTTATCCCTCTACAATGGAATTTTTGGTTAGTAAAAATCAAATTTCTTGTAGTATATATAAGCTATGATCAATAAAAGAAATGCCAAATTTTGTATAGAAGAAATAGTATACGGAATTGTCACTGGGGCTCAGCTTCGTTGGTACGTCCATTTGCTGCCAAGACAGTGGGACGGGCCTGAGTCTCCATCAGCGTGTGCTGATGATGATTTTTCTTGGTAACAGGGGTTCACGGGTCCCGTGTCTGAATGAAATAAGCTACTAAGTCACATTTTCATACGAATGATACTATCGCTCAAACCCATAATTGAAAATTGAACCTCATTCATGTATACAATGATGTTAAACTATTTAACTATGTAAGCATTGAAAAAAATTCACTTTTTAATACTTGAAATAAAGTATCTTATTATGTCTTTGCATGCCTAATGCCAAACCCAACCAACTAGCAGTTTTGCACCTCAAGTTAAAGAAGCGGTTTTTGGCAATCGTGTATCATATGTAACAAATCTACTTAGTACCTTCAAAAAAATTCATTGGTGTTTTGGAGATCACGTTTTTCACATACGCGATCATTTTTTCACTTATAAATTCAACCCAATTTAAAATTATTTACAACCAAATGAAAACTACATAAATTTTTTTATTGTATTACCGACTTTAGATGATTAGACACCTACTGAAGGTATAATCCACGGGTGAGGTAACAAAGCCATTACCTCTGGCTAATATTTGAACCTTGAATCTTTCACCTACACTACCCTACATACACCCACATCAGTCCCTTAGGCATCTGAGCCATGAGCCGTGACAATTAACTGTATTTAATATTACATCCAGTCAAATTTATTTACGTGCGCTCACATTTTGCCTCCAAATGATATTATATGTACAAAGGTTAAAACTAAGCGGCAATCAATATGCAACCGCGCCAAAATTCATGAAGTCAATTTTACGTTACATATATGTATATATATTAACAAAATTTCTTCCATATACTAAAAAAAATTATTGCATAAGCAACAAATATTTTACCATCACATAGTTATTATGGTTGATGACCTACAGTTAAACAGAAAGAAAGAGTACACATGCAATAAAAATAAACTATGAATTAACATATAGTATTATATAATGGAAATATTTTTTTATATAAAAACTAGGGCAAATTTGAACTATATCCATAAGTTTTGCCTCTAATTTCAAACAAACCCATATAATGTACTCAAAATCTCATTTGAATTTATGCCCCTCATAAAATGATGAATATGTGCATTCTTTAATTATGATTTTAAGCAAAAAAAATTCATATTCAAATGAATTTTTAGCACTTTATGGCTATAGAAACAAATATAATTTGAAGATAAATTTTTAGTAGAGAATCATAATTAGGATATGAGCATATTCATCATTTCGTAGGGGGACATAGGTGAGAATGGAACTTTGGGCAAACTATAAGAGTGCATTTTAAATTATTGAAACATTAAGGGTATATTTGGAATTAGGAAAAAACTTTTGGATATATTTGAAATTTTCCCTAAAAGCCATATGCAATAAAGTTTTGCTACTTGTAATATTATATGCAGCATTTTTTATTTGTTACATAAAAATTATTGTATCAAAAGTTTTTTGTTAGCATAATTAGCATGTGTGGGAAAGAGGCCCAGGGTTTTAAACCAATATTACTTGGCCAAAAAAATTATTTGCAACATAATTTGTCATTTGCCTCAATATTTTGTTACTTATCTTGTATTTCATCTATCCATCTACTAGTCATCAGTAACCACAATGCAATTAAGTTTGTTGCTGAAGACTAGATTTATCGTAGCAAACATGTGATTTATACACACACTACAACAAAATTTATAATGGGATGCTTTTATGAAATCCCTTCTATTTTTAATATCTAGATGATTGATGAAAAATTCACTCCATCTATTGTGTTTAACATCATTTATATTATTATGAAAACTTTTTATTTTTCTAATATCTCTGTATATAGACTCCATTTACAAACATATAAAATTAATATAATAAAATGATCTAATGCTAAATATCAATTTTTAAATAATATTTTCAATATCTAAACCATCTAAAATATCATTATTACAGTATGCATAAATAATTTTATAAAGTATTATTACATTCCAATATATATGTGAATGTTTCTAAGTATTTTTCCTAATTTACACATGAATGTCCCTATTTTTGAGCAAATATGGATTATGAATATATTAGATTTAGATGAAACTTGGTCTCATAACTAAAAAAATAATGTTAAATACAATGAACAGATTGAATTTTCCATTAAGCATTAAAATTTTAAATTTTGAGGGGGTTTCATGTAACAAGCTTATATAGAAGCAGGTCTAAGTATCGGCAATCATCTTTTTATAGTCAAAATTTAATTTTGCTATATATGATACAAAATGCGATCAAGCTTTATATTAAGTACCACCAAAATTTTATTAGTATCTATAGTTAAATTCTAATAGTTGTATTAAATAATACTTTTAGCTCCATTTAATGTAGAAAATGAATACATTTAAATGAAATGCTACCACTCGAAATATAGATTATGTGCAACTAAAATTAGCTATATAAAAGCCACGACGGTGTTGCTGTCGTGGTAAACCTGCTGCCACACAAAGCGTGGGGTGGCCGGTTTGAATAATGCCTTTTGTGTGATGAGGGGTGTTTTATATAAAAAATAATAGTTCTTCTGAAATTCCTCCCAATTTGGGGTTTCATATATAAATTTTCCTTAGTATGGGTGGTTTGCAGAAAAAATTTCTTGAGGTTGTGATGGTTAGTTGATTTGTAATTTCAGCTGTCAAGTTCTATAAAATTCCAATAAAAAAATTAGCTATATAAAATGAAATTTATAGTGTTGCGCATTTCAAAGCTAACAAGTCCACTCACATGAAAGTCATAGACATCAACGCTCATTATTTATAGTGTTGTGCATTTCAAAGCTAACAAGTCCACTCACATGAAAGTCATAGACATCAACGCTCATTATTTATAGTGTTGTGCATTTCAAAGCTAACAAGTCCACTCACATGAAAGTCATAGACATCAACCCTCATTATAATGATGGGTGTGTTTATTAATAACTAAAAGTTGTTAAGTTAAAATTTTTCAATTTAAAACTTTTCACTCTTCATAACTATCCTATTTTTTAATCATTTCTTCACATTTTTCTATACAATTACCCTACTTTTCAATCATTTCTACACAACTACCAACACAACTAATCCATCTATTTCAACTTTATCATATTTATTCTTCATCATTATCCCTATCAATCACATTTTCTGACAACTTCTACTCTCTACAACTTTTCATCAAAAGTTTTATCTCTTTCCCAACACACCCCGTATCAGATATATATATAGCCACGCACGCTAACTTGCTTTACTAACATAACCAAAGATAGTACTGCAACTGAATACTATTACTCCGTATGTGTGTTTCACCCAACGTTTCTTGGATGCAAAGCAGAAGTCCTGACATGGCGATCATCACCATGTATTCGCTTCTTTTAGCCCTACTCCTCCCACTCCTCCTCCTCCTCGTTCTCATTCTGCTCAAGAAAACGAAACAACCAGCCCGCCACCTTCCACCTTCTCCTTTCAGGCTTCCAATCATCGGCAACCTCCACCAGCTCGGCCGCCTCCCCCACCGATCCCTCCATGCCCTATCCCTCAAATACGGCCCTCTCATGTTCTTGAAGCTCGGCCAGCAGACGTCGCCCACCCTCGTCGTCTCTTCGGCCGACATGGCACGGGAGATCATGAAAACCCACGATGTAGCCTTCTCCAACAGGCCTCCGAATCCCATATCGCACAAGCTCATGTATGGAAAAGACATTGCTTTCTCTCCCTACGGCGAGTACTGGCGGCAGGCTAGAAGAATCTGTCTCCTCCATCTGCTGGGCTCCAAGCAGGTGGAGCTGTTTCGGCTGGTGAGAGAAGAGGAAACAGCCATCGGCATTGATAAGCTTCGGGCAGCAGCAGCAGCGGGGAAGGTTCCCATCAATTTGAGCGAGGCTGTTGTCGCAATCACCAAGAGCGTGGCCAGCCGGGCTGCTCTGGGGAAGGAGTATGCAGTGGGAGGAGGAGAAAATGATGCCAAGGAGATTCATAGATTAATACGGGAGTTTCAAGACCTTCTGGGGATGCTTCACGTGGCTGATTTCTTTCCTTGGCTTGGATGGATTAAGAGATTAAACGGAGCGGACTTGAGGGTGGAGAAGCATTTCAAGGAGTGGGATGATCTTCTAACAAAGATTCTAAAAGACCATGAAAGTGGGAAGAGAGATGAAGGTGATCAGATCAGTCATGAGGATGTGAAAGATTTTGTGGATGTTTTGCTGCAAGTTCAGAAGGATGGCTCAGCTGGAATTCGCTTCACACATGATCATATCAAAGCCATTGTTTTGGTATTCTCTTGCCACCATAACTAATTACATGTGTTCCTTCTCTCTCTATATATATATATATTAGCATGGCACCATCATCACCATCATCAATTCATCATCTATCATCCAACCCTAGTCTTTTTTCATGTATTTAATTTTTTTTGATGTTATGTATTTAATTTTTATTTGTTTACGTATCATGTTTTTTGGTATTGTTAGCCTGATTAGTTAACGTGTTTCTGACGATTTCCAAATTCTTCTACGAAGAATTTTTTAAGGAAAAAAACACAGTACCACCCAATGATTCCCATGTGGTGATTATTGGTTTCTTCAATTGTTTCATGTAAGCGTTTTTTCTCTTGTTCTTCCAAATTCATCAAACTGTCAATAAGACGATTTTATTTTGAAATTTTATAAATTTGAACATAATTTTTGTGATGCTTAATTTTTCCCGCCTTTTCATGTTCTTCTAATTAAATGATACGGCGCGCATGAAATTAACTAGGAATTCTTGTGTTCCCTATCATATAGTAGTGATTTTTATTCCACCATTTTTTCAGTTTTCGTCAACATTCTCAAGTTCTATGCTAATCTGTAATGTGAAAATAACAACTTCTGAAAGGTTTTAGACTGTAAGATGGACAAATGGTCTGAAAAATTCCACGATAGGTTCCCAAGGACCCAAAAACGTTTTTTTTTTTTTTTTTTTTTTTTTAATGGACAGGCGTGATTCCAGCACACCGTCCTTGTCCTAAAGAAACCCGCCTGTGTCCACTGTCCACGAATCCAACCTAACCAACCATCCCAATTTAAGTGAAATAATAGCTCGCATGGAAGTATTTGCAAGACAGACCCTATAAGTTTACATAATTGCAAAGTATTGTGTCTATTTCGCAGATAGACACTTAATTTAGATTTAAGACTTTGGCAAAGTAGACTTCTTAACCAAAGTAAGCCTCAAATGCAAAAATAGAAAATTTAAAGGGTCTCTTTTGCAAAAGAAAGATGCACATCCTTTAAGTCGTATAAATTTGCATTTGATACCCTCACAGTTGATTTTTATAAACTTCTTTAGTTAATAGACTTTAAGGGCTATTTTGATTTGCTTGAGCTTATTAGCTGATGGATAATAAGCAATTGAAGTCAACTAAGCATAGGATATTTGGTGGCTTAAATTAAGTCACTTATATTAAGGTTGGTTGGGCTTTTGATAAAAATGAAAAGTTTTTTTGTAAAACTTTTTAAAATAGGAGAAGTGATGCGATATAACAGGGCTAATGATGGGGAGTGAAGAAAATAAAATTAAAATAGATAGGATAGTTGTATAAGTAGTTGCGAAAAATTAATAATTGAAAAATAAGACAATTATGTAGGTAATTGTGAAAATTATTAAAAATAAAGTAGTTGTAGAAAGTGAAAAGTTATAAAAATTGTTTAGTAATATGGATAGTGAGAAGATGGAAAGTTAGATTTTTAAGAAGTGTAAAGATGATATAATATGATAGGTATAAAGTTAGAATAAATAGGATAATTGTTTCATAAAATAATTAAAATTTAGGATAATTGGATAAATAAGATATCAAATTATTTTTTGAAAAATATGTGGAAATGTCACTTCCTTTCCTACCCCTTATGTCAAATGGTACCTTAGGTTGAAAATTTTTAGTTAACAATTTTTTATAATTGCTAAACATGCCCTCGGTTATGTTTATTACAAGTAAATTTGAACTTTAAAATTATTATGGAAAGGAATAAAAAGATTTTGAAATAGTTGCGGCTTAACATCGAAATTTTTAACTAAGGGTGTGTTTGTTTACACCAATAACTTTTCAAACTAAAGTTCTATTTGTTTTCTTATAAAACTTTTCAATTAAAATTTTTTTAATCTCCACAACTATCTCTTTTTTAATTATTTTTCACATCTTTTTATACAAGCTACTCTACTTTTTAATTATTTTTTACATAATTACTCATATAATTAAACTAAATATTTTAACTTTATTCTATTTATTCCTCGTTATTACTCCTATCTTATTATCTTATTTTCTTTCATTTAAGAAATCTTTACACAAAAATTTTTTATCCAAAAATTTTATTACCTTCCAAATACACTTTAAAACTTTTAATTTTAAAACTATTCACATTTCACAACTATTCTATTTTTTAATTATTTTTTTACATCTTATTATACAACTATTTTACTTTCGATGATTTCTACGTAATTATTTATACAATTAAAAAATCTATTTAACTTTATTCTCCTTGTTCCCTATCATTACCCCTATTATATCACAACATCTTCTCCTATTTTAAAAACTTTTTCATTCAAAAATTTTATTACTGTCCAAACACACTCTAACATTAATTAATTAAATAAAAATACTAATTTTTTGAATATTATTTCAGCTAAGAAGCACGAAAATTGAAAATGAAAATTTTAACTTGAAAAAAATTTAAAGGAATATTTATAAGTGTACTTAAAAGTTAAAAGGAAAGCATTTACTCCATTAAAAATGTCATGAAAGTTTACAACTTTATTTACTTATAACAATATTTTTCTTAAATAACTTTTTCTGATATCAAAGAAATACCTTTATTTTCCTTAATTAAAAAGCAAATATTTATATCAATATATTGTGAATATTTTAATATGTAATACAAATTATAACCTACTGGATTTTACTTTTTAATTGAAATAAAATAATTAAAAAGGTAAATATAAATATAAAACAATAACAATAATGTAAAATTTTCTAAACAAAAGAATATTAGAAATAATAATCCATTGTGTAATATCTATATACATATACACACAACTGCCTCTTCATTCCATGAATCCAAATCGGTCGTATATAAAAAGATCTGCAGCTAATACTCTAATCATAAAAATAGCATTTTTTTAAAAACTCGATTTCTAAACCCAAAGTGTTGTAAATTTATATATGATATAAAAAAAAAAGAAAAAATGACATAAATAGAAGACATTTAATATAACCAATTTTCTTGTTGTATAATATTTTGTTAGCCTTCTCTTCAATTTCTTTTGAAGACCAGCTTACAAAGATTTGCGCAAGGGCCAGCCTTCCAAATATGTTTATAATTCCTCTATGTAAAGACTCGGAGGTAATGCTTGAGCGGTAAAGGGGAAAAAAAAGGAATAATATAAAAATTTTATAGCATATATAAGATTTTTTATAGCAAATAAAATTTTGATCAGCCCAAAAATGCCCCAAGAAGTACATAACTGACAAATTTGTTAATTTTCTTAAAATAAGGATCATGTAATACGCATGCTCAAACCTGGCTTCTTTTCTGGGGTGGCTTAAAATAAGAAAATAAACAATAAGTCTTTGAATTAAGCCATTCAAACAGGCTCTAGATATCCAAACACCCATGTGCTAACTTACAATTATATGCAACTTCGCGGGGCCTATTTTGAAATAACCATTAATTGACAAAGTCTCTGTTTCCACTTGATTATTATATGAAATCCATCCACCTTTTGGAAATTTGGAAACAAGATTCACTTAAATCAGATTTTGGATGACCCCACTTGAGATAAGTGTATCTTAACAAATTGGATAAAATGCTTTTCTTACCATGACATTACTAGTGATGTTAAATAAAATGAGCGGTTGGATGTTTAGTTAATTGTCAAGGTGGGCCAACATCAAGGCCATATATAGAAGTACTTCACGTCGTGATTCAACTTGCGACATACGTGCTAATTAATCTGCTTATGGTTGAGTGCATTCATTTACTAATCTCTGTTTTTCTACAGGACATGTTTGCTGCAGGAACTGGTTCAACGTTTGCTGCCGTGGAATGGACAATGGCAGAGCTGATGAGGAACCCAAAAGCAATGCAAAAACTACAGGAGGAAGTGAGGGGGGTGGTCGGCAGCCAATCCATGGTGACAGGGGATGATCTCCATCAAATGAAGTACTTGAAATCTGTCATCAAGGAGTGCCTGAGAATGCATCCTCCTATTCCTCTTGTCCCAAGACAGTCGATTGAAGAGGTGAAGATTGATGGCTACAACATTCCAGCCAACACGTCCGTCCTCATCAATGCATGGGCGATAGGAATGGACCCCAAATTCTGGGAAAACCCAGAAGAATTCCGACCTGAGAGGTTCTTGAGCAGCAGCAGTAGTAGCGGTAGACAAGTTGACTTTAGAGGTTATGACTATGAGCTCATTCCTTTTGGATCAGGCCGCAGAGGTTGCCCTGCAATCCATTTTGCAATAGCAACCATCGAACTGTTGCTTGCTAACCTCGTCTACCATTTTGACTGGGAGATGCCCGAAGGTGTGAGCAGAGAAGATCTGGACATGAATGAGGCATCAGGGAGGCTTACAGTTCAGAAAAAGGAAGCTCTTGTGCTTGTTGCAAAGCCCCACTCTGTTATTGCTAATTAATTAAGAGATATGCATGGGAGGAGAGTTTGTACGTTTTATTAGGAATTTTATTACATGATCTGCCTTTTAATTTGCATGTATGCTTTAATTGGAGGTTGAACAATCTTATTCCACTATATAAAATATACCGTTTGTAAGAATGAAACTTTCAGAATTTAATCAGACAATGGGTACATAGACATACAATTAAGTCACATTGAGACTATTGATTTTTTACTCACAGAATGTACATTTCTATGCATCAAAGTGGTGATTTTGATAGTCCATCTAATTTTATTATTCATGTGGACTTTCATGGTGATATTTGTAATCAGGGTGCCAGCTTAGCTACAGTCATATAGTCAACTCTCAATGTGTGAGTGAAATGGCCTATGAGCTAGTGCACATTTTTCACAAGCAGTACCACAATCATGAACGCTCCTTCCGTTACTTTAAAAATACATGCCTTCCATTCCACAACAGCTTGAAAAGGCAATTTCCGAAGCAGCGGGAAGAGATGCGTTGTTCTGAGTATTCACTTGTCTTTCTCCTCCCCTACCCCATCCTTTCAACAAAAGAAAACAGTGCAGCCACCTTCACCCTTCAAGCTTCCTATCATAAGCAACCTCCATCAGTTCGTCCACCTTCCCACCCCTCCCCCAAATACAGGGCCCTCATGTCCTTGAAACTCAGCCATGCACCCGCCATCGTCGTTTCATCTGCTGACATGGCATGCGAGATCATGAAAATCCAGAATCTTGCTTTCTCGAGCAGGCCGCCTAATCTCATCGCCGAAATGCTCATATATGTAAAGGACATTTCTTTCTCTCGTTATGGTTAGGATTGGAGGCGGGCTAGGAAGATTTGTGTGGTGAATCTTACTGAGACCATGATCTCACTCACCAACAATGCAACTGCAGAACTGCCTTAGGGAAGATGTACGCAGGAGCGTTTGATGAGAAGGGATTACGTAGACTGGCGAGTGAGTCCTTCGAACTTTTGGGGGCATTGCATGCGGCTGGTTTTTTCCCGTGGCTTGGATGAATTGGTAGACTTATTGGCAGGGATATGAGGGTGGATATGAACTTCAAGGAGTCGAATGATCTTCTAAGTTCTAACTAGCATTATAAAGGACCGTGAAGTGGGAAGAGAGCGGATGACGACGGTCATGAGGGCCTCAAAGATTTTGTGAATGTATTGCTGCAACTTCATAACGAACGCTCAAAACCATTGTCGTGGTGATGTCCAGACAATTACACTTTTTTTTTTTTTTCCTTTTCTTGATTTTTTCTTTGAGGTCCATTGGCTGGCTCTTGCTAGGACACTACTTGCCTAACTAGCCATTGGATTAGGCAGGATTTAATTGAGGAGCTGATGGAATTCTGAGAATATGGATTACACCAGAGAAGAGCCACGCACGATTTGAACTTAGCAGCCGTTTTCTATAGGCAGGCTTTACTGCTCATTCAGATTTCAGACCCCTTGAAAACACTTGTCCCTAGTCCCCACCATTACGAAAAAGACCGTGAGCCCGTGACTGCCTTATTCCAGTTCCAAATGTTCGATCCTGGCCTCAAAGGCTTCGATGCAATGCTTTACAAATCCAGATGTTCCCTGAACCTTAGTGAGCTCCTAGGCCAATACGTCTTGAGTTGCTGATCATGATCGATGCGGGTCTCCGACACTAGCACATGTATTGCTACGAAAAACAGAGCTGCCCATACATGGGTAGTCGGCCACTACAAGGGCTTTTTGACTAATGAAGCTCATTGTCACGGATAGAATCAGTATGGACTCAATACAGTTGTATTAAAAAAAAATTCAAAAATAAAAATATATATTTTTTGGTCTGGTCTCAAATGGCCTCATTTGCGACGGGGAACAAATGATCAATTTTCTTTATAAAAATGAAAAATAATTAGAGTTTACATTCTTTTCAATATCCTTTCAAATAAATCTTCTTCTAAGAGCTGCTCTTTCTTAGCTTGCTTAACATGCATCACATGAGGAATAATAAATTACACACATGAAGTCCAAAGAAGTCAGTGAGCAAGATAAAAATACTATATGCATTTTACTTCTTTCCACGTAAAATTTACAGAGTACTTTATGTGAATAAATGTATTCACTTTTATTTTTAGTACATATAAACTTTATGTTCCAAATTTCAGAAACTTCAAACTGCATAATTTTATAGCTTAGTTTCTCGAAATTTACTAAGTCTTTCTCACAACAATCATCTATATATGCTGGTCTGCTACAATTAACAAAATCTTGAAGTTTAATCACAATTTTCATAGCTGCCCTTAATTATCTCATAATCTAGAGAATGTCCAACTACCTGATGCTCCAAATCAGAATCTCATCAAATAAAGACGGAGGACTCACATCATGCCATGTGGCATTGGCCACTGTTGGACTGGCCAGCTATTGGGCGACAAACATAGTAGGCTAGCCAGTAGCTAGCCGGGATCCCATTATGGACTTCCAAGCATTGTCCCTTTGGATTTGCCCACTTCAGGCCTGTGTATGAGCTCATTGCCATCAAAGGCATCAATGGGTACCTCATACCTCTACTTTTTAGCAAGGACGCTGGATTGATCTTCTGTGTAAAATCATTCATGTGGCAACAAGATGTCACGTTCATTCTGGCCAAGATATCCAACATTAACAGTTCCTTAAAATTCTCTGTCCTAGCTAGGTGGGCCGGGTGATCATGTGCCTGTGATGTTGTGCCTCGTCCACTTTTCTTCTATCTATCCATGACTTCATATAATTGTAAATGTGTGCAAAATTGGGGCTGCTGGCGTGGAAGCATGGGTGTCATGCCCTAATTTGCTTCTATTGTAAATTAACCTTCTTATTCTATATATTTACAGAGTAATACTAGTCTAAATTATAAAACCTTGCAAAATAGGCCTATAGCCTACTTCACTAATGGAAAGCACTGCAAGAATTTGCAATTATTTTTTTGTTGCAACAAGTTAAAATTTAGGTTATAAATGTCATCCCGTTGTAGACGTATGCTCATTTGCAAAGAACTTTATTTAGTTGCAATAATTTATGTCTTATAACAAAAATTCCCTATTTTACGCAACAATAAAGTCCACAGCTATTATCATTATACGCAGCAACATATTCTATACGCCTATACCCCTGCTATTGATGAAAATGATGCCTATATATCTGCAATAGGACATCAATTAGCAACAATATTGCCCAAAGTGCAATCTCTAGGTATAGATGTTGAGTAATGATCTTGTTAACCCGGGCTAAGCAAATGTCATGCTTAGCCCACCTCAAAAAATTCATTTATAACAATTTTTTTATTTTTTTCTTTATATACTTATTTATCTAAGTGTATTTAACATATAAATTAAGTTGTATCATTTTTCGATATGTGTATATATTTTTTTTAGATTTTTAAATATAATGGTATTTTAAATACATATATACATATAGAAGTTTTAAAATATCAAAAAAATATATAAACATATCCAAAAATGGTTAAACATAATTTATATGTTAAATACACTTAGATAAATAAGCGTACAAAGAAAAAACAAAAAAAATTGTTGTAAATAAAATTTTTAAGGTGGGATAAATAGAGCATTTGCTTAGTCCGGGCTCATAGGATAATTCCTCATAAATGTACAGTGGTTTACGATGAGTAAATAAATACAAATTCTGTAAAATATGCAACATCCGCACTATCGGCTCAGGGTGCATTTGGAAAACAGCAAAACAAAAACAAAAGCTTTCCACAAATTTTTTTCTACAGTTTAACCCATTCTTTATTCATTTATATTTCTATGCAATTAACCTTTTTAATTTTTTTCACATATTTCCAAATAACAACTTTATCTATTTTAACTCTACTCTTTTTACTCATAATCATTAGTCCTATCAAATTATATCTCTTTCTCCCATTTTCAAAAAAAAAAAATTCAACTAAAACTATGTCTACCATTTTTCTCACTTATCAAAAGCTAAAAAATGAATGAAATTTCACAAGTTCAAATGTTCAATCCGAATAGTTAACTTCTTTATATAACTGTCAATTTAGATATATTTAATTTATAAATTAAGTTTAATGTTTAAAATATAGTTTATATATTAAATATATCTAAATTAACAATTTATAAAAAAATTAAAAAAATTAAATAAAAATTTGCGCTAGTGAAGTAGTGTTTTACTTAGCCTAGGCTAATGAGGCCATTCTTCTAAGTTAAATATTTTCTTTTTAAAGATGGAAACTGATCTCATGCAGTCATGTAGCAGCTATGTGGTTGGCCAATGAATTAGCCCCAAATATTTTTTAAATAATTCGTTATATATTTGTGGGCCGCAATTATATGGGTTTATGTAATTATTTTTTGAGTTATCTAAATGCATAAGTAGTCATTTTTTAGCATGAAAAAACGAAAAATTTTCGTTTTAAAAAAATTCAAAAATGGCTTTTAGATAACTTAGAAAAGTCTTTGAAAAACTTATAAACATATATGAGGCAAGCCTACAAATGTATAAAATAATTTTTAAAAAATTACGGAGTCTAGTCCACTAGTCCACCATATAGAATAATTCCGTCTAAAAGAAGCCGGGCCAAATAATTAAGCCCTACAATTTATAAATGTCTTAGTAGCAATTAAAGAGGCATAATTTTGTTATCATAGGCTGAGTAATGTCTTATTTAGCCCGGCTGAAAATCCTATTTAAATTTTTTGTTTTTAAATATTCCTTTGTTTAAAAATCTAAAAAATATATACATATCTCCAGAAATTGTGAAACTTGATATATTAATTATATTCAAATTAACAAGTTTATGAAAAAATAAAAATTTAAAAAAAAAATTATTGGCTTGGGCTAGATAAGTCTTTACTTAGCCTAGACTAACTAAGCATGATGCCCAACAATTAACAGGAGAAGTGATCCTATTAGTCCGGGATAAGCAAATGTGACGCTTAGCTCACCTCAAAAATCTCTTTTGCAACACTTTTTTTTATTTTTTTCTTCGTACACTTGTTTGTCTAAGTATATTTAACATATAAATTAAGTTTAACTATTTTTGAATATGTGTATATATTTTTTTGAGATTTTTAAACATATGTATATTTAAAATACACCTAATTTTAAAAATCTCAAGAAAATATATACAAATATCCAAAAAAGGTAAAATTTAGTTTATATGTTAAATATACTTTGATAAACAAGTGCACGAAGAGAAAAACAAATAAAAAAATATTATAAATGAGTTTTAAATACACCAAAAACGCAGAAATCAAGAACGGAATGTTTACATGTTCTTATTCTAAGTGGGCTGTTATGTGCAACAGAACCATTGTGGAGGTGTCATTATGTATTCATATAGCATTTTGCAATAAAGCGTTGTCCTCTCACCATGATCTACGTTTCGGTCATAGATGCTTGCCCAAATCGTGACTGTTTCTACAGGATTGATTGAATGCAAACGTGTGCGATTCAACATAACTCTTTAAGCATGTCCTCCTGTCAAAAAAAAAAAATTATGATCTAGTGCACCAAAGTGCAAATACTCATTTTTAAATTTTTTTAAATTACAAAAATGCCACCAATTTGGAAAAAATCCAAAAATATTTACAAATCTCTAAAATTGGTAAAACTTGATATACATATTAAATGCACTTAAATTAACAATTATATAAAAAAATTTCAAAAAAATAAAAGAAAATGAGTTAAATACACCTATGTGCACTAAGGCTAAGTGCATCCAAGTACATTAAAAAATGTTCCAAAAAAAAAAACTTTACACACGACACAATATAAATTGTAACCATCGCAGCTTGTAAGTGGGGGTGCAACTTGGGGTATAGAGTGGGTAGAGTAGGTTCAAAATTTTAAAAAAAAATGGTTAAATAATCGTGGAGTAGATTCTATGGTTTGGGTATCCGGAGCTAACCCGAATTATTAATATATGTTTAATGTAGATTGTACAAAATATTTTTTACAATGAAAGACATAAATATATTCTTTAAATATATAGGAATTTGTTTAATTTTTCAATTATTTAATAAATTTAATAAATGCATTTCAAATTTTATATTGCTATCATCTTGATTTTAGGTTTTTTGAATAAGACATGTAATAAAATTATAGTTTTCAAATATAATATAAAAACTATTTTAGATAACCGATTTGAAACCAAATCTGAATCGACTCGACCTTAAAAAATAGGGTAAGATATGCTTAAAACCGACCCGACCTCAAATATGGTAAGGTAGAAGTTTCGAGGAATAGGGTAAAAATAAGATTAACTTCAAACCGGACCTACTTCTCAAGTTGCACCTCCACAAGTAAGAAAGAGAATCTCGTAATAAAGTATTTGCAGTTCCTCCTCAGTTTAATCTGCATCATTTTGTATTTTTTTTTGTTCAAAAATAATCTGCGTCATTGGATTTCGATGTTTGTCCGGGACATGATAATGCAGCATTTTTAAATCAAGCACCCATCTCGAAGAATCAGTAACGAGATTCTAAAAGAGAAACAACAAAAGAGAACAAGATTTTCCATTATAATTTTTTGTCTTTTGTTTGTAAAATGTCAAACTATTCACTATGATTAATGACTAAGATTAAAAAAAATAATAAAATTAAACAAACAGAGTAGTTGTAAGAAAAGTGGAGAAGATATGAGCATAAAGTATGATAGTTGTTTGAAATGTACGTGTAAGAATTATGAAAATTTCTTCTAGGTCACCAAACATATATTATTTTATAAGAAACTTCTCAAATACTCATAAAATTTGATCTTAATTCTTTATATACTCATAAAGAAAATTTTGATATATTAAATACATTTAAATTAACAAGTTTATGAAAAAATTAAAAAATTAAAAAATAAATTTATTGGCGTGGGCTAAATAAGTCTTTACTTAGCCTAGAATAACGGCATCATGCCTATAGCCTAGAATAACGGCATCATGCCTAGCAATTAAATACACCAAAAACGCATACAGCCGAAATCAAGAACGGAATGTTTATAACATGTGCTTGTTCTAAGTGGGCTGTTGTGTGCGACAGAGCCATTGCGGAGGTATCATTAGGTATTCATAAGCATTTTGCGATAAAGCGATATCCTCTCACCAGGATCTACGTTTTGATCTTAGATTCTGGCGCAAACCCTGACTGTTTCTACAGTGCTGATTCAATGCAAACGTGTGCACTGAGTTCAATGCACACGTTGGTCTTCAACGTAACTCTTTAAGCATGTCCTCCGGTCAAAAAAAAAAGTGCCCTTTTATGAACTCCTTTCTATGTAACTCGAGCGCTTCAATGAACCTCTTTTTATGTAATTTTTTTCATTTTTAAAATGTGTTGATAAAAACTTCACTCCATCCATTGTGTTTAATGAAATCAATGTAAAAGTGTGAAATCAATGTAATAAATTGGTTCAATGTTAAAATATTAATTTTAAAGTAATTTTTTTAAAATGTGTTGATAAAAACTTCACTCCATCCATTGTGTTTAATGAAATCAATGTAAAAGTGTGAAATCAATGTAATAAATTGGTTCAATGTTAAAATATTAATTTTAAAGTAATTTTTTTAAGATCTGAACCATCTAAAAATGGGTAAATCATCCTATAAAATATTGTTACATTCTAATACATATATGAATAAATCTAAGAGTTTTTCCTAATTTACACATAAATATATTTATTTTTGAGCAAATGTGGCCTATACACATATTGGATTTAGATGAAACTTGGTTTCCTAACTAAACAAATGATGTTAAATACAATAAATTGATTGAATTTTTCATCAAATATCAAAATCTCAAAAATAGAGGGGTTACACGAAATCAATTCTATGTAACCTAGTTACATAGAAGCATACATAAAAAAAAACTTTCAAACATAGCTTCACATGTTGGCGTTCAACATAACTCTTTAAGCATGCACTCCAGTCCAAAAAAAAAAAAAAAAAACCTTTAAACATGTCCCAATATAAATTATAATTGTCGCAGCTTCTATGTAAGAGTGCAACTTGGTTAAGGTAGTTTTGGATCAATCCATTGAGTACCCTAAAATAGGTAAGGTAGGTTTATAGTGAAAAAATACCTGGTTCAATTAGGGTATAGTAGGTTCTAAGGTCCGGGTACAGGGAACCGATGCGAATTGTAAGGTAATCGTGGATCAACTCATCGAGTACCTAAAATGGGTAGGGTAGGTTTATAGTAAAAAAAAAAAAACAAAAACTTGGTTTAATTAGAGTATGGTAGGTTCTAAGGTTTGAGTACCTGGAACCAACCCAAATTATTAATATATGTTTGATGTAGATTTTACAAAATGTTTTTAACATTGAAAGACTTAAATATATTCTTCAAATATATAGGAAATTTTTAATTTATTAATTATTTAGGAAATTTAATAAAGGTAATTCAAATTTTATATTACTATCATCTTAATTTTAGGTTTTTATATAAGATATGTAATAAAATTATAGCTTTCAAATATAATATAAAAACTATTTTAGAGAATCGATTTGGAATTAAAATTAAAATCGACCTGGACCTTAAAAAATAGTATCGAGTATTCTTAAAATCGACCCGACCTAAAATATAGTAAGGTAGAAATTTTGAAAAAGAGGATAATAGTAGGGTCGAAGGGGAACTACCCAACCCTAGTAGCTCCCCTACTCCTATGAAAGTGAATCTTATAATAAAATATTTCCTGTTCGTGTCAGTTTCTTCTGTCAAATTGCGTCATTACATTTTGATGTTTATCCGGCACATGATAATGCAGCATTTTTAAATCAAGTACCCATCTCGATGAATCAGTAACGAGATTTCTAAAAGAGAAACAAAGAAAGAGAACAAGATTTCCTATTATAATTTTTGTCTTTTGTTGATAAAATGTCAAACTATTCACTATGAGTAATGATTAAGATTAAAATAAATAAAATTAAACTAACAGAGTAGTTGTAAGAAAAGGGAAGAAGAAATGAACGTAAAGAATGATAGTTGTTCGAAAATGTACGTGTCAAAATTATGAAAATTTCTTCTAGGTAACCAAACATATATTACTTTATAAGAAACTTCTCAAATATACTTATATTAATTACATTTAAATTAGTAAATTTTTGGAAAAAATAAAAATTTTAAAAATAAGTTTATTGGCTTGGGCTAAATTAGCCTTTACTTAGCGTAGACAACAGCATCATGCCTAGCAAATTTTTCTTTAAAGAAAAATCATGCCTAGAATTAAATACACCAAAAACGCATACAGCAGAAATAAAGAACGGAATGTTTATAACATGTTCTTTTTCTAAGTGGGCTGTTGTGTGCAACAGAGCCATTGTGGAGGTGTCATTAGGTATTGATAAAGCGTTTTGCAATAAAGCTTTGTCCTCTCACCAGGATCTACGTTTTGATCATAGATTCTTGCCCAAACAATGTCTGTTTCTACAGTGTTGATTCAATGCAAACGTGTGCACTGAGTTCGATGCACAAGTTGGCATTCAACATAACTCTTTAAGCATGTCCTCCTGTCAAAAAAAAAAAGAAAGAAAAATTTCAAACATGGCCTAATATAAATTGTAATCACCGCAGCTTGTAAGTAGGAGGTGTAACTTGGGTAGGCTATCCGCGGGTTAACTCATTGAGTATCATAAAATGAGTAGGGTAAGTTTTAAAAAAAAAAATTAAAAAAAAAACTTAGTTCAATTAGGGTAAGATTTGTTTCAAGGTACGGGCACTCAAAACCAGCCTGAATTATTAATATACATTTGATGTAGATTTTACAAAATATTTTTAACAGTGAAAGACATAAATATATTCTTTAAATATATAGGACTTGTTTAGTTTATTAATTATTTAGCAGATTTACTAAATGTATTTCAAACTTTAAGGAACGTTTGGTAACGTGAAAATTCGTGGGATTGTACGAAATAGAAAAGGAAATATTTTGAAAAATGTGTGATTGATAAGAAGTGACAGGGGTATAGTTGAAATAAATAAATTTGTTAGAAATTGTTGGTAGGAAAACTAATTGAAATGTAAGGGTAAAAATGAAAAAATAAAATATTGGGAAGTGGGAAGCAGTATGTGCAGCGCCCAATGCCCACCATTTTCCACCCATTCTCATTCGTCGCATTTACCAAATTAGCCCTTATATTACTGTAATCTGAATTTTAGGTTTTTAAATAAGACATATAATAAAATTATAATTTTTAAATATAATATAAAGACTATTACATAACCGATTTGGAACCAAAATTGAAATGGACTCAACCTTAAAAAATAAGATAGCTATGCTTAAAACCTAAAGTACTGTAGGATGGGAGTTTTGGGAAATAGTGTGGACTTAACCACCGGCCCTACCCAATCAAAATTAAAGTTGTATCCCTAATTGTAAGAAGGGGACTCTTATAATAAAATATTTGGGAAATAGTGCTGACTTACCCACCGGCCCTACCCAATCGAAATCAAAGTTGTATCCCTAATTGTAAGAAAGGGAATCTTATAATAAAATATTTCCCCTTCGTGTCAGTTTCTTCTGCCAAATCTGCGTCATTAAGGATGTGTTTGTTAACAATAAAAAGTTGTCAAGTTAAAACTTTTCAATCTAAAACTTTTCGCTCTCGACAATTATCTTATTTTTTAATCATTTCTTCACATTTTTCTATACAACTATCCTACTTTTCAATCATTTCTACACAACTACCAACACAACAAACCTATCTATTTTAACTTTATCATATTTATTCTTCATCATTAACTCTATCATATCACATTATTTGACAACTTTTCATCTCTACAACTTTTCATTAAAAGTTTTATCCATTCCCAAACACACCCTAAATTTTGATCTTTGTCCGGGTACATGATGATGCAGCATTTTTAAATCAAGCACCCACCTCGACAAATCAGTAACGAGATTTCTAAAATAGAACAAGATTTTCTATTGTAATTTTTTGTCTTTCGTTGATAAAATGTCAAACTTTTCACTATGAGTAATGATTAAAATTAAAATGAATAAAATTAAATTAACAGAGTAGTTGTATGGAAAGAGAAGAAGAAATGAGCATATAGGTTACCAAACGTATATTATTTTATAAGAAAATTCTCAAATATACTCATAAATTTTGATCTTAATTATTTATATACTTATGTATTTTCAAAAATTCTTTCAGTACCGTTAAATGTTTCATACCCGCACTGTAAAGTCCGTCAGCTACCTTTAAATTTCTTAATTTTTTATTTTCAATATTTTTGAAATGCCCATAGTACCCATCATCATCTCCTAACCGGCGGTCCGCCTCGACCACCGTGCTCCTTGAATCCATCCAACACTGGCGGCCACGATCCCCATAAGTAATCCATCTGCTGGTGAACAAAGTATCCATAGGAAGTTATGAGGTTGGGTAGATTTTTCTGTGCCATTGGCGGAAACATCGGGTCAGTTGTGTTTGAGGGGCAGATTAATATATATTTTATTAATACGTACTAATATAATTTATTAATAAATGCTTTATTAATGTATCATATATTTTATTAATACTTAATAACATATAAAAATATAAAATATATTAATATATAAATAAATTAATATATCATATATTTTATTAATACTTAATAACATATAAAAATATAAAATATATTAATATATAAATAAATATGTCATATATCATATATTAATAAAGTATTTGCTCATATATCAACTTAGTTTAATGCTAATTGCTGATATACCTTCATTGTTTCAAGAGTTGTATATTACCTCTACAAAATTTTACCAAAATTTCTTGCGTACACATGATAATTTTTTGTTGCTAAATGTGCATTAAAATTTTAGATACTGACAAAAATAACCCTATTTAAAGCTATATTTAAATCTCATAATTTATAAAACACATAGTTGTACAAGTGGAAGGGGTTTATAAAACATCTATGTTAATTATTGATGTGTTGTCCCTTTTCACCCCTATAATTGGGTGTTTTATAAACTGCGAAATTCTAATATAGCTTTGAATAGAGTCATTTTTGTTATTAACTAAAATTTTAATGCACGTTTGGTAACAAAAATATGTCATGGATATGTAAGCAATTGTGATAAAACTTTGTGGGGATAATGTGCAATTTATGAAATCATGCAGGTATATCAACAATTAGCATCAAACTAAGTGAGTATATTAGCATATTATATTTTTTATTTAATAGCCATTAACATGGGTATGCCAATAATTTTTGTGAAACTTTGTGATGATAATATGCAATTCGTGAAACAATATAGGTATATTAGCAATTAGCGTCAAACTAAATGGGTATATCAGCAAATCACCCGTATTAATATAAAGATATATGATAGATAAATAGAATATATTAACATATGATAAAATATTTTATACATCATCTGTTTTATTAGTATATCATATTAAAACGGCCAATAAAGAAATGATTCTGTGCATTTAATGGATGGGTTGCTATTTTAGTTAAGATATGCGTTTTGACCGTTCGAATTGATGCAACCATGCATCCTACTAAGGGATTCATGTCAAAGAACCTAGCTAGAGAATTAATTTTTTTACAACCACACGGAATAATGAGTTGGTTGATTATTGGTATATCACTAGAAAACACATTTTAAGCAAACTTTATTAGTAACCTAAAAAATTTTATTAGCAAGAAAGATACAAGTACGTTTTTCTCTTACAATGATTCTTTTGTAAGTAAGGAGAATTTTCCTTGTTACAGTGATACTTTTATAAGGAATAAAAAATTTTCTTATTTATGGTAATGGCAAACAAAAAAAAATTTAATTGCCAAAACATAAATTCATGACTTTTGTGTAAATTATTGAAAAGTAGAGTAGTTGTACATGAAAGTGTAAATTTTTTTTAAAAATAAGGTAGTTGTGAATGGCGAAATTTTGTAATTAAATAATTTTTATTTCAAAACTTTTATATATAGCCAAACAAGCCAAAAATCTCTCTTAAAAAATCATTGGTTTTAATGAAGGATAAGTTTCATATAAATCAAATATTTGTCGTCCTGTACCTTACATTTGATAGAAGTGTAAAGAGTTATGGTATAATTAAATTGTTTAATTCATTTACCTATTTATAATTAAGTTGTTAATTTAACATCTATATATACCGTATATCTGATCATTCTTCCTACTTAGATGAATGAATTCATAAATTATTATAATATTCTAATATATTCTTAAGTGGAAATAAGTATAACTTTTAACATTTTCATATGATTATTTAGATTTTTAACTAAATATGATCTATCTTAAATTCTGAAATAATTTTTAGCATTAGGATAAAAGAAATGTTGTTAAAAAATAATTAGATTATATTTTAATTTCATTCAATTTTAGTAAAGCTTTGTAGGTATGTTTACAATTTTTTCTAGGGTCATGGTACACTTGTAAAATCACCCCCATAAAAGCACCAATGTAAAATCCTCTAAAATTTTTTGTAGAAACAACTAAATACTTAATTGCTAATAAATGTCAAGTGTTATCCAATTATTAACAACTAGTTATTTTATTATAATCAATAATTGTTTTATTACAACCAATTATTACTAACTAATTAGATGTGCAACTTAGGTAAGGTATCTCTGAGTCGAACTTAATTTAAAATGGATAGGGTATGTTCTTATTTTTATCCATAGGATATAATATATTTCAAATAAATAATATCTGACTAAGTTAAAGTAAGATAGATTCTAAGGTCCAAGTGTATAGAACTAACTTGAATTAATAATATATATTCAATATATCTTTTACATGATATATTATATATTGAAAGATATAAAATGCATTTTTGTAAATAGAAAAATTATTTAATATATTTAATCAATATATTTTAAAATTATATTATTACTATATTGATCATAGTTATTAATTAAGAGTTATGGTAGAACTATAACATTCAAATATAATAAAAAAGACCATTTTAAATAACCAATTTAAAATTAAAATCAAAATCGACTAAAAATATAAAATAGAGTATGCCTTAAAAGAGACATGACCAAAAATAAGATAAGTAGGAGTTTTGAAAATATGGTAAAGAAATGTTTACCTTGAACCCCACCCACCTAGCCCAAGTTACACTTTTACAATTAATTTCTCTGTCTAAAACAATTCAATTTAGATAACCATTATCTATGACGGCAAAAGTATTTTTACATTTCTATAAACCAAATTTTACCATTTCTGGATATTTTTAAGCATTTGTTTTGGATTTTTAAACACGGTGGCATTTCCGTAATTATCTGTATTATCTGTCTCAACAGATAATTACGAAAATGTCACCGTGTTTAAAAATCCAAAACAAATGCTTAAAAATATCCAAAAATAAACAAATAATTACGGAAATGTCACCGTGTTTAAAAATCCAAAACAAATACTTAAAAATATCCATAAATGGTAAAACTTGATTTATAGATTTAATACATATAGATTTACTTGTCCATGAACAAATAAAAAAAATTTAAAAATATATGTTTTTGGCCCGGACACATCACTACACCATGCGTGCGGCCGTAAAAGATAACGGCTCAAGTTAACTCTGAAGTTAGCTGCCGGCAGCATGTGGCCAAATGTAATTTGGTTGCACAATTGCAGTTGTATACGATAACTTTTATTAAGATGCGCATAACAAAAGGTACTGGAAAATGGTAGAAATATATTATTAGTAATTCGTTGGAGATTGTGATTTATGTTATCAGAACCGAATTGGTGGTTGAACCGGTGAAGGAATTGGTCTGATTCGAACTAGTTCAACCGGTTAAACAAACCGGTCAGCATGACATATTTATGATTTCATAAATGTTAATTATTTTTAATTAATTATATATTTATAAATCCCAATTTTGTATATTAGATTTTAACCAACACAACAAAATATGTAGGAAAAAATAAATAGAAATTTTTTTTAAAAATCTTTAAGCATGAATGTTAAAAAATTAACTATATTAATTGACCTGAAATATGTAATAAACCTTAATGTTGATGCTTAACTCTTGAATCCTCCTTATTTATCTTGGTATGTTTTTGAATTATACTTCTGTAAACATATTCAACACAATAAGAAAAAAATAAATCAATAATTGTTAAAGGATTAACAAAATTAAATAATTCATAATAATATAAGAATTAAGAAAAATTCATGTGCTTAACAAAAATGAAAATTTAAAAGTATACAAACAAATCATTCTTATCAAATATGAAAATTTGGTTTTTTTTATAGCCGAACTGGTTCGATCGCGGTTTGGCCGGTTCTAGTGGTTTAATTGATTGAACCGGAACCGGTCCAACCGGCCGAACCGGTCCGATTATGACAACAGTGATTGTGATACAAGCTACATTGGTTTATGATTTTGAACTGATAAGAATCCTAACTATGTTAATATTACATTACAAACTTAATTTCAAATATACCCATCATCTTTGATCCTAATTTCAAGTTTATGTTTCAAAACTTCATCTAATACTCATAAGTATACTTATAATTCCAAATATACTCAATCTGTGATCCAAGCTGTTTATATCATCACCCCGAAAAAGCTATATTTAATTTCCTGCCGTCTCCCCTTTCTCTTCTCAGCTCCGGCGACGATTTGGGGAATGCCCTGCAAACATCTTCAACCTCGAGGTGGACGAAGATGATGAGATGAGATGATATACAAAGTGATCATCCAAGGCATTTTCTTTTGCAAAATCCGTCAGCCACCATCATTCCTCAACGTCGGGCGACAACACCTCACCAACCGTCGTCTTCTTTATGTGCCATTTATTTTCAAAAATCAAAATAAATATATAAAATACTTTAAAAATAGTAAAAATTGATACGAATATTAAATACACTTAGATTAACACTTGTATAAAAAAAAATTTAAATTTAATGCACCCGAATGCACTGAAGCTCAAAGCACCCATATAAGATCGCGGTCCAATCATAGAACCCATGTTCATCTTCCACAACAGTATCTGCAATCCAATCGATACTGTTGCAAATCCGACCACAAAGCGGCAGAAAATCACAGCCAGATCCCAAGTGCAAATCTGCTATGCCACCGTTACCTGATTCGTGATGTGGACGGCTTGGGATATAAACCTAGTTGAGAAAATAAAAACCAGTTGCCCGTTGGCAATTAAGAAAATCGATTACCGGAGAAATGAACGGAAATCAAAATACTACAGGAGAAAAACGGAACTCCAATTTGATGCTGCTAATCTAGATATTGGAGCAAGGGAAAATCAGAAAACTAAATTCTGAAATCCTTAGAAGTCTCCGAACTCCGATATTTGAATTTGATGTCCAAGGATTCGAAACAGCCTTTATGCTTTCCGGTAGAGAGCAGCAGAATGGTTAGTGGCCCCAATTGAATCAACCACAAAAGAATTACGGTGCAGTCAGCACGATTTGGAGCAAATGATAGTCGTCGTCTTCCTCACCCATTGGAAGTTAGGGACAATTTTGGCATTTAGAAAACGTTAACGCCTCTAAACAGATGGAAGCTGTCAAATTGGGTATATTCGGAATGACCAGCATACCTTTTTTTTTCCTTTTTTTGATGTTTGAATTACAAGCATACTTGTGCGAGAAGAAGATTTGAGAACTTGCGGGTAGTCAAGTCAATCATTAGTGGTATATTTGTAAATATTGAACTGACCCTTGTAATTGACTCTAAATTATATTATATACAGCTGCCCGTGTGCATGTGTCTTCCATCCCACTCGATCTGCTTGGATTGCACAGCAGCCAGCGGTGCTGAGACGAGCACCATGCAATGTTCACTTCTGATCTCCCTTCTCCTCCCACTCCTCCTCTTCCTCGTCCTTTTCAAAAAAAGAAAACAACAACCCGACCATCTTCCACCTTCTCCTTTCAAGCTTCCCATCATCGGCAACTTCCACCAGCTCGGTCGCCTTCCCCACCGCTCCCTCCACGTCCTCTCCCTCAAATATGGCCCTCTCATGCTCTTGAAGTTCGGCCATGCCCCTACCCTCGTCGTCTCATCCGCAGACGTGGCACGCGAGATCACGAAGACCCACGACCTCGCCTTCTGCAGCAGGCCTCCCGTGCTCATGGCCGAGAAGCTGATGTATGGGAAAGACATGGCCTTCGCCCCCTACGGTGAGTACTGGAGGCAGGTTAGGAGGATTTTCGTCCTCCACCTGCTGAGCTCCAAGCAAGTGGAGCTGTTTCGGCCGGTGAGAGAGGAGGAATTAGCCCTTTTCATCGATAGGATTCGATCGTCCGCAGCGATGAAAGGTGTTGTGAACTTGAGTGAGGGCATCATCTCGCTCACCAACAGCGTGACGTGTAGAGCTGCACTGGGGAAGAAGTATGGAGTGGAAGGTGGCGGGGGGAATGATACGGATGGGAAGGAATTGCATAGATTGATGAGGGAGTTCCTGGAGCTTTTGGGGACATTCCATGTTGCTGATTTCTTTCCGCAGTTTCGATGGATTAGCAAATTAAGCGGCATGGATGATAGGGTAGAGAGGAATTTCAAGGAGTGGGACCATCTTCTGACTAGGATTTTAAAAGACCATGATCTGGAAAGTGGGAAGAGAGAAGAAGGTGATCAACCAAGTCACAAGGCTGTGAAAGATTTTGTAGATGTATTGCTGCAAATTCAAAAGGATGGCTCAGCTGGATTTTCTCTCACAGATGATCACATCAAAGCCCTTGTTATGGTATGTTGAAAATCCATTTTTAGTAGAGCGACGCCTGAACATTTGGCCGCCTGCCACAGTTAGGCCAACTGTGTCCGGCTGTTTAAACTACTTTTTAAAATTGTTTTTATTTTTTTTAACATGTCAGTTTAAGTATATTTAATTTATAATTCAAATTTTATTTTTTTTGTTACAGAAATTTTATTATTTTTTTATATGTTTATATATTTTTTGATTTTTAAACATGAGATACTGTAGTAATTTTGTAAATGAATATTACCATAATGCTCTGGTATTTAAAAATAAAAAATATATAAAATTATCATAAAAGGTAAAACTTAGATTATAAATTAAATAAATTAACATGTTTATTAAAACAAAAATAAAAAATAAGTTAAACAGTTGGACATAGTTGGAGCTCAATTGCAGCCAGCCGCGGGTAATGCTAGTCTTTTTATTAACCATAATTAATAATAAAGAAGTATTGTTTTAGCTATATGCCCCGAATTAAATATGTTTTTGCATCTTCTCAAAAAATTTTGTTGTCCAAATATTTGTACAAGGTTGTACTCCACTAGTACCTACCCATATTGTGTTGACCCGTCTTGATGATATTGAATCACCGCAAAATTTTAATTTTAAGCAAATAAAATTTTCTTGCAAAAGATTAAAATTTGGTTGCTAAAAAAGTCTTGGTTGCCAATAATTTGTGGCGTATTGCATATAGCAACTGGTAAGAAGAATTTTATTATCAATCATTCGTGATTTTTGTATTTTGTTGATTGTCAAAACGTTTTTATAAGCATGGAAAATTTTTCTTGCATTCGAAAGCATTATCATAAGTGAAAAAAATTTTCCTTGCATATAAAAGCTTAAGTAAGAGTTTTTTCTTTCCTTATATGTAATTTTTCTTATTAATTAAGATTTTTAGTTGCTAATAGAGATTGCGAAACATATATTTTCTTATAGTGAATCCACTCCACTCTTTATATTTAAAATTATATATTTGACTAGTAAATTAAGTTCATCCAAATTAAAGATGTGCACAGCCTCATATAAGATATGTTTAGAATTAATGTAATTAAATTGTTTAATTTATTTATCAAATTTTAAAATTATTGATTCAACAACTAAATTTTTTAAAACATTTTTTGTATTAGATAAATGATTCATTAGATAATTTTCTCTGTATGTATGTCTTTTTTATTAGACCATCCACCTTAAATGACCAGGTATCTAATAGAAGTATACTCTAAGGAAAGAGTAACAAGGCCACTATCTTTACCTAACTTCGAACTTAGGACTTTCCCGCCTTAATACTTTATACACACTCATGTCAGTACTTGGTGACTTGGTCATCTAAGTGATGTTGTAATATCTATTTTCATGTATGAACATTTTGTTCTACATTTGTATAAATGTCTATTTTCGCTTATGATTATTTTAGGGAACTAATACTATGTAGCCGGGTGTACTTAGCCTCAGCACACTAGAGTGCAAAAATCTTTTTTTATTTTCTTAAAATTTTTATACAACTTTTAATATAAATGTATTTAACATATGTATTAAGTTGTACAATTTTTTGGAGATTTGTAGATATTTTATTTTTTAAAAATAGTAGCATTTTAGTAATATTTTTTAGAAAATCTAAAAAAATCTATAAATCTTCAAAAATGTTAAAACTTAATACATGTGTTAAATACATTTTAATTAACAATTGTATAAAAAAATTTAAAAAATTAAATAAGGGTTAAATACTCTCAAGTGCACCAAGACTAATTGCACCTATGTGCATTTAGTGGCCTACATTTTATAATTACTTTAATTGGATACCGGTAATTTCAAATATTAAAGCAAGTTGATAAGTTTATAATATTCATTTAGTCCTTGTGTCGGATCATATATTTTCTATAGGACATTTTTGGAGGAGGCACTGACACAACATACACATCAATTGAATGGACAATGGCGGAACTGATGAGGCACCCAAAAGTAATGAGAAAACTGCAGGAGGAAGTTAGAGGGGTGGCTTGTGGGCAAACCATGGTTACAGAGGACAATCTCCCCCAAATGAACTATTTGAAATCTGTGATCAAAGAAAGTCTAAGAATGCACCCACCACTTCCTTTGTTGGTCCCTAGAGAATCAATAGAAGATGTCAAGATCAATGGCTACCACATCCCCACCAACACAAGGGTCATGATCAATGCCTGGACTATTGGAAGGGACCCCAAGTCATGGAAAAGCCCAGAGGAATTCCTTCCTGAGAGGTTTCTTTCAAGTGGTTCCTGCAGCCACATCGACTTCAAAGGGCATAACCATGAACTGCTCCCTTTTGGAGCAGGGCGCAGAGGCTGCCCAGGAATTACTTTTGCAACCATTACCGCTGAACTCACGCTCGCTAACCTAGTTTATCATTTTGAATGGGAGATGCCTAGTGGTATGAGCATAGAAGATCTTGATATGACTGAATCTGCAGGGATTGTCGTTCATAAGAAGGATGTTCTGCTGCTAGTTGCAAAGCCCCACCACTACTAATAGCTAGATATGGCTAGGGAGATATACATACAATAATTATACTACATATAGTATAATTACTTACTATCTAGTATTTTTGCTTTAGGAATTTCAAGAATGCTATTAATGTATTTGGATTGTTGGATTGCGTTGATGCTATGGGATTTTGTTGCCAGTCTTTTTAGGTATTGTTGATCTCTTCTGAGATGCCATGTTTTAATCCATGTAAAAACCTGAACATTTTTTATCCAACTTCCTAAAAACCCGACTTTTTGAAGACTATTCTCATCTTTACGCTTGGAGCAATGATGCAGCTAGTGATGTTAAAAAAAAAGACTTAATGGCATCATTTGCTCATCCATTTTCAGCGGAGATTTTCATATCCTCCCACTACGACACAAAAATTAATTTCTGTCTTTTTTTACTCTATTTTTTAAAGTTCAACATCATTAGCACACTTTTTTATATCATGATTAATAACAAGAGAGTAAAAAGTTTCGTCGGCAATAAATTGTCATGAACTCATGACTTGTCTTACTAACCAATAATGCAGGTGCTAGGCAACAACTCATAAAGTTAAAATAAAGTTGGCTACAATTCATAAAATAAAGTAAAATATCTCAAACTAAATTTATTAGAAATCGAATATAAAAATAATTAAAACTCAGTCTTAACAAAGTCCAATTACGTGCATGACTTCAAAAAAATTTATTCTTGTCAACTAAATTTGGTTGCAAAAGATTAAAACTTGGTTGCTAATAGAGGTTCTAAGGACTTTTTGTTGCTGATGAGTATTATTACTAAAAATAAATTTTCTTCTTTTATGCTTCAAATGCATTTGAATATATTGAAATTTTAATGCACTTGGGTATAAAACTCAATTCTTTTAAAAAATTTTAAAAAACTATTAATCTAAGGGTGTGTTTGGGAATGGATAAAACTTTTGATGAAAAGTTTTAGAAAGTAGAAGTTGTCAAATGATGTAATATGATAGGAGTAATGATGGAGAATAAATAGGATAAAGTTGAAATAGATAGGTTAATTATGTTGGTAGTTATGTAGAAATGATTGAAAAGTAGGATAGTTGCATAAAAAAATGTGAAAAAATTATTAAAAAATAGGATAGTTGTGGAGAATGAAAAGTTTTAGATTGAAAAATTTTAACTCGACAACTTTCACTTGTTACCAAACACACCCTAAGTGTCACTACAACAAAAGTGTTTAATAGCAACACTACTTTTTGGTTGCTATTGAACGTTTTTCGTTGCTTAAATACATTAGCAACCAAAAACAGTTGGTTGCTGGAAGCCGTGGCCAAAGTAAATAGCAACCAATTTATCAAATGGTTGCTAATATCATATGATAACAACCAAGTTTTTTGGTTGCAAATTGGGGCAGCTCTTGCCGTCATGTCCGTTGGCAAGGCGACGTCCCATTAGAAACTAAATATTTTGTTGCAAAAGGGCAAACCCAATCTTAACAAAGACTAACAGCAACGAGAAAAATGATTGCAAATAAAAAATGGCCCGGTCAACCCATAACTAATTGCAACCAAAAACCGATCCAAATTTTTTTTGATGCCGTTTTACAATTGCCTATTAGTATAATCAAAGCATATAATTAATACTAAAAATTCACACGTTATATTATATTCAGCATCCATACATAATCCATAATTTACAATACAAAAACTTGTATCAATAAAAGAAAAAATTTAACAAAATGTGTACAATGGTATTAAATAAACATGCCATAAATGCTCTATTCATAGTGAAACGAGCATCCTCCTATATTCCAAGATAACTCCCAATGGATGTCATAGGTATGCCTTCATAGCCCCGTCAAAAATTAGAAAAACATGCATAAGTATATGAATCAATGAAACAAACAAAAAAAAAAAAAAAACCACCAAAATGTCTTATTTCAATTAGAAAGCCCTCTTATCTTATTAGCTCAACAGAAGATGAATTTGCGATGAATTTGCCTTCACATTCTAATATAACTTATGCAATTTGGTCACTGAAAAAACAGTAGCAAGCAAGCATTTTCAAGGATGAAACCAAGAAAGTAGACTGATTTTCAATGCAAGAAACATAATAGCACATTCCACAAACAGAAGATATAGTTCTCAACTTAAGCTGTCCATGCTTTATGGCACAAAAAAGTTGAATAGTCAAAGACAAATATGTGCGTATGCTGAGCATCACCAAAATGAGAATGTTAAGATAGATGCAGAAATATGAGAAAAGATAAAAACTGAAATAGGTGGGTCTGATGGAATTTGTGTTGGCACATGCAGGTGGTGAGAGGAAGGAAAATAGATGTTAGATGGTTTGATCACGTGCATCATAAGGAGCTACCAAAAGGCATTAAGGGAAAAGTCAAAGGCCTAAAAGGACATTGGAAATGGGGCTTAGTAATGACTTGACGGCCAATTTTTTAACAACAATGGCAGGAGAAATGTGAGAGAGCAGGCTTATCAAAGCAAAAATAGAAGCTCAAGAATGTTGTTTCTGTTTCAAATACACATCTTTTCCAATAATGAGACCAAATTGCTTCAAGCTGAGTTCGTGAAAAGGCTCATGCCCCATAAAATTCAGTGCAAGGGCAACAAGTAGAAAAATCAAGAGATTGAACAACCCAACAAATCCAAGAAACTGTGCCATACTGAAATCGCCAGGTGCCTTTTCTTCATTGGGCAACTTTTTGACGAATCAGTGTAATGTAAATAGAATAGAAGATTGCAGAAATTAGCGAAAGAACATCTCCAAGAATAGGATTTGAAGTAACTGCACTCACCGCAGCTTTCGAATTACTTAAGCTGACAATAATAGTTTTTGCCATGCAGAGGAGAACACTTGCTAGCTTCACACATGTGAACTTCTCACCCATGAATCTTACGGACACAGACAAAGTGAAAAGGCTAGATGTGCTGCTTAAGATGGTATTAGACTGCAAAATAACAGCATTATGAAATAAGCTGTTCTTATGATCAGGAAGGACAAATGCAAAGCCTACACATGGCATTTGCAATAAGAAAGACAATCGAGCATGCTAAAATTAATCAGAAAAAGAGTGGGAAACCAGTAAGAGTTTGATGCACCTGTTCAAAGTCAAGAATGAGTGACCGAATGAAATATTCATAGAAGAAAATAAACAACCATATATAGAAAAGCTTAATTAATGAATTAGTTAGTAATATCATAACTAGTCACTTGATTTTTATTTATTCAGTTAATTGAAGCATTCTCATGAATGGACAGAATTGGAACAGAGAGGACGAGAGTAGAACTAACAGGTCACGGAATTCCAAAACCAGCAAAATAATTCCAGATCAAATAAAATGAACAAGAGACAATAGCAGCAATGTCTTCATTTGGAGTGGGCACAGCAGCCATCATTCCATAGAATTTGAAATAAAGCAATGTGAACAACATGGAGAAGAGGGACCAGAAGAACTCACCAGCAGAAGAGTACATCAAGTCCATAGCATTTAACAAGTCCTGAATTGTACTACTGCAATGCAATGGAAAAAATTCCACATAGCTAGCTCTTAAGTTCAACATTGGCATAGATGTCACTGCTAAATTGGTACACTATCTGGCTTGGCCAGATTTGATACAATTCCAAATAATACTAAGTGCAAAACTAGTAGAAATTAGAAGGAAATTATTGAAGGGGCACAACAACCAACCAAGAAATTCTGAAGGGGAATAATTTCTGGCCTATGCAATTTGAATTTATCAGTCAGGTCAAGAACATGAAGGTCATTTGCGGAATGACCTACTAGACCAATGCCACCCTAGCACCGCCATCATGGCCAACTTGATTTCAACATTCTAATGGCTTGAAAATTATATATAAGCATCACATACACAAATAATATAAAAGCCCCTTGCCATACCCATTTTTTCCAACTACCCCACACCTAAGTTTAAATAGAAATTCATATTTGCTTCAAGCATCCATGATTTAACATTTAAAATCAATAATTTACACACGTAATATGATTCACAGCCATACACAGAAATTTAGGATGGAAGAAATCAAAACCTAGCACCCTTTAATTGTGTATGCTCAAATCGGTAGAATAGACTTCAATTTTAGATTTAATCTTCATAATTTGGGCTGTCTCTATGAAAAGCTAAGCATCAATCACAAAAGCCCCATCCTGTTTCAGCGATTTGGGGAGGGTTTAAAAAAAAAATCCTAAAAGCCCATCTCAAGTAAGACTTCCATTATAATCTCAAGCAATGACAAGCTCACCGGTATGATAGATCTGAGGAGAGGAGGGAATCATTAATAGGGAGAGAATGGAGAGGAAGATTGGAATCTTCAGAGAGAGAGAGAGAGAGAGAGAGAGGAGGGAGGGAGGGAGACTGCTTGTACCGAGTGGAAAGAAGTGAGTGTAGGCAGCGGCGACAGTCTACGGAACAATAGATAACGGGCAGGCAGCGGTGTGTGCGGGAACGAGGACGAGGAAGACGAGCTGCCTTGGTCGTGGCCGACGAGATGCAGGGAGTCAGCATCTAGGTGCTCGAAGTGCATAAAGGAGAAAAAGGAAGCAAGAGGGAGCAGTGTCCTTGGCAGACATATGCAAGAAGTCAGCCAATCTCGGTGCTTTCGTCCGGCAATGGAGAAATGGAAGTTGGCGGGAGAACAAGGCGCTGAGGGTAAAAATAAGGGGAAAATGGAAGCATCGGCGGGAGAAGGCACGAGTAGGGGAAATTTTGAGCTCAGGGTTTCACGTGAGTTTCTCATTAAGGTGGCTGTCACATGTGCGTGCACACATGTTGGCCCCCTTTTGACCATCAACAATTTCAAATATTTAACTTAAGGATGTGTTTGGTCTGAGGTAAAATTTTTGATGAAAAGTTTTTGGGGTAGAAGTTGTCAAATTGATAAAAAATGATGTGATATAATAGGGGTAATGATGAGGAGTAAAGAGAATAAAGTTAAAATAGATAGGTTAGTTGTATGGGTAGTTGGGTAAAAATGATTGAAAAGTAGGGTAATTTGTATAGAAAAATGTGAAAAAAATAATTAAAAAATATAGTAGTTATGGAGAGTAAAAGTTTTGGGTTGAAAAGTTTTAGTTGACATATTTTAACCCCAAACAAACACACCCTAAGTAAATTATTTAGTAATTTATCAAAATTAATTAATCTATTATTAATTGATAGTCTCTTTCCTCATTCAATTTAATGATGGCATTCTAATTGAGTTCTTCTTCATTATTTCATTATTTTCTTCCCTTTTAATAATTTTAATCCATTAATAAATTTATAAAATTCCATAATTTGATAGCCCGAAACGTACATTTTACACGTATGTACCCCTGCTTAGGTAATTTGCAATCAAAATTATTTTGAGTGCAATTTGTAGCCAAATTTCAAACATTAGGAACTATACCCAATATGATTGCAATAAGTTGCTCAATAGCAAACAAGTAAAATTAGGTTGCAAAAATCCACTGGCAACCAAATATAGCAACCAAAATTACTTTGGTTACAATTTGTGTATAGATCTTACACTTTAGGAACCATACTTAATATGGTTGCAATAACCTTCTCAGTAGCAACCAAATGCAAATAGGTTGCAATTTTGCTATGAGTGAAATTTGTTATAGTGTGTATTTAACTTATGCATTAAGTTTTTATTATTTTTGGATATATTTATATATTTTTTATTTTAAAAATAATGACTAAAATATCCTTTTAAAAAATCAAAATAAATATATACATCTCAAAAAATGATAAAACTTTATTCATAAATTAAATATATTTAGATTAATTTTTATTAAAAATTTAAAATTAACTTTTGTAGTGGAAGTCTTAAAATTTCAATGCATCCGAATGAATTAAGCATTACACAATTTTGTTGGTAGTGTATATATTATTTGAACCTCGGTGAATCTCCAACAAGATAAGTCTAGCTTGATCAATGTGTGGTGCATACGTTTTTTGCTTATAATTCCTGGACAAGCACGATTGGCCCACCAACATAAAAGGAAAACATCAGTTGATCCGCACTCACTTTGTATTTATTCATTAAATTAAATAAGGGTAATTTTACAAATATATTCATATAGTTTGATCATAATTACAAATATATTTACATAATTGATGAAATTGTAAATAGTTTAACCATAATTACAAATATACTTATGTCATTACTATATCATCACGACGTGAGTATATTTATAAAAGTTTACAAACTATGTAAGTATATTTACAAAAACTAAATATATTAATTTAACTTTTGAAATTACAAATATACCCATATAATTTTAGTATCTTTGCAAATATACCTATGCTGTAATGGTCCAATAATGGTTCTATAACAGTGTCGATATATTTACAATTATAGTCAAATTATATAGCAGTAATTTACAATTTTTGAAACTGTATGGATATATTTGCAATTATAGTCGAACTAAGTGAGTGTATTTACAAATCATCCATTAAATAATTAAGTACAATTCAAAATAAAAAAGATTAAGTATATTCGTGAGTATAAAATTTAGAGATCCAAATGACACCCAAATTATCATTTTTTTATGGTGGATTTCAATCCTATGTAACCCTTTACATGAATTCGAATTCATGAAAATTCTTAATTTAGGGCTCACTTTGAAGATTATATAAAATCCTTATTCGTTGCTTTTAAAGTTATATATTTTATAAGAAAGCTAAGTTTCATCTAAATCAAGGGTGTGTTTGGCGCTGAGTATAAACTATTAACTTATAACTTTTTAATCTAAAACTTTTCACTTTCCACAACTTTCATATTTTTTAATCATTTTTCACACTTTCCTATACAATTACTCTACTTTTCAATCATTTCTACACAACTATACATAAAACTAACTTATTTATTTTAATTTTATTCTCTTTACTCCTCATCATTACCCCTATTATATCACATCATTTGACAACTTCTACTCTTTAAAATTTTTTATCAAAAGTTTTATCTATTCTCAAACACACCCCAAATGTATACAAAGTCTCATCTAAATAAATGATAACTCAACATGTGCATGATTTAAAATATTCTTCTTATGTGAATAAATGATATTATATATTATCATATCATTTTAACGAGTACAAAAAAAAAGTATAACCCACCCACAATCTGATTGAAATACTTTTTTATAACTATAATAAACCAAATAATGCTACACAATATAACTGATTAAATTCCATTTTCATGTCAAGGTAGCCACAAATGGAGAGGTTACGTGAAATCGATTTCACGAACCTTCTAATACTTTATACTCTCTGACACAATCAAATGCGAATATGACATTGGATTTGAAAGTTTTATGCAAATGTTTTGAAAACTCCAGTGACATTTTATTGCCCAGTTCATTTCAGGCTTGACCAGGTCAGCGGTTAGCAGGTGCTGCATGGATGTTGTTGGAGCGCTGGAGGCTGCTATCGCCTATGGTGGTTGAAGCAGGCAGGCAGGCAGGCGGCCATGGCCGATCCGTTGAGGACGCTGGTCGTATTCTCCCGTTAGCATACAACACTCAATGCTCCCGGGAGCATACATCCATTTTTAAAAAAAAAAAAAAATTTTACAAGATTATTAATCTAGGTGTATTTAATATGTGTATAAATTTTTACCATTTTTGGAGTATTTTAGATATTTATTTTTTATTTTTGAAAATCAGTGGCATTTTAGGTAATTTAAAATTACCTAAAACGCCACTGATTTTCAAAAATAAAAAATAAATATTTAAAATACTCCAAAAATTGTAAAAATTAATACAGACGTTAAATACACTTAGATTCATAGTTTGATAAAAAATTCAAAAAAAATAAAAAAATAGGTGTATGCGCCCGAGAGCATTGAGCACTGTATGCTCCCGGAGCATACGACCAGAACCCATCCGATGAGAAGATGCAGCACTGAAAATGGTGCTCGACACTGTATGTCCATTGGTATACATGTAACTGATGTGTAAAACATCTGGACCATTAAAATAAATGTATAATTTTACTTTATCTAACGCTAGTGAGATTATTTTATTTTACAAGTGTGTTTAAGAAGTGATAAAATTATTAAATTGAAAGATTTTTACATAAAAGTTTTTGAAATAGAAGAAAATAATATGATATGATATAAGTAACGGTGTAGAGTAAAGAGAATAAAAAACATATCGATTAGTTGTTTGAATAATTGTATAAAAATAATTAAAAAAATAAGGTAGCTAGGTAAGAATATTTAAAGAAACGATTAAAAAATAGAGTATTGATAATTCTCGAAATTTTGGTATGATTTTATAGTAAATTCACATCATTAAGTATAAAAATGTTAATTAAATATAGGTTTTAGGTGAAATTTAGTGAAAAGTAATTTTTCATAAAATCTTCAATTTTTCTATAAAATGGGTCATTTTGCAATATTTTTGAAAAAATATAAAGAGAATTACATATGTTAAATAAAATAAATGGGCTAAAAAATATCTTTGAAATATGCCTTAGTCTATTAATATAATGTTGACAAATTTAATTGGGTAAATCATAAGCATATATATTATTATAAATATATTTTAAAATATAAGTATAAACTAGGCCATTGTATACTTTAGTTAAAATGAATTAATAGTAAAACAAAAATTACGTAAAATAAAATGAATTCGAAAAGGGCTAAAAATTAAATTAGAAATCTTTACGAGCTTATTAAAACTATTTAACTAGAAATTATATATTGATATTATAATTTAAATCCAAATTCACATGTTGCATGTATATAGGTGATGTTGGACTGCCGGAGCATCTCATAGCCGTGCTCCACCATCCCCGATTTGCAGCAGCAGTAACAGCAAGAACCCACCGACGGGCTCTTCAGCAGCCCCCTCACCGCCGAATTCCAGCCCGTCCAGCAGCTTCCAAATCCAACCCATCAACTGTCGATAGCAGCTTTCGAAAATTTCGGTCAGCCATTTGCAGCACAACCAACGGCAACCATGATTCGGCATGGCTTGGTGATTCGCCAGCCGTAAAACCCAAAAAAACAACGCAATTAGCTGTCCAAGATTTCGGCCATGTAAAATCAGACGGCAGCCAAAACCGACCAACAGCAGCCCCGTTCATCTTCCAAGCAATTTTTCCATCGGGCAACATCTCTTTTGCATCAAACCATCCAACACCTATTTCCGGCAGCCACCAATTTCAGCAGCAAACAACCTCGATTGAACCACCTGCCGACAGCTGCCCCCTCCCATTTTCTTCTCCGGCAATCAATTTTGGCAGCTGCACCCAAATCAAACCAGCCTGCACCGTTAATTACAGCAGCCCGTTTTAACAGCAGAAAATTCAGTAATCTGCAGTTCAGGCGTCTGCTTTTCCGATTTCATCAAGCAGATGGCCAAAAAAAAAAAATGGGCAGCTAATTTTCGATTAGCCAATACCCATCTTCCTCCGCCGTCTTCCCCAATCCACCCCAAGGCAGCAGTGCTGCTCCAAAAGAACAACGCCCATGTAGCTTCTATTTTTCCGGCGACGTCAAAGCCCCTGTTCAGCTGCGGTCTTTGCCGCATCAATTTGCCTTCATACTGATTTCAAGCAGCCTGTCTGATTCATTCTCCGCACGAGCAGCCGGCGTTGAACAATCATCTCCAACGGCCAACAGTCGCCTCCCACCGCATATCAGCTATTCTGATAGGCTACGAGCTCGCACCACGGAAATCCCAAGATTTGAGTCCAAGCAGTGTCGACAGTAGCATAACGCAAATGGCAAAATGTAGTGATCAACTGCACAAGCAGAAATGACATGGGCGAGCAATTCAAACAAAGCCGTGAAGGCAGGAGAGAAACGCAAAGGAAGAGGCAATCGCTGGAATCCCACGTGCATGGAAAAGCTTTTCCTACCACTCCTTGTGAGACCTATTAATCAAGTGTGCGCCAGCAATAAAATTCTTAGGGTGGAGATTCGCTCTTTGATTTAAGTAATATAATTTTTATTTTTTGCTTCTTAGTTTATTTTCAGTGTCTTGTAGATATTAATGTTGCAATTAGTTTATTTTCAGTGTCTTATAGTTGTTAATGTTGCAATTTTAATTCTTAGATTAAATTTACTGTTTTATTTAATACTTTTTAATTTTTAGATTAAATTTAATACATTTTTTCCTCCTTTTATAGTTTAATTTCTATAGTTTTTAATTGCTTTCTTAGAGTAAATTTAATTTAGTTATTGTTAATTAATTGTAATTTCTTCTTTTTTCTTTTTTCTTCTCTTCTCTCTTTAACTCTTTTATTCTCTACTTTCTCTTCCTTTTCTCTCCTTCTCATCTCGCTGTCTCTCTCTTCTTTCTTCGCTTTCTCTCTCTTCCTTCTTTCTCTCTATGTTCTCTCTATTCTTTCTCTCTTATCTCTCTCTCTCCTCTCCATATTAATCTTAAACAATTCAAAACTTTATTATCTTTTTATGTATTCGACCCAACTCACCATTATTCTACGTTATCTTTCATATAGTGTTCGCTTTAATATGTTTCGTTTAATTTAATTAAATTAGTGATTATAATACTTTTTATGACAAGCACTTGGTTCACATCAAGTATTATAGAGAGTAAAAAGTTTTAGATAGAAAAATTTTTGATGTCGCCAAATATGCCTGATGTCCTAAAATAATGCATGTTAATCCAATTTACAATAAATACAAAATATGTTATGAAAATGTATTTTTATGAAAATAACACATAAAACCTTTATTTAAATTCTGCTTTCATTCATTATATGAAAATAATGCTTAGGTATGTGAATAATCGTCCTTTAATAACACTTTTATCATTGGAGCATTTTCATTTTTTCAAAAAAAAAACCTAACAAAAGTGATAAGTCTACAATTTTAAATAAATTATCTAAACGTACTTCTAATATCCTTAAAAACTAGTGATACTGGAAATCATATAACTTTTTCAGAGTTGGCATATGCACTTACAAGGTCCAACTGAAATTGCAGCACACCGCTTAGGATTAAAAAAGTGAACGCTTCTCTAAAACCCCTTTTCTATGAAACTCCTATCCATTTTTAAAATCTTAATAGTTTATAGAAAATCTATTCTATCTATTGTATTTAACATCATTTATAGTATCTTGGAAACCCTTTTATTTTTTAAATTTCACTGTATATAATTCTCATCTATAAATGTATAAAATCAACATAATAAAATAGTTGAATATTAAAATATCAACTTTAAAGTAGGTTTTTCAATATCTAAACCATCTAAAATACCAATAATATATAGATAAATGATGCTATAAAGTATTGTTACATTATAATAAATGTGTGAATGGATCTAAGTGTTTTTCATAATTTACACACAAATGTACATATTTTTTAGCAAATGCAGCCTATCCACATATTGAATTGGGATGAAACTTGGTCTTCTAACTAAACAAATGGTGTATACTATAATGAATAAATTAGATTTTCCATCAAAAATCAACATTTCAAAAATGAAAAGTATTTTACGAAATCACTTCTATAAAACCCAGTTTCATAGTAGTATTTCCGGATTAAAATTTTTTTTAAATGATAAAAAATACTCTTATGAATAAATAAAATTACGAAATATAAGAAATTAACTTTAAAATATAAAAATTAATTTTTAGAAATATTCCTCACATTAATTAGATTTGTGTAACGTGAGAAGTATTTTTGAAAATAAAATTGTTATTAATGCAAGGAATTTTAAAAAATAATTTTTTAAAAATTCAAAGGTATTTTCTTGTGTTTTTAATTTTATTTTTTGCATAAATATTTTCATAAAATTTAAACCTTAGTGATATGCAAGCAATTATAAGCTACGGATGCAAATTTTACAAAATTCCTGATATGCTTTAATTTTGACTAAACTTGCAGGAACCAATGCAAAAATCTCTTATTTGAATGTATAAAATATAATGATATTAAATCTGATATAATATTTAAATTAAAACAAACAAATTACCACAACGCCTTTCTTGGTGCCCACAAAATGGGCCGGCCAGACTTCGATTTTTCCTGCCTGTGCGCAGGTATTTTAGCATCTTGCATGCGCGTGGGTTTTACAAATTTATATTTACAAATAGGGTAATTTGCATATATATATATTCACATAATTTGATGCTAATTGCATATATATATACATAGTTTCTTGAAATGCATATTATCCTCACATAGTTTCACTAAAATTAAATCGCGTATTACCTTCACGCCGTTACCTACTACTAATATCGGACGTGATATTTTGAAAAATGACGAAAATACCCTCATTGGTATACATAGTTTAATGGGGGTAATATGCAATTTTGGTGAAACTATGTGGGGTGATATGCAATTTGTGAAACTATTGATGATGACATTTTCGTCATTTTCCAAAATATCATGTCAGATATTAACCGCGGGTAACGGCATAGGAATAATATGCAATTTTGGTGAAACTATGTAGGGGTAATATACATTTCGTGAAACTACGTGGGTATATATGCAAATTACCCTTACAAATATTCAAGGTTAAGTACACATGTACTTAATTATAATATTAGTTGTAACATTTTATAAACACTAATAAAGAAACAAATTAATTATGTTTAAACGTTGACTCGTGTCTTGTCAAATGAACCCAAATAGTGGATGTAGCCGAAATTATTATTATTATTATTTGCAATAAAAATTAAAATATAAATAGTTATATCAAATAATAATTTTTTAGTTGCATATAATATTTAACATGATAGCATTTGCCACCATACTCAAACAGCAAGTATTTGACGTCGTCAAATAAATATAAGTGCAGTCAAATCCATTTATACGCAGAAAAATTTATGATTTTTGCATAAGAATTAGCAGTTTTTAATTAGGGGTGCAACTCGGGCTCATAAAACTTAGGTTTACTACAACCTTAACCTTAACCCTATTTATAAAACCTTAACCCTAACTCTAACCCTGACCCTATTTGTAAAATCTAAAATTTTAACCATATTTTTGAAAATCGAGTTCGTGTTGAGTTTCAAGTTGAAATTTATATTGATGAATTTATATTTTATTTAAGAGTAATGGATTTAGAATTTCATATAAATATATAATAATAACAAATAATTTAAGTAAACATAACAGTATATAGTGAAACTACAAATTTTTTAAAAAATGGCAATATAAAGAATATTACTAGAAAAATTTTAACATAAAAAATAATATTAAAGGTATAAAATTAGTGAATGTAAAAGTAAATGATAGAAGATGAATGATTAAATGCTTATGTAAGCATAGAAGCCTCTATACTTAACCTTTGTTTTCTTAATTTAAAAATATTTTTTGAAGAATCTAAACCATTTATCATGTTTATCCATATGTATTTATTTATGTTTCATCTAAACCATTTAGGGGAATTTGCGCCATACCCCATTTAAGTTGCATATTAGCATTTTAGACCCCGACGTTTGTGTATTAGTATATTGACCCTAATAAGTTTCATTTTTTGCATTTTAAGCCCTCCGCCCTAATGTCGCCTGTAATGCACTGTCTAGTCGTGTGCAATGACGAAAATACCCCTCAATAAAAAACAAAATACACCCCTCAATATGCATTTTCTCATTTATGTTTGTTGCTTACATTATCTTCCATTTCAAGATCTTCATTTTCTACATTAATGTTGGTGCTAGTTAGGGCCGTGGTTTTGTTTTTGTTGATGGGTATTTTTGTCATTGCACATGACCAGACGGTGCGTGACAGACGGTGTTAGGGCGGAAGGTTTAAAATGCAAAAGATAAAACTTATTGGGGTCTAATATGCTAATGTGCAATCATCGGGGTTTAAAATGCTAATACGCAAACTTGAGAGGGTATGACGCTAATTTTTCAACCATTTATCATGTTTATCCATGTGTATTTATTTATGTTTCTAAAACTTTCATGCATTGAAAACTTTTATATACTATATTGATACTATACATTTTTCAAAATTTTTAGTGATTAGATATTCACTCTTAATATGTACTATTTTTCACAAGATGTATATTTTCAATAAAAATTATTTTTGGTAGCATGATAAAACAAGATGTACTAAACATCATCAATGATTTAGATTTTAAAAATTATATTTTAAAATTCAAAATTGAAGAGTAAGTATGGAGGCTTCTATACTTGCATAAGTATTAGGAGTGCAACTCAGGTCGGTTCGGTATTAGTAATAGTCTATCCTACTTACCTTATTTTCAAAAAGTCTACCCTATCCTACCTGCTTATAAGGTTGGTTTCTACTATACCCTACCCATACCATGGAGTCAATTTTTGTTCCGTTTCCAATTCCAAATTGGTTCCTATAATAATTAATGTGACATGTGAAAATTTATTTTTTGTGTTATTTTAAATAATATAAAGCAAGATCATTTACATTTTAAACTTTACAGTTTATAATTAATTTGATTTTGTTGTTATTTACATCTATTTCCACATTCTTTATAGCCTTGTTGTCCATATTAATAATCACAAATTTATACTATGATCATCCGTCATTACAAATACAAACCCTATACAATTTATAAAAAAATAAATAAGAAAATCAAATTAACAATAATTTATTAGTCAATAGGGGATATAAACTATTATATATTTATTTATATACACATATTTATAGTTGTTTATATATTAGGATGCTTATGTGGGTACCCTTCCGAGTCAGTTCCGGGTACCAACATATGTACTTTACCCAGTGTTATTAAAATCGGACCGGACCGGCCGGTCCGACCGGTCCGACCGGGAACCGGTCTCGTATCCGGTTCGAATACTAGCGGTTCGGTTCAATTAAGAAAAACCGCTTGAATCGTCGAACCGACGGTCTAACCGGAAAGGCTGGTCCAACCGGGTTCGACCGGTTCAACACTCCCGCGTCGTCTTCCTCGCGAGTCGCGACACGCCGGACGCCACCCCTGCGCTGCCTGTCAGCCCGAGCCTCTTCCTCGTGTCCGCCCGCCCGTGCCATTGTCGCACGCACTTTCACCGTCCGCCGGGAAGTCTCGCCGTCTCTGACTCTCTGGTCGCACCCACTGCCGGCCCCGTCTTCGTCCTCATCGCCGTTAGCGTCCGCCAACGCCGCCTCGTCTTCCTCGCGACAGTCGCCCCTGTCCTCGCCGAGACCAGCAACCGAAATACCAGCAGGCGAAACAGCAGCGACCTCCATTTTCGGCGACCAGCAGGCTGCCCCAAAATCGATTTTTGCACAGCTGCAGAGCCGTCACCCTCCATTTTCTCTCAGCAGACGCAAAATTGGAAGGAGCACGCTCTTAGGGAGTGACGCCAAAAACGGAAAACCCATTATTGTGCCAACCTGCTCGTCGATCATCCACCTTTCTCGTTTTCCCTTTTTCCATGTCGATGCAGAAGCCATTAGCGACCTTGCGAATGGGAGGAGAAGAGGAAAAAAAACTTTTGGTGGTCCAGTGGACCATTGAATTCGTGTATACACAGATCGTTATTTGCAATATAGAGCATTCAAAATAATTTTATAAAAATTCCTTAATAATCTAATAGAATCTCCAAAGTTATGTAAATATAATTTTTGTGTAAAAAATTTAAATATCACTAAATATTGCATCAAAACCTCAATTTCAATATAATTTCTCTTAAAACAAAGTGAAAATGATATAAAATAACTACAAAATGATGTAATTTTCAATAAAGTTTTTATTTAATAAAAATATTAATTCAATTAATAATATTCTATTTTTAAATTGACATTATCTTCCATAAGATATGAATTATTATAATCACATGTATCTTTATACCGACGAGTAATAAATAAGAAAATTAGATTTTAGGTGAATTTCTTAGTACCTAGGACGATTTATGTGCAATCTGGAAATTTATTTTTAATATTTTATTTATGTCATAAAATTTGAGTGTCTCTTAAATGTCGTTAGATGCTGTTAGATTAAGGTAGATTTCATTAAATTATATTATCTGGGTTTTAAGTTCTATAATTAATGTATAAATGACCTTATAAAGAGCTGAAGATCATATTACATGTGCTAAATTAGGATTAACTTATTGATATTAAAAGCTAAATGCTGTTAGATATCGTTAGATTTGGTTAGATGCTGTTAGATGTCGTTAGATGTTGTTAGACGTTGTTGGATAAGGTAGATTTAATTAAATTTTATTATCTAAGTTTCAAATTCTGTAATTAAAGTATAAAAAAACTTATAAATGGCTCATAATCATATTATAGATGTTAAATTAGGATTAACTTATTAATATATTTACTTAAAATTTAAAAATAATTTAATATTTATGACATCACAAATATGTCATGCTGACGTCACCGGTTCGAACCAGACCAGTTCCTTTACCGGTTCAATCACCGGTTCGGTTCTGACAACACTGACTTTACCCTTACCCTATTTAGATGGTCGGGTAATAATTTCTATCATATCAGTACTCATGGGTAAAATTTTTTACTCTACCCTACTCAATTTAGGGTCGGGTCTATGGGTACCCATGAGTACCCTATCCAATTGTACGCCTAATAAGTATTGAATCATCTCTTATGATGGAAATAAAAGACAAATATAAATAAAAATAATAAATTTTATTTATAATATAATTACAATATGTCAAACATGTATTTAAATATAAATATAAATAACATAAATATGAAAAATATAAAGAAATATTGTTTAAATATTATGTATATAATATATTTTATAATAAACGCAAATAGGAAATCGAGTTTGGGTTCGGGTTCACTTGAACCATAACCCTATCATATTTATAAATCGGATTCTTCGAGTCGGGATGGAAAAAACAAGTTTAAACACCGTTAGAAATCTGGTTTGGCGGGCCAAGTTCTGGCTCAACCGGGCCCAAATTGCACCCCTACTTTTTATAACATTTGTGGTAGTGTTAAACAAATTTGCAACTCTTTTTTCTTTTCTTTTTTTCAACCATATATAGCTTTTAGATTGCAAAAGAATAATATTATATTCCTGTAGTATTATTGTGAAAAGATATATTATACAAAATCAAAATATTCTAAAAATTAATTCAAGACAATTTTAATAATTGAAATGTTTGCGCACCAATAGAAGGAGTGGGCCTAGCGCTAGCAAGCATGTCGGTTAGTCAAGCGCCAGCTTTTTTTTTAAAAAAAAAAATTCTGACAAGGACATATGTCAGCAACTTAGCATGCAAATATATCCTCGTATGCAATAATGGTGCCAAGCCTACACGAGGATGCAATAAAATTAACTAACCGGACCGAAAGTTGGCCATGTATCTTCCAAGTCCGACTGGATAAGTGAAATTTTCGTGATTAGATAAGATGGGACGTGATACGTGCACACTCAGGTGTAAATATTTATTTTTTAATATTTTTTTGGAATATTTTTTAGAGAACGGTTAACTTAAATATATTTAACATATGCATCGGTGTTTAGTATTTTTGGATATTTGTAGATATTTTTTTGAATTTTTAAACTCAATAGCATCTTTAGTAATTTATTACTATTTAAAATTACTAAAAATGCTATTGATTTTAAAAAATCAAAAAATATCTAAAAATGATAAAAATTCATATACATTTTAAATACACTTAAATTAACAGTTCTATAAAAATTTTTAAAAAATTAAAAATAGATTAAATGCACTCGAGTGCACCGACCCTAAGTGCATTGAGGTGCATTTAAGCATATCCTAGATAAGGTCATGTATCATGATCTAAGTCTAATTAAGACTGATTGTTTGACTTATTCGTGATCGGTACCGATTGAAGTTCCTAATTAAGTTGTACCATTTTCTAACATGGGGGTTGATCGGCCAGCCTAAAAAACATTTTTTATTTTCTCAGTTTTTTCATTAACATGCTAAGTGAAGTGCATTTAATCCATAAACTAAAATTTATCATTTTTAGATATTTTTTAATATTTTTATTTTAAATACAGTGATATTGTCGTAATTTACAACCCTTTAAAAATTAAAAATAAATGCTAAAAAATATTGACAAATGATAAAACTTGTTTCTATATGAAAATATACTTAACATGTTCATGAAAAAAATAAAAAATATATTTTTTAGTTCGGCCCGAGTAAGGCCTAACTTAAGTAGGCCTAATTTGATCATTCTCCTTTTAATATATTTACATTTTTATTTTTAAATATTGGGGGCATTATGGTAATTTTTCACTATAATGCACTCGTATTTAAAAATAAAAATATAAACATATCCAAAAATAATAAAACTTAGTTTATGAGTTAAATATACCTAATATAACATATTTATTAAAAAATTGATTTTGTAGCCAGCCGGAATGCTAAAGAAAATCCCCTCATTTGCTAAATGTCGTAAATGTATTATAGTTTTATTAAAACAGTCTTAATTCAGTGGGTAATATAGTTATAAACAGTTGATTTGATCATTAAATAAAGCCTCTTAAAGATTTAAAAAAGTTTAATTAATTAACAGACGACTATAATATGTGTGGGCTTTAAGCTTCAAAGATTATTAGCGCACATATATTGAGGAAACTGATTTCATGCACCCAGGTGCAATTAGCATCGGTGCACCCGGGTGCATTTAACTTTTTTTTTAATATTTTTTTGAATTTTTTTTACAAGATTGTTAATCTAAATGTATTTAATATTTGTATAAATTTTTACGATTTTTAGAAATTTAGAAATATTTGTTTTTGATTTTTAAAATTACTAAAAATGTTACTGATTTTAAAAAATCAAAAATAAATATCTAAAAGACTCTAAAATGGTAAAGATTGATACATATATTAAATACACTTAGATTAACCATCTTGTAAAAAAATATTAAAAAAATATTAAAAAAATAAATATTTGCAACCGGGTGCACCAAGCTAAGTGCACCCGAGTGCATGAAATCAACTTCCTACAAATATCGACATCTAATTAAATTTGACAACTACTTCATGCTTTTCTACCTAAATTTTACACCCTGAAATAAAAAATTAATTCAAAATACAGAACTGTCTGCCTGAAGGTTTTAAAAGGATTGATTAGCGAATTTAATCATGAACACTTGAATCGTCTGGAGAGGTGCAGCAAAAGGCCGAAATTTCATCATATAAAAATCTCTCTTTGTTAATTATCTGAAAGAATATTACTGCAGCACCCATCGTCAATGGCAGAGCCTCTTTTGTTGACGAAAAACCGTGGAATTTATTACAGAAGATGCAGATGATATTCAATTTCAACCATTTACAGGTTGAAAGGTGAAAAAGTGAGACGAAGGAAGAAGAAGTTTTTGAAGGTACGTTGCACAGGACTTTTCTTTAGTTAATCTCATTAAATTTATAATATATGAAACTTATAACTTAGATCCAAGACATAAATGATATTTATAGCATAGTTATTAAGTATACTAAGTGTTATTAAAAGTTTTGGCGAGATAATTTTGTTAATTTCAGAAAATAGTAGCAAATAACAATGGAAAATGCCTTACCGTTAAAAAACGTATTTCTAAAAATAATTAGAGATTTGCCACCGTACAATAGTAATATAATCATTTTTTAGCCTTTCTACAAAATTTCAATTCAATGGGAGTTATGGATTTTTAGATATAGTGATTTTTACGAAGAATTTGGAGTGGTGATTATGTATTTTAAGAGTAAAAACACAAAAAAAAATTATAAGAAAATACATATGCGAAATACTAATCTGACCCATCACCAACATTCTTTGAGTAATTTTACAGTGTGTATGATGAATGAATTTAGTTAAAAATTAGTTTGGATAACTATTTGCAGAGATATTTAATTTAACCCTTTATTAAACTCTTGATGTTAAATCTGATGACTCTTGATGTTAAATCTGACGATAGAGGCATTATTTTGAGAAATAGACCGTCCAAATTAGAAAACAAAATTTTGAAAGCTTACTTGTAAAATTTCATATTAAATGGAGTCTCTATTAAAAGATTTATATTATTTTATACAGAAAAGGTGGATCATCAAAATAAAAATAACAATAATAAATAAAAAAACAAAGCTCCTGTACATGTGGGCTAGGACCATCTCAACATGTAGCCCAGAAGCTAAGCCTACTAGTAAAAGCTCATAAGCCAAATCCATAGAAACTAAACCCAAATTACAAGAATTCAGCTAGCCCAACACCCAACCCACCAGTATGGCCCATATTTCGCGGCCCACCGATGACCAGCTGTTGGCATTGGTATTGACGGCCGGCCAACCAATAAATTGTAAAAAAGAATCAAAAGTATGACAAATAGAAAAATTTTAAAAATTCTGGAAAATTAAATTAAGTATTTAAAGATATAAATGAGTCCAAATTTGTGTTTTTCTTAAAAATAATAAGAAATAAAGTTGTTTAAAAGTAGAATAATATAAAAATAAATAAGAAAAATGAAATTTTGACCAATAAGATTATGAAATTTTTTGGAAAAGTCATAAATGAAAATTTAAATAATATTTATTAAAAATGAGGTGAAATAATGAACATGTTATGATGAAAATTAGGAAAGAGACTTGAGGTTATCTCAAGATATTGAAAAAAGAGTTTTAAAACTTACTTAGAGATAAATAAACTTTTACCAAAACACGACTTTGAAACTAATATGTTGAATATTATGATTCGCTATGAAATATGATTATTTATTAAGTTTGGAACTTTCTTTCAAGTTGATTTATTCAAATATAAGTATGATTATTTCAAAATATTCATAAACTTGTTTAGTAGTAAATCTAAGTAGTGCATTGGTCAATATGAATGAGAAAGACGCATACTTGCTTATTGGCTTGCTGCCAAGTAGTACAGTAGTTTGGTAGTACCTGAGCAGTGACATCAAGACTACAAAAGAAGATGAATTAGTTCACAAATGTATAGTATGACTGCACAGGAGTACAAATAGATGATAATGTCTATAGTGTGAATGCACAATTTAGAATGAACATATGTATGCACATGCATAAAGATGTTTAACTTTTCATTAATTAGAATTTGTTGTGTATAAAAGATAATATAGATGTTATGTTTGTTTTTAAAAATCAAAACAATTGCAAAAAATAAAGTAAAAAAATTATTTACTTACTGAGCTTCCAACTTACATAGTTTTGTTTTCAATGAAAATGCAATGATACAATACTAAACTAGAGTCTCTATCACCATGGGAAAAAGATAAAACTAACAGAACAAGAGAAAAAGATGAAACTAGCAGAGCAAAGGACAAAAAAAATTTAAATTTTACTGAAAATATCTTATAATACTTATTTATATTAATAATAGATATCAAATATGTATAATAACTCTATGAATAGTAAACTTGAGATGTATTGGTTAAATTTATATGATTTTGCATCTTTGTATTTTATTTCCATGTTCAAAGATTTTATTTATCACAGTATTCTCAATGTTAACTCAGTTGACCCTATCTGTGACACTTCGATAATTATTTTAAAAAATCTCTCCTACCAAGAAAGTGACTTTCGATTTTCAAATGGATGATCATTCAATACTTCTATAAGCGTGAGTCTCTAAGCTTACCTTGTTTAATTACCTTAGCTTTTTAATTTTAAAATATATTTTTTAAATCTAAACAACTTATTGCTTTATCCATGTGTGTTTATGTACTATTCCAAAAATTATATCAATTGAAAACTTTTATATATTATATCCATATTACACATTTTTCAAAATTTTTAATAATGATATATTTACTTTCAAAAGGTGCTATTTTTTAAAACATAAAATATTTTATTAAAAATATCTTTAGTAGCATGTTAAAATAAGATGCATTAAAGGTGATAAATGATTTAGATTTTAAAAATATTTTTATAATTAAAAAGGTAAGAATATAGACTCCATGTTTATAATAACCATTGAATCATTATCCTTTAAAAATTTATTTTGATATTCTTGTCAATCATTTCCTACCCAAGTCAACTGCAGGGATTCTATTGCATATTGTTGACCATTATAAAGTAAGTTTTCCATAATTTTTTTTGAAGTTCTCCATAATTTTTAATGTTTACCTATCTTTGTTTGTGATAAACATTGCACTATTATAATAATATAGTCTCAAAATGCATTTACAAGATGCATTCGTACATGCTGACTATGCAGTTTTGATGCTCTAGCTTTTAGCCTTTGAGTGGACTTATATTTGACGATTTTGTATAGTCTACTTGAATTGAATTGATGAGTTGCAACTTTTATTGTAGCCAAGTTGAGTCAACTCATTTTTATGAGTCGACTTCTTCTAGATGCAATATTGTTATCAAAATATCTATATTACAGCTATTGAAAAATTTTTATTTGTTTAGTAGCTTGTGTTAATGGCATCGTTTAGAAGGCAAATTAGGTAAACTTACAGGGTTTAAAAAGTAAATATGCAAAATTCATAGGTTAAAAAGAAAATATGCAAAGTTAGAGGGATTAAAATGCAAAAGACCTAAGTATTTCATGTTTCAACATGGGACATACCTGCTAAGTAACCTACTTAGGATCGAATGCATTTTATGTTAATTAATCTTTGTTTTTATACAAGACATGTTTGCTGCAGGAGCCGGTTCAACATCCGTTGCTTTGGAATGGACAATGACAAAGCTGATGAGAAACCCAAAAGCAAGCAAAAATTACAGGAGGAAGTGAGGGGGGTGGTCTGCAGCCAATTCATGGTGACAGGGGATGATCTCCATCAAATGAAGTACTTGAAATCTGTCGTCAAGTAGTGCTTGAGAATGCATTCTCCTATTCCTCGTCCTAAGACAGACAATTGAAGAGGTGAAGATTGATGGGTACAACATTCCAGCCAAAACATCCGTCCTCGTCCATGAATGGACCATTCGAATGGGCCCCAAATTCTGAGAAAACCTAGACGAATTCTGACCTGAGAGATTCTTAAGCAGCAGCAGCAGCAGCAGCAGCAGCAGCGATAGAAACAACTATAGACAAGTTGACTTCAGAGTTCATGACTATGAGCTCATCCCTTTTGGCGCAGCCCACCGAGGTTGCCCTGCAATCCGTTTTGCAATAGCAACCATCGAACCGTTGCTTGCTAATCTCGTCTACCATTTTGATTGGGAGATGCCCGAAGGCATAAGCAGAGAAGATGTGGGCATGAATGCGGTATCAAGGAGGCTTACAATTCAGAAGAAGGAAGCTCTATTATCGCATGAAATGAGTGTTTACACGTTTTATTAGGAATTCTTTTCCAAGGGGTGCTTTTAATTTTCATGTGTGCTTTAATTAGAGGTTGAACAATCTTATTCCTTTATATTAGATATACCGTTTATAAAAATGAAACTTTCAGAAGTTAATCAGACAATGGGTACATAGACATACATTAAGTCACATTGGGACTAATTGGTTTTTTTTTTTACTTGCGAAATGTACATTTCTATGCATCAAAGTGGTGATTTTGATAAGAGTTCTGATTTTATCATTTTAGACCGGTCCAAAAATATATTTTTAATTTTTTTTTTATAAACATGTTAATATAGTTGTATTTAACCTATAAATCAAATTTACTATTTTTGAGAATATTTAAGTCTAAATTAACATGTTTATAAAAAAATGTTAAAAAATAAAAATAGAGATTTTTGGAACGGTCTGAAGTCACCGGATTTCAGACCGGTTAAGAAGATCAACCGGCTTTTGATAGTCCATCTAATTTCAATATTCATGTAGACCGAGGCGACTAATATATGGAAAAGGTAGGTTTCATGGTGACGTTTGTAATCAGGGTGCAAGCTTAGCTACATTTGTATTGTCAACTCTCAACATGTGAGTGAAAATGGCCTATGAGCTAGTGCACATTTTTCATAAACAGTACCACAATCATGAACGCTGCTTCTGTTACTGCAAAAAATACATGCCTTCCATTCCACAATTGCTTGAAATTGCGATTTCCGAAGCAGCGGGGAGAGATAAGTAGCTCTGACCATTCACTTGTCATTCTCCTCCCCAACCCCACCGTGTCAACAAAAGAAAACAGTCCAGCCACCTTCCACCTTCTCCTTTCAAGCTGCCCATCATCGTCAACCTCCACCAGTTCGTCCACCTTCCCACCCCTCCCCCAAATACAGAGCCCTCATGTCCTTGAAACTCGGCCATGCAGCCGCCATCATCTTTTCCTCCGCCGACATGGCACGAAAGATCATGAAAGCCCACAATCTCGCTTTCTCCAGCAGGCCGCCTAATCTCATGGCCGAGAAGCTCATACATGTAAAGGACATTTCTTTCTCTCCTTATGGTTAGCATTGGAGGCAGGCTAGGAAGATTTGTGTGATGAATATGTTAAGAAACATGATTTGGGTTGATATGGATCATAACAGAAGCACGCACAATAAAATAAAATCAAAGAAATAGTAGTAAAATCACACACAAGAAGATATCAAAATTTATATAGAAAACCCTTCAAACTAAGAAGTTTCCCAAGGGAGAGAGACAATGATCCGCTATGATAAACGGGTTACAGAGATACACACTGGAATATCTAACACATATTCTTTGGATGTCTCATACACACCCAAAACAAGAACACTAATAACTCTCTTTTTCACGCCTCAACAGGACACCTCTCAAGGCTCTATTGAGTCTTTGATTGATTTACCTGTAAATAGAACTCCTATAGCTATTACGCAATACAAATACGCAATACTAGTCTCACACAACCAAACTATGCAAAATACGCAATCCCAATCCTAGCAGAATACAAGACACACTTAACAAATGTCCATCTTGGCTTGAATTTTGCGTACATTGTGTTCAATCTCCATCATACATCAATCTTGCACTCAATCATGTATCAGCTACAAATAAAATGAACTGCATTCCATTTTCCAACCCCATTGCATTCTCAAGACTCCTCAGGTTCTCCACGACCCAATGTCAATGCATTCTTAGGATCTTATAGCCACCGTCCATTGAGTAACTCAGGAAACCAATCTAACTCACGTGCCTTCCATGCATCCTCAACATCAGCACAATCATAGACTATTATACTATATCTGCTCATGAGTTGTTGCTTCAAAACATATCGAACTTGATTCTTCCTGATCAACCTTCAATCTACGTGATCCAACGTGACCACGTCCAATGATGTAGAATCCTCTTAATCTACACCTCATCTTATTCAGATATCCACATTAATGCAGAACATCCGTGATTGCCTGAAATTCACTCGCTCCACCTTAATTTAAACCACCTATCAAATCCCACATAATCGAAGCAAAATCTGCCCAAACAGACATCACCATCGCATCTAGAGCACCTGAAAACATAGAAATCTCTTACTTAAATCATGAAAATCTGACTCCGGGAACATCCAATCAGAGCCGCATAAGCCAACTTTCTGTGCGCCTCAATGCATTAAAAAAATAATCTTTCTTTCTTCCGGTGACTTCTCTTCAAACAAAAAACTCATCTCATGCTTGCCTCCTCTTCCATGCACGAACGCCCAGACTGCCAAATAGTTCGATCTGCTTCTTTTGGAGGAGCCCTTGCCGGATTCCGTCGTCGGCAACTTGTTTGCCGTACCTAAACACTTTTAGGTCGCTGAAAAATCAGTTGCCGTTTTCACTATCATCAGCAAAACCCATCTACTGTAGCCACCAGATCTGTGCCGCTACCACCAACATAGCCATGGCATGATCTGTCGGTTCGTTCTCTGTTACCAGTAAAACCCGTGGCCTCCTTCTTCTTCACAGCCGGTGATCTGACCGCTTCTCTATTACAAGAAAACCTAACGCCAAAACACACCGATGCCTCTTTGCCGGTACTGCTGCGTCCGCCATCCAAGATCTAACGGGCTGCTGAAAAACACACAAAAAATCACAGATCCGCTGCTGCCACATCATGGCCATCCAACCACCACGAAATCATGTGCCTTCAGAAAATCACCGAATTGATCTTACCTTCAAAACCCTTGATCCAACACAGAAAATACTTTCCGAATCATAAATCTATCACCATATCTCTGATACCACTTGTTAGAAAATGTGATTAGAGCTGAGACGGATTACACTAAAAGTACACACAATAAAATAGGATGAAAGAAATAACAACAAAATCACACACAAGAAGACATCAAGATTTATGTGGAAAATCCTTTAAATCAAGAAGAGAAAAACCGCGGAAGAGAGATAACGATCCACTATGATAAATGGGTTACAAAGATACACATAAGAATATCTCACATATATTCTCTGGATGTCTCATACATATCTCAAACAAGAACACTCTGATAACCCCCTCTCTCATGCCTCAACGGGAGACCTCTCAAAGCTCCATTGAAGCTCTAATTGATCCACTTATAAATAGAACTTCTATAGCTCTTAGGTAGTTCTAATACGCAATTTTGGTCTCACACAACTAGACTACGCAGGATACGCAATCCCAATCTGAGCAGAATACGAGACGCACCTAACAGAATCTTACTGAGACCATGATCTCACTCACCAACAATGCACTTGGTAGCGTCATGGATATGAGGGTGGATATGAACTTGAAGGAGTCGGATAATCTTCTAAGTTCTAGCTAGCATTATGAAGGACCATGAAGTGGGAAGAGAGAGGATGACGACAGTCATGAGGGCGTCAAGGATTTTGTGGATGTGTTGTTGCAACTTCATAACAAACGCTCAAAACCATTGTCATGGTAATGTCCAACCAATTATATATATATACATACATACATACATATATATGAGAAATATTCAAGTGCAGCTTCATTGCGTCATAATTACGGTGCAGTTATCTCAAAATGGGCCCCATATGATCATAAAATTATAATTTACTCCACTCATTGTATTTAGAATTATATATTCTATTACCATACCAATTTTCATCCCAATTGAATATGTGTATGGAATCCATATGAAAATAGTACAAATTCAATATAATAAAATAGTTTAATGTAAATAACAACTTTAAAGTTGTTTTTTAATGATTGTATAAAATATCAATACATTTAAGTACATGTAGGGTCCATTTTGGGTCAAATACACCGTTAATTATGGTGCAGCTTCGCTGCTAAGAAAAATTATATATATATATATATTCCTTTTCTTGATTTTTTCTATGAGGTCCATTGGCTAGGACTTGCCAGGACACTACTTGCATAACTAGCCATTGGATTAGGGAAGATTTCAATTGAGGATCTGATGGAATTCTGAGAATATGGATTACACCAGAGAAGAGCCACGCATGATTTGAACTTAGCAGCCGTTTCTATAGGCAGGCTTTACAGCTCATTCAGATCCCCTGCAAACACTTGTTCCCACCCATTACAAAAAAGACCGTGACTACCTTATTCCAGTGCCAACTGTTCGATCCTGGTCTCAAAGGCTTGATGAGATGTCTTACAAATCCAGATTAGGACTTGAGTTGCTGATCATGATCGATGCAGGTCTCCGACACTAACACGTGTATTGTTACGAAAAACAGAACTGTCCATACATGGGTAGTCAGCCACTACAAGGACTTTTCGACTAATGAAGCTCATTGTCACTGACAAAATCAGTACTGGCCTCAATGCAGTTGTATTAAAAGAAAAATTTTTTTTTAAAAAAGATTTTGGCCCGGTCTCAAATGGCCTCATTTGCGACCGGGCACAAATGATCAATTTTCTTTATAAAAATAAAAATAATAATTAGAGTTTACATTCTTTTCAATATTGTTTCAAATAAATCTTCTTCTAAGAGCTGTTCTTTCTTAGCTTGCTTAACATGCAAATAAATTACGCAAATGAAGTCCAAAGAAGTCAGCGAGCAAGATAAAAATACTACATGCATTTTACTTCTTTCCACGCAAAATTTACAGAGTACTTTATGTCAATAAATGTATTCATTTTTATTTTTAGCACATATAAACCTTATATTCCAAATTTCAGAAACTTCAAACTTTATAATTTGATAGCTTAGTTTCTTGAAATTTAACTTTCTCTCAATAATCATCTATTTATGCCGGTGTACTACAATTATCAAAATCTTGAAGTTTAATCACAATTTTCATCGCTGCCCTTAATTATCTCATAATCTAGGGTACCTTTCTCCTTAGCTCAGAACGTTCAACCACCGATGGTCCAAATCAGAATCTCAGAAAATAAAAATGGACTCACATCGTGCCATGTGGCATTGGCCACTGCTGGACTGGCCAGCTATTGGGCGACAAAAGGCTTGCCAGTGGCTAGCCTGGATTCCATGATGGACTTCCAAGCATTGTTCCTTTGGATTTGCCCGCTTCAGGCCTGTGTATGAGCTCATTACCATCAAAGGCATCAATGGGTAGGTACCTTACACCTCTACTTTAGCAAGGACACCGGTGATCGATCTTCTGTGTAAAATAATTCATGTGGCAACAAGATGTCACGTCCATTCTAGCCAAGATATCCAACATTAACAGTTCCTTAAAATTCTCTGTCCTAGCTAGGTGGGCCGGGTGATCATGTGCCGTGATGTTGTGCCTCGACCACATTTCTTCAATCTATCCATGACTTCCTATAATTGTAAAAGGGAGAAAAGTTGGTACTGCTAGCGTGGAAGCATCGGTGCCATGCCCTAATCTGCTTCTATTATAAATTAACCTTCTCATTCTATATATTTACAGAGTAATAGTAGTCTAAATTACAAAACCTTGCAAAATAGGCCTACAGCTAGGGGTGCAACTCGGGCTCATGAAACTCGGGTTCACCTCAACCCTAACTCTAACCCTATTTGTAAAACTTCAACCCTAACCCTAACCCTATTTGTAAAACTTCAACCCTAACCCTAACCCTATTTGTAAACCTCAACCCTAACCCTATTTTTGAAATTCGGGCTCGATTTGAGTTTCGGGTTGACATATTCTATTAATATGTCTTTATTACTCATCTTATATATAATTTTTTTATCACAAATCTATTATATAAAAAAGTTTAAAAAACAATTTATTGTATGAAATTAAGAAAAATTCAAATACCGCTTAAGAGTAGAAAGAAAGAAACCTGTTTTGAGCATGCTCTTTGTATCAAGTAGAATATGGATTATGTGTAAACGTTGTCAATAAAATTGTATTATTAATCATTAATTGTATTTTTTTACTCTATTGTTTTAAGCTTATTTTACAACTATAATTTTAAAGTTCTCATAAATTTTTCCGTTGGAAAAAAAGATCTCAAAAAAATTTAATATTTAGTATTATAGGATTTTGTTGGTCAAAAGGCTTCAGTAGAAAAGGCGTGAAGAGTAATTTTTTTTAAAAAAACTGTTGGACCTGTATCGTAATGTAAATTGAGAATATGTATTTTGTTGAAATCACTTAAGACGTTAGATTGTCTCGGCGATGAGCTGTCCATGCCTGTCATGCCGTACTCCTGTTGTCCATCATCCATTCATGAGTAATATGTTATTATTATAATATAAATTAGATATTTTATATAAATGCAAATTCGGGTTCGAGCTTGCCTGAACCCGAAACCGAGACCTATTTGAATTCGGGTTCGGGTTGAAAATAGCAGAGTTTCAACACTGTATTTTTTCGGGTTCGGCGGGCCGGGTTCGGGCCGAACCCGGCCCAAGTTGCACCCCTACCTACAGCCTACTTCACTGATGGAAAGCACTGCAAGAATTTGCAATTATTTTTTTGTTGCAAGAAGTTAAAATTTAGGTTATAAAGGTCATCCCGTCGTAGATACCTTGTGACATATGCTCATTTGCAAAGAAATTTACTTAATTGCAATAATTTATGGCTTATAACAAAAATTCCCTATTTTATGCAACAATAAAGTCCGCAGCTATTATCATTATGTGCAGCAACATATTCATTGCTAGACGCCTATAATCCTGCTATTGATAAAAATGATGCCTATATATACAATACATCAAGTTCTTTAAAATATGCAACATCTGCACTGTTGACTCGGGGTGCATTTGGAAAACAGTAAAAAAAAAAAAAAAAAACAAAACAAAAGCTTCCAAAAAAAAAAAAACTCTTTTCTACACTTTTACCCATCTTTATTCATTTATCTTTCTTTGCAATTACCCTTTTTAATTTTTTTTGCACATCTTTTCAGATAACAACTTTATCTATTTTAACTTTATTCTTTTTACTCATCAACATTAATCCTATTAAATCATATAGCTTTCTTCCATTTTCAAAAAATTTTCAACCAAAATTCGTTTACCATTTTTCTCACTTATCAAAAGCCAAAAAAAAATGAAATTTCACAAGTTCAAATGTTGAATAGTTAACTTCTTTATATAATTGTCAATTTAGATATATTTAATTTATAAACTAAATTTTATCATTTTAAATCACTAAAACATTCGGATGTTTAAAAATCTAAAATCTATATACACATTTTTAAAAATGATAAAACATAGTTTATAGATTAAATATACCCAAATTAACAATTTTATAAAAATTTTAAAAAATATTAAAAATAGTTTTTTGAGATGGTTAAGTAATGGTTTACTTAGGTTGGGCTAATGGGACCATTCTTTTAAGTTAAATATTTTCTTTTTAAAGATGGAAACTGATCTCATGCAATCAATTGTATTTAGCAGATATGTGGTTGGCCAATGAATTAGCCCCCAATATTTTAAAAATAATTCATTATATATTTGTGGGCCGCAATTAGATTGGTTTATATAAATTATTTTTTGAGTTATCTGAATGCGTAAGAAGTCGTTTTTAGCATGAAAAATCAAAAAAATTTCTTTAAAAAAATTCAAAAATTGCTTTTAGATAACTTGGAAAAATCTTTAAAAATTTATAAACATATCTGACGTGAGCCTATAAATGTATAAAATAATTTTTAAAAAAATATTGGAGTCTAATCTACTAGTTCATTATGAAGAATAAGTCCACCTAAACTAAGTCAGAACAAATAAACCCTACAATTTATAAATGTCTTAGTAGCAATTAAAGAGGCATAATGTTGTCATCTAGGTTGAGTAATGGTTTACTTAGCCTGGCCAAAAATCCTATTTAAAATTTTTAAATATCTCTTTGTTCAAAAATCTAAAAAATATATACATATCTTTGAAAATAGTGAAACTTAATATATTAATTGAGTGCAACAGAGCCATTGTGGAGGTGTCATTAGGTATTCATAAAGCATTTTGCAATAAAGCGTAGTCCTCTCACCAGAATCTACGTTTTGTTCACAGATTCTTGCCCGAGCCATGACTGTTTCTAGTTTCTACAGTGTTGATTCAATGCAAGCGTGTACACTGACTTCAATGCACACCTTGGCATTGAACATAACTCTTTAGGCATGGCCCCCCACCCACAAAAAAGCATAGCCCATTATAAATTGTAATCGTTGCAGCTTGCGAGAAAGGGAATCTTGCAATATAATATTTCCCGTTCTTGTCAGTTTCTTCCGTCAAATCTGCGTCATTAAATTTTGATGTTTGTCCCGGACATGATAATGCAGCATTTTTAAATCAGGCACCCATCTCGACGAAACAGTAACGAGATTTCTAAAAGAGAAAGAAAGAAACATAACAAGATTTTCTATTGTAATTTTTTGTCTTTTGTTGATAAAATTCAACTATTCACTATGAGTAATGATTAAGATTAAAATAAATAAAATTAAACCAATAGAGTAGTTGTACGAAAGGAAAAGAAGAAAAGAGCATAAAGTATGACAGTTGTTTGAAAATGTGCCTGTAAAAATTATGAAATTTTCTTCTACTAGAAGTATATTATTTTATAAGAAAATTCTCAAATATGCTTATAAATGTTGATCTACTAGTTCATTATGAAGAATAAGTCCGCCTAAACTGAGTCGGAACAAATAAACCCTACAATTTATGATTGTCTTAGTAGAAATTAAAGAGGCATAATGTTGTGTTCGTAGGCGAGTAATGACTTACTTAGTGTGGCCAAAAATCCTATTTAAAATTTTTAAATATCTTTTTGTTCAAAAATCCAAAAAATATATACATATCTTCAAAAATAGTGAAACTTAATATATTAATTGTATTTAAATTAACAAGTTTATGAAAAATAAAAAAATAAAAAAAATAAGTTTATTGCCGTGGCCTAAATAAGCCTTTACTTGGCCTACACCAACAACATCATGGCAAGCAATTTCTTCTTTTTTTTTTTTTTTGATAAATATCATGCCTAGCAATTAAATACACCAAAAACGCATACAGCAGAAATCAAGAACGGAATGTTTACATGTTCCTGTTCTAAGTGGGCCGTTGGGTGCAACAGAGCCATTGTGGAGGTGTCATTAGGTATTCATAAAGCATTTTGCAACAAGGCTTTGTCCTAACACCAGGATCTACGTTTTGTTCACAGATTCTTGCCCAAGCAATGTCTGTTTCTATAAAAACGTGTGCACTGAGTTCAGTGCACACCTTGGCATTGACCATAACTCTTTAAGCATGGCCTCCTGTCTCAAAAAAAAAAAAAAAAAAAAAAAAAAAAAACGTGGCCCAATGTAAATTGTAATCGTTGCAGCTTGCAAGAAAGGGAATCTTGTAATATAATATTTCCCGTTCTCGTCAGTTTCTTCTGTCAAATCTGCGTCACGAAATTTTGATGTTTGTCCCGGACATGGTAATGCTGCATTTTTAAATCAAGCACGCATCTCGACGAATCAGTAACGAGATTTCAAGAAGAGAAAGAAAGAAAGAGAACAAGATTTTCTATTATAATTTTTTGTCTTTTGTTGATAAAATGTCAACTATTCACTATGAGTAACGATTCAGATTAAAGTAAATAAAATTAAACTAACAGAGTAGTTGTATGAAAGGAGCAGAAGAAATGAGCATAAAGTATGACAGTTGTTCGAAAATGTGCCTGTAAAAATTATGAAAATTTCTCCCACCGAAAGTATATTATTTTATAAGAAAATTCTCAAATATGCTTATAAATGTTGATCTACTAGTTAATCACGAAGAATAAGTCTGCCTAAGGGTGTATTTGGGAATAAATAAAACTTTTGATGAATAGTTTTGGAGAGTAAAAGTTGTCAAATGATATGATATGATATGATAGGGGTAATGATGATGAGTAAAGAAGATAAAGTTAAATTAGATAAATTACTTGTGTTGGTAGTTGTGCAGAAATAATTGAAAAGTAGGGTAGTTGTATAAGAAAAATGTGAAAAAATAATTAAAAAATATGGTAGTTGTAGAGAGTGAAAAGTTTTAACTTGATATTTTCTGCACATTGCCAAACACACCCGAAACTAAGTCGGAACAAATAAACCCTACAATTTATGATTGTCTTAGTAGAAATTAAAGAGGCATAATGTTGTGTTCGTAGGCGAGTAATGACTTACTTAGCGTGGCCAAAAATCCTATTTAAAATTTTTAAATATCTTTTTGTTCAAAAATCCAAAAAATATATACATATCTTCAAAAATAGTGAAACTTAATATATTAATTGTATTTAAATTAACAAGTTTATGAAAAAAAAAAAAAAAAAAAAAATAAGTTTACTGCCGTGGCCTAAATAAGCCTTTACTTGGCCTACACCAACAACATCATGGCAAGCAATTTCTTCTTTTTTCTTTTTATTTGATAAATATCATGCCTAGCAATTAAATACACCAAAAACGCATACAGCAGAAATCAAGAACGGAATGTTTACATGTTCCTGTTCTAAGTGGGCCGTTGGGTGCCACAGAGCCATTGTGGAGGTGTCATTAGGTATTCATAAAGCATTTTGCAACAAGGCTTTGTCCTAACACCAGGATCTACGTTTTGTTCACAGATTCTTGCCCAAGCAATGTCTGTTTCTATAAAAACGTGTGCACTGAGTTCAGTGCACACCTTGGCATTGACCATAACTCTTTAAGCATGGCCTCCTGTCTCAAAAAAAAAAAAAAAAAAAAAAAAAAAAAAAAAAAAACGTGGCCCAATGTAAATTGTAATCGTTGCAGCTTGCAAGAAAGGGAATCTTGTAATATAATATTTCCCGTTCTCGTCAGTTTCTTCTGTCAAATCTGCGTCACGAAATTTTGATGTTTGTCCCGGACATGGTAATGCTGCATTTTTAAATCAAGCACGCATCTCGACGAATCAGTAACGAGATTTCAAGAAGAGAAAGAAAGAAAGAGAACAAGATTTTCTATTATAATTTTTTGTCTTTTGTTGATAAAATGTCAACTATTCACTATGAGTAACGATTCAGATTAAAGTAAATAAAATTAAACTAACAGAGTAGTTGTATGAAAGGAGCAGAAGAAATGAGCATAAAGTATGACAGTTGTTCGAAAATGTGCCTGTAAAAATTATGAAAATTTCTCCCACCGAAAGTATATTATTTTATAAGAAAATTCTCAAATATGCTTATAAATGTTGATCTACTAGTTAATCACGAAGAATAAGTCTGCCTAAGGGTGTATTTGGGAATAAATAAAACTTTTGATGAATAGTTTTGGAGAGTAAAAGTTGTCAAATGATATGATATGATAGGGGTAATGATGATGAGTAAAGAAGATAAAGTTAAAATAGATAAATTACTTGTGTTGGTAGTTGTGCAGAAATAATTGAAAAGTAGGGTAGTTGTACAAGGAAAATGTGAAAAAATAATTAAAAAATATGGTAGTTGTAGAGAGTGAAAAGTTTTAACTTGATATTTTCTGCACATTGCCAAACACACCCGAAACTAAGTCGGAACAAATAAACCCTACAATTTATGATTGTCTTAGTAGAAATTAAAGAGGCATAATGTTGTGTTCGTAGGCGAGTAATGACTTACTTAGCGTGGCCAAAAATCCTATTTAAAATTTTTAAATATCTTTTTGTTCAAAAATCCAAAAAATATATACATATCTTCAAAAATAGTGAAACTTAATATATTAATTGTATTTAAATTAACAAGTTTATGAAAAAATAAAAAAATAAAAAAAATAAGTTTATTGCCGTGGCCTAAATAAGCCTTTACTTGGCCTACACCAACAACATCATGGCAAGCAATTTCTTCTTCTTTTTTTTTTTTTGATAAATATCATGCCTAGCAATTAAATACACCAAAAACGCATACAGCAGAAATCAAGAACGGAATGTTTACATGTTCCTGTTCTAAGTGGGCCGTTGGGTGCCACAGAGCCATTGTGGAGGTGTCATTAGGTATTCATAAAGCATTTTGCAACAAGGCTTTGTCCTAACACCAGGATCTACGTTTTGTTCACAGATTCTTGCCCAAGCAATGTCTGTTTCTATAAAAACGTGTGCACTGAGTTCAGTGCACACCTTGGCATTGACCATAACTCTTTAAGCATGGCCTCCTGTCTCAAAAAAAAAAAAAAAAAAAAAAAAAAAAAAAAAAAACGTGGCCCAATGTAAATTGTAATCGTTGCAGCTTGCAAGAAAGGGAATCTTGTAATATAATATTTCCCGTTCTCGTCAGTTTCTTCTGTCAAATCTGCGTCACGAAATTTTGATGTTTGTCCCGGACATGGTAATGCTGCATTTTTAAATCAAGCACGCATCTCGACGAATCAGTAACGAGATTTCAAGAAGAGAAAGAAAGAAAGAGAACAAGATTTTCTATTATAATTTTTTGTCTTTTGTTGATAAAATGTCAACTATTCACTATGAGTAACGATTCAGATTAAAGTAAATAAAATTAAACTAACAGAGTAGTTGTATGAAAGGAGCAGAAGAAATGAGCATAAAGTATGACAGTTGTTCGAAAATGTGCCTGTAAAAATTATGAAAATTTCTCCCACCGAAAGTATATTATTTTATAAGAAAATTCTCAAATATGCTTATAAATGTTGATCTACTAGTTAATCACGAAGAATAAGTCTGCCTAAGGGTGTATTTGGGAATAAATAAAACTTTTGATGAATAGTTTTGGAGAGTAAAAGTTGTCAAATGATATGATATGATATGATAGGGGTAATGATGATGAGTAAAGAAGATAAAGTTAAATTAGATAAATTACTTGTGTTGGTAGTTGTGCAGAAATAATTGAAAAGTAGGGTAGTTGTATAAGAAAAATGTGAAAAAATAATTAAAAAATATGGTAGTTGTAGAGAGTGAAAAGTTTTAACTTGATATTTTCTGCACATTGCCAAACACACCCGAAACTAAGTCGGAACAAATAAACCCTACAATTTATGATTGTCTTAGTAGAAATTAAAGAGGCATAATGTTGTGTTCGTAGGCGAGTAATGACTTACTTAGCGTGGCCAAAAATCCTATTTAAAATTTTTAAATATCTTTTTGTTCAAAAATCCAAAAAATATATACATATCTTCAAAAATAGTGAAACTTAATATATTAATTGTATTTAAATTAACAAGTTTATGAAAAAATAAAAAAATAAAAAAAATAAGTTTATTGCCGTGGCCTAAATAAGCCTTTACTTGGCCTACACCAACAACATCATGGCAAGCAATTTCTTCTTTTTTTTTTTTTTGATAAATATCATGCCTAGCAATTAAATACACCAAAAACGCATACAGCAGAAATCAAGAACGGAATGTTTACATGTTCCTGTTCTAAGTGGGCCGTTGGGTGCAACAGAGCCATTGTGGAGGTGTCATTAGGTATTCATAAAGCATTTTGCAACAAGGCTTTGTCCTAACACCAGGATCTACGTTTTGTTCACAGATTCTTGCCCAAGCAATGTCTGTTTCTATAAAAACGTGTGCACTGAGTTCAGTGCACACCTTGGCACTGACCATAACTCTTTAAGCATGGCCTCCTGTCTCAAAAAAAAAAAAAAAAAAAAAAAAAAACGTGGCCCAATGTAAATTGTAATCGTTGCAGCTTGCAAGAAAGGGTATCTTGTAATATAATATTTCCCGTTCTCGTCAGTTTCTTCTGTCAAATCTGCGTCACGAAATTTTGATGTTTGTCCCGGACATGGTAATGCTGCATTTTTAAATCAAGCACGCATCTCGACGAATTAGTAACGAGATTTCAAGAAGAGAAAGAAAGAAAGAGAACAAGATTTTCTATTATAATTTTTTGTCTTTTGTTGATAAAATGTCAAACTATTGACTATGACTAACGATTCAGATTAAAGTAAATAAAATTAAACTAACAGAGTAGTTGTATGAAAGGAGCAGAAGAAATGAGCATAAAGTATGACAGTTGTTCGAAAATGTGCCTGTAAAAATTATGAAAATTTCTCCCACCGAAAGTATATTATTTTATAAGAAAATTCTCAAATATGCTTATAAATGTTGATGTTAATTCTTTATATACTCATATATTTTTTCATAAATTCATCAAATACCCCATAAATTTTTCATACCCATGTTGTAACGTCCGTCAGCTATCCTTAAATTTCTTAAATTTTTTTTATTTTTAATGTTTTTAAAATGCCCATAGTACCAATCATCATCTCCTTAGTCCTTACCGGCGCTCTGCCCCGACCACACCGTGCTCCTCGAATCCATCCAGCACTGGCGGCCACGATCCCCCTCATTAATCCATCCGCTGGTGAACTTAGTATCCGTAGGAAGTTATTAGGTTGGGCAGATATTGGAGTGCTATTGGCGGAAGCGCCGGGTTAGTTGTGTTTATGGAGCAGATTAATATATATTTTATTAACGCGTACTAATATAATTTATTAATAAATGCTTTATTAATGTATCATATATTTTATTAATACTTAATAATATATAAATATATAAAATATATTAATATATAAATAAATATGTCATATATCATATATCATATATTAAATCCACATATTAATATAAAATATATGATAGATTAATAAAATATATTAATATATGATAAAATATTTAATACATCATATGTTTTATTGATATATCATATTAATACGGCCAATAAAGAAATCGTTTTGTGCATTAATGGATGGATTGCTATTTTAGTTAAGATATGCGTTTTGACCGTTCTATTTAATACAACTATGCGTCCTACTAAGGGATTCACGCCAAAGTTCCTAGCTAGTGAATTGATTTTTTTTTTCTTTTTTACAACGGCACAGAATAATGAGTTGGTTGATTATCGGTATATTACTAGGAAACACATTTTTGGAGAACTTTATTAGTAACCAAAAAATTTTTATTAGCAAAAAAAAATACATATGCATTTTTTGCTTACAATGATATTTTTATAAGTATGAAGAATTTTCCTTGTTATAGTGATGCTTTTATAAGGAATAATTTTTTTTCTTATTTATGGTACTGGCAAATGAATCAAAATTCAATTGCCAAAACATAAATTCATGAATTATTGAAAAATAAATTTCTTCTTACGGTCGATATTGACATACGAAATAAATTATTATTAATCGAAATTTTCTCTAGCAGTAAAAAATTTTTGTATTGTTTTTTAAGGCTGGAAATTATTATTTGTAAGTTTAAACTTAATTACTTATATTCAAATATAGCATATTTAAGGAGGCTATAGTATTTTGAAAATTCGAGGGGTCCAAATATATGAATTTTCGCTTAAGATCGTTTATATGAATTCCGTACCAAATAATTAAGGAGTGGTTCAACATGACTTGGGTAAGTATGTAATCAAATCGGTGATCGATCTAATTATATGATTTCCGTACCAACTAATTAAGGAGTAGTTAAACATGATTTTGGTAAGTATGTAAAGAAGTGCAGTCATGTCTTCCGCCGAATATTGTCAAAACCAAACCAGTGAAGGAACTGGTCTGATTCAAACCAGTTTGACAAGTTAAGCAAACCAATTTAAACTAGTGACGTCAGTATAATATATTTATGATGTTATAAAGGTTGAATTATTATTAATTAATTATATATTCATAACCAATCAAAAAAATTATATATTCATAACTCCTAAGTCCATATGTTAGACTATAATCATCAGAACAAAACGTGCATGAAAAATCTATTGAAAATTTAACAATACAACAATAAAATGTGCAGACTTATAGATTCGAGTAATTAAATCATGCAATCCACACTTCCATGGTAAAAGTAGAAATGCATAAATGAATCAACTACGATAATGCAAGCAATGGAGCAATGCCAATCAAGTTAACAACAGTTCTAAATTTACAACAATACAATCAGTGAAACAATACCAATTAAGCTATCAATAGTTCTAAATTTACAATAATGCAAGCAATGGAGCAATGCCAATCTTTGTTTATGCTTTCAAATTTCTAACGAAAATTAGCTAATTGCATTAGTATGGTTCAAATATTTATTTACTACCAGTTCTCCACAACCCATACAATATAAAATATGATTTAACAAAGAAGCAGTAAGTTATAAGAAAAACAAGTGGGATTATCTTATACTCACTTCAGTAGGGAATCGAAAGCAGGAAATGTGGAATTGGAAGTAGGAAGACCATGAGGACTATCAACGATCAGTGATTAGCGAGGGCACCAGGTGGCTAGAGAAGTTGCTGATGAGGATTGAAATGTCAGAGGGAGGAGGTCTAAAGGAGATGAAGACGATTGGGTTCAAGAGGATGGACGACAACCAGCAGGTCAAGACAGATTAGTGATTGGTAGATTCACGAAGGCGAGCAAGAAAACTGGGAGAGCTATGAGAGGCTGAGTCATTGATGATGCCTAGCACCACTGAGGAAGGCTGGAGAGGGTGGCAATGCACTCAAAATGGTTATGAGACCGGAAATATGAGGGGTGGGAGAAGAACATTATTTGGGTAGAAAAATTCGGGCAGGCTGGCTGTGAACAGAGTACGTGGTTTGGGTTTTATTGTATTTTGACGAACCGGCCAAACTAGGGCGACCGCTTTTTTCAATTTGACTACAGTTCGAACGGTTTTGACGGTTCAGTGACAATCAACCAGACCGGTTTCAATTGAATTAGACTTAGGACTAGTTTCCAATCCAACTAGCTAGTTTGGTTTCGTCTGATTTTGACAACACTACTTCCACCACAGCCAAACATGGAGTACTAACAGCATGTTTATATGAAATTCATTTCTTATTGCATATAAACGAAGTGTGAGATAGGTAAGTGATAAAATCTTTGCACCAGAAATTTTTAATATAAAAGTTTCTGAAATGCGATCAAATAATGTCATATGATAATGATAATCATGAGAAGTAAAAAAAATAAAGTTAAAATGGATAGATAAGCTATATATGTGGTTATGTGTAAACTATTGAAAAGTAGATTAATTGTATATGAATGCATAAATAAATAATTTAAAAATAGAATAGTTCTAAAGAGTGAAAAGTTTTAAATTAAAATTTTTTATTTGAAAACTTTTATATATTGACAAACAAGCCAAAAATCTCTCTTAAAAAATCATTGCTTTATAAAATAAAGGATAAGTTTCATATAAATCAAATATTTATCATCTTATACCTTACATTTGATAAAAGTGTAGAGAGTTATGGTATAATTAAATTGTTTAATTCATTTACCTATTTATAATTAAGTTGTTAATTTAACATCTATATATACCGCACATCTGATCATTGTTCCTACTTAGATGAATGTTTTCATAAAGTACTATAACATTCTAATATATTCTTAAGTGGAAATAAGTATAATTTTTAAAATTTTCATATGATTATTTATATTTTTAAAATCTGAAATAATTTTTAGCGTTAGAATAAAAGGAATGTTGTTAAAGCCATGTGGACATGTTTTCAATTTTGTCTAGGGTCATGGTACACTTATAAAATCACCCCAACTATAAAAGCACTAATGTAAAATCCTTTAAATTTTTAGTAGAAACAACTAACTACTTTTTTCACGTTATCTCAACTAGTATTACAATAAAGTTATGGGAAATTATTACAATATCCAAATATCATTCTACAAGTATCTTTCCAATATTCTAATAATTTTTGCAGTATTTTCCTTAATATCTCCACCAGTGAACGCCCTCATAGAATATTTTGAAGAGAATGACGCCATTACTGAATACTCCATTTTTTTACTATTGCGCACCTTTAAAACGACCTTGCCCCTTAGCGCAGGTCGTGGGTTCGAATCCCTCGTTGGGATTTCGGTCTGAAAAACTGGTGTGGGAGCTGTGGTTTCCCTTTGAGGTGGGGTGGGAGCTGTTGTCTCCCTTGGGCTGGATGGAAGCTGTTCTTCCTAATTCTTTAGTGGAGCTGTGTCTCCAAATTTCTTTGGAGGAGTTATGTATCTCCTTGTTTGTAAGAATGTCTCAGAACTACAATGTAATATGTGTTGAGATGTATGTAAATATAAACCATAAAAAAAACGACCTTGCCAACTGTTCGGCGAAATGTCATTACTACTGAGGCTTTCTACTTAATTGCTAATAAATATCAAGTGTTGTCCAATTAATAATAACTAGTTCTTTTATTATAATCAATAACTATTTTATTACAACCAATTATTACTAACTAATTAGGGGTGTACTTTAGGTAAGATATCTGTGAGTCCAACCTAATTTAAAATGGATAGGGTATATTCTTATTTTTCTACTCATAGGATATGATAAGTTTCAAATAAACAATATCCGACTAGTTTTTTTTTTATTGATAACAGCACATTTGATAGTACAAGGCTCATTCATATGGAGACACGTTAAGCTCTAATAAATCTTTTATGCAGATAAAGCCCCACCAATATTAAAGGAAGATAAACTCTTAGAAACTAGGATGATCACAAAATTGGGTAGAAATTCACATTCCCATCAAGGGGAGACAATATTGAACCCGCGCTAACCATGAAAATGTGGGCAACGCATATCAACCGGATGATACTCAATTGACATATCTAACTAAATTAAAGTAGGATAGAAATAGGTCTGGGTGTTTAAAATTGACTTGAATTAAGAATATATATTCAATATATCTTTTACACCATATACTATATATTGAAAGGTATAAAATACATATTTTGTAAATATAAAAATTATTCAATACATTTAATCAATATATTTTAAAAGTATACTATTACTATATTGATCGTAGGTATTAAATAATATTTATAATAGATTTATAATATTCAAATATAATAAAAAATTATTTTAAATAATCAATTTAGAATTGAAATAAAAAATGACCCAACCGTTAAAAAAATAAGATAAAGTAATCACGACCTAAATTACTAAATATTTGAAATAAATATTTAAAAATATTTAAAAATAGTAAAAATTGATACACATATTAAATATACTTAGATTAACATTCATGTAAAAAAAAAAAAAAAAAAAAGTGTATGCACCTGGAGCATGAGGCTCCATGCTCCCAGGAGCACTGGATCAAAATCCTTAAAAGATCGGAATTCGCCTGACACATCCTGTATAGTTCCCCCTACAGCTGTTTGGTGTGCATTCTCCTCCATCCCACTTGACCAGCTTGGATTGCGCAGCAACCAGCGGTGCTGAGACGATCACCATGGAATGTTCACTTCTGATCTCCCTTCTCCTCCCACTCCTCCTCTTCCTCGTCCTTTTCCAGAAAAGAAAACAACAACCCGACCATCTTCCACCTTCTCCTTTCAAGCTTCCCATCATCGGCAACCTCCACCAGCTTGGCCGCCTCCCGCACCGCTCCCTCCACGTCCTCTCCCTCAAATATGGCCCTCTCATGCTCTTGAAGTTCGGCCATACCCCTACCCTCGTCGTCTCATCTGCAGACATGGCACGCAAGATCATGAAGGACCACGACCTCGCCTTCTGCAGCAGGCCTCCCGTTCTCATGGCCGAGAAGCTGATGTATGGGAAAGACATGGCCTTCGCCCCCTACGGTGAGTACTGGAGGCAGGTTAGGAGGATTTGCGTCCTCCACCTGCTGAGCTCCAAGCAAGTGGAGCTGTTTCGGCCGGTGAGAGAGGAGGAATTAGCTCTTTTCATCGATAGAATTCGATCGTCGGCAGCGATGAAAGGTGTTGTGAATTTGAGTGAGGGCATCATCTCGCTCACCAACAGCGTGACGTGTAGAGCTGCACTAGGGAAGAAGTATGGAGTGGAAGGTGGCGAAGGGAATGATATGGATGGGAAGGAATTGCATAGATTGATGAGGGAGTTCCTGGAGCTTTTGGGGGCGTTCCATGTGGCTGATTTCTTTCCGCAGTTTGGATGGATCAGCAAATTCAGCGGCATGGATGAGAGGGTAGAGAGGAATTTCAAGGAGTGGGACCATCTTCTAACTAGGATTTTAAAAGACCATGATCTGGAAAGTGGGAAGAGAGAAGATGGTGATCAACAGAGTCACAAGGCTGTGAAAGATTTTGTGGATGTATTGCTGCAAGTTCAGAAGGATGGCTCAGCTGGATTTTCTCTCGCAGAAGATCACATCAAAGCCCTTGTTATGGTATGTTGAAAATCCATTTTTAGTAGAGGCCTGAACATTTGCGGCTTGCACAGTGACGCCAATGTGTACGGCTGTTTAACCTACTTTTTAAAAATGTTTTTGTTTTTTGTAAACATGTTAATTTAAGTATATTTAATTTATAATTCAAATTTTTTAAATATGAGGTACTGTAGTAATTTAATAAATTAAAATTATCATAACGCCCTTGTATTTTAAAATAAAAAAAATACAAATATATCAAGAAAGGGTAAAACTTAGATTATGAATTACATATATTAACATGCTTTTAAAAAAAAATAAAAAATAAATTAAATGGTTGAACGTAGTTGGAGCCCAACCGCAACCGGCCACAAGTAACACTAATCTTTTTAGTAATTATAATTAACAGTAAAAAGTATTATTTTAGCTATATGTACCAAATTAAATAAGTTTTTGCATTCTCTAAAAATTTGTTGTCCAAATATTTGAATATGGTTGTACTCCACTAGCATCTACCCCTATTGTGTTGACCCATCTTGATGATATTAAATCACTGCAAAATTTTAAGTTTGGCAAATAAAATTTTCTTGCAAAATATTAAAATTGGTTGCTAAAGAAATTTTGGTTGCCAATAATTTGTGACATATTGCTTATAACAAATGTTAAGAAGAATTTTAGTTGTCAATCATTCATAATTTTTGTGTTTGTTGATTGTCAAAACACTGTTATTAGCAAAGAAAATTTTTCTTGCACCTAAAAGCATTATTGTAAGTAAGAAATTTTTTCCTTGTATATAAAAGTATCATCATAAGTAAGAAATTTTTTCCTTGTATGTGTAATTTTTTATATTAATTAAGGTTTTTTAGTTGCTTATAAAGATTGCCATATTTTCTTATAGTGAATCTAGTCCACTCTTTATATTTAAAATTATATATTTGACTAGTAAATTAAATTTCATTCAAATTAAAAATGTGCACAACCTCATATAAGTTATTTTTAGAATTAGCGTAATTTAATTTATTCATCAATTTTAAAATTGTTAATTCAACAACTAAATTATTTAAAACATTTTTTCATATTAGATAAATGATTTATTGGATACTTTTCTTTGTATGTGTGTCTTCTTTATTGGATCACCCACCTTGGATGACCAAGTATCTAATGAAGGTATACTCTAAGGGATATTAAGGTCACTACCTCTGCTAACTTCAAACTCTAGGCCTTCTTACCTTACTACCCTATATACACTCACATCACTACTTGATGAATTGCTCATCTAAGTGGTGTTGTAATGTTTATTTTCATGTATGAACATTTTATTCTACATTTGTATGTATGTCTATTTTCACGTATGAACATTTTAGGGACCGATACTATGCACCTGGGTGCACTTAGCCTCAATGCACTTTGGTGCAAAAATTATTTTTTATTTTTTAAAATTTTTAATAAATTATCAATCTAAATGTATTTAACATGTATAATTACTAAAAATCCAAAAGAATATCTATAAATCTCCAAAAATGATAAAACCTAATATACATGTTAAATACGTTTAGATTAATAGTTGTATAAAAAAATTTTAAAAATTAAAATGGGCTAAATACCCTAGGTGTATTTAGCCTCACCTGAACATTTTATACGACATTTTATATATTTAGTGGCCCATATTTTATAATCACTTTAATTGGATACCAGTAATTTCAAATATTAGATCAAGTTGATGAGTTTATGTAATATTCCTTTAGTCCCTGTGTTGGATCATATCTTTTCTACAGGACATGTTTGCAGCAGGTACTGACACAACATACACATTAATTGAATGGACAATGGTGGAATTGATGAGACACCCAAAAGTAATGAGAGAACTGCAGGAGGAAGTAAGGAGGGTGGCTTGTGGGCAACCCATGGTTACAGAGGACAATCTCCGCCACATGAACTATTTGAAATCTGTGATCAAAGAAAGTTTGAGGATGCACCCACCACTTCCTCTATTAGTCCCAAGAGAATCAATAGAAGATGTCAAGGTCAATGGCTACCACATCCCCACCAACACAAGGGTCATGATCAATGCGTGGGCTATTGGAAGGGACCCCAAGTCATGGGAAAGCCCAGAGGAATTCCTTCCTGAGAGATTTCTTTCAAGTGGGTCATGCTGCCACATTGACTTCAAGGGGCATAACTATGAACTGATCCCTTTTGGGGCAGGGCGAAGAGGTTGCCCAGGAATTCCTTTTGCCACAGCTACTACTGAACTTACGCTTGCCAATCTAGTTTATCATTTTGAATGGGAGATGCCGAGTGGCATGAGCATAGAAGATCTTAGCATTACTGAATCTGCAGGGATTGTTGTTCATAGGAAGGATGTTCTGTTTCTAGTTGCAAAGCCCCGCCAGTAAGTATAGCTAGATATGGCTAGGGAGATATGTATACAGTAATTATACTGTATACATAATTACTTATACTATATATAGTATAATTAATTACTATATAGTATTTTTGCTTTAGGAATTTCAAGATTGTTATAAATGTTCTGGATTGTTGGATTGCATTAATGTTGTAGGATTTTGTTGCAAGTCTTCCTAAGTATTGTTGATCTTTTTTGGGATGCTCTGTTCTCATCCATGTAAAAACTTGACCATTTTTTATCCAACTTTTTAAAAATCGGACTTAACGACATCATTTGCTCATCCATTTTTAGTGGAGATTTTCATATCCATCTACTAAAACACAAAAATTAATTTTTTAATCTTTTTTTATTCTCCATTTTCTAAAGTTTAACATCATTAGGACAACTTTTTATGTCATGATTAATAACAAGAGAGTAAAAAGTTTTGTTGATAAGAAATTGTCATGAAGTCATGATTTGAGCCTTAAGATCAATAATGTGTCTTTTTTTTTATAAAAAGATTATATTCATTACTCACAAAAAGAATCCATGTACAAAACATTGTATTACAGTAGGTTTCGAAGGCAGCCCCCTAAGATTTTTCATTTTTTCATGGATAAAGCAAAATTTGCCAAAATATGAGCTGAGCCATTGCTATTTCTCAGAACATGCAAAAAATTAGCATGATTAAAATCAGAAATATATGTTAAAATCTCTTGGATAATTGCCCCCACCGACGACCAAACAGGTCCCCTCCCTTTGATAAAGTTCAAAATGATGAGGGAGTCGCTTTTTATCTCCATGTCTGTCACGTGCATATCACGACACCAGGCCACTCCAAGCTTAATGGCCGTCGCTTCTAGATCCAGAACATCCATTTGACCATCCATTTTCCAACAATTAGCTGTAATGAACGCGCCTTGGATGTCTCTAATGATGGCCCCAAATCCTAGCATGCAACCCCTTTCATTCATGCTGCCATCAACATTCAACTTGAGAAAACCAAGCTTGGGTTTTACCCAGTGCGGAACCCAATCATTTAATGAAAGTTCAAGCCCAACAGCACATTGAGTGATGATCACATTGTCATTATATCTTCTGCACTACGCTAAGATGTTTGGAGTACTCAGCATATCACCCGCAACTTTCTGTTGGTTTCTAATAAACCAGACGAGCCAACAAAAGAGAATAAAGAGCTGAAGGAGATTCGATTTTCCTGTAGCTAGTAGGTCTCGAATGATGCCTTTAATCGCATCTCACGACGTCCAAATGCACCAGTAGGGGATGATTAACCTCCTTTGCTCGCAAACTAAAGGACAATAGATGAAAGGTGCCTTGAGTCCTCAGCATTCGTATTGCAGAGCTCACAAGTTTGATTGACAGTGACCCTCCTTCAGAACAAATTCCTCTTAGTTGGTATGACCTCCTTGTAGAGCTTTCAGCCAAAGACTTTAATCTTGTTTGGTAACTTCAGCCGCCGCAAATGTTTAAAGATCGTTTTTTCACAGTTCAAGTGCAATGCTCCTCTCACCATTCTACCCATAGGCAATAAATTGTTAGCAACAATTAGCCTATATGTAGATTTGATTGAGAAAATTCTGCTCGAGTCTACTTTCTAATATCATACATCATTTTTGCTCCTTGCATGGATAGGAGTATGTTGTATATATCTCCACCCTATTTCCCCTGCAATAGCAAGCATTTCTCCCTATCCCAGCTACCCCACCATCAATGAAGCTACTAACTCTTACTTCATCTGAGATATTAGCAGGAAATAGGCCACATTTGTGATTTCGTTATCCGCCCAGAGGTCTTTGAAAAAATTGACATCACTACCATTACCAATCATCCATTTTCCACCCATTTGAAGCACTCCCCTAGCTTTAAGAAGACTTCTCCAGATGAAGGAGTCCCCAGCCTTTCCAGTACAATCCCAAAAAATGCATTTCCTTAGATATCTTGCTCTAAGGACCCTAGAAGAGAGCAAGTATGGGATGGTTATGAGTCTTTAGGCTTGTTTTACAAGCATAGCCAAATTGAAATTAAGCAGATCCTTAAACCCCATCCCCTTAATAGCTTTCGGCTTGCTCATCTCCTTCCACACTACCCAGTTGCTCTTCCTTTTTGCTTCATTTTCTCCCCACCAAAATCTTCTCATCAAGCTATTCATTTCAATACATAACCCTTTTGGGAGAAGAAATATACTCATAGAGTAACACAGAATTGACTAAGCAATAGCTTTATCAATTTTTCCTTTCCCCTCATGGATAGGAGTTTCTCTTTCCACCCTTGTATTTGTTTCCAGATTGTCTCCTTCAAGTTTTCAAAGACCGCTTTCTTTGACCAACTAAGCCAAATCGGAAGTCCCAGGTATGAACCAAAAGTTGAATCCCTAACTCTAGAATGTATAAGCTTTCTGGTCCTGTGATTTGTGTTGGTGCTAAAGAGCAAGACTATTTTGTCAATATTGGTGGCTCATCTTGAACAGTCCCCATAGACTTTGAGGGCCACCATAAGGTGGTCGATTTCGCATTAATTTGCTCAAAGAAAGAAGAGAGCATCATTAGCAAAGAATAAGTGGGAGATTGTTGGACCGTGGTTCGAAATCAATCCTCGGCTTTCTAAATTCTTCAAAAGGAGGGAAATCCCTTCAGAGCAAATAAGAAAGAGGTAGGGGGATAAGGGGTTGCCCTGTCTCAATCCCCTAGAAGGGTGGATCACCCGAGATTTGAAACCATTTACTTTAACCTGATATCTGATTAAGGCAACAAACCCCATCATCCACCTGATCCATTTTTCACAAAAGTTCATTTTCTGCATAATCTCCCTTATGAAATCCCACTCAACTCTATTGTATGCCTTAGATATATCAAGCTTTATCACAACATCCTCTCTCTTCCCCTTCCTCCATCTTCTGAGTTGATGAACAGCCTCATAAGCTATGGTCATATTATCCGATATGAGAGGACTTGGAACAAAGGCACTTTGGTTGATTGAGATAACTCAATGAAGGCAACCCTTTAGTCTATTCGCCAGCACCTTAGCTAGAATTTTGTAAAAGACATTGCAAAGAATAATAGGGCGAAACTCACTCATCTTTCACGCCCCCTTTTTCTTTGGGATTAGTGTGATAGTTGTGTAGTTCAGATGCAATAGATGTTCTTTCAACTCAGCAAGGTCTTCGCAATCCATAGCATACTTACACATGTTGAATATATCCTTCCTAATAATCTCCTATTAATTTCGGAAGAAACCCGTTGATATTCTATCTGGGCCCAGTGCCTTCATAGGATTGAAGTCCCTCACAGCCCTAAATACTTCATCCATTTTGAGTGGTTGACTAAGAATATCATTCTCTTTCCCAAAAATGACTGGTTGGCATGGGCTAGAAATTCTGTCAATCTTTGTTGGATGGGAACACTAAAATAGATTGTTGAAGTATTCATAGGTAATTTTCTCCATATTAGTCTGATCTTCTACCCATCTTCCCGATTCATCTATGAGGTAATCAATATGATTTAGCCTATACCTGGCAGATGCAGCCTGATGAAAGAAGTTTGTATTACTGTCCCCCGCTTGTAACTTGTACATCTTAGATCTTTGTTTCCAAATCACTTCCTCATCCATAAGTGAGTTGTTAATGCGGCTTTCTACTCACTGGATCTCCCTGTCCCTACTATCAGATGCCACCCATTGCTATAGCTGGTGAAGAATTTATTGGTCCTGAGTTTATAGCAAAACCATGGCAAAATCCAAGAGGAGAGAGGTGAATTAAGTTCTTTTAAAATTTCTTTCGGTATATTAAATATAACCCCTTGTAAACTAGAACCTTTTGAATGAAAATGTGGAGAATGAAAATGAAAATGAGCAATAATATCAAACACACAAGATTATAATGGTTTGGGACAACCCGCCCTCTCCAAAAGCACACCTTTGTGTTTTAGGTTTCACTATCTCAATGGAATTACATCTAGAGCCTTTGCTCTCTTCTAGACTCTAGCTCTAGGAGGCTTTTACAATTATCACACAAGCAAGTAGTGAGTCACACTTTAACCCACACTATTTATCTTCACTTGGTCTTGGTCTCCAATACCAAGTTAAGTGAAACCACAAAAGAATAGAAAAGAAATCTACACTTTACAAATGGTGTAGAGCAAGTTTCAACACAAGAAAGAACATGTAGATTCGATTTGAGAAAGATCGCTTCAGTACTTACAATGAATCAACTTGTATCTTGGGTCATGGAAAGATGAGGATGTGTGACCCTTTCATATTATTCTTGGACTTGAAACTTCTAATTTTTAACCTCCTTGTGCTTAAGTCACATGACTGAGTTGACTTCATATAGGATCACCTAAGTTGTATGTTGGAGTTGACTTAAGTTGTGACTTAACATCAGAATCTTGAAGTTCATCCAAGTTGCTATGGGGTTGACTTGGGTTGCGACATGACCTAAGTCACATGCGAAGTCGACTTCGGGTGTGACTTTGCCTTCTCATGTATACACAATTTTAGTGTTGTCAAAAATTAGCCTATTGAAGTCGATATTGGAGTTGACTTAGGGATCGACTTGACCTAAGTCGATGCCTGAGTCGACTTGGCTTACGACTTGACCTATCATGCATTGAACTTGATCTTTCTAATCTTGAAACAATCTCACATACTTGTTAGTAGCTTAAAATTTCTCAAATTGAGTTGTTAATTATCAAAACATAGATTATGCTTGATTTGTTATTTATTTCAAAATAGAATTTCTATGTTTCTTGACCTTCCGTGTCCCTCTCTACCTCTATCCACTTTGCCAGGCTAGTGCCGTAATGCTCTATCTTCCTAGATACACCACCCATTGTTTTACAGGTCGTTCCACCAGACTTTGCCCATTCCGATTTAATGATCTTAAGCACTTCATCCTCCTTAGCTCAATGCAACTCAAATCTTAATTCCTGGAGAGGTCTTTTACTTCTTTCTGTGGGATCCAACTTAACCAAAATAGGACAATGGTCCGACATTGAAGCACTGAGGTTGTAGAGTTTTGCCATGGGAAATGGATCAAGCTAATCAGTCGACGCTAGCCCACGATCAAGCTGAGCTTCCACTTATCTCTACCATAATGTTTGTTGCTTAAGGTCATTTGGGGGCTGTTGAAGCCAAGGTCAATTAAATAGCAGTTGCCTAGCACATTTCTGAACCCTTCCACTTGAGATTCCTGTCGAATTCTTCTGCTATTGGTTTCTGAGATCCCTAGGACCTCATTAAAGTCCCCTAGAATCATCCATGTGAGGTTACTTTGCTATTTCAAGTGATGAAGTACACCTAAAGAGGCAGGCCTCCTATGAGCTTCCGGTTTCCATAAAAACCTGTAAGTCTCCAAGGGTTGGGTAATCAATTACCATATACCACTGCTTCATATGGTTCTTAGAGAAACTAACAATGTCCACATTCCAACAATCCTTCCATAGTAGCACAAGTCCACCCCCTTTATTATTGCGGTCAACTACTAAATAACCCATAAACTTCAATCTTCTCTTTATCCCTTCCATTTCCCTTGCTAGATGCTTTTTTTCACACAAAAACACTACGAGATCTTTCCTCCTAACAATCTCAAGGAGCCTACAAATTGTCCATGGGTTCTCAAGCCCACGGCAATTCCAAGCCATAATTGATATTTATCCATGGTGGGGCTGAGCCACTGACTCAGCCTCCACCTGATTAGTCCTTTCAACATTCAATTGATGCCCATCTTGCCTAACCTTTTTACCCCTTTCAGTTGTCAGATTAAGTTTGTTGTCCTCCTCATCTGATGCTTTCCTTTTTCCTGGAATGGTATTCTCATCTGTCTCCATCACCCTTGACATAATTTGACCCACTTGTGTTCTCTCCACCCTTCTCCATTCCTTCTACTGATTTGCCCCTCACCCCTTTGATTTTTTTGGTAGTCTCTCCCGTCTATCCATGATGCTATTCATTCCCTTTGCCTGTCTAGTATGGAGAGTGATCCGCAATCCGCCTCCCTCTTGTTGAGTTTCTTGTATTGGCCCCTCTGTATGGCTACAAGAACTGCTAATATTTTCAATTTTTAGTTTCTCCCTTCTCACGTCAATCACTCCCTTTGGACTCCTAGGATTGTCTTTAGCGCCTTTATCCTTACCATTCTTCCTTATGTGATTCTTCTTCTCATTTAGTCCCTTCCCCCTTTTGTCCATTGGACCTCCCTGACCTTCATCTTTCCTAATTTTCCCCCTCACTTTTTTCCTTTTCACTACTTCCTCACCCTTGTTCCCATGCCAACCCTTCCCCCTTCCAATCATTTCTATACTCGCTTTCCCCCGCCCCCTTGAGCTCTTTCTCCCTAACCCCTTCCTCAGCTGCCCCTTTCCTATTCTACTTCAAAGTATTCTCATTTGGATATCTGTTTTTCTTTCCGTCATTGTTTGCCCTACTCCCAATCTGATTGTTGATTATCTCCTCTTCTTCAAATAGATCCTCCCCTTCAAATTCTTCTTTATCTACCCCAACTTTTAATGTGATGTCCTTTAGAACCCTTTCACTGCTTCCCGATTCCCTATTTAGTCCTAACTATCTCTACACATCCTCTTATGGGATTGCAACCACTTCCTCTATTTCCATATCCACCATGAGATTTTTGAAATCCTTCTTATGCTCTATCTTGGTGAAGTAGGTCTTTGGATAAACTCTATTGCTATTACCATTCTCCCCTTTTAAGCTAATCACCTCGAAACTTGTTTTGAGGCTTATGCCATACTTAAAGTTTGATTCTTCACACTCATTCTCCCCCTTGTAGCTGATGCATTCCTCGAATGCATGTCCCATTCTTCCATAGAGGAAGCAAAAGACTGAAAGTCTATCGTATTAGAAAGGTACCACCTTCTCCCTTCTGACCCACACTTTATGAAGACACCCCTTCATAACAGTTCTCTAACATCAAGCACAACCTTAACCTTTACTCCTTCATCTTCGGTTCAATTTCAGAGTGGGAGTAGAATGAATTACCTATTACTGCGCCTAGGGCATCTTTGATCACGAGCCAATACGGAGAAGAGAACATATCAATTTCTCCCCTTCCCTTTGGCTTCTTCTCCTCCTCTTCTTCCATATTAACCAAGAAGAGGTTGTCTCCTACTTTAGTGAACTCTGCAAACGATTTTGTTTTCCATATCCTTCTCACAAAAGAGATGAACAACCCTCTGTTATAGCTCCTCTCCGTCCATAGTGAGTATAAGAAGGAAGGGTCCCCTCTGATCCTCAGTTGTCGCCGTGGGGAAAACCAAATGGACCAATGAAAGCAATTATCATGGATTGGAAGTTTAGATTGAGAAAGAAAAATACTCCCTCCGATTCAGCTGCCCCCTTTTCAGCTTTCACCAGTAACCAAGTGTAAAAAAATCGCCTTTCTAGCACCACTTAGAAAGACATGAGTGTATTTTCAAAGTAAATTAAGATTGATCAATAACATGTCTTATTAACCAATAATGTAGGCATTAGGCAACAATTGATAACGTTAAATAAAGTTGGCTACAATTCGTAAAATAAAGTAAAATATCTTAAACTAAATTTATTAAAAGTCGAATATAAAAATTATTAAAACTCAGTCTTGACAAAGTCTAATTATGTGCATGACTTCAACAAATTTTATTGTTGTTAACCAACATTTGGTTGCAAAAGATTAAAACTTGATTGCTAATACTTGGTTCTAAGGAATTTTTTGTTGCTGATGACTATTATTACTAAAAGAATTTTTTTTTATGTTTCAATGCACTCAAATATATTGAAACTTTAATGCAAAACGCAATTTTTCAATATTAATCTAAGTGTATTTAACTTATGCATTAAGTTTTTATCATTTTTGGAGATATGTATATATTTTTATTTTAAAGATAATGACTAAAATATTCTTTTTAAAAAATCAATATATGTATACACCTTTCAAAAAATGATAAAATTTGATTTATACATTAAATATTTTAGGTTAATTGATTTATTACAAAATTTTAAAAATGAGTTTTGCACTGGGTGCTTTCCTATGCATCAGAATGCGTTAAACATTACACAATTTCGTTGGTAGTGCGTCACTATTGGAACGGTATCAATGCTGCCGATATTAATGGCTAGAAATGGAAACGGGTGCGGGCAAGCGTGAATAGGGGTGCAACTCGGGTTCATGAAACTCGAGTTCATCTCGACCATAACCCTAACTCTATTTATAAAACATCAACCCTACCCTAACCCTAACCCTATCCCTATTTGTAAAACTTGAACCCTAACCCTATTTTTGAAAATCGGGTTCGGGTTGAGTTTCGGGTTGAAATTTATGTTGACGAATTTACATTTTATTTGAAATGATAAGTTTAGAATTTCATATCAATAAATAATAATAACAAATCATGTAGGTAAACATAATAATATATAATCAAACTAAATATTTTTTAGAAAATAGTAATATAAAGAATATTTCTAGAAGAAATTTAACAACAAAACTAAGATAAAGGAAAAAATTAATAAGTTAAAAGTGAATGATAGAAATAAAAGATAAATATAAATGAAATAATATACTTTATTTACAATAAAATTACAATATGCCAAATATGTATTCAAATATAGATATAATAACATAAAATATGAAGAATATAAAGAAATATTGTTTAAATAGTATGTATATAATATATTTTATAATGAATATAAAATAAGAAATCAGGCTCGGGTTCTTAGGGTTCGAGTTTACTTGAACCCTAACCCTATCATATTTACAAATCGGGTTCCTCGGGTTATGAAAAAGTAAGTTTTAATAATGTTCAAAATCGGGTTCGGCGGGCCGGGTTTGGGCTCAACCCGGCCCAAGTTGCACCCCAAAGTGTGAAATAGGCAACAAAATCGTGCGTGTCGCTGTTGGGACAGGCGGCAGCCTTTGCCCGTTTGAAACTTGAAAGACATTATTGCATGGGTGAAAAGACAAGTATTTTTTGCCGTTAGAGTGAGTTTTTGGCGATGCCAGAGAGTGTCGAGGACCCATGGTGCTCATCAGAGAATTAGAAGGAAAAAGTGTATCGCACCACGCATAGGTTTTTTGCATTTTGGTCCTTCTAAATTAGTGTATTTGCTTTTTAGCTCACGAGTTTCATGATTTGCTTTTTAGATCCTATCAATTTGCCCTATTTGCATTTTAGTCCCTAATGTTAAAACTGTGCCATTAACTCCATACATGAGTGAGCTCATGAATATTAGTTAACTCATGCTCATGAGACAACTCATGCTCATGAGGCAACTCATGAGTGTGAGTCAGTCTCATATATGTAGTTAACAGCAGAGACTAAAATGCAAATAGGGAAAGCTTACAGGGTCTAAAAAAATACATAAAACTCGTGGGCTAAAAAGTAAATTAGCTTAGTTAGATGAACCAAATGCTAAAAACCCCACCTCGCATCGATCAAGCTAAGCGATAGAGTTCTTGAAACAGGTAGTACATTATGGCATCGGGTGGCCATAGATACATGTATCTAGATTTGCAACCTTACTAGACTTATCTTGTTGGAGACCAACTGAGGTTCAAATAATACAGCACTACTAACAAAATCATGTAATGTTTAATGCATTCAAGGGGCCTATTGCAAAAATCATTTTTAAATTCTTTTATAAAGTAACTAATCTAGATACATTTAATCTATAAATCAAGTTTTATTATTTTTGAGATGTGTATATATTTTTTGATTTTTTTAAAAAGGATATTTTAGTCATTATCTTTTAAAAAAATATACATATCTCCAAAAATAATAAAAACTTAATGCATAAGTTAAGAGGGGTAATCGGGTGCAGCAGGCCGCATGGATGTCCCATGCGTAGGGCAATGGGACCCAATTTTTATTTTAATTTTTTTTATAAACATGTAAAGTTTAATTTTTTTATTTTTAAATATAATGGCATGTAATTATCTAATGGGTGATTTGGAATTATACTCACTTAGTGTAACCATAATTGCAAATATACCTATATAGTTTCAAAAATTGCAAATTACTATCATATAGTTTGACTATAATTGTAAATATATCAACGTTTTATAGCACCATTATTGTACCAACACGGCATAAGTGTATTTGCAAAAATATGAAAACTATATGGGTATATTTATAATTTCAAAGGTCAAGTGGATGTATTTAGTTTTTGTCAACATACTTACATAATTTGCAAAATTTTTATAAATATACTCACGCCGTGATAGTATAGTAATGACATAGGTATAGTTGCAATTATGATTAAACTGTGGAGGATAATTTACAATTTCTGAAATGACACGTGCAGTCAAATCCATTTATATGCAGCAAAATCTATGATTTTTGCATAAAAAATTAGCTGCTCTTGATAACATTTGTCGTAGTGTTAAACAAATTTGCTGTAGTATTATTGTAAAAGAATAATATTATATTCCTGTAGTATTATTATGAAAAGATATATTATACAAACTCAAAATTTTCAAAAAATCAATTCAAGACAATTTTAATAATTGAGATGTTTCCGCACCAATAGAAGGCCTGGACCAAACGCTAGCAAGCATGTCAGTTAGTCAAGAGCCAGCTTTTTTTTTTAATTTCTGACGAAGACATATGTCAGCAACTTAACATGCAAATATATCCTCATATCCAATAATGGTGCCAAGCTTACACGAGGATGCGGGGAAATTAACTAACCGGACAGAAAGTTGGCCGTGTGTCTTCCAAGTCCGACTAGATAAGTGACATTTTCGTCGTTACATAAGATCGCGATATATATGTATCATGATCTAAGTCTACTTGAGAGCGATTATTTATCCTATCAACTATGCATAGTTAATAAAGTTCGCTACGGCCGGCTGCAAGATGGGGATAAAAATTTACCGTTTTTTAAAACATGGAGGCTGATTGGCGGCCTAAAAAACATAAATTTTTTTTTTTCAGTTTTTACATGAACCTGTTAAGTTAAGTTATGTTAGGTGTATTTAATGTATAAACTAAGTTTTACTCTTTTGGAATATTTCTAAGTATTTATTTTTTATTTTTAAATACAATGACTTGTCCTAATAAAAAATAAAAAATAAATACTTAGAAAGATCCAAAAATGATAAAAAATTAGTTTATAAATTAAATATATCTAACTTAACATGTTCATAAAAAATAAAAGAATTAAAAAGTACATTTTTTAAGCTGGACTAAGTTGATCATTCTCCTTTTAATATATTTTATTTTTATTTTTAAACACAGGGGCATTATGGTAATTTTCACCATAATGCCCTTGTATTTAAAAGTCAAAAAAAGATAAACATATCTAAAAATGGTAAAACTTAGTTTATAGATTAAATATACCTAACTTAACATATTTATAAAAAATAAAAAGATAAAAAACTAGGTTTTGTTGCCGGCCTAAATAGCCAAAAGAAACCCTCTCGTTTGCTAAATGTCATAAATATATTACAGTTTTATTAAAACACAGTCTTAATTCAGTGGGTTTTTTTATTCGGTGAATTAAAACACAGTCTTAATTCAGTTGGTTTTAATATAATTATAAACCATAGATTTAATCACTAAATAAAGCCTCTTTGAAGATTTAACGAAGTTTAATTAATTAACAGGCGACTACAATATGTGTGGGCTTTAAGCCTCAAAGATTATTGGCACATATATATCAACATCTAATTAAATTTGACAACTTCTTTATGTTTTTTCTACATAATGTTTTGACCCTGAAAGAAAAAATTAATTCAAAATACTAAACTGTCTGCCTGAAGGTTTTAAAAAATGCCTACGTATATGTGCTGTAAGTTTTGGGACTATTGCCTCGACGACTTCTTGACTAATTAGCAGCCGGCAGAAAAGGGTTGATTAGTGAATTTAATTATGCACCCTTGAATCGTCTGGCGAGATGCAGCAAAAGGCCGAAATTTCATCATATAAAAATCTCTCTCTTTGTTAATTATCTGAAAGAATATTATTTTAAAAAATCTCTCCTACCAAGGAAGTGACTTTCGAGTTTAAAATGGACAATCATTCAATACTTCTATAAGCATGAAGTCCATCGGGTAACTTTGCCAGGACACTACTTGCCTAACCAGCCATTGGGTTAGGCAAGATTTCAATTAAGGATCGGATGGAATGCTGAGAATATGGACTACACAAGAGAAGAGCCACGCATGACTTGGAACTTATATGCCCTTTTCTATAGGCAGGCTTTACCGCTCATTCAGATCCCTTGCAAACAGTTGTTCCCGTCCATTACAAAAAAGACAGCGACCGCCTTATTCCAGCGCCAATTGTTCGATCCTGGCTTCAAAGGCTTCGGTGCGATGCTTTACAAATCCAGACGCTCCCTCAACCTTAGTGAGCTCCTAGGCCAGCAGGCCTTGAATTGCTGATCATGAACAATGCGGATACAGTGTTTTAAAAGCCGGACCGGACCGTCCGGTTCAACCGGTCCGACCGTGAACCGCCTGTTGAACGGTTTGGTTCGGCTACGGTTCTTCAGTTTTGACGAAAACCATTCGAACCGCGTGAACCGGGCGGTTGGACCGTAAAAACTGGTCTGACCGCGGTTCGGTTCGCAGCTTTTTTTTAAAAAAAATTAATAAATAAAAAATATAAAAAAGTCACATATTCATTCTGTTCGCGACTTCGCGCCCGCGGAACCGAAACCCCATTCTCGTCTTCCTTTCTTGCACTGCTAGGGTTCACCCACCATCGCCGTCGGCCACCTGCTGCAACGGATCCAGGTCGTAGTCTGCCGGAATCGACGTTCGGTAACAGTCTCAGTGCCTGGTCGTCCTCATCGGTTCCGGCAGCAAATACAGAAACCGGTGCAATCCGCATCGATTTTCAATAGGCGAATCCGCATCTACTGGCGCAAGATTCGGCGACTATCTTCTGAGCAAGCTTCGGCGACTTGCTTCAGCGACGATCTTCGGCGCTTCTGGCAGCACGACAGCAAGATTTGGAGCTTCCAGCGCAAGGCAGGAAGGTCCGTTTGGGCCGTCCGGTTGCTGGCTTGCTGCTCGCCGGCTTGCCCGCATTCTCATCTCAGCTCCGCATGATACACAGTGATTCCGGCGACTGCCCTCAGAAATTCTCATCTCTGCTCCGCATGATACAGATTCCGCATTCTCATCTCAGCTTCGCATGATACACAGTGATTCCGCATTCTCATCTCTGCTCTGCCGACTGCCCTCAGAAATTCCGGCAACCTCTCATTCTAAAACAGAGGTTGTGTAGGTGAGTTGGATACCCGGATTCCCTGTTCTTACTTCCATAAAAATAGAATTTATACAATATTCAATTGTCTTAATACTCTTCCATCATTTTTCCTCTCCGCATGATACGCAGTGATTTATACAATAATTTAGAATTTTTGTTTAGATATTTTAATTATAAGATGTGCATGTATGCTAAAATGTTGTTTATAATTTGACTTGTAGAGTTGTAGGTTTACAAAAATGTCAGAATCCCAATCAAATCCCTCACCTACGAGCCAGCGAGTGCCCCAAATATGAATAGTAGTTCCGCATCAGTTGTTGTTGAATCTCGTGCACTAAGAGGTAGAAATGATATAGGTTGGAATCACGTAACGGAGGTTGGAAAAGGAAAGTTTAAATGTTTATATTGTGGGAGAGTATTTAGTGGGGGAGGAATTCACCGTATGAAAAAACACCTAGCGAAGGTAAAAGGTGATGTATCAGTTTGCAAAGAGGTGCCGTACCATATACAACAACAGATAAAAATGGATTTAGATGGCATTACTTCTCAAAAAAGTCATAAGCAACCTTTTAGTGCCACAGAAGAGAGTTCATTTATATCATTACATACCACTGATGAAGAAGTTGAGGAGGTAAGAGAAGTTAATCAAAATGCAACAAAGAAATTGAAAGGGATTTCAAAGTTCTTTCCAGTGCAAGCTAAAGGAGGAGTTCAACCTTCTATAAAATGCGCTATGGCTGGAAAAGATGCTATTGATCGAGCCCATGCTTCTATTGGTCAATGATTTTTCCATTCTTGCATCCCTTTCAATGCAGTGAATTCTCCATATTTTCAAGAGATCGTAGACAACATTATTACCATTGGTCGTGGATTTAGAGTTCCTACATATCATGATATGCGTGGTTTTATTTTGAAAAAAAATTATCAGGAGATTCAACAGGTTGTCAATTCCTATAAAGAAAAATGGAAAGAATATGGATGCACCATTATGGCTAATGGTTGGACAGATCAAAAGAAAAGAACTTTGATTAATTTTCTTGTTTATTGTTCTAAAGGTACAATTTTTCTTAAATCTGTTGATGCATCTACAGAGATAAAAACTGCAAATATGCTGTGTGATCTGTTTAAAAAAGTTATAGAAGAAGTGAGTTCGGAGCATGTTGTTCAATTAGTAACTGATAATGCATCAAATTATAAGTTGGCTGGAGAAATGTTGAAATACACGTATCCACATATTGTTTGGACACCATGTGCAGCACACTGCTTGGATTTAATGTTGGAAGATATTGCAAAAATTGATGTTGTAAGTACGGTGATTGATGATACTCGTTCCATTTCTACATTTATATACAACAACAGTTTTGCACTTGCATTGATGAGAAAATACACAGATGGAAAGGAGTTAATTCGGCCCGCAATGACGCGGTTGCATCTCACTTTCTGACAATTCAAAGTCTCTTGACATGCAAAGATAAATTAAGAGTCATGGTTGTTAGTAAGGAATGGGATGATAGAAAGTGGCGTCGTAATCAAAAGGTGAAGACAATAACCGATCTAATACTTTGTTCTGCATTTTGGGAACGATGTGAGATTATTGTATCAGCATTTGAGCCACTTGTTCATGTACTACGATTAGTTGATAGTGATGAAAGACCTTCAATGGGATATATTTTTGAAAGCATGTGAAGGGCAAAGAAAGCAATAGAGAAAACTTTCAAAAAAATCAATATGGATTGTAGTCAAGTGCTCAACATCATTGATACCCGTTGGGAAAATCAACTTCGCCGTCCTCTTCATCTAGCAGGCTTTTATTTCAATCCAATATTTTTTTATCATGCTGATCGGGAGACTAAGTTTCATACATGTTCTGGAGTACTTGAAGTAATTGAAAGATTAAATCGTGACGACATGGAAGCACAAGTTAGTATCAGTGAAGATGCAAAATTATATCGAGATGCTGTAGGAGACTTTGGGAGGCCAGCGGCTATAGCAGCACGTTATACTTTGGATCCAGGTATTCTAAATTTAGATTATAATATTTTTTTTTTGAAATTTTAACTACATTACTTTTCTATATGATATTGTAGCTCTTTGGTGGGAGTCCTATGGGTGCAGTGCTCCAAAATTGCAAGCCGTTGCTATTAAAGTCTTGACCCAAACTTGTAGCTCATCTGGTTGCGAGCGAAATTGGTCTGTATTTGAATGTATACACACAAAAAAGAGGAATAGATTGGAGCATGGAAGATTGAATGATCTTGTTTATGTTCAATATAATTTACGTTTGCTTGAGAGGTATGATTAAATTCAATGTGTTTTTTGATTAATTTATTTTTTATATGTTCTCTTTAACTTCTATTCTCATTATGTAGGAAGAAAAAAAGGAAAGTTGGCTTTGATCCTATATCTTTAGATGACATAGACATTTTGGAAGATTGGATCGTGGAGTCTGAAGACTCTGAAGATTTATTTACTGAAGAAGATGTTGAGACTTGGATGCAAATGGACCAACCACAAGCTGCAATTGCTACAACAGGAATTGAAGATTTTGGTAATATTTTATAAACTTCTTTTCTAATTATTTTTTTTACTTTCATAATAATCTATTTCGAAGACTAATATTTGATTTTAATATCCATTAATAGGGTCAATGCTAATCCAAGAAGATCAGGAACAAAATAGAGAAAGTTGAAGAAATTCATGAAGATGCATTTGTGGAGATGCTTCTTTTTGGATATTTTGAAGATATCAACTTTGAAGTTTTTTTTTTTTGAATTAGATATCTCAAATATATTTTTATTCAGTTGTGTTTTGTACTTACTTTAAACCAAAATCGTAGTTAAACTTTGCTCAAAATTGAATGTTGATGACCAATTTGAACATTTTCAATTACAGTACAATTTTAAATGTTTTTTCTTATTTTTAGGTGGTTAATTTCTTCAAGTAAAGTAAATTTAATTTTTTCTAAATATCTTATATTTTTCCATTCATATTTGAAATTTCATTACAAATATTCTGATCAACCATATAGGAACAAAAAAAAGCTATTTCAGGTTAGTGCACTCTTTTTTTTTATTTGCATAATAATTTTAATTTGATGTACTTGAATGTATTGTTGATGACAAGTGTAATTTTTATATTACATAAAATTTATATATTTAATTTAATTTTAAAATAATTAAAATAAATTAAATATAATTATTACATCATAATTATGTCATGCTGACGTCACGGTTCAAAACGGTTTGAACCACGGTTGAACCGGTTGGACCTGAACCGGACATAAAAACGGTTCAGTTCTCGGTTCGGTTTTTAAAACATTGTGCGGATATCTAACACTAACACATGTACTGTTACGAAAAACAAAGCTGTCCATTCATGGGTAGTCAGCCGTTACAAGGACTTTTTTGACTAATGATCATTGTCGGACTTCAGGTGCATGCGCTCGGGAGCATGCAATGCTGTATGCTCCCGGGCGCATACGCCTATTTTTTTTCATAAACTTGTTAGGCAAAGTGTATTTAAAGTATACATCAATTTTTACTATTTTTGGAGATTCTTAGATATTTATTTTTTATTTTTGAAAATCAATGGCATTTTAGTAATTTAAAATTACCTAAAATGCCACTAATTTTCAAAAAAAAAATCTAAAATACTCCAAAAATGGTAAAAATTTATACACAGATTAAATCCACTTGGGCTAACAAGTTTATGAAAAAATTTTCAAAAAAAAAAATATAAGTGTATGCGACCGAGAGCATAAGATTAGAACCCATCATTGTCACAGATAGAATCGGCACTGGACTCTATATAGTTGTATTAAAAAAAAAATTCAAATGATCAATTTCCTTTATAAAAATAAAAATATAATTAGAGTTTAAATTCTTTTCTAATAAATCTTCTTCGAAGAGCTGCTCTTTCTTATCTTACTTAACATGTATCATATGAGGAGGAATAAATTACACACAGGAAGTCCAAAGAAGTCAGCGAGCAAGATAAAAATACTATATGCATTTTACTTCTTTCCACGTATACTTATGTGGATATATAGAATAAATGTGTTTACTTTATTTTTAGCACATATGAACTTTATGTTCCAAATTTCAGAAACTTCAAACTTTATAATTTTATAGCTTAGTTTCTCCAAATTTACTAAGTCCTCCTTACAGTTATCTTCTATATATGCTGATGTGCTACAATTATCAAAGTAGCCGGATTATATATCTCGTGATATATTTTAGGTTAAAATATAAATTTTTTTTACAATTAATTTCATTTTTTTGATTTCTTCGTAAACTTAGTTTTCTAAGTATATTCAATTTATATATCAAGTTTTACCACTATAGAATATTTTTACATATTTATTTTTTATTTTTAAAAATCAAGTTTTTAAAAAGGGTTAAAATGACTTAAATGCTCCTAAAATGGATGGTTTTTTGAAAAATAAAAAATAAAAATGTAAAAGTATTCTAAAATGGAAAACTTGGTATATTGATTGAATATACTTAGAAAAACATGTTTATTAAGAATCTTAAAGTTTAATCACAATTTTCACAGACCTGCCCTTAAACATCTCATAATCTAGGTTTCCTTTCTACTGAGCTAGGAACGTCCAACTACCTGATGATCCAAATCAGACCCTTTAAGATTTAAATCTCATCAAATAAAAATGGAGGGGACACATCGTGTCATGTGGCGTTGGCCACTGCTGGACTGGCCAGCTATTGGGCCATAGCCTGGGATCCATGATTGACTTCCAAGCATTGTCCTTTGGGTTTACCCACTTCAAGCCTGTGTCCGAGACATTAGCTAACGCATACCTCATGCCTCATACCTCCACTTTAGCAAGGACGTTGGATTGCTCTTCTGTGCAAAATCGTTCATGTGGCAACATGATGTCATGTCCATGCTGGCCAAGATATCCAACATTAACAGCACCTTAAATTCTTTCTATCCTAGCTAGGTGGGCCGGGTGATCATGTGCCTGTGAGGTGATGTTGTGGCTCGACCACATTTCTTCAATCTATCTATGACTTCATATAGTCGTAAATGTGCGCCAAATTTGGCCTGGTGGAGTTGAAGCATGGGTGCCGTGCCTTAATCCTCCTCTATTGTAAATTAACCTTCTCATTCTATATATGTACACACTAAATCTAAATTACAAAACGTTGCAAAAGAGGCCTACAGCCTACTTCACTAATGGAACCTTAAGAAGCACTGCAAGAATTTGCAATTATTTGTTTGTTGCAAAAAGTTAAAATTTAGGTTATAAATGTCATCCTGTTGTAAAATAAATATGTAAAAGGCAAAATTTGATATATGAACTAATACAATTAGGAAAACACATTTATGAACAAATAAATAAAAATAAAAATAAAGTAAAATAAATGAATATTGTATTTTACCTTAAAATAGATCATATTATGTACAATCATACTCCTTTATTCATTTATCTTTATATACAATTGCCCTTTTTAAATTTTTTTTGCACATATTTCCATGTAACAATCTTATTTATTTTAACTTTACCTTTTTGACTCATCATCTTCACTCTTTTTACTAGTTATCATTATTCCAATCAAATCATATTGCTTTCTCCCATTTTCAAAAAATTTTCAACTAAAAATTTTCTATCATTTTTCTCATTTGCCAAAAGCTAAAATGAATGAAATTTCACAAGTTCAAATGTTCAATCCGGATAGCTAACTTCTTCATCCACTATGTGAACTTTTATAAAATCTCCTTTTTTGATTGATTTTGATGATGACAATATGAATTTTTTCCATTGATTTTAATACTGTGAAATCGTGTTTTGTGCTAATTTTGTGAACCTATGGTCTCGTAAAGGATTTTGAATGAAATTTTGAAAAGAGTGTTGTGTTTGTGAAATTATTATGTTTGAATTTATAATACTAATTGTTATAGGAATGCACTTATTATAAAAGGAAAAGATATCTTGAATATGGAATATGCTTAGAATAAGGTCTTTTAGATGTACTTAATCTTGAATTAAGATAAAATTATTCGTTTATGATTATCTAGAGTAGATTAACATGATTAAAACAAGAACTTTCCCCAAATTTCATATTATGCAGGAATAGGGAAAAAGGTCAATTTTTTAGTGCTGTTTTAATGCTATCTCAACTGGAGCAAGCAAAAGGTCGTCTTTTTTGTGAAAAAGGCCAACCTTTTTTGGGTGGCAAAAATGAGGATTTTGAGGAGTCAAGATATGCAAGGAGATCTCTTAATCTATCTTTTAAGCCATGATTCAATGGTTCAAAAGGCTTTAAAAGGAGGATGTGGGAGGGCTAGAAAAATGCAAGAAAGTCTCACCAAGTAGTCAAGATCGATGAATTCATGTTTAATTCTTTGTGAAAAGTGATCTTGAAGAATAGTTTTCGTCCCTCAAGAGAAGTTGCTGTAGTGATTTAATGATTCAAGTTGTCACTCAAATGTTAAGTATGCTGCAGATGCGGAACTGTAGATGTGACGCCTCGTTGCCTAGACATCCGTAATGGCTAATCAACATGTGTTATATAACTTAAGAAAAATTCGGTAGTATCTCCCCACAATATATAAAGGATGGTATGAATAAAAGACCTGTTATTTATAAATCTCAATCTCGTCTTGTAATATCATATTTCATTATACATTTATGCATTTATACTCTCACATCATAGAGACATTCATATAATAAGTGAATCATAGTAATTCATCATTCACAATAAGCGGTCCAAAAGATCATTTATATATGTGTCAATGTGGATTGCAATCAAGTCCAAAATACTCAAGTACAATATATTTTGTCATAGTTGGATTTGACTGAGTAAGTACCAATAGACATTAATATAAAAAAGAACATAAAGTCCAAAATAACTTGAAGCACAAATGCTAATCTAATGGTCTTTAACATTGTGTCCTCCCCCTACACCATTTTAAGGCTCCTCACCTGACCTGTGATCTAAAAATAAAATAACAAATATTGTGAGTCTAAATAAACTCAGTAAGTAGATAGCAATTACACAATATGAAAATGAGTAAGACTTTGAATGCACATGACATGACAGAGTTGTAGAAAGATGATTCTTAAAAAACCATACAAGACACATGAGTCTATCACCCACACCCAAGAATATATGCATAAAGTCATACGTAAATAGAAAGATCATAATAATCCTCTCATCCTATCGCTCAAGGGTCATGAACAACCCTCTCCTCATGTCAACTAAAGACTATGAACAACCTTTTACAACCATCCATCTTTAATAATACATAATCTATAACATAAAGGAACAAACACCATACAATTCACATACAACATTAGCAAAGTTAACAAGTTTTACTCTAAATATAACGTACTCACTATTACATAGACTTTTCATCGAACACCTGATAGATAACAAGGGCGGGGCCTATAGTTTATCCTCTCAGTTTACCCCACTGAAGCAAGATCATATTCTAATGATATAAAACTGCTAACGGGTCATCTATTTTATAAAAATCACATAGCAACATCCTTTTTTCCATAAACCCTACTAACCATAAGCTGCCACGAACCGTAACTCTCCAAACACGAGATTGTTGAACACTGCCTCTTCTCACAAGCCCTATTTCATGTTTAAAACAAAATTTCATCACTAATTTTTGAAGAGACGACATCTACTTACATCGATCGTGATTTTTCCCCAATAACAGCAACCTTAAACTCGGATCTTTGGAATTTAGAGCTTTCTTGAGGTAAATCGATGATCTACAAAGAAGCTTGGAAGAGCTGTTGACGTGGTTTAAGGATAAATCGACACCGGGAAGAAGAGAAAAAAGAAAACGGAAGAAACAACGGGAGAGAGGAAGAGAAGAGAGAAAGTGGTGCACGCAAACTAATCCCTAGCAGGCCTGTTCCCATTTTAACTAGGCTCTCATCGAGTCGATTTGGGCCCGAGCATAGGTCGAGCCCAAACACAATTTGCAACTTGCTTTCCCACCTATACAATTTAGTAAATTAAAATTTTTTCCAAAAATGTTGCCCCCTCACCCCCACAAGGGGCGCTGCCCCCTTGACCCCCACAACCTGACCAGGCTGGTCAAACCCATACCTACTCTGTTAGGTGGAAGATAGTCATAATGCCCCAAACATCACATCAATTATTCATCACTAAATCAAATATCTAATAATCATATCATAAATAGGTGTTGTCACTACAGAAATATGTTAATGACACAACTTGTACTTGTGTTTAACATGCTCATGAATGTCTCATACAACTTAACATGTCAAAATATCATTTATTCCTAGCAGCATATTTGTAAACTATCTCATAGTTAGGAATGAATTATAATAATAATAATAATAAAATACTTGGTCCTCACTACTTAACTGGCTTGATTTTAGTTTTTGCTTTAAAATTTGTACCACATTTGTTTTTTTGTGATCAAACCAAAAGATTGTCTTAGGAGTCTACCTGGAGCTTAGTACAAATCTAGAAGATAGTTGGATTGACTGTACCGATGTAACTTGTATATCGAAGTTGACTAGTAGAACCCAAGTTTTTATACTTGGAGAGTGGAGTAAGTTCGTGGGTGACCGAACTACTATATTTACTTGTGCCTTTTATGCTTTTCGGATTGACTTGTGTTATTCTGAGATTATTTATCATATAAGTATCTTGATTGTTTAAAGAACCATTATAGGAGACAACAAGTTCTATTAGAATAGAGTTCTTTGAATTTAACGAAGAGATCATATGGCTAATGAGAAATACAATATTGGTTATTCTACAGGTCAATCCATTACACGACCTCCCCATTTTGGTAGATCAAACTTTGTGTATTGAAAACTCAGAATGAAGATATTTCTAATGGGACAAGACATCAAAGTTTAGAGAATTGTTGAAACTGGATTGAACTTGCCTGGGGATGATATTTCTATTGTTCTTAGCGTACAACAAACTGAAAAAGTTGAATTTACTGCCAAAACCTTAAATGCATTATATTACTTTTTTTCACCAGCCGAGTTCAACAGAATCTCATCTTGTGATACTGCAAAACTAGCATGTGATACTCTTGTGGTAACACATGAAAAATATCACAAGTGCGAAAAATTTTAAATCAATAAGCTCATGCATGACTATGAATTATTTATAATGAAACCTACTGAATCAATTTTTGAGATGTTTAGCAGATTTACAAATATTGTAAATAATCTCGAAGGTTATGGAAAATCCATTGCTACTGTTGAACAGGTCAAGAAGTTGTTTTGTTCTTTACCAGTGACGTGGAATGCAAAAGTAACAACTATTGAGCAGGCGAAAGATCTTACTACTGTGACAGTGGATCAACTAATTGGCTCATTGATGATATATGAAATTGTTTTGAGAAAGAACTATAAAAAGACATGAAAGGTAAAAAATCACTTGGATTGAAAGTTGACTTGTATAATTCTTTTGATGATGTAAGTGATGAAGTTGCCATGCACACTAAAAAAATTAAAAAATTCATCACTCAAAACAAATCAAATGAAAATAGAGTTATTGCTGCAAGGAGAATTCAAAAGAAGGCTATCAATAGGCCGATGCAATGAAATGAGTTTGAAAAGAAGGAAAACAATCGAACAAAATTGAAGCGTTTCAACTGTGGAGGATATGGTCGTCTCAAAAATTCATGTTCTTCTTCATAATTAAAAAAAACTCAAATTTCAGGTTTGAGAAAAATGAAAGCTATGGAGATTGGAATGATAGTGATATATCATTCTCTGTGAGTTCAAAATCAGATGATGAAACTGCTCAATTCACACTTTATAAGAACTTTGGTTTTATGGCAAATCATTTAGATGATGAAACTCCCCAATTCACACTTTACAAGAACTTTGGTTTTATGGAAAATCATTCAGATGATGATCATGATTTCGATGTAAGTTTCATTGATAATGTTGAACTCCAAAGAGCCTATGAAGAATTATTTCTTGAGTTTAATAACATATTTTAAAAATATGTCAAAATGAAGAAGAAATTGAAAACTAAAAAGCTAAAATGTCTAAAACTTGTTAAAAATGTTCAAGAGTTAATAACTGAAAATGACAAGTTGAAAATGAAAGTTGCAAAAAAACAAAGTATAAAAAAATGCCAAACTTATAATTCTGTGCATAAAAATTTTGCACATAACAAGCTGTATCGTTTTTGTTGTTCTCATGAATATTATTCATTTGTTTGTCTAATGAGAAATGCAAACATAAGGCATTAAACATATCTGGAGATCTAAAAATTCTATTCGTTTTAATGCTAATCAAGGTGGACATATGAAATGGGTACCAAAAAATTAATTTTTTCCATTATGCAAGAAATTGGAATAAGCTAGTACATCGACAATGGTTGCTCTCATCAGATGACTGGCAAGATTCAAAATTAAATAGGAAAGATCAAGGTAAGGTTACCTTTGGTGATAATAGTAAAGGAAAAATCAAAGGAGCAGAAACGGTAAGTTACCAAGGTATGAAAATAAATGATGTTTTTTTATGTTGAGAGACTTAAACACAATCTGGTGAGTATGAGTCAATTTTGTGATAAACGTTATAAAGTTGTGTTTAAAACAAATCAATGCATTGTTCTTGATAATCATAGAAATAGACTTTGTTGTGAAAAAAGAAATGGAAATGTATATATTTTGGATCTTAGTGTAGATCATCCAAAATGCCTATCTACAATAGATGATGAGAATTTATTGTGGCATAAATGTTTAGGACATGCAAATATGCATGCCATTAAGAAACTGTGGACATATGATCTTGTATAAGATTTACCTAAATTTGAATGTGGAACATGCATGTGATTCATGTAAATTTGGTAAACAAAAGAAAGCCTCGTTTCATCCTAAAAAGATTGTGTTAATATCAAAAACCTTATAGCTACCGCATATGAATTTATTTAGACTTATAAAAACTAAGAATCTGTCTAGAAAGTAGTATGCATATGTTCCAGTTGATGATTATCCAGATATATATGAGTACTATTTATTGGGAGCAAGAATGAATACCTTAAGATGTTTCAAAAATTTTATGACAAAGTTCAAAATAAAAAGTGAACTAAACATTTGTACGATAAGAAGTGATCATGGTAAAGAATTTGAAAATCATAATTTTTTGAATTTTGTGAAAATTTTGGAATATCGTATAATTTTTCTGCTCCTAAGACCTCACAACAAAGTGGAGCAATGGAAAGAAAAAATCAAACTTTGATTCAGATGGCATTGACCATGTTGTTTGATGCAAAAATGACTCACAGATATTGCGCAGAAATTATAAATACAACTTTCTTTATTATTAATCATGTTTATATTCGCCCAATATTAAAAAAACTCTATATAAATCATAGAAAGAACGGAAGCCAAACATTATATGTTTTTATATATTTGGATGTAAGTGCTTTGTGTTAAACAATGAAAAATAATCTAAGAAAATTTGACATAAAAAGTGATAAAGGCATTTTCCTAGGCTATTCTTCTTTTAGCAAAGTATTTTACATTTATAACAAAAGAATATGCATAGTTGAAGAGTCAATTCATATGTCTTTTGATGAAATTAACAATAGGCCGAGAAAGGTTGACTATACAGGTGAAGATGAAGGCAACATTATTGAAAATTTATCACAGACTAGTAAGGAATCAACTGAAGAAACTAAAGAAAAGACATGAGAAAATAGTAAGACTGAAAAACCTCATATTTCTCAAAGTAAAAGGTTCCAAAAGAACCATCCCATGGATCAGATAATTGGTGATGTGTATAATAGGATCGAAACAAGATGAGCAATGCAAAATGTCATTGGTCACTATGTATTTATTTCTCACATTAAACCAAAAATATAACTGTTTTTGTGAATAACAAAAATTGAATAATCGATACGCAAGATGGGCTTAATCAATTTAAAAGGAACAACGTATAGATTTTAGTACCCAAACATGAAGGAAAATTAATAATTGGTACTAAATAGATCTTTAAAAATAAGTTAGATGAATCAAGCGTCATTGTGAGAAATAAGGCTCATCTAGTAGCTCAAGGATACTCTAAAGAGGATGGTATAGATTTTGACGAGACATTTGGACTTGTTGCTAGACTAGAGGCCATCAGAATGCTACTTACCTTTGCATCCTATAAGAATTTCAAATTATATTAAATAGATGCAAAGAATGCATTTTTGAATGGATATATTAATGAAGAAGTATATGTCAAACAGTCTCCAGGTTTTGAGGATCCTCATTATCCTGATTATATATCCAAGCTATCAAAGGCACTCTATAGTTTAAAACAAGCAATAAGAGCTTAGTATAACAGACTGAGTATTTTTTTGCTTGCTAAAAAATTTATAAGAGGAAAGGTTAACACTACATCATTCATTAACCATATTCATCATGACATTTTGATTGTTTGGATCTATATTGAGAATATTATCTTTGGTTCTACTGATGAAAAATATTGCAAGGATTTTAAGAAATTGTTGTAGGATGAGTTCGAGATGAGCATGCTGAGAGAATTAACTTTCTTCCTTGGATTACAAGTCAAACAAATTTCAAAAGATATTTTCATGTCATAGACAAATTATATCAAAGAAATGTTAAAAAAATTCTTAATGGAATCTGTGAAGCTTATGTCTCCACCAATGAGCACATATATAAAATTGGACAAACATGAATCAGGTAAGAATGTAAGAGAAAAATTGTATAACAGCATGATTAATTCCCTTTTGTATATTACAGACAGTAGGCCAGACTTTTTATTTAGCATTTGCTTGTGTGCTCGTTTTTAATCAAATCTCAAAGAATCACATACGGTTGTAGTGAAAAGAATTTTTAAATATCTTGTTAACACTCCAAATTTGTGATTATTGTATCTTAAATGTTCCAATTTTGATCTGATTGGATATGCTGATGCTAATTATGTAGGATATAAGGTAGACACGAAAGGAACAACGGACACTTGTCAATTTTTAGAAAGTATGCATTTTCATGGTTTTCTAGGAAGCAAACCACTGTGGCTTTATCTACTACTAAATCTAAATATGTAGTAGTTGCTAGTTGTTGTGCACAAATCTTGTTGATGAAAGAATAATTGTGTAATTATAAAATCAAATATTCTGATATTTTAATTCATTGTGATAATACAAGTGCTATTTATCTGAGAAAAAATCTCATGCAACACTCTTGTACTAAACATATTGAGGTGAGATTTTCTTTTATTCGAGATCATGTGCAAAAACATTATGTATGTGTTGAATTTGTTTCCATTGAAATTCAAATACCAGATATCTTTACAAAACCCCTTCCCTTTGAAACATTTGCTAAAATTAGAAGAGAATTGGGTGTTATAAATCCATTTGCATGATAAATTGAAATAATTATTTGAATCAAGCACAAATGGTTGTGTTTTCGTTATTTTCTATGACTGACATGAAGGTTAACCTTTTATATCAAGAAGGTCGATAGTTTTGTCGAAATAGAGAAAATAAAAAAGAGAATGATCAGGCATCTCTTCATTTTAAGTCTTCTCCTTCAGAAGTTGCAATTTGGGCATCTCTAGGGTTCTCATGGGTAACCAAAAATTAGTGAGAAAATTCTAGTCTCCTTATCACTATTTTCATTTGCTTAGATTTGCACCTCATTCGTAATAGTTTCTATTTGATTTCTCCCATCATCCCCTCTCAATTATCATCTTTTATAACCCAAGTCGAATCCCTCTTAATCGAACTAAAACCGAAATCAACCCTAACTAGAACTATCTCTAACCCTCATCAAAGCCCTTTTTCTCCCTAATTGAAACTACATAAACCCATCATTGCCCACTGAAACACTTTACTTCTGATTTCCATCATCAAAGATACCAAACCAAAACATGGTTCCTCCCAAATTTTTTTCAAAAGCAAGTTGCTAAGAGAAAGGAAAGAGGAAAGTAAATGATATATCACCTGAGAAATCTCTTCTTAGGGTAAGAAAAAACTTAGACATTATTATTGAAGAAGACAGGAACACAAGAACCAGTTAAATATCACCATCACCATCATCGATTACAGTTGTTAAAACAGCTCAAACAAAAAATCCTAGCTTCTCAAAAGGTTCTACTTTGACAGCTTTTAAAAATGAGAAGTATGAGAAAGAGTTCTAAATGAAGATAACCTTGATAAGTGTTGAAAAGAGTCAATATGTTGAATTTAAACATTTCAAGTAAAACAAGTTTATATTTATTGATTGGCTAAAAGATTTTGATTTGTTTAAGTTTCTATGATCTAGAATATCCATCTATTAAGAGTTTGTTAAGATCATTTACTATTAAAGAGTTTGCCTCCATCATGCTACTTTATATCTTTTTGTTAAAATTCAACTGATGTCTCAATTGAAAATGCTATTTTGGCTAACTATTGATACAAGTTTGAGCATATTAAACACTGCATTTCCTACTAAAGATTTGGCATTTGTTGAGTTAAAATTGTTATTTCAAGTTGTTTATAACTATCTTTATACAAGAACTAGTAGAAAAGATACTGTTAATAGATGTTATCCTCATGTGGTGCATCATGTTTCAAAAGCCTTATCATTTGGTTTATTCAATGCTTGATTATATGTTAAGTTAGAGAAATAGTTCCAATAGAAATTTTCCCAATGCGAAGTTCCTAGCCAGACTTTTTGAGCATTTTGGAATTGATTTGAGTCAAGAAAGATTTATTGAACCAAACTCCTACAACATAATTGGAGAATCAACTTTGAAGAGAATGAGCTATAAAAGAGTCAATGGAGGCAGCCGAGTATGCATTTCTTCTACACCCAAATAGAAGAAATCATCAGATAATACAAGGTCTCAAGGTAAGAAAGGTGGATCATAAGGTAAAATTGCCAAAGAACATGATTTGAAAGATAAAGAACCATCACCACCACACCCATTTGACTATTCCAACCCTTCTGAAACACCAAAAAAACCATCTCAAACCACCACCTCCACTACCAAATATCTATTGATTTCAAACACTCGAACAAATTCTTACTTGGCCAATTCAACATGTTGCATTCAAGACTTGACTCGTTTGAGGAAAGAATGGCTAGTGTTGAAAGTGTTGTCAAAGATCTCATTTCTGAAATTCAACTCCAAAATGATCCACTTCCTAACCCACAATCTCCCACATCCCCTCCATCAAAAAAATTTCTTCTCCAAAACAGAAAACTCATACGTCAGATGCTGAATGGGCTGCATTCTTAGATAAACTTGGTCATCCAAACACTATGTCAAGTCACATGTCCAAGAGCAAATCCGAAAAGACACTTCTACTAAAGAGGAAGGCTCTCTCTCAGACCAAGGAAACTCAAAGTTCTTTCCAGTATGAAGTTTAACCTCGTTTTCAATGAAGAGGATGATGAGCTCACTCCTCTCAAGAAGAATGACTCTGATACATCATCTAAATGAAGAATGTTTTGACAAACTCTTTTATACTTTTCTTATTTTTACAAAGATCATTTCAATTATTTTATTATGATAGCAATATTCAACAATGGTGGATAATGTTTTGTTATCATAAAAATAGGGGAGAATGTGAACTTTTATGAAATCTCCTTTCTGATTGGTTTTGATGATGACAAATGACATAATTTTTTATCATTGATTTTAATATTGTAAAATTGTATTTTGGGATATTTTGTGAAACTATAATCTTATAAGGAGTTTTGAATGAAATTTTGAAAAGAGTAATGTATTTGTGAAATTATCATATTTGAGTTTATAATACTAATTATGATAGAATTGTACTTGTTATAAACGAAAAGGATATTTTGAAAATGGAATATTCTTGGAATAGGATCTTTGAAATGCGCTTAATCTTGAATTAAAATTAGATTATTCGTTTATGATTATCTTAAGTGGATTAACATGATTGAAATAGAACTTTTCCCAAATTTCATATCCTCTAAGAATAGGGAAAAACGTGGACCTTTTGGCTATAAAAGGTTGACCTTTTAGTCTTGTTTTCATGTTATCTCAACTGGATCAAGCAAAGGGTCTACCTTTTGGTGAAAAAGGTCAACCTTTTCTGGGCGGTAGAAATGCAAATTTTGAGGAGTCAAGATATGCAAGGAGATCTCTTAAACTATCTTTTAGATCATAATTCAAGAGTTCAAAAGGTTTTAAAAGGAGGACATGAGGGAGCTAGGAAAATACAAGAAATCCTCGCAAAGTTCTCAAGATTGATGAATTCATGTTTGCTCCCTTGTGACGAATGATCTTGAAGAATAGTTGTCATCCCTCAAGAGAAGTTGTTGTAGTGATTCAAAGATTCAAGTTTCCTCTCAAATGTTGAGTATGTTGCAGATGTAGAAGTGCTAAACTAGTTTGACTTCATTTTTTGTTTTGAATTTTGTACTACCTTGGTGTTGTTTGTGATTAAACCAGAAGATTGTCTTACTAGTTTACCTGAAGCTTAGCACAAATTCAGAAGACAGTCGGATTTACTGTATCACTGTAACTTGTGTGTCAAAGTTGATTGGTGGAACCCAAATTATTTATATTTTGAGAGTGGAGTAGGTCTGTTTATATTTTCTTGTTCCTTTTGTGCTTTTTAGATTAACTAGTGTTATTCTGAGATTGTTTATCATACAAGTATCTTAATTGTTTAAAGAGCCATTATACGCGACCAATGCACTACAAGTTAAAAAGTAGAGGTCTCATTAGCTTGGCTAAGCAAACCATTACTGAGCTCCAGCAATTTTTAATATTTTTTGAAAATTTTATATATCTATCAATCTAGATGTACATTTTCAAAATAATAAAATGTAGTTTATAGATTAAATACACATAAGTTAACAATTTTATTAAAAAATATTTAAAAAAAATTTGCCTTATTAAGTAGTGATTTACTTAACTGGATTAATGGAATCATTACTCCAAGTTAAATATTTTCTTTTTGAAAGAAAGAGCCTGATCTCATGTAGTTAACTTATGCAGTAGCCATGTGATTGGCCATCGAATTATCCCTCATTATTTTTTAGAATTTCTTATATGTTTGTGGGCAGCAATTAGATGGGTTTATGTAATTTTTTGAGTTATCTAAATGCACAGAAGTCATTTTTTAGCTTGAAAAATTAAAAAAATTCTCTTATTAAAAATTTAAACATTGCATTTGAATAACTTAGAGAAATATTTAAAAAACTATTTAAACATATCTAGGAAGAGCCTACAAAAGTATAAAATAATTTTTAAAAAAGTAATGGAGTCCAATCAATACAAAAGTATAAAATAATTTTTTAAAAAGTAATGGAGTCCAATCAATAATCGACTATATATAATAAGTTCGCCAAAAAGAAGCTTGGCCAAACAAGCCCTACAATTTATAAATGCCTTAGTAGAAATTGAAGAGGCATGATTTTGTTACCCCATGTTAATGATGTACTTGAAAAGTGATAACTTTTAATGATAAGCTTTTGATGTAAAAGTTTTTAAAATGAGAGAAAATTATGTAATATGAGAGAGGTAATGATAATTAGTAAAGATAATAAAGTTAAAATAGATAGGTTAAATGTATATGTAGTTGTGTAGAAACAATTGAAAAGTAGAGTAGTTAATATAAGAAGAAGAGAAGAAATAATTAAAAAATATGATACTTATGAAGAGTGAAAAATTTTAATATAAAAAGTTTTAGGTGTTAACAAACACTCCCTAATTGACTTACTTAGTCCGGCCCGAAAATCCTATTTAATTTTTTTTGTTTTTAAATACTTTTGTGTTGAAAAATCTGAAAATATATGCATATCTATAAAAATAGTGAAACTTGATGTGTGTGTATATATATATTAATTATATTTAGATTAATAATTTTATGAAAAAATAAAAAATAAAAAATAAGTTTATTGGCGTTGGCTAAATAAGTCTTTACTTAGCATAGACTAATGGATCATGCCTAGCAATTAACTACACCAAAAACGCGTACAGCAGAAATCAAGAACGGAATGTTTACATGTTCTTGTTCTAAGTTGGCTGTTATGTGCAACAGAGCCATTGTGGAGGTGTCATTAGGTACTCATAAAGCATTTTGCAATAAAGCGTTGTCCTCTCATGAGGATCTACTTTTTTATCATAGATTGTTGCCAAAGACCATGACAGTTTCCACAGTCGTGTGTGTATGTGGTTTTTTTTTTTTTTTTTTTTGGATTGAGTTTCACTGTGTTGATTCAATGCAAACTTGTGCACTGAGCTAAACGGACACGTTAGCATTGAACGTAACTCTCTAAGCATGGCCCAATATAAATTGTAATCTTCGCCGCTTGTAAGAAAGGGAATCTTGCAATAAAATATTTCCCATTCCTATCAGTATCTTCTGTCAAATCTGGGTCACTAAATTTGATGTTTGTCACGGACATGATAATGCAGCATTTTTTAAATCAAGACCCATCTCCACGAATCAGTAAAGAAATTTATAAAAGAGAAACAAGAAAGAGAACAAGATTTTCTATTATAATATTTTGTCTTTTGTCGATAAAATGTCAGAGTATTCATCATGAATAATGATTAAGTTTAAAGTAAGCGTGCATTTTGGAAATGATAAAACTTCTAACGAAAAATTTTAATGTAAAAAATTTTAAAATAAAAGAAAATGATGTGGTATGGTAAAAATAATGATAAGAACTAATAAAAAATAAAGTTAAAATAGATAAATCAGATATACGGGTAGTTGTGTAGAAATGACCAAAAAGTAAAGTAGTTGTACATGAATAAGTAAAAAAAATTAAAAATATGATAGTTGTGGAAAATGAAAATTTTTAGTTTGAAACACCTCCAAAATAAAATTAAACCAATAAAGTAGTTGTATGAAAAGGTGGAAGGAAATGAGCATAAGTATGATAGTTGTTTAAAAATGTATACGTAAAAATTATGAAAATTTCTTCTAGGTCATCAAACAGATATTATTTTATAAGAAATTTTTAAATATGATCATAAATTTTTATTTTAATTCTTTATATTTTCAAAAATTCTTCAAACATCCATATACCTTTAAATTTCTTAATTTTTTATCTTTAATATTTTTGAAATGCGCATAGTACCCATCATCATCTCCTAACCGGCGTTTCGCCCCAACGACCGTTGCTCCTTGAATCCATCCAACAGACCAAACACCAGCGGCCACGATCTCCCTAGTTAATCCATCTTCTGGTGAACAGAATATGCATAGGATATTTATTAGCTAGGAAAATATATGTGCGTTTTTCACGTACAATAATTCTTTTATTGGTAAGGAGAAATTTCCAAGTCATAGTGATGCTTTTATATTATATATATAAGGGTTGTTCCAGTGTAGCACACGGTGTAGTTGCCAAAAAATAAGCTCTGCACATATTAAAATGTAATGAAACTTTATAAGATCGTTTATCCATATACAAATTATACTTGAGACGGTTTAGATATTGAAAAAACTACTTTAAAGTTGCTATTTACACCAAACTATTTTATTACGTTGAATTTGTACTATTTTCAGATGGGGTCTATACACATATCCGATTGGAATGCAAATAAATATATTAATAGAGAACATTATTCTAAATATAATGGGTGGTGTAGATTATGATTTTATTACCATGCAGGGCCCATTTTAGTGCCGTTGCTCTGTAATTTTAGTGCAGTGGCACTGCACTTGAATATTTTCGAATCTCGTACAAAATCGTTTAAGGAGAAGCTCGACATGATTCTATTTTTTTTTGTTGGATTCGCAGCTCAACGTGATTTAAGTACCGAAGAACTATTCTATTTGTATCAAAACAACACTCTAAGGGTGCTTTTGGCAATCCATAAAAAATGTCAACTTAAAACTTTTCAATCTAAAACTTTTCACTCTCCATCACTATCATATTTTTTAATTATTTTTTCACATTTTCCTATACAACTACCCTACTTTTCAATCATTTCTACACAACTATCCACACAACTAACCTATCTATTTTAACTTTATACTCTTTACTACTTATCATTACCCCTATCATATCACATCATTTGACAACTTTTACTCCTCAAAACTTTTCATCAAAAGTTTTATTCATTACCAAACACACCCTAAATTAAAAAATATATGAAATACGTATGTACGGGAGCGCGGTGGCGTCTTCCGCTACAGCCAAAATTGGTGCTAACATCACGATTATATGGAATTCACTTCTTATTGAATTTAAGGGGTGCGTCTGGCAGGCAATAACAAAACTTTTGCATCAAAAACTTCTAAATGTGATAAAACGATGTGATATAATAAAGATAATTATAAGAATGAGTAAAAAGTTGAATATGTTGTCTATATAAATGATTGAAAAGTATGATAGTTGTATATGAAAATATTAATAAATAATTAAAAAAAGGTAATTGTGGAGAATGAAAAGCCGTAAATTAAAAAGTTTTAAAATTTTTAATTTAAAAACTTTTATATTTAGCAAACATCTAAAAATCCTTTTATGAAAAAAATCATTGGTTTATAAATTAAAGGATAAGTTTCATATAAATCAAATATTTATTGAAATATTTTCATCTTATATCTTACAAGTGATAAAAGTGTAAATAGTTATGAGTATAAATAAATTTTTTAATTCCTTTACTTATTTATAATTATTGTTAATTTAACATCTATATATACCGTACATCTCATCATTCTTCCAGCTTAGATGAATGATTTCATAAATTCTATTATAATATTCTACTACATTCTTAAGTGGATATAAGTTAATTTTTAAAATATTCATATGATTAGTTGTATTTTAAGTAAATATGATCTACCCCAAACTCTAAAATAATTTTTAGTAATTATGATCAAAGAAATGTTGTTAAACAAAATATTCAATTTCATTCAATTTTAGTAAAGCCATGCAGGTATGTTTACAATTTTGTCTAGCTTCACCCAGACTATAAAAGCCAAAAAGCACCAACGCAAAGATCTCTAAAATTTTTAATAGAAACGACTAACTATTTAATTGCTAATAAATATCGTGTTATCCAATTAGCAAAAATTAAATATTTTATTACAATCAATTATAATCGACTAATTAAAGGTGTAACTTAAGTAGAGTATCCATGAGTCAACTTACTGAGTATCTTAAAATGGGTATGATATATTCTTATTTTTCTACCATTGGGATAAGAAAAGTTTCAAATAAAATTTTTTTGAGTAATTTACTTTAAGATAAGTTTTAAAGTCCAAGTACCTAAAACTGACTCAAATTGACAATATATTTTCGATATATCTTTTACAAATATATTATATATTTAAAGTTATAAAATGTATCTTTTATAAATATAAATTTTTTTTAAATTAACTATTAGTTAATACATTTAATTAATATATTTTAAAATTATATTATTACCATATTGATCATATGTATTAGTAAGATTTATAAGAGAATTATAGCATCAAATATAATAGAAAAGACTACTTTAAAGAACTAATTTAGAACTAAAACTAAAATGGGATAAGTGCACCCGGGTGCATTGAATTCATTTTTTAATTTTTTTTGAAATTTTTTTATACAACTGTTATTCTAAGTGTATTTAATATGTGTATCAATTTTTATTATTTTTGGATCATTTTAGATATTATTTTTTATTTTTGAAAATTAGTAACATTTTAAGTAATTTATAATTATTAATGTAGGAAAACTCATGTGTACCAAACAAAATGGTTGCCAAGTATTAGCATCTGAGTAAATGTTGCTGTTTCTTTTAAATTTTACTATGTTCATGTTTGTTGTATAGTAAAATTTTTCAATTTCCACAGTTATCTTATTTGTTATTCTATTTTTTAATTATTTTTATACAACTACTGTACAAATAATCTGTCTATTTTAACTTAATTTATTCTCTTTACCCAACCGAAACTGCGCATCAGCAGTTTTTTGCTTAGCTGTAAAACACTAATCGAAGTGGAATGCAAAATATTCCGAAGTTCGCTACGTGCAGTATGTGGCCGAGTGCAATTTGTTTGCGCAATTGCAGCCGTATACTTTGCAAGCAGCTGTATACTGGAACTTTTATTGCAGTGTTGCTATTTTTTTATGGGTATTTTATAGAATATGATAATTGATATTACAAATGTATTTATAATCCTCATAACATGTAGAAATTTTTTTGTAAATACTTTCATTGCAAGGGAACATGTACAAACACCCACACGAATAGGAAAAAAAACCATAAAACTCACCTGCATGACTTGGGATTCGAACTTGCCTTCTGCCCATCATGGGCTAGGCGGATTACCACGAGGCATCGTGGCGTAGTGTTGCCACTTAAGATGTTAAACTAAATTATTTTATAAAAAAATGTTAAATTAAAATTAAAAAGGTTAAATAACAAAGGGTGGAAAATGGTAGAAATATATTATTACTAATTCGTTGGAGAATGTGATACACGACGGGGTAAATAACAAAGGGTGAAAAATGGTGGAAATATATCATTACTAATTCGTTGGAGATGTGATACACGACCAACCGAGGTAAATTGGTTTAGGAGTTCGATCGGATAAGAATCCCAAATATATTAATATTTCATTTGCCGGGTCAATTTCAAATATACCTATCATTAATGACACTAATTTCAAATTTACCCGTAAGGTTTTGGAAACGTCCTCTAGTACCCATTAGTATACTTGTAATTCCAAATAGCCTCGACCTGCGATAGAAACTGTTTATTATCGAAGGAAATGACTAAAATGCCCCTAAAATGCTATATGTAATGGGCTTTCCTTCCCTGTAACCATGCAACCCCTTAATTCTTAAGATATTAATAACTAATTTAAAATCTAATCTATTTATTGTATTTAACATCACTCGTTTATGTAGGTGATCAAGTTTCGTCCAAAATAAGTATGTGCATGGGGCCACATTTGCTTTAAAAATATATTCATGTGTAAGTTACGAAAAATGCTTAAATCCATTCATACATATATTAGATTGTCATAATATTTTACAGAATCATTTACCCATATATTAGTGATATTTTAGATGGTTTAGATGTTGAAAAAATTGCCTTAAAATTAATATTTTAATATTGAACTATTTTATTACATTGATTTTATACTTTTATGAATAGGACCACATACACTAAAATTAAAAAATAAAAGATTTCTAAGATACTATAAATGATGCTAAATACAATAGATGGAGTGAATTTTCTATCAATTATCAATATTTTAAAAATAGATGAGATTATATATATATATATATATAAAAGATTTTATAGAAGCAGCGCAGATATTTAATTTCGGGCCGTCCTCCTTTCTCTTCTCAGTTGGGGCAACGATTTGAGGAATGCCTTACAAACATCTTCAACCTCCACATTGACGCAGATAATGAGATGAGATGATATACAAAGTGATCATCCAAGGCATTTTCTTTTGCAAAATCCGTCAGCCACCATCCTTCCTCAATGTCGGAAGGCAAAGCAACATCTCACCAAGTTGAAGATGAGGTGCACTTAGTTGTAAATAACCATTTTTTATGTTTTAAAACTTTTTTTTATAAAACTACTAATCGAAGTGTATCTAATATGTATATTAATTTTTATCATTTTTGGAGATTTTTAGATTTTTTAGATTTTTAAAATTAATAATTTAAAATTATTAAAAATGCCACTGATTTTTAAAAATTCAAAAAATTTAAAAATCTCTAGAAACGATAAAAATTAATACATATGTTAAATATGCTAACATTAACAGTTTTATGAAAAAATTTAAAAAATTAAAAAATAAGTTAAATATACTTGGATACACTGAAGTTAAGTAAAACCGGTACATTTAATAATGTCCCCAGTATCTGCAATCCAATCGCTATTGTTGCAAATCCAACCTAACAGCAGCAGAAAATCACAGCCGGAGCATCCCAAGTGCAAATCTGCCATGCCACCGATACTTGATTCGTGATGTGAACGGCTTGGGATATTAACGAGTTGATAAAATAAAACCAGTTGCTTGTTGCCAATAAAGAAAATCCATTACCGGAGAAATGAACGGAAATCAGAATGATCAGGAGGAAAACCGAACTCTAATTTGATGCTCCTAATCTAGCTATTTTTTTATTGCTGTATATTTACAGCACATATCAATTAATATTACAATGGAGCTCTAGACAATTCTTACAAAATTTTAGAAGAAGATCACAAGCTCCCACTTATACGAAATTTTACAAAATTGAATCAGATCAGGTCCCAATTCAACCAACCAAAGAAACCGAATTACGGTACAGTCAACATGATTTGGACCAAACGATTGTCGTCCTCTTCCTCATTTTAACGCCTCTAAACAGACGGAAGCTGAGAAATTAGGCATATTGGGAATTACAAACATACTTGTACGACGGAAAGATTTGAAACTTTAGGGGTAGTTAACAGAGGTGGGTATATTTGTCACTGTAACGATCGTGCTAGCTCGTGCGAAGCAAAAGTAAATAAGTCGCTTAGTTCACCTTAAAAAGTTCATTTAAATTATTTTTTATTTTTCTTTATAATTTGTTTATCTAAGTATATTTAGTATATAAACTAAGTTTTACTATTTTGGATATGCGTATATATTTTTTTGAAATTTTTACATATGTGTGTGTATATATATATATATTTAAAATACCCCTATGTTTAAAAATATCAAAAAAATACATTCATATATCCAAAAATGGTAAAACTTAGTAAGAAATGATACTGCTAGCTCGAACTAAGCAAATGTTTCGATTAGCCCGCCCAAAAAAACTTATTTATAACAATTTTTCATTTTTTCTTTATATAATTGTTTATATAATATATTTAACATGTAAATTAAGTTTTACAATTTTTGGATATGTGTATATATTTTTTTGAAATTTTAAAGATATGGGTATTTTAAATATATATATACACAGATATTTGAAATTTCAAATAAATACATACATATTCAAAAATGGTAAAAATTAGTTTATATATTAAATATACTAAGATAAATAATTGTATGAAAAAAAGTTAAAAAAGTATTGTAAATAAGTTTTTTGAGATGAGCTAAGTAAGATATTCAATTAGCTCGAGCTGACAGGATCACTTTTATACTTATAATTGAATCTGGATTATGATCCTCTTAGCCCAAGCTAAGCAAATGCATCGCTTATCCCATTTCAAAAAATTCATTTACAACATTTGTTTATTTTTTCTTCGTACACTTATTTATCTAAGTATATTCAACATATAAACTAAGTTTTACTATTTTTAGATATATGTAAATATGTTTTTGAGATTTTTATAGATATGAGCATTTTAAATACATATATACACATAGATGTTTAAAATTTTAAAAAATATATATGCATATATCTAAAAAATGTAAAATTAGTTTATATGTTAAATATGCTTAGATAAATAAGTATATAAAATTACCAAAGCCTTGATGCGGTGGTAAAAGCTGTAGTATTATTTGCCCGGGTCAGCTATTCAATTCTTGCTGAATGCAAGTACAATGTTTAGTATTTTTACAGTTTAGTCTCCCTTTAAATCGGGGTTTTACAATTTTTCCTTATTGTGGGGTTTATACTTTCTCAATAATAGTAGAGGTTTAAGAAAAATTTTCTTCCATATTATGATGGTTTGAATACGCTCCATTATAATATCTCGATGTCACTGTCAAGATAGCTTCTCATTATATTATAAATAGCTTCCGCGTGCATTTCTTCCATCCCACTCGATCTGCATGGATTGCACAGCAGCTAGCGATTCTGAGATGAGCACCATGCAATGTTCACTTCTCATCTCCCTTCTCTTCCCACTTCTCTTCCTCGTCCTTTTCAAGAAAAGAAAACAACAACCCAACCATGTTCCACCTTCTCCTTTCAAGCTTCCCATCATCGGCAACCTCCACCAGCTCGACCGCTTCCCCCACCGCTCCCTTCATGCCCTCTCCCTCAAATATGGCCCTCTCATGCTCTTGAAGTTCGGCCATGCACCTACCCTCGTTGTCTCATCCGCAGACATGGCACGCAAGATCATGAAGACCCACGACCTCGCCTTCTCCAGCAGGCCTCCTGTTCTCATGGCCGAGAAGCTGATGTATGGGAAAGACATAGCCTTCGCCCCCTACGGTGAGTACTGGAGGCAGGTTAGGAGGATTTGCGTCCTCCACCTGCTGACCTCCAAGCAAGTGGAGCTGTTTCGCTCGGTGAGAGAGGAGGAATTAGCCCTTTTCGTCGATAGGATTCGGTCGTCGGCAGCGATGAATGGAGTGGTGAATTTGAGTGACGGCATCATCTCGGTCACCAACAGCGTGACGTGTAGAGCTGCACTAGGGAAGAAGTATGGAGTGGAAGGTGGTAGAGGGAATGATATGGATGGGAAGGAATTGCGTAGATTGATGAGGGAGTTCCTCGAGCTTTTGGGGGCATTCCATGTCGCTGATTTCTTTCCGCAGTTTGGATGGATCAGCAAATTGAGAGGCATGGATGGGAGGGTAGAGAGGAATTTCAAGGAGTGGGACCATCTTCTAACTAGGATTTTAAATGACCATGATCTGGAAAGTGGGAAGAGAGAGGACGGTGGTCAACAGACTCACAAGGCTGTGAAAGATTTTGTGGATGTATTGCTGCAAGTTCAAAAGGATGGCTCAGCTGGATTTTCTCTCACAGGAGATCACATCAAAGCCATTGTTATGGTACGTTGAAAATCCATTTTTAGTAGAGACCTAAACACGTGAGACAGCAGTTGGGCCCAACAATGTCCGCCGTTTAACCTTTTTTTATTATTTTTTTATAAACATGTTAATTTAGGTATATTTAATTTATAATTCAAAATTTTCCATTTTTTGATTTATTTCTATATTTTATTTTAAAATCTGGGGTATTGTAGCAATTTTATAAATGAAAATTACCATAATGCTCTTTTGTTTAAAAATAGAATAATATATAAACATATCAAAAAATTGGTAAAACTTATATTATAGATTGAATAAATTAACATATTTATAAAAACAACAATAAAAATAAGTTAACTAGTCGGACGTAGTTAGGGCCCAACCGCAGCCATCTGCAAGTAAGCTAATCTTTTTAGTAATCATAATTAACAATAAAGAAGTATTATTTTAGCTGTATGCTCCAAATTGTATATATTTTTGCATATTCTCTAACAAATTTTGTTCTCCAAATATTTGTATAGGGTTGTCCTCCACTAGTATCTACCTCTACTGGGTTCATTTGCCTTGATGATATTAAATTACTACAAAATTTTAATTTTGGATAGATAAAATTTTCTTACAAAAAATTAAAATTTGATTGCTAAAAAAAATTTGGTTGCTAATAATTTGTGATATATTGCATATAGCTACTGGTAAGAAGAATTTTAGTTGTCAAGCATTCATGATTTTTGTATTATAATGTTATAAGAAAGGAAAATTTTTCTTGCATTGAAATATTATCATAAGCTATAAATATTTTCCTTGTTTGTAAGAGCGCTATCATAAATAAGAAATTTTTCCTTATATGTAATTTTTCTTATTAATTGAGATTTTTAGTTGCTAATAAAGATTGCCAAACATATATTTTTCTTATAGTGAATCCACTCCACTCTTTGTATTTAAAATTTTATATTTAACTAGTAAATTAAGTTTCATCTAAATCACAGGTGTGCATAGTCCCAAGATATATTTAGAACTAATGTAATCAAATTGTTTAATTTATTTATCAATTTTAAAATTATTAATTCAACAACTAAATTATTAAAACATTTTTCTTTATTAGATAAATGATCCATTGAGTACTTCTTTGGTATGTATGTCTTTTTTTATTAGACCACCCATGTTAGATAACTAATTATCTAATAGAGGTATACTCCAAAGAAAGGATAATGAGTTCACTACCTCTACCCAACTTGAAACTCTGAACCTCCATACCTTAATACCCTATACACGCTCATGTCACTACTTGGTGACTTAGTCATCTAAAGGGTGTTACATATATGTATATATATATATGTATATACATATATGTATGTACATACATGTATGTATATACATATATGTATGTACATACATATATGTATATACATATATGTATATATATGAGATGCTGTTCCGGTGCAGCATCACTGCACCGGAACAGGGGTGCAGTGGCCCCAAAATGGGGCCCACATGATCATGAAATCATGATCTACTCCACCCATTGTATTTAGAATAATGTATTCTATTATCATACCAATTTTCATCCCAATTAGATACTTTAAAGTTGTTATTTACATCAAACTATTTTATTACGTTGGATTTGTACCATTTTCAGATGGGGCCCATATACATATCTGATTGGGATGAAAATTGGTATGGTAGTAGAATACATTATTCTAAATACAATGGGTGGAGTAGATCATGATTTCATGATCATGTGGGCCTCATTTTGGGGACACTGTACCGCTGTTCCGGTGCAGCGTCACTGCACCAGAACAGCTCTCATATATATGTATATATATATGTATGTATGTATGTATATATATATATATGTTTATTTTCATGTATGAACATTTTTTCTGCATTTTTCTATATGTATATTTATTTTCACGTACGAACATTTTATTACTACATTTTTCTATATGTAATGGCCTACATTTTATACCTATGCTACATTGTATAATCACTTTAATTGGATACCAATAATTTCAAATTTTAAAGCAAGTTAATGAGTTTATATAATATTCGTTTCATCCTTGTGTTGGATCATTTCTACAGGAATTGTTTGCAGCAGGTACTGATACAACATACACATTAATTGAATGGACAATGGTGGAACTAATGAGGCATCCAAAAGTAATGAGAAAACTACAAGAGGAAGTGAGAGGTGTGGCTCGTGGGCAACCCATGGTAACAGAGGACAATCTCCACCATATGAACTATTTGAAAGCTGTGATCAAGGAAAGTCTAAGGATGCATCCACCACTTCCTCTGCTGGTCCCAAGAGAATCTATAGAAGATGTTAAGATGGATGGCTACCACATCCCTACCAACACAAGGGTCATGATCAATGCATGGGCTATTGGAAGGGACCCTAAGTCATGGAAAAGCCCAGAGGAATTCCTTCCTGAGAGGTTTCTTTCAAGTGGTTCCTACAGCCAAATCGACTTCAAAGGGCATGACTATGAACTTCTCCCTTTTGGTGCAGGGCGCAGAGGCTGCCCAGGAATTTCTTTTGCAGCAATAATTGCTGAACTCACGCTTGCCAATCTGGTTTATCATTTTGAATGGGAAATGCCCATTGGCATGAGCATAGAAGATCTTGACATGACTGAGTCTGCAGGAATTGTTGTTCATAGGAAGGATGCTCTGCTACTAGTTGCAAAGCCACACCACTACTGATAGCTAGATATTGCTAGAGAGAAAGTGTGTGCGTAATTAATTACTATCTAGTATTTTTGCTTTAGGAATTTAAAGATCGCTATAAATATGTCTGAATTGTTGGATTGCTTATGCTGTAGGATTCTGTTGTAAGTCTTTCCAGCTATTGTTGATCACTTATGGGATGCTTTGTTCTCGTCCATGTAAAAACCTGAGCATTTTTTATCCAACTTTTAAACATCGGACTTAATGGCATCATTTGCACATCCATTTTCAGTGGAGATTTTCATATCCTCCTAGGAAAACAAAGAAATTATTTTTTAATCTGTTTTCATTCTCCATTATTTTAAATTCAACATCATTAGCTCACTTTTTTATATCATGATTAATAACAAGAGAGTGAAATTTTCGTCGGTAAGAAATTGTCGTGAACTCATGATCTCAGCCTTAAGATCAATAATGTGCCTTATTAACCAATAATGCAGGTGTTAGGCAACAATTGATAAGTTATATAAATCAAGTTGGCTACGATTCGTAAAATATCTTAAACTAAATTTATTAAAACTCGAATATAAAAAATTATTAGAACTCAGTATTAAAATAGTCTAATTATGTGGACGACTTCAAAAAATTTTATTTTTGTCAACGAAAATTTGGTTGCTAAAGGTTTCTAAGGACTTTTTTTGTTATTGATGATTATTAATACTAAAAAAAAATTTCTTGAGTTCTGTTTCAATGCATCTGAATATATTAAAATTTTAATGCACCTGAGTCCAAAACTCGTTTTTTGAATTTTTTTTAAAAACTATTAATTTAAGTATATTTAACTTATACATTAAGTTTTTATCATTTTTGAAGATACATATATACTTTTATTTAAAAATAATGACTAAAATATCCTTTTAAAAATAAAATATATATATATAAGCATCAAAAATGATAAAATTTCGTTTATAGATTAATTATATCTAGACAACTATTCTATAAAAAATTTAAAAATATGTTTTGCATGAGGTGTGAAATTTCAATGCAAACGAACCTGAATGCATTAAACATTACATGATTTTATTGGTAGTGTAGGAATTATTTAAACCTCTATGATCTCCAACAAGAAAAGTTTAGTACGGTTGGAGCTGCAGATATACGTTTCTATGGCCACCTGATGCCCTAATGTAATGAAATCCAATTCTATGCTCCAACCGTACTAGACTTAAATTACAAAAATTTCATCAATTTTTAAAAGATTGAAAAAAATATCTAAAAATCTCCAACAATGATAAAAATTGATACACATGTTAAATACAATTAGATTAACAATTTTATGAAAATTTTTAAAAATTTTAAAAAATGGGTATAAACACCTGAGAACATACAACCGGCGTCCGTTATGTAACCATCAACTTAGAAAGTAGAGGGTTTACAATGACGGAAATAGATTATGTACTACCAGTTTCAAGAACCCTATCGCTTAGCTTGATCGATGCTGTGCACTATTCATCTTGCTTATAATTCCCTAACAAACACCACGTACGACACAAAAGAGAAAAATAATCAATTCGGATCACTTCATATTTGATTATTAAATAAGGATTATTTGCAAATATGTCTATATAATTTGAACATAATTGCAAATATGCCTATATAGTTTCAAAAACTACAAACCCCATATGATTTAACCATAATTATAGATATACTTATTCCATTATGACCGTTACTTTATTGCCATAATTTAGGTATATTTCCATATGTTTGCAGACTATGTAGGTTTATTAGTTACTAAACATATCCGCTTAATTTTTACAAATATATCTACATAGTTATATATTTTTGCAAATATACCTACGTCATTATAGTACTGTAATGACATAGATATATTTATAATTTTGGTCAAGCTATATTGGAGTAATTTGCAATTTTTAAAACTATATTGGTACATTTGCAATTGCAGTCAAACTAAGTTGGTGTATTTCCAAATCATCTATTAAATAATTAAGTTCAATTGAAAATAAAAATTATTTACAATTGCCGAGTATAAAATTTAGAGCTCCAAATGACACTCAAATTATCATCTTTTATGGTGGATTTCAATACTATGTAACCCGTTACATGAATTTTTTGAATTTTTTGCATTTTAAACCCTCTAATTTTGCCTATTTGCAAACTCCGAAATTTGGCCGTTTGCATTTTAAACCCTGAAAATTTTATTTCTTTGCATTTTAAACCCTGACCAATTATGGTGTTTAAAACTACCGTTACCTCATTTGAAATGTCATATGTACCCTCACGTGCTATAATTGTAAAATCGGCCGCATGTACGTGAGTTGTTGTAGTCCACTGGACTACAGAAAATTTCTAATTATCTTCTCCACCAAATTCCGGCATGGCTGCCAAGGGAGAAAACCCGTCGATCCTCATCTCTTTCAAAGCCAACCAAATCAGGTGAAAAAGAAAGCTAAGCAGGTAGAGTTTTCTATGGATGGCATCCCCTTCGAGACCGAGCAAATAGACGACATGAAAGTCCCCATATCCAACGGTCCCTATATTTTTTAGATCCGATCATCTGGGCCGATGATCTGCAAATCAGATTTATAAAATAAAAAATTCTAAATCTCCTAGTCTTGCATCATCATCATCATCACCTCAATACAGCATGATCGTGGTCCACCTTTTATAACGCAACAGAAATGAACTATTGAAATTGAGATGATTCATCAGTGCTTCAGAATTTTGTGGGGATGATAATTGGAGAATTTTGTGATTGACGACCAAGACAGATGATTTGCAGCAGCTATCATGGCTGGATATGTTAGATTTTTATTGATTAGGAAAGGAGCTGTTGCAATTGATTTTGAGCATCGCGGCCTGGTTGCATATTGGAAAAGACGGGTCCATGGCTTGTACATTGACTGTTGATCGGAGAAGGTTGGCCATGAGTTTTAGCACATGAATACTGGCGATGCATTGAATTCATGGCTTGATTTTTATCTTGCGAGCAACCATTATCTCAAGCTCAACCATGGAAACATCCGTCAGAAGCACTTGCGGGAGATCGCCGACGCCGTCAACGCTTTCCACAATGCCAATAAAAAACAGAGTCGCATTGACAGCCAGTGCAATAATCGCATCGACACCTTGAAGAAGAAATACAAGATCGAAAAAAGCAAGCTTTCTTCCTTCTCCGACGCCGACGAAAACCTAGCCTCCCAATTGCCATAATTCGCTCGTCTAGAGGCCCTAATCGGCCCCGCCGCTACGATGAAGAAGTTGCAGCCCTCCCCTCCGCTGCCGCTTACTCTTCCACTACCTTACTGATCACCACGCTGATGCCGATGACCGCCACTGTTCATCCCATCAAGGAGAAGCGGTTTACTAGCATCGAAGACGTCGATGACGCCTTCTTCCACCGGAATGACGATGTTGTGATCGACAGCCAGGATTGCTTGAATTAGCGCGTAAACCCATGGAATAAAAAATCTGTAGCTACTGGTGGGTAGATAGAGGGATGGTTCGCAATTAGAGCTTGGGTGCTACTGGTGGGTAGATAGAGGGATGATTTAAAATATTCTTCTTATGTGAATAAATGATATTATTTATTATCATTGTAATGCGTCCAAAAATAAATCTAAATATTTTTCATAATTTACATATATATTTGTAACCAAGTATAGCCCACCCATCACTAAAAAAAAAACAGAAAAAAAGGCATAGCCCACCCACAAGCTGATTGAAATACTTTTTTTATAACTATAACAAAACAAATAATGCTACACAATACGACTGATTAAATTTCATTTTCATGTCAAGGTAGCCACAAATGGAGAAGTTACATGAAATCGATTTCATGAAACGTTCTAGTACTATATATATTCTCTGAGACAATCAATACGAATATGACATTGCACTTGAAATTTTTATGCAAATGTTTTGAAAACTCAACTGACATCTTAGTGCCCAGTTCATTTGAGGCTTGACCAGTTCAGCGGTCAGTAGGGGCTGCCTGGAAGTTGTTGGAGCGCTGGAGGTTGCTAATTGCTATCGCCTATGGCTGTTGAAGCAGGTGCAGGCAGGCGGCCATGGCCGATTCGATGAGAAGACGGAGCGCGAAAACGGTGCTCGGCAATGTATGTCCATTCGTATACATGTAACAGACAAGTAAATCATCCGGACCATTAAAATACATGTATAATTTTACTTTATCTCACACTAGTGAGATTATTTTATTTTACAGTTGTGTTTAGAAGGTGACAAAATTTTTGAATTGAAAATTTTTTGTACAAAAGTTTTTGAAGTGAAAGAAAATAGTGTGATGTGATAGAATAAAGTGGATTTAGATATAATTAGTTATATGAATAATTTTATGAAAATATTAAAAAGTACGGTAGTTGTATAAGAAGATATAATAAATAATCTAAAAAATAGAATAGTTGTAGAGAGTAAAAAGTTTTAGATAAAAAATATTCAATTTCAAAAGTTTTTATGTAGCGTAATATGCCCCGCATCCTAAAATAATGCATATTAACTCAATTTTCAATAAATATAAATATCTTATGAAAATGTACTTTTTATGAAAATAATATATAACACCTTTATTTAAATTATGATTTCATTTATTAAATATATGAAAATAATGATTAAGTATGCAAATAATCGTTCTTTAATAATATATTTTCCTCTTGCAACAAAAATAATTGTGTTAAATAACAATTTTATCGTAGGAGCATTTTCTGTTATTCAAAAAAAAAAAAAGCCCTAACTTTTTCCAAAAAAAAAAAGCCCTAACAAAAGTGGTACGTCTGCAATTTTAAATAAATTATATAAACGCGCTTCTAATTTCTTAAAAACTAGTGGTTCTCTAAATTGTAGCTGTGTCAATTGTCATAACTTTTCAAAATTCGCATCCGTACCTACAAGGTTCGACTAGAATTGCAGCATATCACTTAGGATTAAAAAATTCTTTTAAATTCATCTAAAAAAATTCTTTTAAATTATAAAAATACTCCTATAAATAAATAAAATTTAAAAAATCCAAGAAATTATTATTTTCAGAAATATTCATCACATTAATTAGATCTGTGTAACGTGAGAAGTATTTTAAAGAATAAAATTTTTGTTAATGCAATGAATGCTTAAAAATAATTTTTAAAAAAATTAAAGGTATTTTTTGGGTTTTTTATTTTATTTTTTACATAACTATTTTCATAATTTTTAAACCTTAGTGATATGCATGCAATTATGAGGCACGGATGCAAATTTTACAAAATTCATATTTTCTTGTAATTTTGACTAAACTTTGCAGGAACCAATGCAAAAAAATCTCTTATTTGAATGTATAGAATTAAATGAAATTAAATATAATATATTGTTTAAAAATTAAAACAAACAAATTGATTACGTTGAAATGTTGACTCATGTCTTGTCAAATGAGCCCAAATAGCAGAGGTAGCCTAAATTATTATTATTATTTGCAATAAACTGTAAATAGTTATATCAAATAATAATTTGTTAGTTGCATATAATATTTAAGATGATAGCATTTGTCACTATACTTAAATAGCAAGTATTTGACGTCGTCAAATAAATATAAGTGCAGTCAAATCCATTTATACGCAGCACAATTTATTATTTTTGCGGAAAAAATTAGCTGCTTTTAATAACATTTGTCCTCGTGTTAAACAAATTTGCGACTCTTTTGTTTTTAGCTTTCAGATTGCAAAAGAATAATATTATATTCCCGTAGTATTATTATGAAAAGATATATTATACAAACTCAAAATTTTCAAAAAATCAATTCAAGACAATTTTAATAATCAAGATGTTTGCGCACCAATAGAAGGCCTGGGCGAAACGCTAGCAAGCATGTCAGTTAGTTAAAAGCCAGCTATTTTTAAAAATTTCTGACGAGGACATTTGTCAGCCACTTAGGATGCAAACATATCCTCATATCCAATAATGGTGAGAAGCTTACACGAGGATGCAGTGAATTTAACTAATCAGACCGAAAGTTGGCCACGTGTCTTCCAAGTCCGACTAGATAAGTGAAATTTTCGTCGTTGGATAAGATCGATATACATGTATCATGATCTAAGTCTAATTAAGACCGATTATTTGTCCTATCAACTATGCATACTTAATAATGTTTGATAAAGTTTGCTAGGTTCATTTACAGCCAGCTGCACCTGAGCATTAAGTTTTACCATTTTTTAATATCGAGGCTGATCGGCCAACCTAATAAATATATTATTTTTCAGTTTTTTCATGAACACATTAAGTTACGTGCATTTAATATATAAGTCAAATTTTACCATTCTTGAATATTTTTAATTATTTCTTCATTTTTAAACGTAGTGGCACTATCGTAATTTTTTACCATCTAAAAATTACGATAATGTCTCTTCGTTTAAAAACAAAAATAAATACTTAAAATATTCAAAAATGGTAAAATTGGTTTTATAAGTTAGATATACCTAACTTAACATGTTCATAAAAAAATGAAAAAAAAATCCGTATTTTAGGTTAGCCTAAGTATGGCTTAACTTAAGCCAGCCTAAATTGATCATTCTCTTTTTAATATATTTTTATTTTTATTTTTAAATACCAAGGAATTGAAGGGGAGCCTTGGCGCAACGGTAAGAGTTGTCGCCGTGTGACCTGGAGGTCACGGGTTCGAGTCGTGGAAACAGCCTCTTGCAAAAAATGCAAGGTAAGGCTGCGTAGTATAGACCCAATGTGGTCCGACCCTTCCCTGGACCCCGCGCATAGCGGGAGCTTGATGCACTGGGCTGCCCAAATACCAAGGTATTATGGTAATTTTTCATGATAATACCGCAATATTTAAAAATCAAAAAAATATAAACATATCCAAAAATTGTAAAACTTAATCCATACGTTAGATACACCTAACTTAGCATATTTATAAAAAAATAAAAAGATAAAAAATAGGTTTTGTAACCGACCTAAATTCCATAGGAAATCCCCTTGTTTGCTAAATGTCATAAATATATTACAGTTTTATTAAAGCACAATCTTAATTCAATGGGTTTTAATATAATTATACACCATTGATTTGATCATTAAATAAAGCTTCTTAAAGATTTAACAAGTTTAATTAATTAACAAACAACTATAATATGTGTGGGATTTAAGGTTCAAAGATTATTAGCATACATATATATATAGATATATCGAAATCTAATTAAATTTTACAACTTCTTGATTTTTTCTACCTAATTTTTACACCTTAAAAGAAAAAATTAATTCGAAATACAAAACTTCTGCCGCCTGAAGATTTCAAAAATGCCTATGTATGCTGTAATTTTTAGGACTAATACCTTGATAACTTCTTTGTTGTGAACTCAATTGAACAACTTCCAAATCAAGGATCATTCATATTTTGACGATTAACAACCAAAATTTAAGAATATTTTAGGGACTAATGTGATTAACTTCATGATGGAAGTTAGAATTCAAAGTTAGAAGTGAAATAGGGAAATTTGCATTGCCAAGCAAAAATTCAACATCGAGATGGGTTAAGTCGATAACCCAAGTTGACTCCAAAGGACATTTTGAAGACAGATCGAACATTATGAACACTTGAACAGGCGAAGTGACAATCAAAGTCAACTCTGCGTGCATCTTAGGTGAAGTTGCAAACCGAAGTCAACTTAAGATGGTACTTAGAAGACTTCATGAGGCTGAAGCTAAATCCAAATAAATGAAGTTGAACCCGAAGCCAACTTCACTTTGCGACTTAGGCGAAGTTGAGCACGAAGTCGATTCAATTTTAAGACTTGACATTCTAGAAGGAAAATGTGTAGATTTGTTTAAATACCAAGAGTGAATTCGTATACCCAAGTCGACTTCATTTACGACTTAGATCGAGTCCATGGACCAAGTTAACCCAAAAAGGAACTTCAAAAGCATAAGACAAGATGGAAATCTCAATACAAGGAAAAGAATGACCGAAGTCAAACATTATGTCAACTCTAGTATGCGACTTGGGTGAAGTTTCATTCAAAATCGACTCTAGCTGTGACTTGAATTACAATGATCGAAAAAATTCAAACGTTGACGCATTTAATGCATGCCGCCAACCCTCCAACCTTCAAAATAACTCCATATCTATTTAAGACATGGAAAGAACAGTTATAAGAGTTCATAAGAATATAGATTGGGTCTTTATCTTCCCAACTTCAAGCTATTAAGTGTGTATTAATTATTCCTCAAAAGAGACTCTCACTTCTACCATAAAGAGCTGCAAGTTTTCACTTTCTAAAGCTTTTCAAAAATCTTCTTAAGTGCTTCATTGCTCTACACAAAGCTATAACATATACAATTTTTTTGTTTAAATCATTCTTCTTATATTGAGATACTTGACTTAGTGTTGGAAACCAATGTCAAGTTAAGGCTAGTGGTGTACGATTGGAGTAGAACTCGCCCTCTACTTGTGAAACTACTATAAATGCCTCTTAGAATTATAATTTAGACGAAAGTAAGAGCTCTAATTGTAATCTCGTTGAGATAGTGGAACCCAATACACAAAAGAGTATGTGCTTGGAAGAGTGAAATATAGAAGGTTGCCCGAATCGCTACATATTATTGTGTTTCTTGTGGTTAATTGTTTTCACTTCTTCAGTACTCTCTTCTGCCCTATACATTTCATTCAAGGGGATTGAATTCATAATAAGTTAAAGTTTTAAATTACTAAGAATATTTCGAGAACCCAATTTACTCTTCGCTCTTAGGTTTTGCTTTAAACTCGGGACCAACATTCTTGACTATTTAGTAGCCGGTAGAAAAGGTTTGATTAGCGAATTTCATTATGCACCGTTGAACCTTCTAGAAGTGCAACAAAAGGCCTAAATTTTATCATATAAAAATCTCTCTTTGTTAATTATTTAAAAGAATTTGTTCAAAAAAATCGCTCCTACCAAGAAGTCAACTTTCAATTTTAAAATGCATAATGATTCAATACATCTATAAGCATGAGTCTCTATGCTTACCTTGCTTAATTACCTTAGCTTTTTAATTTTAAAAAATGTATTTTAAATATAAATAATTTATTGCTTTTATCCACGTGTGTTATGTATGATTCCAAAAATTATATCAATTGAAAACTTTTATCTACTATATTCATATTATACATTTTTCAAAATTTTAATAATTATATATTGACTTTCAAAATATGCTAATTTTTACAGCATAAATTTTTTTTATAAGAATTATATTTAGTACCATGTTAAAATAAGATGGTAAAACATGATAAATGATTTGGATTAAAAACTATTTTTATAATTAAAAAGGTAAGAATATAGACTCCATGTTTATAATAATTAGTGAATCATTATATTTTAAAATTTTATATAGTTATTCTTGTTAATCATTTCCCACCCATGTTAGGTTAACTGCGCAGATTTTGTTACGTCATTGTTAACTGTTATAAAGTAATTTTTCCATAATATTTACTTTTTTCATATCTTTGTTTATAATAAATATTACACTATTATAATAATATAGTCTCAAAAAGCATTTACAAGATGCACTCATGCATGCAGACCATGCTGTTTTGATGCCCTAGTTGAGTCAATTTGGCACCAAGTTGAGTAGATTCCTATTATTATTTATTAGTCGACTCCTTCTAGAGGAAATATTCTCATTAAAATATTTGTACTACAACTACCAATAAATTTTTATCCGTTTAGTAGCTTGTATTAATGGCATCATTTAAAATGCAAATGGGGCAAACATATAAGATTTAAAAAGTAAATACACAAAACTCGTAGGTTAAAAAGTAAATATGCAAAGTTAAAGGGACCAAATGCAAAAGGCCCAAGTATTTCACATCTTGTTTCAACATGCGACATAACAACTAATTAATCTACTTATGATCGACTGCATTCTATGTTAATTAATCTCTATTTTTATACTGGACATGTTTGCTACAGGAACCAGTTCAACGTTCGCTGTCGTGGAAAGGACAATGGCATAGCTAATGAGGAACCCAACCCCTTCGTTAGGACCGACAGGCACCGGTGGTGCGCTCGGCCTCGGTGGCGGCTGTGTGTCTCTGGGATCTACAGGCAGTCACGAGAGGTGGTGGGAAGCTCAAGATAGCTGGGTTAGTCGTGTACGTGGCCTCGGAAGCGTCGGTTTGAAAGGAATGGCGGGATTGAAACAGAGTGTTGACGAACTGCTTGGTGCGGAGCTTCAGACGCTGGCGATTTCAGGGGCAGCCATAAAAAAGATTTCACCGGGTCAAGGAGCTTCTCTACTTTGCTCTCTATGGTCGACAAAGACCTACAACAAAGACATTTTCAGGGGGATGATGCGGAGGCTTTGGAAGCCAGTGGGGGCGTACCAGTTTAACGAAGTTGGTGAGAACTTATACCTGATCACGTTGGAGGCGGTTGAGGACAAAGACAGAATTGTGCAGGGTTGTCCGTGGACGTTTGAACGATATCTGGTGCTCATCACTGAAATCAGGGAAGAAACTGACCTTGCCCACGTAATGCTCGTGAAAACGCCGCTGCGGCTGCATGTTATGGGTGCCCCATTCATCGTTGACAAAAAGATGCTGGGCGAATGCATTGGAAATTCCTTCGAAAATTGGTTCAATTTGGACACGACAGAAACTGAAATCAAGTTGAATGTTTGGGTTGACTGCCGGGAGCCTCTTAGAAGGGGGATGTTTATTCGAATTGGAACACAGCAAAAGCAATGGGTTTCATTCCAGTATGAAAAGCTCCCACTGTTTTGCTACATCTGTGGGAGGATGGGCCACGCACATCGTGATTGTGTTTTGAAATCTAACCTCCAACAGTTAGTTGCTGAGGATGATATGCCATTTGGAAGTTGGCTCAGAGTGGGGGTCAAACACCTTACGCAGCGATTTGGACCGTCAAGAGGGAACAGGGCCAATCCTATCAAATACACGGGAGCTTCTTGCAGGGATTGGGACCATTGTGGAGATAGCCATGCAGTTGAAGGGGACCGATGCGTGGATGACGAACAAACCCGCTGCAGCAGCAGAGGGATCCCTGCTGAAATGGATCAGGATCAGCAACACAGTGGAGAGGAATATCGGCATTATGGGCAGCTGCATTGCCATGGCGAGACAACGAATGAGGGTGACGTTCAATCTGGGTGCTTCTTGGCCAATTCTGCACAGCACCATGGCCCAGCACCTACGGCCACCTCTGCACTGCAGCTCTGCCCGACGCCAACGACTACCAAGGCCAGTTCTGAACTGAATCTATGCCCAGCGCCAGAGTTTTCCATGGCCACTGCTGTACAGCAACACTGTCCAGCGTCAGCGACGCCCAAGGCCACCTCTGCATTGCATCTCTGCTCGGCGCCAGCGACTTCCATGGCCTGTCCTGCACAGCTCCTCTGCCCGGCACCAGCGACTGCGATGCCTGGAGGTGACGTTCTGCCCAGGCAGCGTTCCAGCGCCATCTCTACCCGACACAACCACTCTGCAACGTCGAATGCAGTGACCTTGGAGGCTACGAAGCAATACCAATCAGCACCATCGATGGCTGTGATTCGGGAGACTGAAATCAGGGATTTGCGGCAGTGGGATAGGAAGAATTTGCTGCTTGCTTCTGGTGTGCAGGCAGGGATTCAGCACGAGGGTGAAAAGGAGGCGCTTCCCCAATCTGTTTATGGGACTGGCGTAGGGAGGCTGATTGAGGGAGAATGTCCAAACCAGAAATGTATGTCAAAGGGGGGGAATGATCAGCGTCACACCGAAGGGGAGTTTGATGGGCTGTATGAGGTTCAGGTTTGGGATGGTTTAGGGATGGAGGAACAGGGAGAGGGCTGTGTGTCCCAGAAGCAAGGGGGCAATAAGTGGAAGAGGAGAGCCCGAATGCGGGATGAATTACACATAGCTGAAAGGATGGATTGCCAACCAATGCATGCGGTCTCTTCTAAGAGGGGCCTGTCCAGTGACGGGGAAGCTCCGAGTGGAACACAAAAGAGAAGCAGACAAGGGGTGCAGACTGATATGATTGAGGCGGTGGCTGCGGGTAGCCTGCAGCCACGCCTCAACTAATATGGCAATCCTAGCTTGGAATTGCCGGGGGCTTGGGAACCCCCGGGCAATTCGGAACCTCCTAGATCTGGTTAGGAGAAAAGAGCCCTGTTTGGTCTTCCTCTGCGAAACAAAATGCTACTCAAAGGAAATGGATGGTATCAGAAGAAGACTTCATTTTGACGGGTGCTTTGTGGTGGACCCTCAGGCACGGAGGGGAGGTCTGGCCCTTCTGTGGAATAACAACAAAGCTGCTACTATTAGAAGCTTTTCCATCCACCATATTGATGCCGATTTTTGCGGGTGGCGATTTACCGGGTTCTACGGACACCCTGAAACTCATCAACGACACCTGAGCTGGCACACTCTCAATCAATTGAGCTATGATGACACGAACCCCTGGCTTGTAATGGGGGACTTCAATGAGGTACTATCACATGGCGAGTATATTAGCGAAAGACCTCGGCCCCAAGCCCAATTGGATCGTTTCCGCGAAACCACCGACTCTTGTAACCTTATGGACTTGGGATCTTCAGGAGCGCAAATGACATGGACAAATAACCGGCGAGGACATCATAGGGTGGAAGCGAAGCTTGATAGGGGCCTCTCTACCCCATCATGGCTTAACCTCCATCCTAATGCAAAGATCACTAACCTTCAATCCCCGACATCTGACCACTGTCCACTACTTTTGGTGCTTGATTCAAACATGGGTAGAAGACGACCGCCAAGGGATTTCAGGTATGAACTTTTTTGGAATAGAGATCCTGGGGCTACTAGAATTGTGAACCAGGTGTGGGAATCTCTGACGCCAAGGGGGTTACATGATGGGGATATGATTTGTTGGAAAACAAAGCGGCTCGCCTCGGAACTTTCTATGTGGAACCGTCGGAAAAGGGGTAATCTTCGGAAGAGTATTGAGCGCAAATACAGAGAGGTTGAGGCTCTATCCGCATTGGACCCAAGTGATGAACGGGACTGCGCTATTCAGAAACTGAAACGCCAAATCAATCTTCTGCTGGAGGATGAAGAGCAATTGTGGAGGGTTCGGGCAAAGACGCATTGGCTCCACCAGGGTGATCGAAATACAGGTTTCTTCCACCGTATGGCGTCCAACAGAAGACGAACAAATAACATCGATGCTTTAAGGGATTCTAATGGTAACTGGGTAAGGAGGCAAGACCAGATTCTGGATTTGGCGACTAAGCACTTCTCTGATATCTTCTCGGCGACCTCCCACGCCTCGGCACCACGGATTCAGGAATGCATTCTGAGGAGAATTTCCGACGAGCAAAGGTTGTGTCTGACCAAACCTCTCTCGTCTGATGAGGTAACCATGGCGGTTCAAAGTATGGGTCCTACAAAGGCACCGGGACCGGACGGACTGTCGGCTGGCTTTTACCAACGTCATTGGAGCACTGTGGGGCCCGATATTATAAAGTGGTGCAAACAGTTCATGATGGAAAGGAATTTGGATCGGCAACGCAGACAAATTGGAGATCTGAATACAACCACCTTGATCTTAATACCGAAGACTGCCGATGCTCAATGTCTCTCCCAATTCAGGCCAATCAGTCTGTGCAATGTCGTGTATAAAATTCTGGCTAAGGTTTTGGCTAATCGACTTAAGATGACCCTTCATGCCATCATTGGCGAAGAGCAAAGCGCTTTTGTCCCGGGTCGCCTCATCACTGACAATATGCTCATCGCCTACGAAGTTATCCACTCTTTACGAATGCGGAAGAGGGGGCGCAAGCACGAGATGACAATCAAGCTTGATATGTCCAAAGCCTATGACAGGGTGGAATGGAACTTCCTTGAGCGGGTTATGGTGGCTATGAACTTCTGCCCGGTGTGGGTACGCTGGATTCTGAGTTGCATATCTACAGTCAAATACCGGGTGAATATCAATGGCTTCAAGTCTTCTTTCTTCCACTCCCAACGGGGCCTACGACAGGGGGATCCTCTCTCCCCTTATCTATTTCTTCTATGCGCAGAGGGGCTTTCGGCTCTGATCTACAAGGCGGTGGCTGGAGGCGCCATCCATGGTATCAGACTTAGAGAGAGGGGCCCGACGATCTCCCACCTGCTGTTCGCGGACGATGCGATCATCTTTACTCGGGCAAATGTGGCAGAGGTGGGACACCTACTTGAACTTTTGAACCAGTATGCATGTGAATCGGGCCAGATGGTAAATGTGGACAAAACGACTATACTTTTCAGCTCAAATACTGATTCCCACACAAGAACAAGGCTGATCCAAATGATTAGGTCCTCAGGGCGGGACCTTCACAAGTACTTGGGCCTCCCAGCTTGGTTGGGAAAATCAAAGGGGGATTTCTTCAGGGGTATCAAGGATCGGGTCTGGAACCGCATTCAGGGGTGGAAAGGCAAGTTGCTCTCGGCAGGCGGGAAAGAAGTGCTGATCAAAGCAGTGTGTCAGGCGATACCGTCATACGCTATGAGCTTGTTCTTATTGCCCAAATCTTTTTGTCATGACCTAAATGGGCTGCTAAGTAAATTTTGGTGGGGGGAGAATGATGGTAAACGGAAGATGAGCTGGGTCGCCTGGAAGGACATGTGCAAGTCCAAGCGCGGTGGCGGGATGGGTTTCAGGGACTTCCACAACTTCAACCTGGCGCTCCTCGCCAAGCAGGTCTGGCGGCTTGTATCGGGAAACAACTCCCTTTGCCTCAATGTTCTGAAGACCAGATACTTTCCCACTACCGACATCTGGGGATGCACGTCTAAACCATCGGACTCCTTTACTTGGAAATGTATTCTGAAAGCAAGAGATGTGATACAATTGGGGTGCCGATGGAGGATTGGCACGGGGAACCGGGTGAAGGTTTTTTCTGACACTTGGCTGGATTCTAAGGTATGGAAAGCAGGGCCCCTTCCTTCACACTTACCTGAGGATATGACGGTCAGTCACCTTATTGACAGTGATTCTAAGTCTTGGATCAGGGATAGGGTGATTGCGGCGCTGGGTGAGGATCGGTGGCGGGAGATATGCGGAATCCCCATTCCGGAGGGGCAGGTGGATGACTGTCTATACTGGACCCATGAACCTAACGGTCGTTACTCGGTAAGGTCGGCTTACAGATTACTATGTTTGGGGACAGCACCCCCTTGTGCCCCGGAGATCTTTAGGGCAATCTGGCGACTGCCATTACCCAAAAAGGTGCTTATCTTTGGATGGCGGCTTGCAAGGGACGCTCTTCCAACCCGTCTGAATCTGAATCATAGGGGCATTGATATTGATACACGCTGCACTTTCTGTGGAATTGAGTTGGAAAATATAAATCACTTGTTCTTGGATTGTGCTGTGACTGGTGGGGTGTGTTTGGTTGCGGCTGGTCCGGGTCCTCATGGGGCGACTGTTTTGGAGATTTTGGATGCTCGGGTACAGGCTAAGAGACATGACGACTTGGGTTTATTTATCTTGTGCTGTTGGAGGATCTGGTTTCTAAAGAACAAGCTTAGGGTGGATGGATCTTTACCGCGTATTTCTGATACCATTGCTTGGTGTACGGAATTTCGCAACCAATTCAATACGGCGAAGGCGCAAATCCAATCGGGGATGCTTACACGAGCATTTGTTACTAGATGGCTCAGACCGCCTCTTGGTTTTGTCAAGATTAACATGGATGCTCGCAATCGGGGGGTTATGGATGGTTTTGGCTGTGCGGCTGTGATTAGGGATTCTAAGGGGCTTTTTATTGCTGCACGGGGATGGAATCGTCATGGGTCTTGTGAGTCGTTGTTCTCTGAAGCGACCGCCTTTTTGCTGGGGATCAAGTGGGCCGTTCAACTAAAAATCAGATTTGCTCTGTTTGAGACGGACTCTCTTCTGCTTTCTGCTTACCTATCCAATGATGAGCCTCTATCCTCCCCTGCGGGTCTTATCATTGATGATATTAGATCTATTCTTAGAGAAAATGCGTCCTTTTCTGTACATCATGTTTTAAGACAGGGAAACGCGGTGGCGCATTCCCTTGCTGATCTTGCTGCGGTGTCCACCACAAACTGTCTGTCGTGGTGGGGTACTCCCCCCAACGCTGTTGTTGGGAAAATTTGTACAGACAATTTTTTGGCTATGAATTACTTGGATCTCTCTATCCCTACTCTCTCTCAAATTGATAGAGGGTAGGTATAGAATAGAACCGTTATCAAAAAAAAAAAAAAAAGCAAGAAAAAACTACAGGAGGAAGTGAGGGGGTGGTCAACAGCCAATCCATGTTGACAAGGGATGATCTCCATTAAATGAAGTACTTGAAATCTATCATCAAGTGCTTGAGAATGCATCCTCTTATTCCTTGTCCCAAGATAGTCAATTGAAGAAGAGGTAAAGATTGATGGGCACAACATTCCAGCCAACACATCCGTCCTCATCAATGCATGGGCGATTTGAATGGATCCCAAATTATGGGAAAACTTAGAAGAATTCTAACCTAAGAGATTCTTAAGCAGCAGTAGCAGTTGTTGGCAAGTTGACTTCAAAGTTCATGACTATGACCTCACCCCTTTTGGGGCAAGTCGCAAAGGTTGCCCTTCAGTCCATTTTGTAAAAGCAACGATCAAACTGTTGCTTGCTAATCTCATCCACCATTTTGACTAAGAGATGTCCGAAGGCATGAGCAGCGAAGATGTGGACATGCATGAGGCATCTGGGAGGCTTACAGTTCCAAAGAAGGAAGCTATTGTGCTTGTTGCAAAGCCCCACTTTGTTATTGCTATTTGATTAAGAGATATTCTTGGGAGGAGTGTTGCATGTTTTACTGGGAATTTTATTCCATGGTCTGTTTAACAATCTTATTTCATTATAGATAATATACCTTTCATAAGAATGAAACTTTTAGAAATTAATCAGATGTTGGGTACATAGACATACAATTAAGTCACATTGAGACAATTGATGTTTTACTTGCAAATTTACATTTCTATGCATCAAAGTGGTGATTTCGATAGTTCATCTAATTACATTGCTAGCTTAGCTACAGTCAAATAGTCAACTACCTGTGTGTGATTGACAATGGCAAATGAGCTGGTACACATTTTTCACAAACAGTAATAAAATCACGAATGCTGCTGCAGTTGCCGCGATACATGCCTTACATTCCACGACTACTTGAATCGTGATTTGCGAAGAAGCGGAGAGAGATGAGTATGTCGGAATAATGCTTTTAGACTATATGATATCTTGTTTTTACTAATTCAAACGTTGAATATTTCTTTTTTAGTTACTGTTCTTCAGCAAACTGTTAGTCGACTTTGAGTTTTTTGTGGATCACATAATTTGTTGATAGTTTACTGAATTTTTATTATTTTAAAGTTGTAACGCCCTAGGCCTAACAGTAAGGTATTGTCTGCTTTGGGCCTTGGCCCGCACAGTTTTGCCCCTCTGGGTTCGCGCGCATCCCGTCCTTCCCCAAAAGGCGCCTCACTGAGGTACCTGGCGGCCTCCACTTATAACTCAGGCTCCCCCCTCATCCTAACCGATGCGGGATATCACATTCACCCCCCTTAGGGCTCCAGCGTCCCCGTTGGACACCATCGGCCGGAGGTCGGGAGTCGGCTCTGATACCATTTGTAACGCCCCAGACCTAACAGTAAGGTATTGTCCGCTATGGGCCTTGGCCCGCACGGTTTTGCCCCTCTGGGTTCACGCGCATCCCGTCCTTCCCCAAAAGGCGCCTCACTGAGGTACCTGGCGGCCTCCACTTATAACCCAGGCTCCCCCCTCATCCTAACCAATGTGGGATATCACATTCACCCCCCCTTAGGGCTCCAGCATCCCCGCTGGACACCATCGGCCAGAGGTCGGGAGTCGGCTTTGATACCATTTGTAACGCCCCACCCTTGAGATGTTGTAAATGGGGTCTACTATATCAAGGCTGAAAATAAGATCTCCCAAGATGTTACATCTCAAGTTTGCTCTTTAAGGAGTTATTATACAATTTTCAGTATCTAAAATCAAAACCCTTTATTAAACCCTTTATATTAAATCTGATGATAGAGATGTTATTTTGAAAAATGAACCGTCCAGATTATAAAGCATAATTTTAGAAGCTTATCCCTAAATTTTCAAATCAAACAGATATGTATATTAAGAAATGTAAGTCATTTTATTTGAAAAATTATGGACCGTTGAAAATAAACAAATAAATGAATAAGCTTCTGGACTAGTGGGCTAAGCTCATCTGAACAGGCCCATTGAGTAAGAAGCCCAGAAACCAAGCTTAAGCCCACAGAAACAAAAGCGCAAAGCTTAGCCCACTTAAACAGAGTCAGCCCACTATCCAGTCTGGCCCAACTTCCAACAAATGATCCAGCCCACTAGCCTGGCCCACTGTTCCGGCCCACCAGTAGCAGCCCACCGCGCGGCCAACTCGCCGGTGCTGGCGACCGGCCTGCCGGCGACGGAGAAAAAAAAATTCAAATAAATACCCAAAAATCTAAAAAAAATACAGAAAATTATGAAAAATACCAAGAAAATTAAATTCAATATTTAGAAGCTTAAATGAGTTTAAAATTATATATTTATGAAAAAAATGAAAGTTTATGAAGGTGTGATAAATGGAAAATAAATAAATAAATATATATATTATAAAAATATGAGAAAAATTAAAGGAAAATATCTAAAGAAGTATAAGTCCAAATTTATTTTTATATAAAGTGAATTAATATAAGAATAAATAGAAGAAAATAGGATTTTGACCGATTAAAATTATGAGAAATTTTGAGAAAGTTGTAAATGGAATTTTAAATAAAATTTGTGAAAATCAAAGTGAAATAATAAACATATTGTGATGAAAATTAGGAAAAGAGACTTGAGGCTACTACAAAAAAATTGGAAAAAGAGGAGTTTTAAAGTCTACTCAGAGGTAAGTAAACTTTTACCAAAGTATGTCTTTGAAAATATTATGTAAATATTATGATTTGCTATGAAATGTGATTATTTATTTTCTTTCAAATTTGTTTATTAAAAATATGAGCATTATTATTTCAAATTCATGTTTAGTAGTGAATTTAAGTGGTGCATCAATTAAAATTCATGAGCATGATGCATAATTGCATATTGGGTTTGCCGCCAAGGAGTAAAGTAGTATGGTAGTACCTGGGTAGCGACCTCAAGACTACCGAAGGAGATGATTTAGCTCACGAATGTCTAGCACGGCTGCACGCGAGCACAAGTAGATGGCAATACCCATAGTATGAATGCATGATTTAAAATTAACATATGTGTGCACGTCTATCAAGATGTTTTTATTACAGTTTGTTGTGCATAAAAGACAGTATAGATATTGTATTTGTTTTAAAATATATATATATCAAAATCATTGAAAATGAATTAAAAAAAATACATTTTTTTACTTACTGAGCTTTCAGCTCACATAGTTTTTGTTTTCAATAGAAAAACAAGGATACAATGCTATAATAGAGCCTTTATCAACACGGGAAAAAGGCGAACCTAGCAGAGGAAAAGACAAAGAAGTTTAGAACTTTATTGAAATTTTCTTATAATGCTGGCTTATTTTGATTTTAGACACTGAAAATTGTATAATAACTCCTTAAGGAGCAAACTTGAGATGTAATAGTTAAAATTTTTATGGTTTTGCACATTGGTATCTATTTCCATCTTGGGAGATCTTATTTTTAGCCTTGACATAGTAGACACCATTTACAACATCTCAAGGGTGGGGCGTTACAAATGGTATCAGAGCCGACTCCCGACCTCCGGCCGATGGTGTCCAGCGGGGACGCTAGAGCCCTAAGGGGGGGAATGTGATATCCCACATCGGTTAGGATGAGGGGGGAGCCTGGGTTATAAGTGGAGGCCGCCAGGTACCTCAGTGAGGCGCCTTTTAGGGAAGGACGGGATGCGCGTGAACCCAGAGGGGCAAAACCGTGCGGGCCAAGGCCCAAAGCGGACAATACCTTACTGTTAGGCCTGGGGCGTTACAAAAGTTCTATACATGTAAGCTTGATGAATCAAATAATATTCATTCTTTTGCTATTATATCTTATTCTTAATATATACACCAACAATTCATATCAAAGCCTTATTCTTGAGGTATCAGTGAGTGAAAAATCTAACTATTTTTAAGTGAGTTCTCACACTTTCAACACCAGAATGTCAAACATTGAAGGAGATTCAAGTTTCTCAGCAATGGCACCTCCAGTTTTCAATGGCAAAAATTATAACATCTGGACAATACGTATGGAAGCCTGCCTAGATGCTTTGGATTTATGGGAGGCAGTTGAAGAAGACTATGAAGTTTCTGCACTTCCCAACAATCCAGTAATGGCTGAAATCAAGGATCACAAGGAAAGAAAAACCAGAAAATCTAAGGCAAATGCATGCCTATTTGCAGTAGTTTCATCAACCATCTTCACTCGAATTATGTCTCTGAAGTGAGCCAAAGCCAGATGGGATTATCTCATTAAAGATTTTCAATTACAAGAGATGAAGGAGTTAAAAATCATCAAGGAGTACTTTGAAAGGCTTGTGAATATAGCAAACAGAGTAATATTGCTTGGTTCTCAGTTTAATGACTCTTGTCTTGATGAAAAATTATGTTTATTGTCCCTGAAAGATTTGAGGCCACAATAACCACTCTAGAAAATACCAAGGATTTGTCTAATATCACCTTGGGAGGAGCGAAAAGAAGCCAAGCAAAAAGAATCAACAAGGTGCAAGTTGCAGCAACAACAAGAGCAAAGTGGAGAGATCCAAGGAAAAGTACCCACCTTGTAAGCATTGCAACAAGATAGGTCATTCTTCTTTTAAGTGTTAGAAACAGCTTGATGCACAGTGCACCAAGTGCAATCAACTTGGGCATGAAGTTATCATTTGCAAAAACCAAAACTAGCAGCAAGTAGCAGATGCTCAAGTTGCTAATGAACAAGAGGAAATGATCTCTTTGTTGCTACTTGTTTTTCTAACAATATTTTAAGCGAGCCTTTGCTAATCGATAGCGGGTGCACAAATCACATGACTTATGATAAGGAACTTTTCAAGGAATTGAAGCCAACCAAATTTCAAGGATTAGAATAGGTCACGAAAGCTACATTGCAGCAAAAGAGATTAGTAGTGTCGCCATCACAACACATTCAGGTACGAAAACTATTTCTGATGCATTTTATGTTCCTGATGTAGACCAAAACTTGTTAAGTGTTGGCTAGCTGTTATAAAATGGTTGCAAGGTGTGTTTTCAAGATAATTACTGCTTGATCAAGAATGCTCAAGGTCATGATTTGTTTAAAGTAAAAATAAGAGGCAAAAGTTTCTCATTAGATCCAATTCAGGAGGAGCAAATAATTTTTTCAGCAAAAGAAAATGTCTATAAGTTATGACATAAGAGGCTTGGACATTATCACTATCAGGCATTCTCAAGATGAAAAATCTGAAATGGTAAGAAACTTACCTGATTTTGAAGTAATATCTACAAAATGCCATGCTTTTCAATATGGGAAGCAAAGCAGACTTCCATTCTCAACAACCACTTGGAGAGCCACAAAGAAGTTGCAGCTGATTCATACTAATGTAGGAGGGCCACAAAGAACACCTTCACTTAAAGGTAGTCATTTTTATATCATTTTTGTAGATGAATTAATTCACATGTGCTGAATTGATTTTTTGAAATTCAAATCGGAGGTTGGAAGCACTTTTTGGAAGTTCAAAGCAAAGATGGAAAATGAAAGTGGCTGCAAAATTCAAATATTACGTTCCGATAATGGCAAGGAGTACACTTCACATTAGTTCAATTTATTTTGTGACAAAGTAAGGATTGAACAACAACTTACAACTCCTTATACTCTAGAGCAAAATGGAGTTAGTGAAAGAAGAAACAGATTTATTATGGAGATGACCAGATGCATGTTATATGAGAAGAATCTACTAAAACTCTTTTGGGCAGAGGCAGCAAATACAACAGTGTTTCTTCATAATAGACTCCCCATAAAAGCAATGAAGAATAAAACTCCTTTTGAAGCATGGTATGAGTACAAACCTCCAATGAATTTTCTTAAAGTGTTTGGTTGTCCTTGTTTTACCTATGTTGCATAGGTTAAACGAGATAAACTAGACAAGAAAGCTGCTGCAAGAATTTTCATTGGATATAGTACAGTTTGAAAGGCATATAATGTCTCCCAACCTGAAACTGAAACTATAATCATCAGCAGAGACGATGCAAAATGAAGTGTGGAATTGGGGAGACTCAAAGACTTTCATGCCAAAAACAAGCTCATAGCTAGATGAAAGGGAGGATGATCCACCAGTTCGAGGCACTCGATTGCTCTCTGACATATATCAGAGATGCAATGTTGTAATTTGCGAGCCTATTGACCATGAAGAAGCTCTTGGTGACCCCCAAAATGGAAGAAAGCAATGGAGGAGGAGTTGTTAATGATCGAGAAAAACAAGACTTGGAAGCTCGTTAATAAACCTCAAGACGTGAAGGTAATTGCGATAAATGGGTGTTTAGAACCAAGTTAAACGTCGATGGTTCTATCAACAAGCATAAAGCAAGGCTTGTTGTTAAGGGGTATGCACATATTTTTGGTGTTGATTTTTTTGACACATTTGCACCAGTTTCAAGGCTTTACACGATCAGGTTGCTTTTTGCACTTTCTGCACAACTTGGCTGGAAAGTGCATCAAATGGATGTCAAATCAGCATTTCTCAATGGGATTCTTGAAGAGAAAATTTATGTTGAGCAACTCGAAGGTTTTGTTGAGAAAGGCAAAGAAGACAAGGTCTATCGACTACATAAAGCTCTTTATGGCTTAAAACAAGCCCCAAAAGATTGGTATAGTTGGATCGATGATTATTTTCTTGGCCTTGGCTTTAAAAAAAGCCTTTCAGAATCCACACTTTACGTTAAACATAATAGCAATGAGATTCTTGTTATTTCTCTGTACATGGATGATCTTTTAATTACAGGAAGTAGCGCAAAACTTATTGATGAGTTCAAGCAAGATATGATGCAAGCCTTTGAAATGACTAATCTTTGCCTAATGACGATTTTCCTTGGAATGGAGCAAAGAAAAGATGAGGTTTTTATTTGCCAGAAGAAGTATGCAAAGGAGATTCTCAAGAAATTCAGAATGGAAGATTGCAAAGAGATGAATATTCCCATAAACCAAAAAGAGAAACTAAGCAAAGATGATGGAGCTGAAAAAGTAGATGAAACAAACTACAAGAGTCTCACTGGACGTTTAATGTATCTTACAGCAATAAAGGCTGATATATTATATGTTGTAAGTGTTCTATCAAGGTTCATGCATTATCCTGGTAAAAAACATCTAAAGGCAGCAAAAAGAGCTGTCGGGTATGTCAAAGGAACTATCAATTATGGAGTCAAGTTTCAAAAGAGCCGAAATATGAAGTTATTTGATTATTCTAACAGCAATTGTGGTGGTTCCTTGGATGATATGAAGAGTACTTCATGGTACTGTTTTAGCAATGGTTCGGGAATTTTCTCATGGAGTTCAAAGAAACAGGATGTTATAGCTCAGTCTACTGCAGAAGCTAAATTTGTGGCAGCAACAGCAGCAGTAAATCAAGTGTTGTGGCTGAGGAAGCTTTTGATTGATCTGTATATGAAACAGACCAAAGGCACTAAAGTTTTTATGGATAACCAGGCTGCAATAGCAATTTCTTATAATCCTATGTTTCATGGAAAAACTAAGCACTTCAATATCAAGCTTTTTTCTTGAGAGATGTGCAGCAAGATGGAAAAATAACTCTCATGTATTGCAAGATAGAAAAACAGATAGCTGATATATTCACAAAGCCTTTACCAATCTGTAAATTCGAGTCACTCAGACAAAAACTTGGAGTTTGCATCACTAAAGCAAGGAGTGTCAGAATAATGCTTTTAGACTGCCTGATATCTTGTTTTTAGTAATTCCAATGTTGAATATTTCTTTGTTAGTTCCTGTTCTTCAGGAAATTGTTAGTCCACTTTGAGTTTTTTGTGGATCACATAATCTGTTGCTAGTTTACTGAATTTCTATTATTTTAAAGTTCTATATATATGTAAGCTTGATGAATCAAATAATATTCATTCTTCCGCTGTTATATCTTATTCTTAATGTGTACACTAACAAAGTAGCTCTGACCATTCACTTGTCATCCTCCTCCTATACCTCAACCTTCTCAACAAAAGAAAACAGTGCAGCTAGCCATCTTCCATCTTCTCCTTCCAAGCTCAAGCTTCCCATCCTCGGCAACCTCCACCAATTTCCCACCCCTCCCTCAAATAGGGGGCCTATGGTTCTTGAAACTCGGCCATGCACCTACCATGGTTGCTTTCTCCGGCAGGCCGCCTAATCTAATGGCCGAGAAGCTCATGTATGGAAAGGACATTGCTTTCGCTCCCTATGATGAGTACTAGAGGCGAGCTAGGAAGATTCGTGTGGTGAATCTGAGTGAGGCCATGATCTCACTCACCTGCAGAACCGAATTAGGCAAGATGCATGAAGGAGTGTAAGATGGGAAGGGATTGCGTAGAGCGGCTAGCGATTTCCTCGAACTTTTGGGCGGATTCCATGTGGCTGATTTCTTACCGTGGCTTGTATGGATTGGTAGACTTAACGACACGGATATGAGGGTGGATGAGAACTTCAAGGAGTGGGATGATCTTCTAACTAACATCATAAAAAGGACATAGAAAATGGGAAGAGAGAGGATGTTGATTGTCATGAGGGTGTCAAAGATTTTGTGGATATATTGCTGCAACTTCAGAAGGAACGCTCAAAAAGCCATTGTCACGGTATTCTCCAGCGAATTACACTTTATTTTCCTTTCTTCATTTTCTCTTTGAGGTCCATTGGCTAGCTAGCCCTTGGATTAGGTAAGATTTCAATTAAGGATCGGATGGAATGTTGAGAATAGGGATTACGCAAGAGAAGAGCCATGCATGGCTTGAACTTAGCTGCCCTTTTCTATAGGCAGACTTTACAGCTTATTCGGACCCTTGCAAACACTTGTTCCCACCCATTACAAAAAAGACCGTGACTGCCTTATTCCAGCGCCAACTGTTCGATCCTGGTCTCAAAGGCTTTGATGCGATGCTTTACAAACCCAGACGCTCCCTGAACCTTAGTGAACTCCTAGGCCAGTAGGCCTTGAGTTGCTGATCATGATTCCTTGACTTGCTGGTTATGATCGATGCGGGTCTCTAACACTAACACATGTAATTCCAAAAAATAGAGTTTCCCATACATGGGTAGTCAGCCATTACAAGGACTTTTTGACTAACGAAGCTTACTGTCACATATCTGTGACAGAATCAGTACTGGGCTCAATCGAGCGGGCCACAGACATCCACATATTTTCTTTTTAAAATGGAGAAGGTGTTATCGAAGAATTCATTCTTTGAAACCATTTTGCTGCAAAAACTTTAAAATTTGACCGCTATATCCCTGAATTGATAAGGCAGCCAAATAAAATAAATTTAGTGGCAAACGCTCTTGTATGTAGATGCATAAAAGAAAAATTTGCAACAAAACATTGTATTTGGCTTTGTAACAAAAGCTTGTTCTAGGCTGCAAATTTCATGGTTTGTTCCCAATGGTCGTTACTGCCAATCACATAAAAGGTGAAAAACTGGGTTTTCTTTTAGTCACTGCAAGAAACATTTTCTGCAACCCTGATTAGCAATGATAAAATCTTTATTAGCAAAAAAATACATACACAAGGAAAAAAATTTATTTACAATTATGCTCTTATAGATAAGGAAATTTTTTTTGCTTATTATAGTTTTTTTAGAACCAAACCAAAAAAAATTTATTTACAATTATGCTCTTATAGATAAGGAAAATTTTTCTTGCTTATTATAGTTTTTTTAGAACCAAACCAAAATTTTCCTGTGTAAATACAATAATCTAGAACTATTGACAATCAAATTTCTTCTTAATAGTTATTAATGAAATAAACGAATGATCCCGTTAGCCCAAGTCAAACAAATGCTCCACTTAGCTCATCTTAAAAAACTTATTTACAATAACTTTTGTTTGCTTTTTTCTATATACACTTTTTTATCTAAATATATTTAACATATAAATCAATTTTTACTATTTTTGGATACGTGTATATATTTTTTTTGAGATTTTTAAATATAAAGGTATTTTAAATACATATATACATAGATGTTTAAAAATCTCAAAAAAATATATAAACATATCTAAAAATGGTAAAACTTGGTTTATATGTTAAATACACTTAGATAAACAAGTATATAAAGAAAAAAAAGTTGTTGTAAATAGATTTTTCAAGGTAAGCTAAGTAAAGCATTTACTTAGCTCGGGCTAACAAGATCACTCCTCTATAAAAAAAATATACCACAAATTATTTGCAACCAAATTTTTCTTTAAATACCCACCAAATTTTAACTTTTTGCAAGGAAATATTCTTTGCAAAAATTAAAACTTCTGTAGTAAGTGTGACGAGAAGGACAACAAAATTGCCTTCGTTTGCATGCGCAAATACAATGCAGTGTCGTTATAACAGCATTTCATTTCTTTTCACCATGTTCTTTTTCTAATGAAGGTTGTTTCCTTTGTTTCTGTAGCGCATTTTTCTTTTGCATTGAGGGATATGTACACTTTTCCTCTTGGTACATTTCCTCGTTAACTGTGACAACCCAATGAGCTCATGCCCGTTTAAGGGAGTGAACCCTAGATAATATGGTCCAGGTTTCATTTATCATTATGCTAACGATGAAGAAATTTCATTAATTTATTGCATAAATTAAAGAAGTTATTCTACAAATTTATGACTAATTGCTTTATTTCATCACGTATTTGTCAAAATATAAAGAGAGGCCACATTCTTTACAACATCTTTTCAAATAAATCTTCTTCTAAGAGCTTCTCTTTCTTAGCTTTCTTAACACTGATCACTTGAGGGATAAAAAAACACACATACGAGTTCAAAGAACTCAGCAAGCAGGATAAATATACTATATGCCTTTAACCTCTTTCCACATAACATTTACAGAATACTTTCTAAAGGCATATGACATGAATACATTAACTTTACGTGGCAACCATTAGAAGGTTCAAATTTTATAATTTTATGACTTAGTTTCTCAAAATTTTCTAAGTCCATCTCACAATAGTCTTCTATATATATGCTAGTGTGGCACATTTATCAAAATCTTGAAGTTTAAACACACTTTTCGTGGCTGCCATTAGACATCTCATAAGCTAGGCTACTTTTCCACTATTCAGAACGTCTAAATAAAAAATAAAAAAATCGGCTACTTAATCGCCCCAACTAGTTCTTTAGGATTCAAATCTTATCACATGAAAATGGAGGGATCACCTCGTGCGACGTGGCATTGGCCACTGCTGCACTGGCAAGCTATTCGGCTGCAAACGTGGTGGGCTATCCAGCGAGCCGGGGGTTCAGTGATGGACTTCCAAATTTGGGACCCAACCATGGGTTTATAATGGGCCTTATCCCTTCGGAACGACCCAATTCTGGCCCGTTGTGTAGGCCCATTAGCATCAAGGCATCAATGGATGCCTGTACTTGAGCAAGGAAGCTGGATCGATCTCCTGTGAAAATCATTCATGCGGCGACAAGATATCGACGTCAGCATCTTAATTCTTTCTGTCCTAGCTAGGTGGGCAAGGTGTTCATATGCCTGTGAATGTCGTGCCTCGACCACATTTTTTCGATCTATCTATAACCTCACATAATTGTAAATGGAAGCAAATTAGGGCTGTTAGCGTGGAAGGATGGGTGCCATGGCCTCATCTGCTTCCATTGTAATTTAACCTTCTCATTTTGTATGTTTACATAGACTAATACTTGTTAACTAATGGAACCTTAAGAAGCACCGCAGGAGGCATTACTTTGTAACATGCTCATTTTTTGCAAAGAAATTATTTGCTTATTGGCAATTTAATTATGGCTTATCTTCTTTAGCAACAAAAATTCCCTATTTTATGCAACAATAAAGTCGTTGCCATTAATCTATACATACACGCACACACAACACACCAGGCCATTCCAAATTAATAACGAAGATACATTTGTTGATGATAATATTGGTGGTTTGATGCAAATAATTGGTAGCTGAAATTGAATTTTCTTCGTGAAAACTAATGCCCGATGTCTAAATATTGGGAAAAAAAATACGATCAAATTTGTAGAAAAAAATATGTAAATCAAACGACGTTTTTACATTTGTTTATTATAAACTTCAATCGTTAATCTAGTCACATGTCAAGGCAGGTCAATTAATTAATAAGGTTTATTTCGAAGTATTTAAAAATAAGAAAAGTATAACGCATAATATATTTTTTTGGATTCCACTTCCATTAAATCGGTTTACCCAAAAAAAAAAAAAAAGTTAACCTGTTAAAACATGGCGCATCTTGATGATGATACTAAACTTCTTCATCCGTTGCCTCCAAAATCATTTGTTTAGCTAATAAATAAATTTCATCCAAATTATAGATGTGCATGAATTCATTTGATAAAATATAAAATCAAAGATGAAGTTAACGGATTTGTATTTCAATTTCAGAGATGTTAATTCAGTATTGAAATTACCTAAAACGTTCCCCCCTATGAAGAATAATATTGCTGTAAATTATTATAATATTTAATGCATTTGTGAACAGAAATAAGTGTTGATCTCCTGCACACGTCTTGTGCATTTGAAATGTCTGGTCTTGTTTCTATACTCAGCTGTTCTCTTCGTCACTGGGAAGCGTGGCCGGAACGTTGGACTGCTTTCCCGAAATTTCAGATGCAACGGGGATACGGGCTGCATGAGTCAAGGGGTGACGTGGCTGTAGGCTTGTAGCCAGCTCAGTGTAGCGGAAGGGGAAGGGGGCAGCGCAAGTACTGCCCCAACGCAGTGGAAACTGTGGAATATTTCATGCTAGCTACTTGAGTTATCGTGTTGTTTTGGAAAAAAAAGACGGTTATTTGCATGGAACCATAGGGAGGGAGTCATACATACACTGTTTCTGTGGGACAGTGCACTGTTCCAATCTCCTTCCAATGTAAGTGGGTTCTTATACGGTCCATGGCTAGATGGACATAGATGCTCAGATTTAAATGATATGGATGGAATTCCGTTAAGGGGCGTCCATCAAGAGCAGGGCTGGTCAGAGCACTTAAACGAGCCCCAGGCTCCAGCGGCATTAGCACGTGCCATATCCAGTTTGTTAGGATTTGTTGAGCGTAGACTGTGGGATATAAATAGGTGTTTACTCGGTTCCGAGGGTGTGGATTCTGTTTCTTGTAAATCAAGATATGAGGAGATGTTCCCTCCCTAAGAGGAAGAGGAACCCCGTTGCATGAAAACTATCAGCGGGAATTGAATCTGTAGTGTGCTTTGCAAGCAGATTCATATCATTGGTATCAGAGCTCAGGGAAGTAGCAAACTAGTGCGGAGCGGTAGATGTTCGTGCTCAATGATACGCACTCCACACAGAGCATCGAGGTTTTCGATGGAGAAGGGTGAAACCATGTTCGGCAGTAGAAATTCGTCGAGTGAGTTAGGGAATCAAGAAGCTGACGTGCGTTTCTCAAAGTTTGAGCATGATGTGTGGTGCATGGGGCGAGATGTGACCAATCTGAGCCAACAATTCAAAGAACTGCAAACAGGTATGAGCATCATACTCGATCCCCATCGAAACAAACAAAAATCATGGGAGATTCTTGATGCTGGCAAGAAAACGCTTAGGCTTTCACACTGGCAGGTAGGAGCCAGGAAAGATAGGTCGGTAACACCACCTCCCGAGAATCATTATCGGCAGGGGCGACATAAAACAGAGCAATCCCAAGTGCCACTGACTCAAGCCGTTGGAATTCCCATTGTTTTCATCGGGTGATCTGAATGCATGGTTGCTTAAGGCTCGGATCTATTTCGAGCCCGCGGATACTCTAGAGGAGTTATGGGTACAGATCGCTTGTGACCACTTGGAGCAGGAGGCACTCGAATGGTTTTATGAGGCCCACAGGGGTCGACGGGTAAATTCATGGAGGAGGTTTCGCAAGGCCATCCTACTTCGATTTGGAGAGGACAATTCGGCTCTTGAGTCGCTAGATGTTAGGTTTGACAAGGGTGGCGGTCACTGCTATGGAAGGCAGTGCGGAAAAAAACCATCGTCTATGCCTACAAGAGCGACAATGAGTCACATGGGTAAGGCCAAAGACGAGGATAATGTGGATTCCCTGGTCGCACCTGTTACACCTATCGAGATGGAAAAGCAATCGATGGGAAAATATTTGATTTTGAAATGGTCTAAGAAGTTTCATCAGCCACCGCAGGAGGAGGGTAGGCTACTGTCATTATCAAGTAAAGTGGAGGAACAACCAAAGGAAGAGGATGACGCAAAAGATCAGGGGGAGAACTCAAGTGGCAATTCTGCCAACACCCTTCCTCGGCTTCTCAACTTGTTTGGCTCCAAACACACGAGTCGAGTTCAACCTCTCAACTGCACAACTCTTAGCGGCGGGCGTGGGAGGTTACAGCTTCCTCGGCAAGAAGGAAAGGGCGAGCAAATACTGTTCTCAGCAAAGGCTCTTAGATTTGGCAAAATCTCGCGGAGTTCTGCTCGTGTTTCAACTAATAAGAATACACTAGCTCTTCCTAGATCGGTACTACCAAGTGATGACAAAGATGACTTCGGTGGTTCCGTATATCATCTTCTTCCTCCGGCACTCACGAGAATCATGTATCGACTGGCTAACAAGAAAAAAGATAGATGAGATTCATTTGGTGCAGCAACGCCAGACATGCATAGGATGGGATCCATGAGAAAATGCAAGACAAGTGAGAATGAAATGGTCACGACAAATTTGGGATCCGGGAGGGGTGTCGAATTCAACCATTTCCGACAGAATGATTTGTTCTTATCGTCTTCCGATGATCTTCTCCCTCTCAAGAACAGAGAATTTGGTGGTTCCAATCGGATTTGAAGGGACCTCTTCGCGAAGGGGCTTCTCGTATAAGTCACGAAAACGCATAGGAGGGAAATCCAACAGGGCCGAATTTTTGGGTTCAGTCAATGCTGATCGGTCACCTGCTTCACTCGTGCGCAGCACTTTCCTGCGAGGAAGAATGTTAGGACGCAACAATACTCCAGCTGCAGTAATCACATTCGAGTTGTTTGTAGATGACATTAGAGACGACAACTGCATGTGTCCACTGGTTTGCACGACTGTAATCTCTCAGTGGCTGAGCACAGAACCTAGAGGACCAGGTTCTTCAGCCCGGCGGGAATGATATGGATGGAATTCCGTTAAGGGGCGTCCATCAAGAGTAGGGCCGGTCAGAGCACTTAAACGAGCCCCAGGCTCCAGCGGCATTAGCACGTGCCATATCCAGTTTGTTAGGATTTGTTGAGCGTAGACTGTGGGATATAAATAGGTGTTTACTCGGTTCTGAGGGTGTGGATCCTGTTTCTTGTAAATCAAGATATGAGGAGATGTTCCCTCCCTAAGAGGAACCCCGTTGCATGAAAACTATCAGCGGGAATTGAATCTGTAGTGTGCTTTGCAAGCAGATTCATATCATTAAATTACAGCATCAGCAGCTCGGGTCAGCATATCAGGACAGTTGAAGAAGAAGAGTTAGCGCCAGTGTTTCCTTGTTTACATGGCATAAGCGATACCACTTCTAATTTTTCTTAAAAAAAGTCATGACACTCTTGAAATTTCGCATAAACTACGTAGGTACTAATGCGAAAACCCCAGTTGATCTCTAAATAACACCCAAACCATCATCATTTTTTGCATGGGGGATTTCAGTCTTAAGGAACCGGTTTCATAAATCCAAATTCATAAAACTTGAACTTCTCAACTTGGAACTCACCTTGAAAATTATGGGTGTGTTTGGTTAGGGGTAAAACTTTTGATGAAAAGTTTTTGAAGTAGAAGTTGTCAAATTGATAGAAAATGATGTGATATAATAGGAGTAATGATGAGGAGTAAAGAGAATAAAGTTAAAATAGATAAGTTAGTTGTATGGGTAGTTGTGTAGAAATGATTGAAAAGTAGGGTAGTTTGTATAGGAAAATGTGAAAAAATAATTAAAAAATAGAGTAGTTATGGACAGTGAAAAGTTTTGGATTGAAAAGTTTTGGTTGACATTTTTTTGCCCCAAACAAACACACCCTATATAACATTTGTTCCACTTATTGCGTTTAAAATTGTATATTCTATTAGGGAACAAAGTTTCATCCCAATCAAAACTATCATCTAATAAAAATGTAAAATTATTTAATTTATATTTTGATTTCCGAACTGTTAGTTCAGCACGTAGATGATATAAAGTATTCTTATGTAAATGAATGATTTTCTACATTATTATAACATTTCAATGTCTCCAGAAATGGATATAATTTTTTTTTTAAATTTATATATGATTATATATTTTTTCAAGTAAATGGAGTTGTCCTGCTGTTTTGATTGAAATATTTCTTTAACTATGTTAATCGAAATAATGCTTAACATTATAACCGATTAAATTTCATTTTCATCGTCAAATAGCCAAAATAGCCCCAAATGGAGAGGTCGCATGAATTCGATTTAGGAGTTTATTAGGTTAAAACACTTTTCTAATACTTTATAGGCTTTGTCACAATCGAATTCACTGGCAATCAAGTATTTGTATCTAAATAATTAATTATAACAAAAATACGTTTAAAGCAGCCAAATATATGTTGTATGCTACTAAAACATTAGCTAGGTAAAATAAAATTTATTGTGGTAACACTTCAGCATCTTGCCACAATAAATTCAAAAATGTCAGTTTTGGTGGGCATGCCCTTAGCACTAAAATATCATTTTATGTGTAGTGCCCCGATCCGCGGGAGCGCATTAACCTTACTCCACGAATCTTTAAGTGGTGAAACTTTTATCCTTATACGAGCGAAAGCTTTACCTAATGTGTTGGAAAATTAGTCTGAATTTTTTTTTCTTTTAACCTACATTGATTCCATTTTTTATAACTAAAATCCGACAGCATGCCATCTGTGTTTAGGACGTTTGACCAATATAAAACCTGATAATCAGTGTATAATCTAACATTTTCTACTAAATCATATACATCCACTTAAATTCATCTAGTACATCCCTTATTTAAATCATACTTCACACAAGAGGCTATATATTACACTAATCAATCTTAACATAATACAAATTTAATACATACAGTTTTAACAATTACATTCTAAAGTTCCAAGATACATATCTTCACTAGGCTCTTCTATTATCCCTGTATCATCTGCATTTACTGGTTATTTGAAAACAATGAGTACAAAATACTCGGTAAGCAAGCAATTAAAAGTACCCGTAATTCCCCAAAACTCGTTGCATTAGCTGCAAATATAAAATTCTTAAATTTTTTTCATGAAATGAGTGCTTACATGCATCATGACTTATTCCTTGTTCGGCAGATGACACTTACCAAGTGATCATCCACCTATCATAACTTTTTTTATCTTATATACTTAACAATGCAATGCATGAATCATATACATCCTGCTTAACTCCAGAGGGTACTTGAAACGCCTCTGGCACCACCCATAAGACCCGAGGTCAGGTGATTGGGCTCAATTTTCTCGGAAACATCACCTCCTGGCTCACCCCGCAGGGCTACATAATGCATTCAAGCATACCATGAATCATGATCATTATGAGAAAATATGTATGACATCGTAAAACAAACTAGAAATTGTCATTTCAAGGTGCACAATTCAAACACTTAAAAGAAAAATAGTATAATCATCCGTTGGCAAATATCATTTCATAAAATGGAAAGAAACGAATTTTCTTACCATAAAATTCTTTTAAAACATAATTTTGAAGGGCTTGCTTACCTTTTTCCTTTAGCTTTTCTTCATCTTTCTTTTATATTTTCCTTCATCTTTCCTTTACCCCTTCCTATTATAGCCAACAAAGAATACACATCTAAGCATTTATTTCACCCATCACACATACTTGTTCCATGATTAATTATGCATCTAACTATACACTTTTTTCGAGACTTTTGGACATAGAGTTCAAGTATTCATGAACTTGAAATTTTCTTATCCAAATTTCTTAACTCTTTTTTAACTTAACCACACTTTCAAATTAGATGAACCATAGCCTTACAAGTTAACTACCCTTGAAATACCCTTCTCACCCAAACTTGAACTGAATATAAAATTTCTTACTTTCCAAGCTGTTTAAACCTTTTATACCATCTCACATTTAACTTACATTTGAATAAGCTTATAAATTGCATTAGCTTTGCATTTAATACTTAACTAATAATTGTAATTCAAGTTTTAATTTTATACATAACACAACATATAAGCTCAGTATAGCTTCTACCACTATTTATAAAACTTAAAAGTCAGCATATTCCGTTTTCATTTTGTCTCCATAAAAATTTATATTTTCAAACAGTAAATTCATTACTGCAGCTTAGATATCATTTACACATAATAGGGTTACCCACATTAACACATTCATTGGGTTCTCTCATCATCATCATCATCATCATAAGCCATTTCCCACCTATGTGGGGTCGGCTGCATGGATTCTGTTACGCCATTCTTGGCGATTTAAGACTAAATTTTCAGTAATATGTAATATTTTTAAATCTTGTTTAATTACTTCCATCCATATTTTTTTGGGTCTTCCTCTCATTCTTCTACCACCTTCTACTTGGATAAACTCTGTTTTCCTAACCGGTGCTACTTCAGGCCTCCTTTTAACATGACCAAACCATCTTAATCTATTTTCTCTCATTTTATCATTAATTGGTCTCACTTTTAAGTTTTCTCGAATTATTTCATTCCTAATTTTATCTTTTCTTGTTTTACCACTCATCCACCTTAACATTCTCATTTCCGCTACGCTCATTTTTTGTATATGTTGCTCTTTAACTGCCCAACATTCTGCCCCATAAAGCATAGCAGGTCTAATCGCAGTCTTATAAAATTTTCCTTTTAATTTGACTGGAACTCGACGGTCACATAAAATTCCTGACGCACTTCTCCATTTCTTCCATCCTGCTTGAATTCTATGTATTATATCTTTCTCGATTTCCCCGTTCTCTTGAACTATTGATCCTAAGTACCGAAAGTGATTAGTTTTTGTTACTGTTTGATCTAAAATCTTAATTGGTTCATCATCCGGGTTCTCACTATTATTAAAATTGCATTTCATATATTCAGTTTTTGTGCGACTAATTCTAAAACCATTAGATTCTAGAGCATCTACCCACCTATTCAATTTTAAATTTAGTCCTTCTTTACTTTCATCTATTAGAACAATGTCATCTGCAAATAACATACACCAAGGTACATCTTCTTGGAGATGTCTAGTAATTTCATCTATTACTAAGGTAAAAAGGTAAGGACTCAAGGCTGAGCCTTGATGTAAACCTATTTTAACTGGGAAGACATTAGTATCTCCACTAATGGTTCTCACATTTGTAACAGCCCCCTCATACATATCTTTAATAATATCAATGTATCTGTCATTAATTCTTTTTTTCCTCATCACTTGCCATATTAACTTTCTTGGTACTCGATCATAAGCTTTTTCTAAATCAATAAAAATCATGTATAAGTTCTTTTTCTTCTCCCTATACTTTTCAAATAGTTGTCTAAGTAAGAAAATAGCTTCAATAGTTGATCTTCCTGGCATAAAACCAAATTGATTTTCAGATATATTAGTTTCCCGTCTTAGTCTATGTTCAATTACTCTTTCCCATAATTTCATAGTATGACTCATTAATTTTATTCCACGATAATTTGCACAATTTTGAATATCTCCCTTATTTTTATAAATTGGAACTATAATGTTTTTCCTCCATTCACTTGGCATTAACTTCGTTTTTATAATCTTGTTAAAAAGATTTGTTAACCATGTTGCACCTACATCTCCCATGCACTTCCATGTCTCAATTGGTATATTATCTGGGCCTAAAGCTTTTCCTGTTTTCATTTTCCTTAGAGCTTCCTTTACTTCAGATATTCGAATTTTTGTGAAATAACTGATATTCCTATTTTCTTCCCTATTTAGACTAACATCTAATGTTAATTGTTCGTGTGGGGTATCATTTAGTAAACTATAAAAATAAGTTTTCCATCTTTCCTTAATATTATCATCTTTGACTAGAACTCTTTGGTCCTCACTTTTAATACATCTAACATGTGTTAAATCTTTGCCCTTATTTTCTCTTAATTTAGCCAACTTAAAAATATCTTTTTCACCTTGTCTAGTTCCTAATCTGTCATATAGGCTCTCATAAGCTTTGTGTTTAGCATCACTAATAATCTTTTTAGTAGCTTTTTTTGATAGTTTGTATTGTTGTAAGTTGACATCATTTTTATTTTCCTGCCATGTCTTAAACTTTTCTTGTTTATCATTTATAGCTTTTTGGACATCTTCATTCCACCACCAAGTTTCTCTATGTGGGGATCTACGATTTTTATATACACCTACAATACTTTGTCCTACTTCTTTTATGTTAATTGTCATTTTATCCCACATCGATTCTACTCCATCTTCTTGTGTGTCCCATTTAACTTCTTCTATCATTCTTTTTCTAAAAAGTTCTATGTTGTTTCCTTTTAAATTCCACCATTTAATTTTTGGAATAACATTGTCTTTAGTTTTTGTTGACTCTTTTTGTGTATATATATCCATCACTAATAATCTATGTTGCATAGCTAAACTCTCACCTGGGATAACTTTACAATTTATACAAAGGGATCTATCCAATTTTCTTATAAGGAAGAAATCTATTTGGCTAGAATTGGTCCCACTCTTAAAAGTTATTAAGTGTTCATCTAGTTTTTGAAATAAGGTATTAGCTATGACCAAATCATATGCTATAGCAAAGTCCAAAATGGCATTCCCCATTTCGTTCCTTATTCCAAAACCAAAGCCCCCATGACTTCTCTCATATCCTACCTTCTCTTTTCCTACATGTCCATTTAAATCTCCGCCTATCACAACTTTTTCTTGGTTAGATATTCTTTGCATAATACTATCTAAGTCATCCCAAAATTGTTTCTTGATTCTATCATCTAATCCTACTTGTGGTGCATAAGCACTAATCACATTTAAAACCTCTGCACCTAATACAAGTTTTATTTGAATAATTCTATCATTTACTCTATTGACATCTACAACTTTATTTATGAAATTGTTATCTACTATTATCCCTACACCATTTCTATTATCATCCTTGCCTATATACCATAATTTGAATCCATTAATCTCTTTAGCCTTCTCTCCTTTCCACCTAGTCTCTTGAAGGCATGCTATATTAATTTTTCTCCTTCTCATAACATCTACTACTTCCATACTTTTCCCTGAAAGAGTCCCAACATTCCACGAGGCAAAACGGACCTTGCGTTTTGATATCACCTTCTTCCCTAAACCACGTCCATAAAGGCATGGGAACCTTTGTTGACTTCTCGTCACAACCGGACGTTGTTGTGTCGCGTCGCTTCCGGGAGAACGCCCTAGCAACCCTTGCCCATTTCTCACTACATCCGGGCTCCGATGTAGCGCGTCGCTTCTGGGGAAACGCCCTAGCAACCCTTGCTCATTTCTCACTACAGCCGGGCTCCGCTGCAGCGCGTCGCTTACAGGGAACGCCCTAGCATTAACAATTTTTAATATATTTTCAGAATCCATAAAGAGATGTGGCGGTGAATTTTTAATGGCACCGGCTGCCAGCCTGACATGCCAACCCTCGCTTTTTTCCCGGGCTTGGGACCGGCAGTAAGATAGAAACTCTACTGGCAAGGTTATTGGGTTCTCTATTACTTAAATTTCTTTCTTTAAAATCTCAATCATTTAATTCAACGTAACTATCTAATAACAACTAAGATCATTTGACATATTAACTAATAACCTTATTTTACCCAAAAATATATCTTATTTTCTTCCATTTTATTTAAAATCTTAGTTTTGTCCTTTCAATATGACTTATACACATCAAGGAATCATCCCATACTTGGACAAACATCTTATCCTCATTTAAAACATCAATACATGAAATTTAACACAGTGACATCATAAAAATTAAGTTAATTTTAATCTTATAGATCTTTCATACTTAGAATTTATAAATTTTAAACTATATCATATCCGAAATTTTATGTATTATAGGCTATTAAAGCCTCTTCATCCTTTTATATTCAAAAATACACTTAGATAACTCATATATGCATAAACTTTACATTTAATATGTAAATTAAGACATATGGAATAATAGACTTTTCACTCGATATATAATTAACATTTCCATATTGTACGACCATTTGAACTTAAGATAACCCTTACAACTTTTTTTTCCACTTCCCCTCAAAATATAACCATTAAATCTTAAATATCTATTGAAAAGTAACTTAAGTAACTTGATCTTTTAAATTACCCAACATGCTCCTCAATTTCATAATTCATTCCATTTTACTCTTATTTAACTCTCTCTCACTTGCTTAAAATGCATCATTTATTTCACTTCATTTCAATTTTATTTCCTTTCTACATAAAGCATATGAGTTAATCTAATAAATTTATTTTCATGACCAAACAACCAATTAATTAGGTTATTTTACTTAAATCTTCAACACTCATAGCTTAACATATAATACTCGATCATCTAATCATTAAACTAATCATAATTATATAAATATGATAATTAAATGCCTAAAAATTAATAGTCAAGCTCATAACCTCAATTTAATATTTGGGTCTTCCCCAACTTCTCTTTACTTTCATTTATCTAACTTATAATTTATCATTCCATCATCATTCATATAAATTATACTTTTTTAAATAATAATTATAATCTATTTACTATAGCCAAATTCATCATTTATGATCTTGCCTAGATTTAACCTTCATTTAGGCTTACTTGAAATTCTTATATACAAATATATATTTTTAATAATTACAATTTTGCTTAATTACCCATTTATCACAAATAAATTTTATATCATGCTTCTAAAATTAAAATTAATCATTTAGAAGCCATATGTAAATCCAAATTCATCACCCATGCACTTTCAACTTTAGTCATTTAAATTATGGGTTTTAAGCTTTAAAATTAAGAAATTTTACTCCCTTTCATTTCCACATGATTTATATACAACAAGTTCAATATTTTTTTAACCCTCTAACCATTCATATACATGTCATACAATTGTCGCTTATTCATTCATCTTTTTTTTTCATATTTATTTGACACAAAAGTGATATAAAATTCACCCTGTACACATTTAGTTAAAAGAATCTCATACCTCATACAAATTTCCTAACTACTCAATTTCATTTATCATATATGTCTAGATTTTTGCTTCAAGATTTGCACATTTTGATCTAAATCCATATTCATATATTATTAAATTACTAAACTTAATGTTTACAAGCAACAACACATACCCGTAATATATATACTCACCTGTCCTCATTTTTTTCCACCCATTTTCACATCTGAACGAGTTCAAAATTATATAAATCACCCCATATATAAATAGTATAAAAGCCCTATGCCTAGGCCACGTTTTTAGGACATCCTCACGTTCAAAGTATGATGAAAATTTTGAATTTCCTTTCCTACCCAATATTATACATGTAATTTTACAAATAATACATCCCAACATCATTTAAATATATTATATAGCAATTTGGGGCAAAAATATTAAGCTTTTCAACTCTTAAAATTTCGGATTCATGCATAGGATTCAATTTTCACATTCCATATACATTATTCAGCTCCCAAAATGAAGATCTACACGAATCCGTGAAAATCCTCATGATTCCATCCCCTTTTTTATAATTTCTCCCTTCATTCTTATAGATCTACCCATATCAAACAAAAGCCCCATGATTTTCCCATGATTGGAAAGAAAATTTCAAAAATAAACAAAAACTCATCTTCCTTACCTCCGGTCATCGGCGACGGGAGAAGGACGACGGCAGCAGCGGCGTTGGCGACGATGTGTGGACGGCATCTAGGTCATGCAGCCGGCTCCTCCTCTCTCCTTCCTCTCGTTCTCTCTTCTTCCCTCTTCTCCTCTTTCCCTTTCTTTCTTTTCCGTTTTCGTTTTTCCCCCTCTCCCTCTCATTTTCTCTCCCGTTTCAGCGTTGGAAGGGGCTAATGCCCCAAATCAATTTTTTTTATTTTAGTTTGGTAGTCGCATGCATACATAAGTGGCTGCCCCTTTTCTTTCGGTACTCCACACACAGATATATATATATATATATATGCGGCTACACCTCTTTATTATTATATATATTTGTATATATATCCATATATATTTACATATATGAATCATAAAATTCTATATTTTATAACTTAAATCCACGATATGCATTTTAAGCCATTAAATCATGGTCATTCATTAATTTAAACAATTTAAATCAATTAATTACTTAAATTGAACCATTCGACTGAAATTCATTAATTAATCTAAAATTAAATAATATATTTTATTATTATTCCATTCAACACTAACACTCTAACTCATCATTATTTATTTATTAATTCTCCATTTTCTTACTTTAAAATTTTAGGTCATTAATAAAATTCTAATTTTATTAATTTCATGGCCCAAAATTTTCATTTATATATGTCACATACTTATGGATTGCAATATAAAAATTGCGGGTACTACATTATGTGAAAGCAATGGAAGCAAAAACTCAACCAAGACTGAATAATGTGGGACTTTTTTTTATCATATTACTCACCTTGGATCACCAAGCATCTCACGAAGGTGTACTCCAAGAGTGAGGTAATGAGATCACTACCTCTACCTAATATTTGAATCATAAACTTCTAACTCATACTATCAACACACACTCACATCAACCATTTAGGCATCCAAATGGTGACAAATGATGTGGGACTTGTGCTTGTATGAATCAGGTTTTTGAATATAGGTGATAACCATATTTACTATCACCCTAATGCCAAATACTCAATACTCAACAATAGATCTTGATAGATAGATAGATACCAATAGAACTAGCAAAAAATCTAAGCATTTGCAATCCACTAAGTTACTAGCACTCTACCGATGCCTCACTCATGTGGCCGAACACATATTGGTTATAATGTCTCATGGGTCACAGAAGAAATACAATAGAGTAGATGAACAATACTATCTTCATGTCGCCCCAAGTGTGGATCATCCACTTAGTCACCTAATGGATCGTCACATTACCACTAATGTCATCAACATATAAAGATACTAAATTAACAAAGTAAAATTCGCTTACTTCCTAACAAAATCACCAGGAGGATGACAACTAATCTGATCTTACAATCATAGTAGGTTGAGATCATAGAAAAGGAGCTTGCAAAGAAACTATACAAGACTAGAGGAAGAACCAAGGAGTTTCATATTCGTGATAACACCAAGCTTTCCTAGCAAAATATTTTCTATTTTTTCTTATATTATGAACTATACAAGACTAGAGGAAGAACGAAGAAGTTTCATACTTGTGCTAACACCAAGCTTTCCTAGCAAAGTGCTTTCTATTTTTGCTTATATTATGCACTCTTGCTTTCTCAAAGAGCACTCAAAGGTCTGTCCAAAGGACATGCTTCTACCACTTGTACAATAGGTCTCTCTCAAGGAAATGCTTCCGCTACTTATACATTAGGTCTCTCCAATAGACATGCTTCTACCACTTGTATATCTTTTTAATACACTTAATGAAGAAAGGCACCTTATATTATTATACTTCCTTTTTCATGGAAAAACTCTTTGTCTTGTCTTTTATGCTCTATTTTCATTTAACACTAGTTCCTAATTGAAATTATGATGTCCAATGTTTTCAACCCTCAACAATAGGTGTCTCAATTTTTTAAAAAATTTGTATATTTTTTTACCTTTGAATTTTATATTGACATCAAATAACTTAAAATTTTAGAAAATTAAAGACACGGTTCCCTCCATTTAGGGAAGCCCCCCGCCATTAATTTAGTGGCCACGTGTGATATTAAATCACTAAAATACCCTTTTTGATATTTCTATTCAAACCTTTTAGGGGAGAGCATTATTTGGTTAAATTTCTTTATATACATGCCATTTTTAATAAATTTTAGGCCAAAAATATACATTTACGCTTTAAATTACTGGATGACTCAAGATATTTCTTTAGAGTATTAGAAGGATACTTTGGCTACCTTAATTATCAACGGCGGTTAATGAAATGAACAATTGTATCTTTCTAGCCAAAAAGAGGATACTTTTGCATCCGTATTAGATAGCTTGGGCTTGGGCAATGTTGAAAGCGCATCACAACTTTTTTTGTTTAAACGGGAGTCGTGTCACTTCAATTAAGGGCACGTACGTCAATGGGTGCTGAAAATTTTTATTGAAATGCCAAAAATGTTCTTGCGAAATAAAATTATTATTTGCAAATATTTTAAAAATCTACAAAAATATATATTATAAAATACAAAAAATATAACTAAAATAAAATAAATGAATGTTGTATTTTAGCCTAAAATACATCATGATGTATATAATCATACTCCTTATTTAATACGTTACCTATTTAAACACACTACTTTTTATTCCTGTCTCTACAATTCAATACTTTAATATCTTTTTATATGATTATTTTATTTATTTTAATTTTATCTTCTTGACTTATAATCATTACCTCTATCATTCACACTACTCTTTCATTTTTTTGCCCATTTATGGATGGATTGCCATTTTAATTAAGATTTGCTTTGACCGTTGTGCTCAGCTACTGTGGGATTTATGCCAAAACACCTGGTTAATTGATTCTTTCACAACAGCACAGGATGAGGAATTGGTTGATTATTGGTATGACGGCAAGGAAGCACAGTTTTGGCAACCCTTGTTAGTAACTAAAAAATCTTTATTACCACGGAAAATGCATATACAAGGAAAAAAAATTTATTTTCTTGCTGATCATGTTGATTCTTTTATAATGTATGGAAAAATTTCTTCTCATGGTGTTTTACAAGAGGAAAAATTTCCTCACTTATGGTTATGTTTTAGCAATTAATTCAAATTTTAGTTATCTATACACAAAAATTATAAACAATTCACAATCAAATTTTTTTAAGGTTGTTATTTGACATTGCTATAGATTATTGACAACCGATTTTTTCATTAGCAACTAATTTTAATGTTTAGCAGAAATTTTTAGTTGCCAAAATTTGTAGTGTATTTGAAAGCTAGAAATTATTATTTTATAACTTTAAACTTAATTAACTATATTTAAAATTAGCATGTTAAGGACGCTGTAGTATTTTGCAAAACTTGAGGGGCGCAAGCAGACCCTCAGCTCTATGCATTTGCTCAGCATAGCAAAGTCCTCTTTGGACCACCTTCCGTGCATAGGATTTTATTTGCTGCACAAACTGTAGGTGGGTATTGTTGGGAATATCCCGCACAACAACACCACTTGCAATATATAAGTAAAAGTCTAGAAATAGCACCCTCAAAATACAACCATAATGGACTGGAATTATGCCATAAAAGGAAATAATTTTACTCCAAAACTGAATATTACAACTCTATAAAACCAACATACGTTGAAAGTCAAAATTAAAATAACTTTTTCGCCTAGCCATCTTAGCGTAGCTTATTATATTAAATAGTATCTATTGCTTTTTTGATTCTGTCACTACAATAAAAGCCATTAAAAAGTCATCAATAGCAACACAGACATATTGTTGCTGTTAGGTATTTTCATTGCTAATATATATTAGCAACTGAAAACTGTTGGTTGCACAATTTATACAGAAGCCTCGTCCCTAAAGGTCAATGGCAATGACACCAAAACGGTTGCTATTGGCACATCAATAGCAATGAATTTTTCTAGATGCAAATTATGATTAATTTCATTGCAACCTACTTTTGTTGCTATTGGTACCTCAATAGCAATGAGATTTTCGGTTGCAGTTTAGTCTGAATTTTTTACAAATTACTCTTCGATGACCAGACGATGGGCGAATACATGACAATAGCAACGGAATATTTGGATGCAATTCATGAATAGTTTTGTTGCGAATTGTTGCTTAGATCAATGGTAAGGCACATATTTGCAATGACTTCTTATGTTGCAAATATGTAGTGAGCTAAATAGGTAAAACCTGATGAATCAGTAATATTTCATCAATATAATCATGATTCTAAAACACCTTCAAAGAAGGCAAGACACATAATATCATTTTAAGTTATATCATAAACATAACCATTAAGCTTCTACATTCTTTAGTTTGCACATTCACTTGTTTACAAATACATCATAAAAATACATAATTGAATATTGCCAACTGCCCAATCAACTTCATAAAAGTAATTCATATGTCATATCCATTAAAGTATTGAGTATGATCTCCGCTTTGTTATATTTAATGGCTTGATCCTGTCTTTCCTATATGCTCATATCCCTGACAAAAAATGACAATAGTATATTACTTCTCCTTCAATTTGCAATATTTGTAATTTTATGTAGTGAATGCATAACATCTACTACCTATAGCTCAATAAAGATATGCATTTTCATTTGTAGCATCAATTACAATCCACAAAATTCTCATTGCACATTAAAAATATTTTACACAATAGGCAATAATGAAAAATGATTGATGAAATTAGTATAACCTTATTTAGATAAAAATGTAAATGTAAACAAAGACTTGCTTATGAACGCGGACTGGTATGAAGGCAAAACAATACTAGTTTCATGTGACATAGGAAGGACAGACTTGAGGCTATGTGCAAAATGCTTCATGCTATGGAAATACAAACAAGGATTAATGTCTTGGAGTACCTAAAGTCACAAATATCCAATCAAGGAGCAGGACTTTCAACTTAATAATGTGTTTTTCTAAAATTTCCAAAATGTTTACAAACTTACTTCAATATGAAATCAAATATATAACGGCTAAATCAATAAGATAATTCATAACCAATGGCAAAGACTAGAATTTAAACTATAAAAGAAATTATTATAGTTACATACTATTCAATGATAGTAGTTGACTTTTGAAACATGATATTAGTATTACATAACTGAATATTGCCAACTGCCCTATCAACTTCATAAAAGTAATTCATATGTCATATCCATTAAAGTATTGAGTATAATCTCCGCTTTGTCGTATTTAATGTCTTGATCCTGTCTTTCCTATATGCTCATATCCCTGACAAAAAATGACAATAGTATATTACGTCTTCTTCAATTTGCAATATTTGTAATTTTATGTAGTGAATGCATAACATCTACTACCTATAGCTCAATAAAGATATGAATTTTCATTTGTAGCATCAATTACAATCCACAAAATTCTCATTGCACATTAAAAATATTTTACACAATAGGCAATAATGAGAAATGATTGATGAAATTAGTATAACCTTATTTAGATAAAAATGTAAATGTAAACAAAGGCTTGCTTATGAACGCGTACTGGTATGAAGGCAAAACAATACTAGTTTCATGTGACATAGGAAGGACAGAGACTTGAGGCTATGAGCAAAATGCTTCATGTTGTGGAAATACAAACAAGGATTAATGTCTTGGAGTACCTAAAGTCATAAATATCCAATCAAGGAGTAGGACTTTCAACTTAATAATGTGTTTTTCTAAAATTTCCAAAATGTTTGCAAACTTGCTTCAATATGAAATCAAATATATAATGGCTAAATCAATAAGACAATTCATAACCAATGGCAAAGACTAGAATTTAAACTATAAAAAAAATTATTATAGTTACATACTATTCAATGATAATAGCTAACTTTTGAAACATGATATTAGTATAACATATGTGTCAAATAGGCAAACTATTTGAATTAGGACAATAAATTTATGAAATTGAACTTACAAGGTTTTAACATGTAAGAGACAATTTCAATTGCCAGCCAATCTACAATCATCTTTCCATGAACTCTTCAAACAATGGACATCGTTGGAGATATAAATTCCATCTTTTTCTTACACAATGACCAAAAAGCATACAAAAAGCTCTACACATCAAAGACTAAGATTTAAGCCTCCATTTGATTATCCATAATCAATGCTTGAGACCAAAAAATAGGGCATGAAAAAGTGGCAATATTCTCTCTTCAACAATAGCCTATAGCATAATACAAAATATCAATAATGCAACAAGAATGTTGAAAATTAAACACTATTGTAACAATAACCACAAATATGATGCTATGGTTACCTTTGGGTGAAGGGTGAGATTAGAGAGGTTCATGCTATCAAAAAACCTCTTCGTGATTGCATGATATTGATCCATAATGGTTTGTAATTTCATAATGGTTGCAACTTGCCCAACAATCCTCTCATTTTGTGTAGCAATTACTGAAACCTGTTCATCTATGATTTTCTTGAAAGTTGTTAGTGTTGGGTTGTTAAATAAGAATTGTCGCTACATGAGATCTTATCTAAGCCTTTAATATGGAGACATTTTATACCCATGACCATGTCAAATACTTCGCTTGATGTAAGAGGTTCTCCCTCTTGTGTCAATCAAATTGAGATTAAATGTTTTTTTGTCAATCTTGTTGCAAGAATGAAAACGTGATCGCAGCATATATATAGCCCCATTCAGGTGCAGCAATGCTGAAATGGGCCCCATATGATCATAAAATCATGATCTACTCCACCCATTGTATTTAAAATAATGTGTTCTATTACCATACCAATTTTCATCCCAATCAGATGGGGCCCATATACATATCTGATTGGGATGAAATTTGGTATGGTAATAGAATACATTATTCTAAATACAATGGGTGGAGTAGATCATGATTTTATGATCATGTGGGGCCCATTTAAGTGATGCTGCATTAGAAATTCCGGTGCAGCATGCTGCACAGGAATATCTCTCATATATATTTATTCAAGCATAAATCTATTAAATCCATGAAGCCAATGAATAATAAATTCTTAGAAAATTTCTATATGTCAAGTATATGGTTCAGATGCATGTATAAGTCAATAGTAATTGAAAATTTTACATTCAGCAATTACATACAAGCATGTATTCTTGGAACTTCGTGAATTTCATGGAATTTTGATAAAAATCACTAGATTTTATTGATAAACATCCTGATGAGTGAATGAAAATGAATGTTCATTATATGATTTCATTAATCCAGCAGGAATTTTGGTTGGATTATAACGTTAATAGATTTAGAAATGAAAAACTACAACTATTCGACAATGAAGTGAAAATCTTACATGATGATATATACCAATCTTCCGTTAATAAAAACTAAGCACAGATCTTTTGTAATGTATGTTTAACAATTTTCTGTGAAGATATAAAAGCATCCATTCAAAAAACTGAACTAACTATATGTTCAATTTCCTCTTGAAAAAATATTTTAAACATGGGAAAGAAGAGCATTTCATATTGATTATCACTTTGAAGGATCTTTGTCAAGTTTCCGCATCCAAAAACCGGTTGTTTCCCACTACTTTTAATAACCTAGAATAAGCATATCTTAATTGATAATATGCCTAATCGTGGGATGGCACTCAAGTGATTGTCACACTTTCAAATTGGTGTAAGAATAATGACCTCTTCATCGATTAAGGTTGAAAATGGCACGAAACCAATATTCAATTGTCTGAAAATTAGAAAACCGGACAGGTTTGCCATTACCTCTTTTGTTCAGCTAGTTTCCTTTATACTAAATCTTAGCTTCCATTACTTGTTTTAACTGTGCTATTTCTATCCTCTTTATTGAATTTATATGAAACATAGGAGCCTCTAAGGTGTTGGATACTTCCAATTGTACATTAGTCATTACTCGTGTAATTCCAAACACACTGTGAAACCCGCAATCCTAGAATAGCACATGTAAACTTAGGGTTGTAAACCCTAGATCCCTGTACTGATTTTATGATAAATAAAATTTATGAAATATGTTATATTTTACAAATGTGTACTAGAGGTTAAAATAATGCAATTAAGAATGTGACGCATGTGAATAGTGCACGTGAATAGTAAACATGCATAGTAATTATGGATTAAGATATGAGATTAAGAGTTAATCACTTGATTAACCTAATCACAAAAAGTCAAAAGGAGAATTAATCACTACAAGACAAAATAGTAATTCTTTTGGATATTCTAATCCAAATTTGGATTTTTGTGGAAAAATAGAAAAAAATTCATAAATTGCAATCCGGGTGTCGGAATTAGATGAAATTTTTTATGGATGGTTAAAAATACATGATGAACATGATAGATGGTATAAGATGTGATGAAACTCACAAATTAATGGCCAAGATGAAGTTTCAAATAGATGTTGAAAAAGTAACTTAACTTTTTATTAAATATACTTTGACTTTTTAATAAAGTAAATAATTAAAAAATAAATAAAATTAAATGCAAATGCAGCATGGCAGGGACGTGCAAGGGGGTTTCTGACTTTTGGGGTCATGATCCAATGGTCACAAATCAATTTTATCATTAATCAAGGGTTGAGATTAAGTTGCTTAAAAATAATTAATTTTAAAATTAAAAAAATAGGATAAAAATAGGGCTGCAATAGGGCTGCTGTAGCAGGCCTAGGGTGGCTTCTCTTGGCTCAAGGAACCTTTTGGAAATTAGAAAAAAACACATTTGCAAATTTACACCTCAAGCAAGGGGGTAAATTGCAATTTAATGAAAAATCAAAAAAGTATAAATAGGGGCATGGGGTGAACGTTAAAAGGCACAATCCCAGCTCCACTTGAGCCATTCCAAGTTCCCAAGCCATCCAAAACACGTTTTGGCCTTGAAAGAAAGAAGGAGAGAAGATTTGAGAGAGAAGGGCCAAGTAGAAGGGGAGTTTTTCTACTTCAGGTAAGGGGATTCTTCCCAAACTTCTTTTGGATGTTAAGTAGGGTAAAACCATGCTTAGATAATGCCCAAGCATGAGAAAATAAGTATAGATATAATGTTTAAATGGAATTATGCCAAAACATCAAAAATTTGGAGCGAAGATAGGGTATTTGGGAAGATAGCATATGATATATGAAAATAATGCTCCAAAATTGATAAATGATGATTTGGGATGTATTATTATGATAAATATGATGTTGGAATAATGATATATTAATTTCATGATTTTTGGAATTAAGGATTATGCTTAAGTGAATTTATGTTGATTTTTAGTATGTGGAGAAAATGATTTTTTTGGCCAAGTAAATGATAATAAATTCAAAATGTATGAAATTTCCTATGATATAATAGGCATGAGGTATGTCATGATATTTTTTATTTTTGGAAAAAATATCAAATTTTGGAACCCATGAACAGTAACCACGTCTCTTTGAACAGTAACCTCGGATGAACAGTGATTTGCTACAGTAAACAGCGTGATTTTGGAGAAAATTTTAGATTTATTTTTATATTTTATGAGGATATATGGATTGAATTTTTTAAGGATTTATGGATAAAAATCTATATAAGAAAATGATGATCACGCATTTTTAAGGATAACCTCTATAAAAAAATTTATGGTGGAAAATAAGGTCATAAATAAATATAAAATATGCATGATAAAGTATGTATATCCTTTTCACTTGTATAGGAAAAGGAAATGAAAGGATAAAGGAGTTGGATTAAAGCAAAGCAAAGGTAAGCAAGCAAACTTTTGAAAATGATTTTTATATAGTGCAACTATGGAATATGTCAAATTTGCTTTATTATAAGCAAATTCATATGGAAGTAAGAAGAAATGTTGAAGTATGTGGGAATTGCTTTATCATAAGCAAATCCTTATAAATGAAGAGAAAGATGGAAATGGTTGCATTATAATGGAAAAGGAAAAGTTTTGATTTCCAAAATAGTATTTTGTTTTATCGAATGAATTTAAAATGATTTATTAAAATGTTTTGAAACGGATTTAAGGAAGGCCAACCAATAACCGATTTAAATGAAGATTTCTTTTAAATGACCAAAGGATCATACAAGCGTATCTTCGTATAGAAGAAACTTAAGTGTTATGTGGACAAAGAATATGATATATATATATATATAATGAATTATGCATTAGTATATCCTTTGTTCATGAAAAATCTAGAAACGAGAAGAAAAATATTTCCAAAGTCTTTGGTTTCCAAATATTAAAATATTTTTCAAAATTGTTTTACCGATCAAAAATGATTTATAAACATTTTTTAGCAATATTTCAAATTTATTATTTCTCAAATATTTCAAATGTTTTAAGAATGTGCCATTTAAATATTTTTAAAATTATTTAAGGTTGGTCATCCTTACAAAATATTTTTATTAACTTGTTAACTTGGGCTATGCCGAGTTATCAAGTTAGAGATAGAAAAGGGAATATAGGCCGAGGTCTGTTCTATTTTGAAATGACATGCTAGCATCAAGTTTTAAAAAGAAAAAGTCACAGACTAGGGTCTGTGGAGTTTTATAAAAAGCATGCTAGCATATGAATATGGAGAAAGGAATGTGCACATGAGTTATGTACTAGGTCTACTGTAGAGGATATGCAGACCGGACGCGGTTGCAAGATGGGCCCCCTCTACATAGGCCAAGTCGCTTTAAAAGGCGAAATGCCGGCGGCGCCCTCCCTGAAATGGGAGAAGAACACGGATAACTGCCTGGCTCGCGAGTTATCAATAGAGATGATTTCTCTCCTAAGGAGGAAAGGGTGATCACTTGGTAAGTGTCACCTACCAGACGGACAGAAACGTTATGCATGATGCATATGGTTGTTTTAAAAATGTTTTATGAAAAATGTTTTAAGGACATGAGAATGTCCTTGGAGAAAGAAAGTTTTATGGAAAACGTTTTATGTTCGTGAAAAAGAGGTTTACATGTTAAGTTTGCAAGCATATATTTTACGCAAGGTTTTATAAAAAGGTTTCCACTGGTTGATAGTAGATCACTTGATAAGTGTCTACTATTGAACGGGAGAAATGCATTTAAATGAAAAAAAAATGCTTGCTTACTGAGTTTCGACTCACGTTTTGCTTTTCAAACCATAGACAGGTACAGCACAGGCCAAGAAGAAAAGGAAAAAGAAGGTATGAAGAAAATTTTATGATATGCTGATCCATATATGGTATGACATGAATATATGATAAGGAGTTTTCAAATTATGTATGTATCAAATGTTCAGGTTAAAATAACCTGTATTGTACAAAAACAAGTATGAATGTTATCAATGATAATTGAGATTTGATGATAAGTATGTGTCTTTATGTGATGAAAGAAAAAAAAAATTTGACGAAATCGAATTAAGTACCCGCCGCGTGATCAGGGCAACAATCCTGATTCACACTTACCAATTGACAAGATCCCGGAGTAAGGCCGGTGGATGCCTTGGTTCGGGGCGCCACACACACCTATTTGCAAAATCATGGTCGATTTTCAGAATCATGTTTTGCTCCGAAATTGCACACGATTTTCCTGTTTTACACATATCAACTAATTGTGAGCGTTTTGCAATAAACAAAGTTAAATTGATCAAAATATAGTTTAAATCATATTAAACACCCAATTTCTCACCCAATTATAGTCCAAAATGAATAATATCAAAAATGAATTAACACAACACTCCTCAAAATATGCAACCACAATATACTTAAATAATGTAATAAAGAAAATAACTTTACTCTGTGAAAAATAAATATTAAAAGTCTCTAAGACCAACATACCTCAGAAATCAAAACCAAAATAACTTTTTAGCCTATCCAAGATGGCCTAGCTTAATTCCGTAAACAGCTTCTGCTGATTTCTGCTTCTATGTTTCAACTACAGTGGAAGCCCACGTATTTATTACCTGAGGAGACTAAGTTTCTTTTCCAAAGATATTGAGGATGGGAGGAATATAAACTTCAACTGGAATTCCCTCCTAATAGATCTCTGCATAAGACCGTTTAAGGAGCAACTTAACATGATTTTGGGATGACAGAACTTGTTCATTTACGTCGGAACAATGTGAAATATGTACCGAAGCTCGGGTGATGTCTTCTGGCATAGCCAAATATGGCATGCTATGAAATTCACTTCACTTATTGCATTTGAAATTATTAATTTATAAATTAAACAAGAGGTGCATTTGTTATTTGATAAAACTTTTGAATGAAATATTTTTGAGTGTAAAACTATTTAGAATGAGAGAAGTAACGTAATATGATAGGGGCGGTGATGAAAAGTAAAGAAAATAAAGTTAAAATAGATAGGGTAATTATATGGATAATTGTGAAAAAATGATTGAAAAGTAAGATAAGTATATAGAAAAATGTGAATAGATGATTAAAAAAATAGTTATAGAGAGCGGAAAGTTTTAGATCGACAAGTTCATGGAAATGCCAAATGCACCTAATATGTTCCATAAAAATCAAATATTTTTTTGAAATATTTTCATATTATAGCTTCCATTTGATAAATTGTAAAATGGATATATTCAACTTGTTTAATTCATATACCTATTTTGAAGTTGTTTTTTCTTATTCGAGATTTATAAAATGTGACAACGGATAGTACAATCAAATACATTCATAACCCTCACAACATAGAAAAAAATTTCTTCAAACCCCTTACACGAAGGAAAATTATAAAATCCTCACTAACTTCGAATGAAACTCATGCAAACCAAAACTATGGCCGTGAGTTTGACCATGACGACACTATCGTCGTTCCCCATCTTGAAGTTGTTAATTTAACATCTATACCATCTAGTCATTCTTCGTACTTTGATAAATGATTTCATAAATTATTATGATATTCTAATACATTCGTAAGCGGATCTAAGTATTTTTCAAGTTTCGCATATGATTATTTATATTTTCAAGTAAATATGATCCATCCTAGACTTTTAAATAATTTTTATCATTAGGATAAAAGAAATATTGTTAAGCGAAACAATCAGATTATAACTTAATTTCCATGAAAGCATATTTACAATTTTGCCTAAAGTCGGGGTGTGCTTGTAAAGTCGCTTGCACTATATTGGGATGGATGTAAAAACCTCAAATATTTTTAGTAAAAACAACTAACTACTTCATTGTTAATAAATATAAGTGTTATCCAATTAATAAAAAATAATTAATTTACTGCAACCAACTAATTTTCCCTATCTAAGACAGTTCAATTTTGATAACCATTATCAATAACGTAAGAAGTATTTTTACTGAGTTTTTACTAATCAAAAAATATATTTTTAAGTATGTGCAATCAACTAGCTAATGACAGTTAATAATTAATGGTAGCCAACTTTCGTCCTTAATTGCTACGAACTATTTGCAATAAATCTTTTACAGCCAAATTTTATTTTGTTGCCAAAGTATTTTGGCAATCAAATAATTCTTCTAGTGATTGCTAGACCACGAATGCCACCGTGAACTTGAAACAAAATATTTTTAAGCTACTAAATGTTATCTTTTGTAGCAAAAATTTGGTTTGCAATGGTTGCAATACAACAGCATTTCTCTAATGCAACCGTTATTTCTTCCTACATGTAATATGAATTTTTCTACATTATATGTTTTTTACTTCAAGTACCATAATTTGGCTGGAAATGCTCATTCGCACCGAACAAAATGGTTGCAAATTTGGCTACAGCTAAACGTTCGCATGTGAATATAAATGAAGCCATTTTTTCAAAATTTTACTAGATATAATGTCATATGCAACCAAAATTGTGCAATTGGATATCAACCCCACGAGGTCCGAATAGAGCCTTATCCAAGCAGAATAAATTCTCTCATATAAAGGTGAGAGCTTGTTGTCTCTCTTAAAATTAGGTAAGAACTTGTTGTCTTGGTATAAATAGACTTAATTTGTCATACCAAACGTCATCTTGTACGATACCAATCATACTTACAAAAAATACCAATCAAAAAAAAATTATGCATATAACATTATATGCAACAGTTTTTGTTTAGCTATAAATATTATTCAAGGTGGAATGCAAATATTTTGAAGTTCGCTACGCGCAGCACGTCGCCAAATGTAATTTGGTTGCACAGTTGCAGCTGTATATGGGAACTTTTATGCGTTGATACCTATAGTCAAGACTTAATTAAAATGTTAAATTAAATTTAAGAAAGGTGTAACAGCGTTGGCCCCCTATTTAAGATGAGTGTTGTTCGATTCTTGCCTATTGCAAGTATGGTAAAATGTGGCATTATATATATATTTTTTTTTATGAAAAGGATCGACCCTAGCCATCCCTCATCCATTTTGGGATGAAAGATGGAAAGAGCGGGCCGAGCACTACATTGCCAAAAAATTATCTGTACAAATGTTTGCTACAATAGCCTGTAGGGGGTTTCCCCACCATACATATTGGTCCAAAAAGGTAACTGACACAAAATCAGCTAAAGCGTTGGTCGTCCTGTTTCCTTGCCGAAGAACATGATGAGTCGATATTTGAGGATAAACAGACAGAATGGCCTTGATCTCGGAGATAACAAGCCCTGCCGGTGAGGAGACAAAAGAATCCGACACTAAGAACTTAAATAGAAGAAGTGAGTCTGTTTCAATCTGCACCCTATGAAGACCAGTATGGAGAGCCCAGTTTACTCCTATAAGGAAAGCATTTGCTTCCATGAGCAGAGGTTCAACAAACCCCATATGCCGCCAACCCTTCGCCCCAATAAAGGCGCCTTGCGAGTCCTTGATAACTGTCGCGTGCCCCGTAAACAAACTCCCACAATGTTTCCTAGCATCGACATTTATCCTGAGGAGTCCCGGTGGCGGCAAGGTCCACCTGGGTACCAGAGGTTGGTCCATTGCACCATCTCTGCATAGGAGCTTTGCACGATTATGTTGCTCAAGAAACTCAAGGCACCAATCTGTGATACCAGTAAGCTCCGGCTGTTTTCCTTCCTCCCTATACCTGTTACGCATAAACCACACTCTCCAGCAAGATAGAATGAAAAGAGCTAGATCTTTTATCCTATTTTTTGTACCAGTGACCTCAGGGCAGCCTCAATCGACGCCCCCGCTGGGATAGCTCTCAAAAACGTAGACCACATACCTCTTGTGCACGGGCATCCCACAAACAGGTGGTTTGCATCCTCGACATTGGACCTACAAAACAGACAAAGAGGGTCCACCCCAATGCCCCTCCTCTGCAAATTCGCCAATGTTGGAAGGGCGTTCCTAAATAATCTCCATCCAAAGATGAGTACCTTGCTGGGGAGCTTCGTTCTCTAAATAGCTTTGAAAATACCTGCAATTGATGGGTAAGTAGCACACGAAGTGAGAAATTTATAAGCTGATTTGACAAAAAAAGCCCCATTGGGTTCATGTTTCCAATACACGGCATCCTCCCCACCCAATCGAGAGAGGGGGATTAGGTTGATATGCTGCCATCCCGACTCGCCCACCGCTGCCACTACTAGATCCCTGTTCCACGTATTTGTGTCGTCGTTGATGAACAAGCTAACCGACGCGTCGTCCGGTATTGATAAAGGAAGAGGGCCCGCTTTTGTTACCACAGAATCTAGCCAGCAATCCCCGAAGAAACGAACCCGCCTACCATTACCAATTCGCCATCTGCATCCCGGTCGAATTGATCTTTGGCCTTTAGAATGCACCTCCATGTGAAGGAATCAGCCGCACTCTCCCCGCATTGCCAAAAGTCATCATTTGGGAAGCAACAAGCCTTTAGCATCCTATAGCAGAACGAGTTGGTGTTTGTTATCAGCCTCCATGCTTGTTTTGCAAGCATCACTAGGTTAAAGTGGTTGATATCTCTGAATCCCAATCCTCCAGAAAGCTTTGTCTTACACATTTCGCTCCATGCAACCCAACACATTTTACGTTTGTTTCCTTGTTCGCCCCACCAGAACCTGCTAAACAGTTCGTTGAGATCATGGCAGAAAGTCTTAGGCAGTAGAAATATGTTCATCGCGTATGATGGGATAGCCTGTGCAACAGCCTTAATCAGAATCTCCTTCCCACCCCATGAGAGGAGTTTACCCTTCCACCCTTGCATTCTTTTCCATATGTGTTCTTTTAAGTACTTGAATACGCTCGACTTTGCTCTACCCAGCCATGCTGGGAGGCCAAGGTAGTGTTGGAGCTCGTCACCCGTCGACCCCAGCAGTTGGGAGACATCCCGCCTACTAGAGCCATCCATGTTGGAGCTGAAGCAAATCGCCGTCTTGTCCACATTTACCACCTAACCTGACGAGTCTGAATATCTCTGTAAAATGCTCAAAAAACTGCCAATATTGGGGGCCGTGGCCCTGAGAAAGATGAGAGCATCGTCCGCAAAAAGCAGGTGGGTGAGTGGAGGTTCATGCGGATTAAGTTGTATTCCATGGATCCCCCCCTGTGCCGCCGCCATTGATATAAGCGCTGAAAGTCCCTCGGCGCATAATATGAACAAGTATGGGGATAGTGGGTCTTCCTGCCGAAGCCCCCTGGACGGATAGAAATAGCTTGATTTGAACCCATTGATGTTGACTCTATATTGTACTGTTGATAAGCAGCATATAATCCATTCTATCCATCTCGGGCTAAAGTTCATTGCAATCATGATTTGCTTCAAAAAAGTCCACTCCACTCTGTCATATGCCTTTGACATGTCCAGTTTTATAGCAATCTCCTGCCTCTTCCCCTTCCTGCGCCTCCTGAGAGAATGGATAGCTTCATAGGCAATAAGCATGTTATCCGTAATAAGCCTTCCCGGTACAAAAGCGCTCTGTTGCTCCCCAATAATATTTGCAAGCACCACTTTGAGTCTATTCGCCAAAATCTTTGCCAAAATTTTATATTCAACATTGCATAGGCTTATGGGGCGAAACTGGGATAGTTCCATAGCACCTGCCTTCTTTGGGATCAAAATCAGGGTGGTAGCATTCAAGTCCCGCAGATGACCCTCTCGCAAAGTTGTATCCTGTTCCTCCATAAAATTTTTGCACCATCCAAAAATGTCCTGGCCCACCGTTGACCAATGTGAACGGAAGAAACCCGCTGACATCCCGTCCGGTCCCAGAGCCTTTGTCGGGCACATAGCTTTCACCGCTTTCTCAACCTCACAAAATTGGAGAGGCATAACCATCGCCGCCTCTGCGCATCTAAAACCTTTTTGGATATAAGAGCATTTATCCAGTCACCGTCGTTCGGATTCGAGGAGGAGAACAATGACGATAAATGGGCTACCGCTAGGTCTAGCATCTCATCTTGGTTCCGAACCCAATTACCCTCCGAGTCTCGCAGAGATTCAATACAATTTGCCCTCCTGCGATTTGAAGTCATGCGGTGGAAATACCTCGTATTACGATCCCCTTCATGGAGCCAGTGAGCCTTAGCCCGTTGTCTCCATAATTGTTCTTCATCTTCTAACAGGAGATTTATGTGACCCCTTATGTTACTCATAGCAGCATCCCTTTGGTCCGATGGCACTTGATTCATGAGAGAGGCAAGCTCCCTCTGTTTTCTGTCGATAGCTCATCTAAGGTTTCCTCTTTTCAATCTATTCCATCTAGAAAGCTCCCTGCTACACACCTGGATTTTCTTCCTTAGCATTTCCGATGTAGAATAGATCCCCTGAGTTTGAGTGGACCAAGCTTGGTGAATAATCCGGGGGGCCTCTCTATCTCTTGCCCAGAATAATTCATATCTGAACTCCCTCGGAGGCTTCTTCCTTCGACCCATAGAATCCAGAATCAATAGGAGTGGATGGTGGTCAGAGGTGGAGGCCGGGACATGATACATCTTTACAAATGGGAATCGGGTTAGCCAAGTAGGCGATGATAGTCCTCTATCTAATCTTGCCTCAACTCTGAAGATACCACAACGGATATTACTCCAAATCATAGTAGGGCCAACATAACCCAGATCAATCAAATTGCACCTGTCCATTGTCGCACAGAAGAGATCCATCTGGCTTTGCGCCCAGTTTCTCTGACTATGATATTCAGTTGGTCCCAACACTTCGTTGAAGTCGCCCATAACAAGCCACGGAATTGAACTTTGCTCACACACCAGGATGAGGGTGTTCCAACTTTGATGACGACGATTTGCGATTGGATGACCATAGAAGCCTGTGAAGCGCCAATCCTGAAATATAGCATCAATATGATGGTTTGAGTAGCTTTGTATATTTGCCGGATCATGATTGTTCCACAAAAGGGCCAACTTGCCCCTTCTCGCCTCTGGCTCAACCGTAAAGCAGCAATCGAACTTTAACTTTCTTCTAATCCCCTCCATTTCCGTAGTATTACTTTTTGTTTCACTGAGGAAGACTAGTTTGGGATCTTGTTTCCTAACCAGGTCAAGGAGGCACCGAATTGCACGCGGGTTCCCAAGCCCACGGCAATTCCACGCAATAATCGCCATTTTAGGGGAGGCGGGGCTGGGGTCCCTTTTAACCATTTCAACATGGGAAACTCGCCTTCGGGGTTCGCGTACTCATCCCACTTCATCTTCACGCCTCCTCCTACCACCTTCCTAGGCAAATCTCCCATCCCATCACCCTGCCTTGCTTTCCTTTTCCACCTTCCTTTACCTCTCCTTTGGAGTTCCCCCACACACTCCATAAGGTCTTGATGTGTATGGTCTTCCTTAATTGGGTGCAACGGAGTGGACATTCTCACCCCCATTGCCTCCTCCGTAACCCCCCCCCCCCCCGTCCCCCCTCTTACCTTCATTTCCCCCACAAACCACTCCCCCATTTGTTTCCCAACTATTCCCCTCACCCACATCAATCCCCCACCCCATACCAAGAACATTTCTCATACCACTTGCCGTAGCCAGCTCATTTGACTTCCACTCGGCAGCAGCCCCCAATTCCTCCACACTTTGTCGATTAGATGGCTTAGCAATCATCAAGTTTATTTGAGAAGTTGCAGATCCCGCTTCAATCTGACCAGGTAACACCTTTGACATGCACAGCTCCCCCGATTCTCTTAGCTCTTCCGTTTCAGATCCCACATCACTGCTGCCCACCAACTCTCTCTTGTCCCTACAAATAGCCTTTAGACCCTCCCATCCAGCCTGTTTTGATTGAGCACCGAATACCTCCTCACGCAACTGTTGCAGCTGGCTGTTTGGTTCTGCAAAAACACCTAGCATTCTTCCTTCTGTATCACTATTATCTTGCTTCGCATTTGATGTCGCTGCCAAGGCCCCCATCAGCGTAGGCTCCTTTCCCACTCCCTGCGTCTCTCCCCTCACAGGTAGGGGCCTGTTTGGGTGGAGCTGGGACCCAATATACTTCACCGGGTTCACCCTATTTCCATTCTCTTTCTTAACACGGAGTCGCATAGGTCTGGCACCCACCCTCAGTCCACTCCCATACGGTAAGTCTGCTTCAGCTAGGTTCTTCTTCTCCTCAGGCACATTGGTACAGTCTCTAATAGCATGTCCCATTACACCACAATAATAACAAAACATCGGGAGTTTGTCATATTGAAAACTGACCCACCTCCTCTGTTGCTCCCCCACTTGAATAAACACTCCTCTTCTCAGTGGATCCCTACAATCCACGGAGACTCTAATCTTTAATTTTGTTTCTGTAGCCCAGACCGAGCACAGAACCACAGCCTCCTCCCCAGGCTTTATCTTCCTTATAGCCTTCCCCGAAATTTCCATCGTCTGCATTTCCGCCCCAAGCAAATCGCCTATGCTCGGATCCATACCTGCCAGCAAAATACTCTTCCGATAAATTCCCCTGATGCTGAACCTGCACGCAGCACTGACCACCAGTTCCACAGAAGCACCTATGGGAACCTCCCTAATCACCGATTACCGTTTTAAAACTCCGTACCTCTCCACCCAGTTCCGAGCACGTCCAGGCCGCCTGTCGGAACTACCCGGGGAGAACTCTCTATAGCACCTGTTAGGTGGGTTTTTAATGGCTTGGCATTATATAAGTTAGTTCGTCTGTAATGAGGGTTTTGGATTTTCCTTCCTGTTGTGGGGTTTTAATTTCCCCCCGTGATGGGGGGTTTAGATAAAATTCCCTCCATTTTATGAGAGTGTCAATATGCTTCATTGTAATATCAAAATATCATAATGTATATATAATATTATAATGTGACATTTTATAATTTAGTCCCTCTAAAATGAGGGTTTCGGATTTTCCCTCCTGTTGTGGGGTTTCAATTTCCCTGTGATGGGAGTTTAGATAAAATTCCCTCCATTATATGAGGGTATCAATATGCTTCATTGTAGTATCAAGATATCGTAATGACAATGTGCTTCATCGTAATATCAAAATATCATAATGTATATATAATATAAAAAAAAAAGGTGCATAACAAAAGGGTGGAAAATGGTGGAAATATATTATTAGTAGTTCATCGTAGATTGTGTTATACATGACCAACTGAACTACATTAATTGGTTTATGTGTTTGATCTGATAAGAGTCCTTATTATATTAATATTACATTGTATGATATATAGGTGTGCATGCGTTTTCCATCCCACTCGATCTGCTTGGATTGCGGAGGAGCAGTACTGAGATGAGCACTGTGCAATATTTACTTCTTACCTCCCTTCTCTTCCCACTCCTCTTCCTCATCCTTTTCAGGAAAAGAAAACAACAATCCAACCATCTTCCACGTTCTCCATTCAAGCTTCCCATCATCGGTAACCTCCACCAGCTCGGCCGCCTCCCCCACCGCTCCCTCCATGCCCTCTCGTGCTCTTGAAGTTCAGCCATGCACCCACCCTCCTAGTATCATCAGCAGACATGGTACGCAAGATCATGAAGACCCACGACCTCGCCTTCTCAAGCAGGCCACCTGTTCTCACGGCCGAGAAGCTCATGTACGGGAAAGATATCATCTTCGCCACCTACGGTGAGTACTGGAGGCAGGCTAGGAGAATTTGCGTCCTCCACCTGCTGAGCTCCAAGCAAGTGGAGCTGTTGCGGCCAGTGAGAGAAGAGGAAATGGCCCTTTTCATCGATAGGATTCGATCATCTGCAGCGACGAAAGGTGTGGTGAATTTGAGTGAGTGCATCATCTCGCTCACCAACAGCGTGATGTGTAGAGCAGCACTAGGGAAGAAGTATGGAGTGGAAAGTGGCGGAGGGAATGATATAAATGGGAAGGAATTGAGTAGATTGATGAGGGAGTTCCTGGATCTTTTCGGGGCATTCCATGTGGCTGATTTCTTTCCGCAGTTTGGATGGATTAGCAAATTCAGTGGAATGGATGAGAGGGTAGAGAGGAATTTCAAGGAGTGGGATCATCTTCTAACTAGGATTTTAAAAGACCATGAAAAAGGGAAGAGAGAGGATGGTGATCAGATAAGTCATGAGGGCGTGAAAGATTTTGTGGATGCCTTGCTGCAAGTCCAGAAGGATGGCTCAGATGGAATTTTCCTCACGCAAGATCACATCAAAGCCCTTATTATGGTATGTTTCTTCTCTATTTTCTTTCTTCTTTTTTTCTTTTATCGTTTCTTTGCTTTCTTAATTAATTGCCTCACGGTAAGAAATCCATTTTTAAGGACCATATTTAACGATAAAGAAATATTATTTTAGCCATATGTGCCAAATTAAATATGTTTTTTACATACTCTCTAAAAATTTTGTCGACTAGATATATATTTATAGATTTCATCAAAAATAAGGAAAATTTTTCTCATACCCAGCCATTATTTCTTTCATACCTACAACACAACTATTTCATTTTTTATTTATTTCTTCACATTTTCCTACACAAATTTTCCTACTTTTCAATTATTTCTACACTATTATTCATATAACTAATCTATATATTTTAACTTTATTCTTTTTACTCATCATCATTACCTTTATTATATTATATCATTTTCTTTTATTTCAAAAATTTTTACACTAAAATTTTTTCGTCCCAAAGTTTTATCACTTCCCAAATATATCTTATATTTAGAATTATTGTTTGACTGGTAAATTAAATTCCATCCAAATTAAAAATGATCTAAGTCCCATCCAAGATGTGTTTAAAATCAATAGAAATAAATTATTTAATTTATATATTAATACAAAAATATTAAATCAACAACTAAATCATCCCAAAAAAATTTCCATAGGGATAAATGATTCATTGAATACTTTTTCTATAAGTCTATTTTCATATAACATTTTATACTACATTTTTCCGTATGTTTGTCTATTTTCATGTATGAACATTTTATACTACATTTTTCTCCTATATGTAGGTCATACATTTTGTAATCACCTTAATTAAATATTTGTAGGTAATTTCAAATTTTAGAGCAAGTTGACGAGTTTATATTTAGGATTAATTACAAATATATCAACTACATTTTTCCTTAATTACAAATATACCTACTAAGTTTAAAAACTTTCACATATACCCACTTCATATGGGTGAATTTCGTTTATACCCACTCCGTCAAGCACAATTAAAAATCATCATTATTCATCATAAGAAATATCCAAAATGTCCATTATTATTTAATAATAATCATTGTTCATTTATGGCAGAAGTTGAATGGTGTTATGGAAATACATCCAACTTGAAAGAGGTACAAGGCAGAATAAGTTTTGAAGGTCTAAATACGACATCAATGATAACGGTCTGAATACGACATCAATGATAATGGATGTTGGACCAATTAGTGCTATTTTGGGATTTTAAAATTTATTAAATTCTCCTAACTGACATATTGGATACATTCAAGATTAATGAATTACTTAACTGGTATATGTGAAAGTTTCCAAACTCTAGTATGCTTGTAATTAAGGACAAACGGAGTATGTGATTATATTTGAAATTAACCCTAATAAATATAATATTCATGTAGTCCTTGCACTACAAGAAAATAAACTTTTTGCAATGCAAAATTTGACATTAATTTTCACTATAATGTCGCTGTAGCTACAATGCTATAAGCCCATCACAAAAAAGTTTGGTGACATTTTTTCGAACTTGTCGCTAAAATTTAGTTTTTAGTGACAATTTTTGTCACTAGAAGATTACTGTTTGCAACATCAATTGTGTTATTGTCACTGAAAGCTAGTCTTTAGCAACAATAATTATTTATATCGCTAAATTAAATTTTTTGTGACAAAAAATATTAAGTGTCGCAAAAAGCATGTTACAAAATGTAAGTTCTTTTATAGTGGTGTTAGTTCATATCTTTTCTACAGGACATGCTTATAGCAGGTACTGTCACGACATACACATCACTTGAATGGACAATGGTGGAGCTGATGAGGCACGCAAAAGCAATGGAAAAACTACAGGAGGAAGTGAGGGGGGTGGCTTGTGGGCAACCCATGGTTACAGCGGATAATCTCCACCACATGAACTACTTGAAATCTGTGATCAAGGAAAGTCTGAGGATGCACCCACCACTTCCTTTGATCCCAAGAGAATCAATGAAAGATGTCAAGATCGATGGCTATCACATCCCCGCCAACACAAGGGTCATGATCAATGCATGGGCAATTGGAAGGAACCCCAAGTCATAGGAAAGCCCAGAGGAATTCCTTCCAGAGAGGTTTCTTTCAAGTGGTTCCTACAGGCACATCAACTTCAAAGGGCATGACTATGAATTGCTCCCTTTTGGGGCAGGGCGCAGAGGTTGCCCAGGAATTTCTTTTGCAACAGTTACCATTGAACTCATGCTTGCCAATCTAGTTTATCATTTTGACTGGGAGATGCCCAGTGGCATGAGCAGAGAAGATCTAGACATGACTGAATATTCAAGGCTTGTTCTTCATAAGAAGGATGTTCTACTACTAGTTGCAAAGCCCCACTACTGATAGCTAGCTATGGCCAGAGATATATATATATTCGGTTTAATTATAATTAATTACTAGCTAGTATTTTTTGTTTCAGAAATTTCAATATTGCTATGAATGTATTTGGATTGTTGGATTGCGTATATATATGTGGTTTAATTATAATTAATTACTAGTTAGTATTTTTTTCTCCAGGAATTTCAACATTGCTAAGAATGTATTTGGATTGTTGGATTGTGCATATATAAGTGTGGTTTAATTATAGGGCGATGCGAGAGCTTGTTGTTTCTCTTGTCCCACATGGAAAAATTAGAAATAGGTTTTTCTATGTTTGCTTTTATTTTTTTATTTGTCTCACATTAGAAAGGTAATTGAAGGTTTCTTCTATGCTTAGTTATAAATAAGGTCCTCTTGAGAGCTTGCAACACATAAATTTTTGAATTAAAGTTATTTACAAGTCTTGCTTATTAAGCATGATGTTTGTTTTCCACTTATGAGGTTAAAATATCATTAGCTTGGTCGCCCAAGGTAGTTTTATTGGCTATTTCGCCATATTGGGGTTTTCAACGTTGCCACAATTGGCATCTCCCACGACACCCCCGCGTCAGCTTAGTATTAGAGCTTCTCTTCTTTCTTGGTATTGTTCTTTCTTTCTTGTCTTTCCTAGCATTGCTTTTATTGTCTATCTTTCTTAATTTTTTTTCCTAGTATTATTCTTCTCTTTTTTTGTTCTTTTCTTTTCTATCTTTCTTATAGTTGTTTTTTCTTTCCTGTCTTCTTTGTAGTATTTTTTCTTGTCCTCCTTATAATTATTTTTTCTTTCTATCTCTCCTATAATTATCTTTCCCTTTTCATCTTTCTTAGAGTTGCATTTTTGTCTTTTTCTTAGGATTATTCTTCTCCTTTCTTAGCTTTCCTAGGATTATTTTTGTTATCTTTCTATTCTTGTTCTTTTGAAACTCCCTTAGTGTGTTATTTTCATTACCACATCATCACTCAATATGCCACCGAGACATCGAAATCTTTGCCAATGAAATATTCAAAAAATTAAAATTGAAAAGTTATGCCAACAAGTTCAAGCACTTCAAGAGAGGATTACAACACTTGCAACTCCCCCTAGCATCAACAACAAAATGAGAATGCTAATCCTAGCTGCTCTAGTAGTGAAGAGGATAATGTTAATCCTTTTCATCACAACAACACTTCAGAAGAAGATGCCACAAGAAAACCTCAAAATTCAAGACATCATCATCGATCTCCTACTTGAGAATATAAGGATCTAGGCATCGAGGTTGATATTTTTGAATTTAAAGGAAGACTCCGATCTAATGACTTCATCAACTAGTTGTATACTGTGGAGAGAATGTTTGAAGTCCAAGATATTCCTGATAAAGACAAAGAGAGCTTAAATCTTATGGGAGAATCTCAAAAGACAAAGAGAAAGAGAAGGTTAACGCAAGATCCAATCATGGGATAAAATGCACTGAGAGCTTAAATGTAAGTTTCTTCTTGAACACTATTAGCAAGATATGTTTATTAAATTTCGTAATTTTAGGTAGGGTCCAGTGTCTGTGGAAGAGTTGTAATGAAGTTTGAGTGGCTTCTCATGAAATGTGATGTTCATTAGCCAAAGGAACAAACTATTGCTCATTTTCTTGGCGGACTTCATGTTGAAATTGTTGATATAGTATTACTTCAACGACATTGGACTTTGGATGATGTTAGAGGGTTGGCTCTAAAGGTAGAAAACCAGTTGCAAGAAAGATAGTTATTAGCTCATTTAAGCAGAAAGAATCTCATCCTAACTTCAAAGGTCAAAACACGACACTACAATCTGAGATAAATCTTTCCAAATATCCTACCAAAAATATAAGTGAAGCTAGTTCTAGTCATGCTAGTAATGTTAATTCAAGAAAGTGTTCTAAATGTCATGGATTTAGTTATATTGCTTATAATTGTTCAAAGCAACGAGTTGTTGCACTTATTAAAGAAGAGCCTACTGAAATTCCTTCAAGTGAAACAGAAGAACTTAAAGAAGAAGCAATTACTAAAGCAGAGGAAATCCATGCTGATGAGGATGGGTTTCTTGTAGTTCGTCATAGCCTCACTACTGCCATATTGACTAAAGATGAGAGTTAGCTGCATCATGATATTTTCCACACCAGGTGTACATCTTATGGAAAGATATGTAATGTCATCATTGATGGTGGAAGTTGTGAAAATGTTATTGCAAATTATATGATAGAAAAACTTAGTCTTCTGATAAAGCCACATCCTCAACCTTACAAGCTACAATTGTTGAGAAAAGGATGTGAAGTCAAGGTGAATAGGTGTTGTCTATTTTAAGTATTTGTGGTTAAGAAATATCAAGATGAAGTATGGTGTGATGTGATTCCAATGGATACTTGCGACCCGTTGCTTGAAAAACCTTGACAATATGGTCATCGAGTTCTTCATGATTATTACAACCATGCTTATTTTTTCACAATGATAGAATAAAGATTAAATTGGCTCCTCTAAAGCTTGAAGAACATCCCAAATTACAAGAAGAAGTAAGTGCTTTACTTACCAAATATGAGTTTTTGTGAAACCCATGTTATTTGAGACTTAGTGAATGTGAGGTATACTGAAAGCTTGTACAGTGTGTATATTAGTACGATAAAGCTATATAAAGATGTATATTACAATTTTAGAAAAGTGAGATTAAATTACAAAAAAATGAATAAATAATGATTTCATAAAGATTAGATATGACAATGAATTTTTATAAATTTTTTGGAAAGGAATTTCAAAATTCTGAATTATACCAATTGAAACTGTTTAAATTCACAGAACTTATGGAAAAAAATAAGAAAATTTGGGCCAATTAGGGGTCCTAATTAAGGGCTTATATTTATCTATGTTGTTTTCATTATATCTTAAAATGTATAACTCAAATCAACGACAGAATTTAATAGAAAATATTAAATTGTGTGCTCTTTAATTTAGATGAATTAGATTATGAAAAATAATTGATTAAAATGCTTAACTTAACTGCATTAAAAAACATGCCCAAAAGTGAAGTCATGCATGGCAAGTCACGTCCGGAGCTTTCATTTGATATTTTGTTATTTTTATGTAATATTTATTTAATTAATATATTAACATGTCTAAGGCAGTTTTATCTGAAATTTCAGGATAAAGCTTATTTTAATATATCCTGCATAGTGAATGGTTCAGATCATGAAAATTATGTTTAGAAGATTTTTAAACAACCAAAATTGGATAAGATTTCATGAATTAATTTTGAATGCTAATATCTTAACCTACGCTAATTATTTTAATATGAAACTTAAAATGGGCAATTAAATTAATTTGTTTTGTAATATGAACGGATTGGATTATGAAAAATAATTTAATAAAGCATTTATAAAAATTCAATTGTTGTCTTGGAAAATGCGCATAGCTTAAATTCAAAAGTACGTCAAAACTCTTGGAACATGCACCAGTATTATTTTCACATTTTATTAATTGAATTATTATGTATATACAACTTCATTTCGAGTGAAATTTTATGCGTAAGCTTAAATTAATATACCCTACTTGATGAAAGGAGTAGATTATACAAAATATAATTACGAATGGGCAGAAAAATTAAAATTTGGATAAATTGCATTGGTTAATTTCAAATGCTTATATCTTAATCAATTTTAATCATTTTGGCATGAAACTTGTCATAAACGATTAATTTGATATGCTTTGAAACATAGACGGAGTAGATTATAAATAACCTCTTCAGAAAAAAAATTTGTTTGCTAAAATTCTATATGCTAAGTACGGTTTTAAAGGTACGGGATAATCGTCTGCTTTTGGTCGTAGCAAGTGCCGATGAAATAAAAATCTGCCAGCAATTAACATGGCTAAAAAAAATGAAATGAACGCTGGCGGCAAAATAGCGCTGTACGGTAACAACGCATGCCAAAGGACCGACCATGCATGATATAAAAGGCAAAAATCTGCCAGCAATTAACATGGCTAAAAAAAAATGAAATAAACGCTGGCAACAAAATAGGACTGTACGGTGGCATTCTTATAAGAATGCATGCCAAAGGACCGACCATGCATGTTATAAAAGCAATGTTGTTAGAACCGATGATTGAACCGGTAAAGGTACTGGTATGGTTCGAACCGGTCAGCATGACATATTTATGATGTCATTATTAAAAATTTTAAATTTTAAATAAATATATTAAAAAAATTATATTTTTATAAATCTTAAATATATATGTTAAATTTAAGGACCACAATATAAGTACAAAACACGCAAGAAAAAATTAATAGCAAGTTTTGAGCATGAATTTTTAAAAAATTAACTACATTAACTGAGAGTGCATAAACCATATAGTTAATTGAAATAGTGGCTGCATATTTAATTATTTACGCAAGATGTGGTATCATTTAATTTAGTATAATATTTTATTAGCTATATTATATTTTTTTTTGCTATACAATAAATTATAATTTTATTACAAATCTCACTCAAAAACTATAATCAATACGATAATGATATAATTTTTGAAATGCATTTGTTAATCTACTAAAAAATAATAAATTAAATAGGTTTCCAGATATTTAAAGAATATATTTATATTTTTCAGTATAAGAATATTTCATAAAATATATATTAAATATATATTAGTACTTTAAGTTGGTTCTTAGTACCTGCATATTGGAACCTACTCCACCTTAGTTAGACAGGATATTTTTTTTATTTGAAACCTATTATACTCTATGGACGTAAGTTACTGATGAAAATGAGCAAAAGGATCGCCTCTGTTTTTCCTAAGACATAGCTATTTTGGAAAACCATGGAACAAGGTGGAGTTGAAATTGAAAGGTTTCCTCTAATCCTCTGTTTTTTCCGACAGTAGCAAACGAATCAGGTTTGCAAGAAGTGAAGAATATGGAGATGACAACGCCCACAAGCAAGCCCTGATTGGGACAAGCCGTCCTATCTCAAATCAATCGCAAGAAATCAGGAATTTCACTCCAAGAAATCGATTTTGCAAATGTTTAAACCTCGTGAGCGAATACGCAAAATCGCAAATTTAGAAGGTTGAATTTTGGAAAAATCCGCTGCAGCTTGCCAGTGCTTCACTATCTTATATGTTGTGCGCGGAAGCTGAGTAAGGAAAAGCTACACCATTTCCATTTCCAATTGCGAGAATCCTTCTCTTCTACCATGGCTGCAGTGGTTGATTCCCTTGTTTCCTTCACCGTTGAGAAGATTGGTGAACTGCTCATTCAAGAAGTTGGGAACTTGTATGGAGTCCGTGAGAAAGTGGAGTCCAACCAGGCGGATGGTGCGGCGGTGGCCCGTGCTGGTGCTGAAGACGAAGCAGACGCATGAAGGCCGGTGCGGCAGAGGGCGCGGGGGCGTGCTACGGCGGTGCGTGCCGATGCTGAGGACGAAGCCTGGGCGGACGGCGAGGCGGAATCGGGAGCGGGCGGCGGATTATGGACTTAGGGTTTGAGCAGGAGGTGAGGAAGACGAGCAGGGGCGATTCGGTTTCGAGCTTTCGATTCATTCATTTTTTTTAATATATATTATTAGAGGGCCAGCCCGTCTGACCGGTCGAACCAGGTTGGACCGGATATTCCGGTTCGACCGCCGGTTCGCCGGCTCAAACGGTTTTCTACCTTCAAACCGAACCGCATCGAACCGAACCAGAACATGCATGTTATAAAAGGACCGACCATGCATGTTATAAAAGGCTGATGGTGGCTGATGGAAGGCATATTTTTGCCGGGAAGCCGCGAGGAGAAAATTTAGGGAGAGGAGAAAATTAAAAAAAAGGAAGTAACGAAGGAAAAGCGAGGCGCAGAGACTACGTCGTTGCATCTGCCAAATGAGATATTCTTTCTGTTCTAATTTAACGTGCCTGCAGGCATATTATTTTCAAAAAAAAAATTAGATATCTTGATGTGGATTCGAGAATCAGGAATTAAATATGTTTATAATCTATTTGTTCTATGATTTAAACAGCCATGTACGCGCAGTTAATTAATTAAAAAATAATAATAATATATAAAATTATTTTCTGTATAGTTTTAAGGTATTGATGATATTGAAATTATATTCATTGTATGCACATTTGGTTTTTATTATTAACCTCCTAATTCGAAATTTTCTAACTAATTATCAAATAGGTATGACTATCATTAATATGCAAACGAATATAAACATGTTGATTCTCATAAAATTATTCTATTTCATCTTCGAATAGTTTTTTTCAATTTATAATTTGCGTGCTCCCCTTAGCAATTAAACAGATTATATGAATTTAAGGTAATTCTAACTTTGAGAATAAATAAATAAAAGTTAAAATTCTATTGATCCTGTAAAGTTCCGGTTAATGGAACTTTGAGTAAAAATTGCACCTATATTTTTACATATGTTATGGATTGAAAGCATGTTCCATCAATATATTTTTTTTTTATATTAATGTTCTATCAATAATTGTGTATGAGTAAATGAGAAGAAAATGCATACATGAATAAAAGAAAATAGAGATATATATAGTAAAATGTAAAATAGTCCATTTCATTTATTTAGGAATAGGAAAAGAGAAGATTGATGAGGCAAGTTGAAATTCTAAGGTAAGCAAGTAACGCCTTGAAATGATTTATTTCAAAATGATTGAATGACTTGCAATTCATTTTTTTATTGTCATTTTTCAATACTATTTAAGGATGGTCATTCCCATAATGTGGTTTGAAAAATATATTTATTAATTTATTTTATAAATAGTTATGCTATTTTCTTAAGTTGAAAATAGAGCAAGATGATAAATGCGATTATTTCTTAAAGTAATGCTAGCATGTGTATTATGCATAGCGCACAAAGATACATGTCCATTCTAGACATGTAAGCGGACCAAAGACCCCTTTTAATGTGACCGAGTCGCTGGTATAGGCCCAACGGCCGGCGGCGCCCTCCCTAAAATAGGGGATAGACGAATTGATGGTAGCCTAGTTAGCGTACCATCTAACAACGGTTTAAAGCATGATTGTAAAATGTGCATTTGCATGTGCATTATTATGAAATGCTAAATTATGAAACAAAAATATTTATTTAAATGAGAATACTTACTTACTGAGTATAGTACTCACGTTTTGTTTTTTCCAACCTTAGACAGGTACAGCAAGGTTTAAAAAGAAAAAAAAATGTCTCAATTTAGAGACTCTTAAGGTTGTATGGTTCTTATATATTTTGATGAATGATGAGGTTTTAAGGATATAGTACTATCAGGTTACAAAGATTGACGGGGTAAATGAATTTTAATGCTTTATAAATATTATGTGATTTTAATTACTAGTGAATGATTGCTTATAAATTAATATGAGATTAAATTAAAAACTCTGTCGTGTGAACAGGGCTACAATCCTGCTCACAGTTTACTAACTAGACGATCTTGGAGTAAGGTTCCGGCGCCTCGGGTTCGGGGGCGTCACAAATAGATAGTATTGTATCCTCACAACGTCACCATTCATCCAAGTATATGAGAATAATACAACATTAAGAGTTTCTAAATTGAGATACCCCCCCTTTTTTTAACACCTATTTACTAACACCTTGGCTCTGATACCTCCAGCCTTAGCAGCGGTTCATAATGTATTTCATATCTCAATACTTAGAAAGTATGTATCAAACCCGACTCATATCTTCACAGCAGAGGCTTTGCCAATTTAAGATCATTTAAATTATGAATACAGACCTATCAAAATCCTGGATTATAAGATATAGAAGCTTCGGAATCGGGAGATTGAGTATGTCAAAGTTCAATGGAACCGATACTCTAAAAAAGAAGCAACCTAGGACCTTCATGAAGAAGTAGAAAAAATATATTCTCAATTATTTGAAATGAAATAGGTTTCAGAAAGAAACTTTTTGTAAGGAGGGGAGAATTATGAAACTCATGTTATTTGAGACTTAGTAAATGTGAGGCATACTGAAAGCTTGTACAGTGTGTATATTAGTGTTATAAAGCTATAGAAAGATGTGTATTACAATTTTAGAAAAGTGAGATTAAATTACAAAAATAGGGGTAAATAATGATTTCATAAAGATTAAATATGATAATGAATTTTTATAAATTTTTCGATAAGAAATTTCAAAATTTTGAATCATACTAAATGAAACTGTTTAAATTCAAGGACCTTATGGAAAAATAAAAATAAATAGGAAAATTTGGACCAATTGGGGGTCCTAATTAAGGGCTTATATTTATCTATGCTGTTTTTATTATATCTTAAAATGTATAACTCAGATCAACGAGAGAATTTACTAGAAAGTATTAAATTATGTGCTCTTTAATGTAGATTGATTAGATTATGAAAAATAGTTGATTAAAATGCTTAACTTAAATGCATTAAAAAACGTGCCCAAAAGCGAAGTCATGCATAGCAAGTCACGTCCAGAGCTTTCATTTGATATTTTGTTATCTTTATATAATCTTCTATTTAATTAATATATTAACACGTCTAAGGCAGTTTTATCTAAAATTTCAGGATAAAGCTTATTTTTAGATATCCTGCATAGTGAATGGTTTAGACCATGAAAATTATGTTTAAAAGATTTTTAAACAACCAAAATTGAATAAGACTTCATGAATTAATTTTGAATGCTAATATTTTAACCCACACTAATTATTTTAATATGAAACATAAAAGGAACGATTAAATTAATTTGTTCTGTAATATGAACGGATTGGATTATGAAAAATAATTTAATAAAGCATTTATGAAAATTCAATTATTGTCTTCGAAAATGTGCATAGCTTAAATTCAAAAGGTACGTCAGAACTCTTAGAACATGCACGAGTATTATTTTCACTATACGTTTCATATTTTATTAATTGAATTATTATGTATATACAACTTCATTTCCAGTGAAATTTCATGCGTAAGCCTAAATTAATATACCCTACTTGATGAAAGAAGTAGATTATACAAAATCTGATTACAAATGGGCAGAAAAATTAAAATTTGGATGAATTGCATTGGTTAATTTCAAATGCTTATATCTTAATCATTTTTAATCATTTTGGCATGAAACTTGTCACAAACGATTAATTTGAAATGCTTTAAAACATAGACTGAGTAGATTATAAATAACTCTTCAGAAATTTTTTTTGCTAATATTCTATATGCTAAGTACGGTTTTAAAGATATGGATAATCGTCTCGTAGCAAGTGCCGATGAAATAAAAATATGCCAGCAATTAAATAACGTGGCTAAATTAAAAAAATGAAATGAACGCTAGCAGCAAAATAGGACTATACTGTGCTTGAAAACGATACCGGCAGCCTTATAACAATGCATGCCAAAGGATAGAAGACTGATGGTGGCTGATGGCAAGCATCAGTAAAAAGAAATTACCCCGGGCAGCCATGAGGAGAAAATTTAAGCAGAGGAGAAAATAAATATAAAAAAAAAAAAAAAAAGTAACGAAGGAAGAGCCAGGCGCGGAGAAGTTGTCCTTGCATCAGTAAAGGTTTGGCTTGTTTCCTTCTATCATCTTCCACACGTCTCAAGCTTCCGTCTACCTAGAAATTATTAGAAGATTAATTGATGCACGGCTGCACTTTAGACAAGTTTTAAATCTTTTTATTTGCTTGATCGATGTCCAAATGCTTATGGAATTAATTACGTTGTTTGATTAAAATGATTGAATAGAACAATAATATAATACTGTTGTTAAAAAGAAAAAAATTTCATTGACTTATAATGAGATATTCTTTCTGTTCTAATTTAACGTGCCCAGCAATCATATTATTTTCAAAAAAAAAAATTTAGATATCTTAATGTGGGTTCGAGAATCAGGAATTAAATATGTGTATAATCTATTTGTTTTATGATTTAAATAGCCATGTACGTGCAATTAATTAATTAAAAATAATAATAATAAAGTATAAAATTATTTTCTGTATAGTTTTAATGTATTGATGATATTGAAATTATATTCATTGTCTACACATTTGGTTTTTATTATTAACCTCCTAATCTGAAATTTCCTAACTAATTATCAAATAGGTTTGATTATCATTAATATACAAACGAATATCAACATGTTGATTCTCATAAAATTATTTTATGTCATCTTCGAATAGTTTTTTTTTCAATTTATAATTTACGTGCTCCCCTTAGCAATTAAACAGATTATATGAATTTAAGGTAATTCTAATTTTGAGAATAAATAAATAAAAGCTAAAATTCTATTGATCCAGTAAAGTTCCGGTTAATCGAACTTTGAGTAAAAATTGCGCCTATATTTTTATATATGTTATGGATTGAAAGCATGTTCCATCAATAATTGTCTATGAGTAAATGAGAAGAAAATGCATATAGGAATAAAAGAAAATAGACATATATATAGTAAAATGTAAAATACTCCATTTCATTTATTTAGGAAAAGGAAAAGAGATTGAGGAGGCAAGCTGAAATTCTAAGGTAAGCAAGTAACGTCTTGAAATGATTTATTTTCAAAATGATTGAATGACTTGCAATTCATTTTTTTGTTGTCATTTTTTAATACTATTTAAGGATAGTCATCCCCATAATATGGTTTGAAAAATATATTTATTAATTTGTTTTATAAATGGTTATGTCATTTTCTTAAGTTGAAAAGAGAGCATGATGATAAATGCGATTATTTCTTGAAGTAGTGCTAGCATGTGTATGATGCATAGTGCACAAAGGTACAGGTCCATTCTAGAGGTGTAAGCAGACCAAAGTCCCCTTCTAATGTGACCAAGTCGCTGGAATAGGCCCAATGGCCGGCGGCGCCCTCCCTAAAATAGGGGTTAGACGAATTGATGGTCGCCTAGCTAGCGTGCCATCTAACGAAGGTTTAAAGCATGATTGTGAAATGTGTATTTGCATGTGCATTATTTATGAAATGTCAAATTATGAAACAAAAATATTTATTTAAATGAAAATACTTGCTTAATGAGTCTAGTACTCACGATTTGTTTTTCCCAACCTTAGACAGGTACAACAAGGTTTAAAAAGAAAAAAATGTCTCAATTTAAAGACTCTTAAGGTTCTATGGTTCTTATATATTTTGATGAATGATAAGGTTTTAAGGATACGGTAATATCAGGTTACAAAGATTGACGGTGTAAATGAATTTTAATGCTTTATAAATATTATGTGATTTTAATTACCAGTGAATGATTGCTTCTAAATTAATATGAGATTGAATTGAAAACCCTGCCGCGTGAACAGGGCTACAATCCTGTTCACGGTTTACTAACTAGACGATCCTGAAGTAAGGTTCCAATGCCTCGGGTTCGGGGGTGCCACAATTTTATAAAACTTATTAAGAGTTTGATTTTGCATGTTTTTATTAATTTGTGAAGAGAATAGTGAATTATAGTTCGTGCCTAAAGATGTTGAGCCATTGATCAAGGAGTTTGTTGATGTTATTCTTAATGATATACCTCCTCGATTACCACCAATGCCAGATATCCAATATGTTATTAACTTCATTGCTGGATCGATTCTTCCAAATAAACTTGCTTATCGCATGAGTCCATAGGAGTCATTCGTACATTATCTGTTCCAAATAAAGATGGAACATTTCCATCCAGACCTGTTTGCACCACTGCCTCTACTCATCTGTTGTTGGCAAGACATACCATATCCACTACCGCAACACTGTCAGCTTCTTTTCTTCCTCTTCGTCAACTGCTCCTTCTCAAGCTTCTCCTTTTCTTCAAGATCTACTCCTGCCAGATCCATATATATCACTATGGTCGCCGCCTCTGTTGCACTTTGCAAGACACCGTGCTCTATTCCTTTTCTAAATTTGCATTGTTTCTAATGAAAAACTGAACAGCTCTATTCAAATCCGATTGTTAAGATGTTGCCACCCAACGTCTCCTTTAGTTCGCACCATCTTCAAAATTGCCACCAAGCACAGTAGATTTATTTTTATCGCAATACTCCAATCAGATGAAACCTGTGCCTTCAAATCACAAAACTAATTGTTGATCCAACTAATCTTTCTCTTTACTGTGGAGAACAAGAAGATGATTCTCACCTCAAGGATGAGTCTTCTCCAGTAATGGGAGAATGACACGGGAGCTTGTTGTTTCTCTTGTCCCGCATGGAAAAATTAGAAATATAATTTTTTGTTTGCTTTTATGTTTTATTTGTCCCACATCGGAAAGGTAGTAGTAGGTTTTTTCCCTAGGCTCGGTTATAAATAAGTCTCTGTTGAGAGCTTGTAAGACATGAATTTGTGAATTAAAGTTATTTACAAGTCTTACTTATTGAGCATAATATTTGTTTTCCTGTGAAGTTAAAATATCTTTGACTTAGCCGCCCAAGGTGGTTTTATTGGTTATTCCACCATAGTAGAGTTTTCAACCTTGCCACATTTGGCATCCCCCACAATGCCCCTATGTCATAGGATGTGTTTGGCAATGGCTTAAACTTTTACCTTGCACAATTACATTATTTTTTAATCATTTTTTACATCTTTCTATATAATTATTAAGGAGTAATCCTATTAGCCAAGCTAAGTAAATGTCCCACTTAGCCCACCTTAAAAATCTATTTATAATAACTTTTTTCATTTTTCTTCATACACTTGTTTATCTAAGCATATTTAACATATAAGACAAGTTTTACCATTTTTGAATATGTTTATCTATTTTTTTGAAAATTTTAAACATCCATTTATATTATGTATTTAAAATACCCTTATTTTTAAAAATCTAAAAAAATATATACACATATTTAAAAATGGTAAAACTTGATTTATATGTTAAATACACTTAAATAAAGAAGTGTATAAAAAAAGCAAAAAGAATAACTTTTTAATTATTTCTTTACAACTTTTCATAAAGTTACCTTGATTATTTTAACTTTATTCCTTTTACTCGTCGATATGACACCTATCACCATTACAACACGATATGACAATTACAATCAAAAATTGCAATGAATAAAATTTTCGTTGCAATTAGTGAGACCAATTGCAACAAAATGAAGTATCGTTTCTATTTTTATGGTTTTATCTATAAATAGCAACCAACAGTATCTCGTTGCACAATTTAATTGCAACAAAAATTTGCAACTGAAAAATTGATGTTACAATTGATGGGTACGTTTGGAACGAAATAATCTGATGGATACCAAGTACTTTTTTGTGTAAGATAATGCTATTGAAACTTTATGTATGAATTGCATCAGAATTGTTATCTAAATAGAATTCAACTTCTTCTTAAATACTTTTACACGTAAATAATGGGATGCTAAAATAAACCAATTTAAATTTGATGATGAACTATGCTATTTGCATTGTATTTGTTTTTATAGATTAGGTCCACCCTAAGATATTCTTTCCTATTTTTTTCAAAATTTTAATTAATTAGGAAATTTAAAATATTAGTTAATTTTTAAAAGAAAATATTTTTGTGTGAAAAATAAAATTATTATGAGTACACAATGGATTCTTGTATCACGCGGGTAATGTGTGCACGTGGGAAAATACAAAATAGCGAAAATAATAAGGTGCGCAAAGTGCACCAAAGTTTCATTTTTTTTTTTTTTTAGAAAACTTGCATTTTATTTCACGCGCCAAAAAGGCAGCACGTGCCAAAATGCACATGCCTGACCATGGAAATAAAAGAGCAGAGTGGGAGTTTTCCTCCCTCTCAATGGGTGTGTTTGTTTTGGGGCAAAAAAGTGTTAACTAAAATTTAAAACTTTTCGCTCTCCATAATTATTTTATTTTTTAATTTTTTTTTATAATTTTTTATACAAATTATCCTACTTTTCAATCATTTTTACACAATTATTCAAATAACTAACCTATTTATTTTAACTTTATTCTCTTTATTTCTTATCATTATTCATATTATATCACATCATTTTTTATTGATTTTACAATTTCTACTTAAGAAATTTTCTGATCAAAAGTTTTACTTCCAACCAAACATACCCCTTATTTCGAAAAAAAAAAAAAAAAGGGAAGGGCAGCGGGGGAACGGGAGAGAAGAGGAAGGGAAGAAAAGGGGCTGCATTGCTGCTCCTCACCGCCATGTACTATCCCCGGATTTTTGGTTCCTCGTCACCGGAGAAGAAGCCGAAGCTACTACTGCCACCGTTAACGGCGTGGTGAGAAATTAGTCTCCTTAAATCTCCCTTAGGTTTCCTTGTTTCCTTCGTGCATGTTAGGGATCTATTTATTTTTGTTTTAAATAAGCCATGAGAAATGCATTTACACCGTGCATATCAAGATCCAAGTCGGATTCAAGTCCTCCCCCTCCCCCCCAACCCAAAGTATTCATGACCAGCAACCCTCTATGAATAAGAAGGATGGATCTGTGTGTTGGGATTCTCCGTTGTGGAGGTTTCATGCTGAAATTGATGGGCAATCTGCGTGAGTTACATTGATAACTGTATATTAATTCATGAAAACGAATTGTTGAATGTCTTATACATAAGAACCAACATTATAAGATGAGGTCTGTACATGAACTTGACCTGTTTGCTAGGATTCTTCCATTCCCTGATTTTTAATGTATTGTGTTAGAATAGTATGTCAATCAAAACAAGAATCCCTTTGCCTTCTAGATTGAACACTCATTCGCCAGATTGACTTAGTTGAACTTATACTCAGAAAGGATGAGAAAACCAATGTTGGAATTCTTGATTGCCATGTGTGCCCAAAATAGTGTACTTACCTAAGTTTTGGGTGCTGCCAATGTATATTTGCTCCAACATTTTCCGCCCATTTGTGTTTGTTGGAAGCCAAGGCAATTGTTCAATCAAACAATATCGAGAGTGTTTCCCATCTCTTAGCAAGAAACAAGTGGGGCTATTTTTTGTTGTTGTGTCATGAATATGGTATTCATCTTATTTCTTCCTGAGGCTAAAAATCTAAATTCTGACTGTTGTGGTCGAGCGTATTATCTTGCCTCATCATTACCTTAGAGGAACAAGTTCTTTTTTAGTTTTTATCTTTTTATAACATGGTGTTGACGCATTAGATTTGTGGTTGGAATTGTATGTCTTGATAATATAAATTTGTGATTTAATGTGTATGTGTAATGTTAGAATGATTGAATACTTTTATCTTCATGAACTTGTGATGACTTTTTAACTGCTACTTGTTATGATTTTCAAGGATTTAAATAGTGCAATCATCACTTTTGTCTTTACTCATCAATTTGTTTATAATCTTAGTTTCCTCTGTTTTATCTGTGCAACGATCAATACTTGAGAGTTCTCAATTATCAAATTCTTCTGTTCTCAACAGTCTACATTTATGCAGATAATAGACACATTGTCTGATATTATCATTTTTACGTGCTTAAAGAATATTTTGCCGGACATGTTGCTGGAACTATCTGCACATTTGACATTTGGATTGGTAGGTGCACTCATCTGTGCCTACAGCAGGTTTAAAGGGAACTTCTGTAAGTATACAAGGGCCATACTTGGAAGGTTAGCATATATTTCATACTTATTTAGATTTATTTTAATGCCATACTAATAACTTTCAAATTTTTCTTTCTACTTATTTATAGTTTGTGTTTTAATATTTTAAGTGAGTTGATTGACATTTTAATTCAATTGTTACATAAAATGTAACCTTAAAGTATAAGGTAAGATTATGCTATTTGTTCTTCTTTGGTGTCATTTTTGTTCTTGATTAGATTTTCCCTTGCAATTTATTTAATATCTTCTGTTTATACTTTCAATTGGGTTAAATGACAATTATATTAGTTTGGTTTTATGTTTTTGGCTTTTGTATGGAAGTATGACTTACTGACCTTCATGCTCTCATCATGATCATTCTTAATAATGGCTTGTCTCTTAATCCAAAACTGACTTCTTCTTGGTATGCAGATTTTTGAAATATAGAGCAGTTGGCTGGTTTGCCATAGTGTTTGTATTTGGACAATCTTATGCATTTGATAATTGGTTCACATCAGTTTTGGGTGCTTTAACCCAGGTGTCTTTCAAGCTGGGCTAGCTTTTCAAACATGTTTCTGCGAAGTACAATTCTTTTGATTCAGATATCCTACAGTTTATTCTGTTAATCGGGCTTTAGACCTACCATTATAGAAATTTAGATACATTATCATTATTGCAAGATGGGTTTGGGTTGTTTTTCTTATTTCATGGAGTACAATCCATTGAACTTTGTGAAATTGATACAAGGAATCGGCACCCTATTTTCTCCTATCTATCTAATTTCGTCTCTCGATTGCTTTTTTTATCTTTTATGAGATTTTTAAAGCAATTTTCTGCTTGATTTGCCATATCTGAATCTATTTTGCGGATTTACTTTTAAATTGAGCAGGATACTGGGCCAAAATGGTCAAGGATGAGAGTTATCGCAGATCTTTTTTCTGATATTATGGAAGAAACATGTTTTGATCAATAAAGGTAGCCAATTCATTCAACAGACTTATTGGTTCTATCCACTGAATCAGGATTACATGTTTCCTTTCTACCATTTTGTTTGTTGTGTTCAATCTGAATTCACATTATCATCTATTAGAAGTCTTCTACTAGCCAATCAAAGTCGTTTGATTGAAATAAATTTGTTAGTTTCTAAAAATGTGTGAAGTTTTAATAATGCGTTGTTATAACTGAGCATGAATATTTCCCCAACCATTCTCGTTTCAACTTTCATTATTGCTCAAATTGTGAACCTTTTATTCTTTCCATGATTTCTACACCTGGCTATGGTATTTTTAGGGTGTCATTTCATTATTTCCATCAATTGCTGCTTGGAAGACTGAAGTATAAGAAGAGAATGTCTGGATTTGAAGCTTTATGTGTGACAGTGAGACATTTAGACAATTGAGTTTATTATATTGTGTAATGGGTTTTTTTGAAGAGTTTATATAGAGAATTGTTTTTGCCTTGTATTTTTTTTTTATCGATTTGGGTTGTACAATGGAAGACCAGTTATGTATTATTTGGAGAACATTGTAATATTTTTAAGTATAAATATGTGTTTTTTTATTTTTTTATTAACGGGTTATTTGCCATATAAGTGCATTATTGTAGACATAAAAATAATAATAAATATAATAATTTTATGGTTCTTAAAAGGAAATAATTAAAAAATTATTTATTTTCAATGAATTGAAAAGGTTGTTGCAATGAATTTATGATTTATTGCAACGAATATATTCATTGGTAATGTATATAACGGGGTTTAATTTACAAGTTGTAATGAAAATTTTCGTTGCTAATGGAAGTACAGGTTACGTATTAACCATGGCTAATTTTGCTGGACAATTGCAATGAAATTTAGACTAATTTGAACGTAATTTGTCCTTGCCAATGCGATGGAATTTGCAATAAATTTCAAGCTTATTGGAACTAGGGTGGGAATTAGGATGGGTAACTCTTGACTCGACTTGTTTTTAACCGCGTAAATTCAATATTTTTTTAACCTAATATAAGGATGGGCCGGAAATTTTTATATAAATTTAAAAATAGGGTCAGGGTAGGTTGACCATATTCCGACCAAAAGACTCCGACTTGTCCCGCATATATTAATTTATTAAAAATTATAAGTCTATGTTTAAATCTTATTATTATTTACTTTCAACAAAAGAAAAAACAATTTATCCAGAAAACAACATAAGAATTAATAAGAAGAATTTGCACATATATAACTCTTATATACAATTATATATTAACCTATTTTAATAAATTTATACTATATTTTTTCATATTTTGTTTTATTAATGATGCATTTTTTAATAATTAGTGAAATATTAAAGCATATAACAGTTAAATTTAGTATATGTGTATTTTTATGTTTAATAGTTATATAAATTCTTAAAATTATTTTATTTATCCTGCATTTTTTACTCAACCCACTGTCCCCAAACCGATTCAATATCACCCCGATGTTTGTCTTGGAATCTATTAAAAAAAGTAAGTGTTAAATCGACTTTATCCCGACCCGGCATAAAAATAAGGTCAACGGCCCGCCCTGATTCTCATCCTTAATTGGAACGCAATTTTGCGTTGCTAATATACTATCAATTGCAACGAAATACACGTTCGTTCCAAAATACCAATTGCAACAGTCATTTTGGAATGAACGTGCAATGAATATTTTTCGTTGCAATTAATAAAATGTCAATGATTTTTAAAAATTCAAAAAAATATCTAAAAATTTTCAAAATTGATAAAATTTAATACACATGTTAAATATACTTAAATTAACAATTGTATAAAAAAAATTTAAAAATAACAAAAATGGATATTTGCACCCGGGTGCACAAGATCTTACGTGATCTATTAAACTGTCTTAATAAAGTCTTACGTGCGTGAATTCAAAAGTTTTTATTTTTGGCAATCAAAAAAATCAATGGTTGCAAAAGTCTAAACTTATTGGTTCTAATGACTTTTTTGTTCCTAATGGCTATTAATGGATTTTTATAAACATACCAACGAGACGTGACAAATATTGTATCTATACCCTTAAACTTATCAAAATTGCAAATATATTCACAAATTGTATAAAATTACAAGTTGTTCCTTCCATCATGATACGTAGAATTTTTTGTAAAATGACAAATTACAAAAATTCTTACAAAATTGCAAGTATATATCTTAATTTAAAAAGATATTTTTATTATTTTACATAAAATTCTAACAACATCTAAATAAAATAGAAATTCTTATAATTTTAAGCAAATCTTATCAACATATTTATAATTTCAGCAAATTTAAAAATGCAGTAATAAAATCGGTCAAATCGATATTATAATAAGGTCCCGTGACGTTCTTATAATTTCCTAACAATATTCTACCAGTATCTTACTAATATTCTAATTTTAAAAAAAAATATTTCCTAAATATCTGAGCTTAAGAAAAATAACACTATCACTTATTGCTCCACATGAATGCCCAAGACGAGAATAGAACTGAGGTCGCCCACTCAATGAGGCATGACCCTGTGCCACTGAGACAAAGTAGTGGCTTTAAAAGAACGGAAATGAAAAGAACTCTATGGCCGCATGAATCGATATGTGGTGCACCAATATTTTGCTTATAATTCCCTATCAAGCACCACGACAGAAAAGCCAAATTAGTGATCCGAACCACTTCGTACATGTACCAGTCATTTGAGCATATATGCTATACATTAAATAATTAATTTGATCATATATACTATACATTAAATAATTAAGTACAATTGACGAGTATAAAATTTACAGCTCCAAACGACGTACCGAAACTATCATTTTTTTTTTTTAATGATGGATTTCAATCCTATGGAACTCATTACATGAATTTGAATTCATCGAAACTCTTCATTTGAGGCTTACCCAAAGCCTTAAATAGCTTGCCCCAACATAAATATTCTCCATTTTTCGGGGAATTTGCGTCATATCTCCTCTAAGTTTGCGTATTAGCATTTTAGACCCTGACGTTTGCGTATTAACATATTAGATCCTAATAAGTTTCGTCATTTGTATGTTAAACCCTCCATCCTAACACCGTCTGAAAATGCACCGTCTAGTCGTGTACAATGACGAAAATACCCCTCAATAAAAGAAAATCACAGAAGCTAGCCTATTCTCTTTTCAAAAAAACAAAAGTCAAAAAGCAGAGCTTAAAGAGAGAGGGAGCAGTAACAGCAGCAGCTACCTTTCGCTTTCCCTTTAGAATCCGTGCATGCTAACCCGCCGAAATTAAGATTGCTAGAATATAATTCAGTTACCGAATGCTGAACAATAATTAACAACCCCGGTTAAAGCATGTCGTCTTGCGTGCAATCATCGGAAGTGAATCCTGCTCCGCCTGCAACTAGTCTGATAGAAAAAGATGGCCCAAGGCCTGCAGCTTGTGTTGGCCACTCCCTCGCCGCCGCTATGAGGGGCGTGCTCCAGTTGCATTGCAGCTCTTGGATCTACCTCTTCAAGAACTTCACGTAGCGGACCGCCTTGTCCAGCATCGACGCTGTGTCCATCTTCATCCCTCCTGGGACCAGCCGCTGCAGGATTCTAATCCTCTCGCTTATCCGTTCTCGCCGATACCATACCGCCACGCTCTGTGGGTCATCGCTTATCCTCACGTTCCGCAGCTTCGACTTCTGGATCGTTGCCGGGTCGATATCCACCGGCTGCATCGCCGCGATCTTATACATCATCTCCTTCACGGGCCCTGGCCCTTCCTCCTCTTCCTCTTCATCCTCGCTGCCAACGCCGCTGAGGGTGAAGCTCGAGCTGGACGCATGGCTTGGAGTTGGAGATGGTGCATGGAGTGTTTGGACAGTGCTCAGAATAATTGGTAGATCATGATAAGAGGATTCTTTTAGGTGGCATAGTTGGACGCTTGAATGAGTTGGAGGTATTTTTGGGGTGTGGAGATTTGAATTGGGCAGATGGTGAGGTGGAGGAGGATCTTCTATGGAGTATGGTGATTAGGAGGGAAGATTTTTCAGGAGGAAATGGTTTGGCTTGGAAAGCAAAAGGTGGCTGCTGCAGTTACTGCTCCCTCTCTCTCTAAGCTCTGGTTTTCCACTTTTGTTTTTTTGTTTTTTTGTAAAGAAGGATTGGGAGCAGAGAGTGGCGGCCTCGAGGAGGGAAGAGACGAAGCTCTTCTTGAAGGGCTTGGACGACGAATTGGGTGCTTCTGCTTGTTGGGGCACAGTGGGTTCTATTGACGGAGATTTAGAGGGGATTTGGAAGATGAGATTTTGGGTGAAATGCAGCAGCAGCAAATGAGGAAATAGAAAGAGGAGGAAATCGGATTAAAAATGCAATGTCGTAGATTGGGAAGGAGAAAAAGGAAGAAATGAGTCCGTATGAGTCTTTTCTTCGGAGTGTAGCAGCAGCAAAAGCAGATGTTTTAAAGAATAGAAGAGAATAGAAATCGAGGAAAGACCGAGAAGGAAGTAGAGCAGGGAAAGATGGGGGTGGATTTTTAAAGAGAGAGCGGCCTAGAAGTAACTATTATCGGTGGGTTAATGCAGATCGGTGGGTTAATGAGCAATGCGCTCCGCTACTGTGATTTTGTTTTATTGAGGAGTATTTTCGTCATTACATACGACCAGACGGTGCATGACAGACAGTGTTAGGGTGGAGGGTTTAAAATGCAAATGATGAAACTTATTAAGGTCTAATATGCTAATACGCAAACTTAGAGGGGGTATGGCGCAAATTCCCCCCATTTTTCAAAGAAGAAAGCAGCTTTGTTTATGAAAATGTTTGGAGAGTGTGTCCGCGCATGTGTCACTCGACAAAACATGGCTTAAGCTTCCTTTGCGTGATTTGGGCATTCAGTTGATGGATTAGAACTTCAGATGAAATAGATTTTAAAAGTCCTTGCTTGGGGACTTAAGCACCATTCGGTAACAATGGTGTACAAAAAGCTATTTTTACCTCCTGCTTTTCAAAAAATAAATATTTTAACTATTTAAAGGTATGTTTGGCAACGGTTAAAAAATGTCAAGTTAAAACTTTTCAATCTAAAATTTTTCACTCTCTACAACTATTATATTTTTTAATTATTTTTTCACATTTTCCTATACAACTACCCTACTTTTCAATCATTTTTACACAACTAACCTATCTATTTTAATTTTATCATCTTTACTACTCATCATTACCCCTATCATATCACATTATTTGACAACTTTTACTCCTTAAAATTTTCATCGAAAGTTTTACCCATTCCCAAACACACCCTAAATATTTTACGTTTTCATATTTATCATTATATTTCAATTTTCTTTTTACATAACTATCATATTTTTCTTACTTTACCACTATTATATCACATCAACTATATATTATTCAAGAATATTGACTTTTTCACTTCCCACCCCCCTGACTCGGTTGTGCTTCATTTAACTGCACAACGGAAGAGCGGAGACTCTGAATGTGAATTTCCCGACATGTTTGAGCCAATTCCTTTTGACAGCTAGAAATGATAAGCAAAATCTCCACGTTTATCGGAAGCTAAACAAATGCTACGATCGGCGCTGACAAACAAAGTACGGGATTATTTCAGTTGCACGACTTTTGCTTATAAAAGATTAATTAAACTCTTTTTATAAAAGTAATATTTTTATGCATTTTAATAATACTTTTTAGCTGCAATTTTTTATGCTATTTCTAGCCACAATTTAATTACTCTAAAAGTACGAAAAATGCTACTTAAAGTTTTACCTCATCCACATACTTTTCGAATTTACAATAGTGAGACTTCGATAATGTGTTGCTAAAACGCAATGAGAAAGTGACGCATAAAAATTAAAAATAAAAATGCAATGCCAAAGTGGACCTTTGAAGGTTTTGGCCACGTTTAGGCAGGCGTATGAGAGCGGCTTTTGCTTCCGAGATTATCAACGAGCGCTTTTCACAGAAGCTAGTTTTTCCAACTTCCGCCTTCAGCTTTTTTCTGCTTCATATTGGCTGTAGAAACGCAAGTCAGCATAAAAGTTGCAGCAGTTTTGCCAAACAAAGTTTAAATATGATGGGGGTGCAACTTGGGTCAAGTTATACTTGATTTAAGGAAATCTGTAACTTTAATATTAGAATTTGGGTTCGGACCGAGTTAACATTGGTTTTGGTTTTGATTTCGGATTCTCAGACCCAATCGATTGAAATTTAGCGACGGAGATAATGAATTTTTTGAACATTACTACAATTTCACCAACTAATTTTAAAAGCATCTCTTAATTATGATAATTTATTTATTTATAATTTACATAAATATATTTTATGACCTATGATATCATTGCTTTTGATAAAAGTAGTTTTCTAACTAAAAGACAATTCTAAGTATAATGAATGTTTTTCATCAAAAAAAAAAAAAAAAAAAGTATAATGAATGTTGCCAACAAGGCCTTGCCTCATTGTTAACCTCCATTTTTGCCATAATACAAAAGGGAGTTCAAATCGCGGCGGCCACAAAAATTGCATAGTGTGGAGTTAGTGGCAGTTGTCTCTCATAGTGATGTAGAAGTGTCCACTATAAAAGACAAATTAAAAATAAATATAATTATATAAAATTACAATATGAAGTTTAATAAAAGTAATCTTTATATATCTCATAGTTAATTAGTATACATGCAATAATTTTAAAAAGTCAATATATTTGTAATTATTTACAAATAGAGTTATGTATATGCAATAGATTTAACTTTTGTGGACAAATGTAGATGACATTTAGGTTTTAGAATAAATGTTTTAGAGTATAACTAGGTTATGATTACATGAAAGAACATGTATTATAATTATAATTATAATGTTTAATGCATAAACTAATATAATTATTTTAATAAATTATAGACGAAATATCGAGTTCGGACCAGGTTGGATTTTGATACCAAGTTGGTTTAAACTCGATATCGATTTTAGGTTCTTTCGGATTATGCTGAAATCAGTTCAAATTTTTTAAAAAAAATCTAAAAAATAAAAATCAAACTTGGTCTTGAAACTAGTTTTCGTCAAGTAGATTTTTAACCAACCTGGTACCAAATTGCACCGATAAAATATCGCATGGTTCTGTATAGACTATAAAGGTCTCTCAAGTTTCAAAATTTTGTATTTTCAACTGTATAAATTTCATATTTGCAGCAAATTGTTTCAAGTCTCAAATGTTTTCTATGGTTATCGTGAGGTCTGGTCCTATGCTCCCATGAGCATTAAGCCTTAATGCTGTCGGGTGCATATACCTATTTTTTATTTATTTTTTACGCAAATGGGAATCTGAGTGTATTTAACATGTATATTAAAAAATTACTAAAACGTCACTAATTTTTAAAAATTCGAAAAAAATATCTAAAAATCTTCAAAAATGGTAAAAATTAATATATTTGTTAAATACGCTTAGATTAACAGTTTTATGAAAAAAATTTCTAAAAAAATTTAAAAAAATAAGTATATGCACCTAGGAGCAGTCAAACTCAATACTCCCTGGAGCATAGGATCGGACCTTGGTTATGGTTGCCGTGAAGTGAAGCTTTAACCTTACTAACTAATGACCAAAATACTCTTTCAATCTCTGAAACAAGTATCTTCAGTAATCAGTTAGTTAAAGCGTAGAAATATTCTTTTCTTACAATGCGTTCATATACGACAAAGCAGTCTATATCACGAGTGAATCCATGTGGAGCTGAGTGGTGATTTGAAAATTAGTATGAGCCCCTTGGGATTCTGAAAAATGCAGTTTTTTTTTTAACTAAATGGAAACTAACGCCACAATTTGGGTTTGAATCCTAAACAGTTTTACACACGCACTTATGCTTACACATACTTGTCTCAACCAACTAGTCATCCATACATTCACAAAAATATATATATAGTTCATTTTCGCTATAGTTGTCCCCTCTAAATAATAATAATAATAATTATTATTATTATTATTATTATTATTATTATTATTATTATTATTATTATTGTTATTATTATTATTATTATTATTATTATTATTATTATTATATGACCACTTCATTTCATATTCCCTTCAAGGTTCGAAAGTCATCAATCTACCATTGGTCTGTAAAAAAATTGATTAAATAGTGAAATTTGTTGAAGGTTTGGATAAGGAGTTATGTCTAGATGTATTCAAATGCATTGAAATATCAATTCCCTCAAATTGAAAACTCATATTTTTTTTGAAATTTTTTTATAAAACAGTTAATTTACTTGTATTTAACTTATGTATTAAGTGTTACCATTTTTAGAGATATTTATATATATATATTTGTTTTTAAAGAACAGGAATTTAAGACATTTTTAACTTATTAAAATGTCCCTATTTTTAAAAACTAAAAAGATATATATAAATTTTCAAAAATAGTAGAACTTGGTTTGTAGATTAAATACATCTAAATTAATAATTTAAAAAATCCAAATGCACTAAAATCTCAACATACGGATGCATTGAAACATTAAACTCAGGACAAGATTATTAGAAGGATATTTTAGTAATTTTACGTGAAAAGTTAATTGAGGTGATGCTTCACTTCCCTCGAGGTTCCATAACTGCAATTTTGCAAAACTTGAAATTATTGATAAAAAATATGAAACTTGAGTTGAAAAAAAATACAAGAATGAAAAAAACCTGCAAGCGCATAAAAACATCTTTGATTCAATCACGAAACCTGCATTTTCATGCACCTCCTTCATTTTTACAATAATGGTTCCATGAAAAATCCACATCATTTATTATATTTAACATCATTTATATTTTGTGAAATCCTTTCATTTTTTAATAACATTGTGTATAGTCCTCATCTAAAATATATAATAAACATAAAAAATAGTTTAATTTTAAGTATCAATTTTAAATTAGTATTTTCAACATTCATACTATCCAAAATATCATTAATATAACCATTAAGCAAAGCTCAATTGGCTAGCACAATAGCTAGTAAGCCCCCCATAAGGGTTTGAATCTCAGTCAACCCGTGATGTGGGAGTAATAGCTTCCCGTATCAGGAACTTTAGTCTTCATCTTGATATTGTTAAAAAAAAAGTTTTAAGGATATATGAAGTTAATTTGTAAGGAAATTTTTAAGATTTCTTATGAGTTTGATTTGTAATAAAAGGATGGAGAAGATAAGATACTATAAGCATGATTCCATAATAGAACCATCAAAAAAATATCATTAACATGTGCATAAATGATTCTATAAAATATTGTTAGATTTTAATGAATACATGAATGGATCTAAACATTTATTCATCATTTACATATGAATATATATTCGGGTGATTTGTTAATATACCCATTTATTTTGACCAAAATTGATATACATTTATTTTGATATATGCATATCACTCCCACGAAGTTTCACCAAAATTGCTTATATACTCATGGTAACGGCTGAGATTTAATGGTTGTTAAATAAAAAGTGTCATTTGTTAATATACCCACTTACTTTAATATTAATTATTGATAAACTCACATTGTTTCACGAATTGTATATTACCTTCACAGAGTTTTACCAAAATTACTTGCATACTCATGTTAACTGCTTATATTTTACCCCCTCAAGTAAACCCCTTGCACCTATACAACTGAGTTTTTTATAAACTGCGGAATTCTAATATAGCTTTAAATATGGTCATTTTTATCATTATTCAAATTTTAATGCAGGCATTAACAGTTTTTTATGATAAAAAGTTGTCATGGGTACAAATCAATTTTGGTGAAACTTTGGATGGGTAATAGATAATTTGTGAAATAATGTAGGTGTATCAGTAATTAATATTAAACTAAGTGAATATATCTACAAATTATATTTTTATTTAATAACTCATGTATTTCTATTAAATTCAACCGTTAATATAGTATATAAAAAATTTTAGTAAAACTTCATGAGGGTAATATGCAATTCATAAAACAATATGAGTATATTAGTAATTAACTTCAAACTAAGTGGGTTTGTCGGCAAATTTCCTTATATATTTTTAACGAAATGTGGCTATATGAATCTTTCATTTCAATGAAACTTAGTCACTTAGTTCACCAAACAATGTTAAATATAATAGACTGATTGAATTTTCTGTTAATTATAAAGATATTAAAAATAGAAGGAGTTACATAAAATCACTCATATGTAATCTAGTTATATAGAAAAAAAGGGTTAAAAAATAAAGAAAGCTAACTAGTATTAAAAAATTAAAAAAGAAAAAAGAAGAAAGTGATGTACGACTTTTTTTTATTGATATATTTATATCCATCTCAAATATCTATTATAATGAATCCCTTGAGATATTTTTACAAATTTAAAAAGACATTCTGAACTCATTTAGAAATCTGCCTAAGAAGGCAGCTCCCGAATAAATCGGGAAACAAAATGTCCCGAGCACTATTTTAACCTCTGTCGACTGCTCTCCTTTGACGACAACTGTGCTACCAACTAGCCAAATATCGGTCGACGTGTATGACTTTTACATGTGTATGATTGTTATCTTGTGGACGAAATTGCATTTTGTTAACGCCGACTTGAAGCTGATGCACTTTCGGCGACATGATCATCAAGACCAAACTCTAAATACGACACGGAATTGTTTTGTGCATTGCCTGAATGTGGAAACGGTGCCAACCATTTCGCACCAATTCAACATGTTACTATCTTAGGTTCTTGGTATTGACTTAATTCTCTGCATCTCCATATATCTAATTACCCTTCCATCCAGTCCCACCAGATAAATCTGCTTGGATTACAAAGAAGCAGCGAGAGGATGAGTACTACCATGCAATATCTTCTCATCTCCCTTCTCTTTCCACTCCTCTTCTTTGTCCTTCTTAAGAAAAGAAAAGAACCGCCCACCCATCTTCCACCTTCTCCTTTCAAACTTCCCATCATCGGCAACCTCCATCAGCTCGGCCACCTTCCCCACCACTCGCTTCATGCCCTCTCCCTCAAATACGGTCCTCTCATGCTCCTCAAGCTCGGCCAGACGGCGCCCACCCTCGTGGTCTCATCTGCAGACATGGCACGCAAGATCATGGAGACCCACGACCTCGCCTTCTCCAGCAGGCCTCCTGTTCTCGTGGCCGAGAAGCTCATGTACGGGATGTTGGTCCCGAGTTGATGGCAAAACCTAAGAGGGGAGGGGTGAATTGGGTAATTTAAAATTTACAACTTAAACAGAAGCTTTACCCCGGATTAATCTAGTCCCCTTTGTGAAGAAATGAAATGGAAAGCAATATAATGTAGAGAGCAGATAAATAAATCAAACACACAAGATTTTTATAGTGGTTCGGGCAACCTCCCTACTCCACTCTTCCAAGCTCACACTCCTTGTGACTTGGGTTCCACTATTGTATTCTCTCAATACAATTAGAGTCATTGCTCTCTTCTAGATTCTAGCTCTAGGAGGCATATACAACCAGAGCCTCTTGCTCTCTTCTAGATTCCAGCTCTAGGGGGCATCAACAAATTACAGCACAAGTAGGTGATGAGTTACACTCCAATCACACACTACTTTGCTTACACTTGATCTTAGTTCCTCAACCTAAATCAAGTTCAACACAAACAAATGAAACAATAAGAAAACTACACTTTACAGTTGTGTAGTAGCAGTTTTGGCGCAGAGAAGAACTTGTTGTAATGGCTTTGAAGATTCTGAAATATAGCTCTTACAACTTGAAGTGAAGTTCTTCCTCTTTGAATGGCTTGATCTCTTTAGAGCTCTTGAATATAGTAGTTATGCACACTTAATGATTCTCAGCTACTTCCCTCGTCCACCATGAATGCTATTTATAATTTTGGAGGGAATCCGAACGTTAGAGGGTAGGTGGCGCGCATTTAATGCGCCAACGTTCGAATAAATTCCGACCGTTGTGACCCAAGTCGCATGTGGAGTCGACTTGGCCTGCAACTTGGCTTCCAAGTCGCACCTGGAGTCGACCTCGTGTGCGACTCTAGTTCTTCAGATTTTCAAGTCCGAGTCTGGGTCAACTTGGCCTTCAGTCTTCAACTCAAGTCGATCCTGGAGTTGACTTGGGTTGCGACTTGGCTTGGTCTTTTGCAAAAACACCTTGATCTTCTTGAACTGGTTTGAACTTTGTAAAATTGGTCTTCATGACTTGGGTATTGCTTCATTTGGAATAAGCTTGAAGATTAGCTTTGGACTTGATAGACTTGATTTGAACTTTGAATATGAATCTTAGCTTTTGATCTTCAAGAAACTTCAGTTGCTTTTTGAGAATGAACTTTGTATATTTGGATTTGATAAAGTCCAAATGGATCCTTGAAATAAGCTTGAAACTTCAATCTTCAAGTCTGAACTCCTCAAGTCGAAGTTGGAGTCGACCTCGTCTGCGACTTTGCCCAAGTCGCACCTGGAGTCGACTTCGCCTGCGACTTCGTCATGTTCGTTTCCACTTTTTCAACTCTGGATGCTTGAAGTCGATGCTGGAGTCGACTTCGTCTGCGACTTGGTTTCCTAAGTCGCAAGTGGAGTCAACTTGGCCTGCGACTTCACTTATTCTTCTCCCACTTTCAGCTCTGAACAGTTTGGGCTTTTTGAAGTCGATCTTGGGGTCGACTTGGACTACGACTTGGTCTTCCATGCTTTATTTTCTTCAAGTGTATATGCCTTAAACATTTTCACAAACATGTTAGTAGTCAAGACTTACTCAAATTGATTTGTTAATCATCAAAACATAGATTTAACTTGTTTTCCACATATTTCCAACACGGGAAAGATATCACCTTCTCCCCCTACGGTGAGTACTGGAGGCAGGCTAGGAGGATTTGCATCTTCCACCTACTGAGCTCCAAGAAAGTGGAGTTGTTGCGGCTAGTGAGAGAAGAGGAAATGGCCCTTTTCATCGATAGGATTCGATCATCTGCAGCGACGAAAGGTGTGGTGAATTTGAGTGAGTGCATCATCTCGCTCACCAACAGCGTGATGTGTAGAGCTGCACTAGGGAAGAAGTATGGTGTGGAAAGTGGCGGGAGGGAATGATATGAATGGGAAGGAATTGCGTAGATTGATGAGGGAGTTCCTGGAGCTTTTGGGGGCATTCCATGTGGCTGATTTCTTTCCGCAGTTTGGATGGATTAGCAAATTCAGTGGAATGGATGAGAGGATTGAGAGGAATTTCAAGGAGTGGGATCATCTTCTAACTAGGATTTTAAAAGAACATGATCTGGAATACATCCCAAGGGCAAAATCATGATATTAGACTTAAAAAGTGCAAAACTAAAGTAAGATAAGTAATCCTAAATAATTATGAATGATAACTGTTTAATGATATAGGAGCTACAATGCCACCCAAACGTAAGTATGAAGCCGGATGTGCAACTAGTGCTGAAGCGAAAGCAAGAAGAAATGCTTATCGAAGAATGTGGGCATTTCAGATGAATCAAGAGAAGAGTGTAGAGGAGAAACCAATAGAATATTCTGATAAAGAATATGAAGAAGAATTTACAACAGATGGTGAAGAAAATTCAGGAGATGACTCATAAGAGAATCAAGAAAATAATAAAAATGATGATGTTGAGATTCAAATCAGTGATGATGATGATGATGATGATGATGAAGTTGAACTCCTAGAAATAGAGTATAAACCAGTAGAAATGAAACTTAGTTGTCCTGAGTTTTATGATTCTTCTAGTGATGATGATGTAAACTTAGCTGATTAACTTAAAGTTTTTATTTTCTATGAATGATATGATGAATTTGATACTTTAGATAGTATTCTCTTTTAATTTATGATATGAAAAATGAAATATTTAAAAGTTATGCAAATATACTTAAGATTAATGGTATGATGTAGAAAAAAGATGCCGCCTAAGAAAGATAAAGGAAAGCAAGTGATGATGGATGAACCACTGTCGCAATTAGTAAGAAAAAGGACTTGTAGGTTGGTGGAAAGCATATTGGTCAGTGAGGATTCTTCTTCAGCTCACACAAATGACCAATATAATGAAGCTTCGGGGGAGAATAATCCTAGAAATGATGTTGTTGGGGCATCAAATGCAGGACAATCAGAAGGCATTGCGGACGTCAATGCTCAAGTGATGGACGCAGTATTAAGAGCATTGCAAACTATGGAACGGATGGCAGCCCAATAATTTTCAGAAAACTCTCCAGCTTGAGGGAATGTACCAAGGAATGTTAGAGAAGCTGATGCCCATAGGAGAGTCATGAATGATTTTCTGAACATGCGACCTCCACTCTATCGGGGAGATCCGGACCCTAACAATGCTGAAGAATGGATAGAAGAATTAGAGAAGATTTTCAATTTGCTCCAATGCAGTGAGCAGCAAAAGGTCCAGTTTGCCACCCATATGTTGAAGGGTAATGCAGCTAAGTGGTGGAATGCAGTGAAGTTAAGCATCCCTACTTGGCAACAAATGAACTGGGAGAACTTTCTTTTACACTTTAATGAGGCATACTATCCCGAGTCAGTTAGACAACAAAAGTTGCTAGAGTGTGAGCAACTATATCAAGGAAAATCATCTGTGGAAGAATATGCAGCAAAATTCATTGCCTTATCTAAATTTTCTCCATGGGTGTTGACAAACCCTACACTTAAAATTTGCAAATTCAGAATGGGGTTACGCCCTTTTATACGACAACAGCTAGTCAATCACCATTTCCAATAATATTCTGATGTTGTGGATCGGGCAAGAATGGTGGAAATGGAAGATAATGCAATTCAAGCTTTCCGCTAAGGAAAAAGGCATAGGGACTCTGCATCAGATAGTGGGACAAAGCCATATAAGAAGGGCAAGATACCGTATAATGAAAGAAAGGTGGAAATAAGGCAGTCAATTACCCCATGTCCTACTTGCGGTAAAAATCACCGAGGAGAATGTTGGAAAGCAGCTGGGAAGCGCTGGAAGTGTGGAAAAACTGGTCATTCAATTCAGGAATGCATAGGTGAGATCACTTGTTATAAATGTAGACAACCTGAACATCTAGCAAAAGACTGCACTCAAAAAGTCGACAACAAACAAACTGGGGAGCGTCAAACAGTACAAATGAGGCCACCAACACCACCAATTCGTGGCCCAGAACAACAGAGGCAAAGGACAAATGCTAGGGTACATGCTATGACCAATGCAGAAGCTCAGACTGCACATGACGATGTTCTCATTAGTACATTGCTTATTCACTCTTATCATACCAAAGTATTATTTGATTCTGGTGTTACGCATTCCTTTATTTCTTGTGCATTTACTACAAAATATGCAATTGCGCATGAAAGCATGGATATGATTGTGAATGTGGAATCTCTAGTACATCGACTAGCAAGTACAGATAGAATTTACAAAGTCTGCCCAATCAAAATAGGAGAAATGAATTTAGAAGCAAACTTGATATTGTTGCCTATGCATGATTTTGTTGTGATATTGGAAATGGACTGGTTATCTAAGTGGAGAGCAATAATAGATTGTGGTGATCGAAAAATTATTTTTAAAATGTCTAAGTCGATAGAGGTGGTTGCAGATAAATCTCAGCTGGTGAAAATCATTTCTGCCATGAAAGCTGTAAAGTCGATAAACAAAGGATGTAAGGCATTTTTGGCTTCGGTAGTTGATATAAACAAAGAAAATTTATCTCTTGAAGAGATACCAATAGTGAAAGAATTTCCTGATATTTTTCCTATTGAGTTGTCAGGATTACCCCCTCAGAGAGAAATAGAATTTGCAATAGATATATTGCCTGGGGTACTTCCAATTTCTAAACAACCTTATAGAATGGCCCCAACAGAAATGGCAGAATTAAAAACACAGCTGGAAGAATTATTAGATAAGGGTTTTATACGACCAAGTGTGTCACCTTGGGGAGCGCCGGTTCTGTTTGTGAAAAAGAAAGATGATAGTTTGAGATTGTGCATTGATTATAGAGAACTGAATAATGTGACTATCAAAAATAAATACTCTTTACCTCGAATAGATGATTTGTTTGATCAACTACAAGGGGCAACTATATTTTCTAAAATTGATTTACATTTGGGGTATCATCAATTGAGGATTAAAGAGGAAGATATACAGAAAACTGCTTTTCGAACTCGGTATAGACATTATGAATTTTTGGTAATGTCATTCAGGTTAACAAATGCATCAGCCGCCTTTATGGATTTAATACAAAGAGTGTTTAGACCCTATTTGAATAAATTTGTGGTCATATTCATAGATGACATCCTCATTTATTCAAAAACAAAGGATGATCATGTTGAACACCATAGAATGGTATTGCAAACTTTGAGGGAGAACAAATTGTATGCAAAATTGAAGAAATGTGAGTTTTGGATGCATAGTCTTCCATTTTTGGGGCATATTGTTACAGCAGAAGGTATTATGGTTGATCCTGCTAAGGTCGAGGCAGTGATGAATTGGCCAAGGCCAACAAATGTCACGGAGATACGTAGCTTTCTTAGTCTTGCGGGGTATTATCGCAGATTCGTAGAAGGTTTCTCTCGGATATGTACTCCTCTCACAAAGCTAATAAGAAATGGGGTAAAATTTCAATGGACTGATGATTGTGAAAATAGTTTTCAAAAACTCAAGTAGAGATTAGTGAAGGCACCAGTTTTAACTACCCCTACTAGCGGTGGAGGATTTGTTATTTATAGCGATGCTTCTAAAAAGGGTCTTGGTTGTGTATTAATGCAGAATGGGAAGGTGATTGCATATGCTTCACGGCAGTTGAAACCTTATGAACAGAATTATCCCACTCATGATTTGGAACTAGCTGCAGTAGTGTTTGCTTTGAAAATTTGGAGGCATTATCTTTATGGGGAACAATGTCATGTTTATACAGATCACAAGAGTTTGAAATATATTTTCACTCAAAAAGAGTTGAATATGAGGCAAAGAAGATGGTTAGAATTACTGAAAGATTATGATTTGAATATCCAATATCACCCAGGAAAAGAAAATATAGTAGTTGATGCTTTAATCAGGAAGTCAAATAGCAATTTAGCTACTTTAATTACCGATCAGAAGGAGTTAATTAATGACATGCGAAAATTGTCATCAGAAGTTTGCCCCAAAGAGTTAAAGTATCAGTTATATCAATTACAATGGAAACCTTCTCTATTTGAACAGATCAAAGAAAAGCAAAGAACAGATAAACAAATTATAAGGATAAAGGAGAAAGTGGCAGAAGGGACTATGGAAGGATTCATAGTCGATGATGAGGGCACTGTCAGATATAAAGGAAGGCTATATGTACCCGATGCGGTAGAACTAAAAAGACAAATTTTAGAAGAAGCTTATTACTCACCATACACCCAGGAAGTACAAAAATGTATGAAGATCTTAAAAGAAATTTTTGGTGGATGGGTATGAAGAAAATGATAGTAGAATTTGTAGTACAATGCTTAACATGCCAACAAGTCAAAGTCGAACATCAAACGCCAGCAGGATTATTACAGCAAATGGAAATACCAGAATGGAAGTGAGATGAAATCACTATAGATTTTATTGAAGGGTTACCAAGGACTGCTGCAGGAAATAATTCTATTTGGGTAATTGTGGATAGGTTAACAAAGGTCGCACATTTCTTGCCAATCAAAACCAGTTATTCTGCAGAAAAGTTAGTCAACCTATATTGTAAAGAAATAGTTCGGTTGCATGGAATTCCCAAGGCAATTATTTCCGACTAAGATACTATATTTACTTCAAAGTTTTGGAGCAGTTTAAATCAGACAATGGGGACGAAATTGAAATTTAGCACAGCATTTCATCCACAAACAGATGGGCAAACTAAAAGACTAAATCAAGTAGTTGAGGATATGTTGAGAATGTGTATAATAGATTTCGGAATTGGTTGGGATAAATATATGGCTTTGGTGGAGTTTGCATATAATAACAGTTATCATGCTAGTATTAAAATGTCCTCTTATGAAGCTTTATATGGGAAACCTTGCAGAACACCCTTAAATTGGGATGAGGTTGGAGAAAGAAGATTGATCGAGCCAGATATTGTGCAAGAAACTGCAGATAAAGTGAAGTTAATCAGAGAAAGATTGCTTACTGCCCAAAGTAGACAGAAAAGTTATGCAGATCTAAGGTGGAGAGAATTAGAATTTTCCATAGGTGATAAGGTGTTTGTAAAAATATCACCTATGAAAGGAGTTATGAGATTTGGCAAAAAGGGAAAGCTCAGTCCTCGTTATATTGGACCATATGAAGTTTTAGAGAAAGTCGGAGCAGTGGCATATCGAATAGCACTACCACCCTCATTGGCTACAGTGCATAATGTATTTCACATTTCTATGTTGCGAAAATATGTGTCAGATCCTTCCCATGTGCTTACAACAGATCAATTGCCAATCTCAGATAAGTTAATATATGAGAAAAATTCAATCAAGATAATAGATTCTAAAGAGCAACAGTTACGGAAAAGGTTGATAAAGTATGTCAAAGTGCAATTGAGCAATCATGGAGAATCGGAGGCTACATGGGAGCTTGAAGAAGATATCAAACAGAAATATCCATTTTTGTTTAATTAAGTTTCGAGGACGAAACTTTTATAAGGGGGGGAGAATGTAATAGCCATCGTCCATCCGTTTCTAAGAAATGGATGGAAACAGATGGGATTAATGGGTCATGCACGTTCATTTCAAATTGATGGCAATTAATCCCAACCGTTTAGCAGATGGATTAGTATAAAAGGCGCAAACGTGAGATGGGTTTCCGCCATTTGAAGAAGAAGAGAAATCACACAGGAGATAGACGAAGGAAGAAGAAAGAATTTTTGAAGGTAAGCTGCGTCGAACCATTTTATCTATTAATCTCATTCATTCTATATTATACGCAAGTTATTTCATAGATCTAAACCATTCACGACATTTCTAGCATGACTAATTAGTCACAGGAGTATTATTGAAATGTTTGATATCAAAATTTTACTTATTTAAATGAGAAGTACCAAATTAAGGGTATGAAATGATATATGATGAAATAAACGTACTTCTGAGCATAATCAGAGAATTGTGACCGTACAATAATAAGATAATTATATGATTAACTTGCCTACAAAATTTTAGATTGATCAGACTTATAGATTTTTAGATATAGCGATTTTTACACATAATATAGAGTGATAAATATGTATTTTAAGAGAAAAACATAAAAAAAAATAATTACAGAAACATATAGATGCAAAAAGAATAATCTGAACCATTACAAAGATTATTTGAGATATTTTACAGTATATGTGATGAATTAATTCTGTTAAAAATTAGTTTATATGACTATTTGAAGTGATATTTAATATTAACCCTTTATATTAAATCTGATGATAGAGATGTTATTTTGAAAATGGACCGTCCAGATTATAAAATATAATTTTATAAGCTTACCCCTAAAATTTCAGATCAAACAGATATGTATATTGAGAGATATAAGTCATTTTAGTTGGAAAATATATACCGTTGAAAATAAACGAATAAATGAATAAGCTTTTGGACTTGTGGGCTAAGCCCATCTGAACAGCGCAGTGAGTCAGAAGCCCAGAAACCAAGCTTAAGCCCACAGAAACAAAAGCCCAAGAGCTTAGCCCACTTAAATAGAGTCAGCCCACTATCCAGTCTGACCCAACTTCCAACAAAAGATCCAGCCCACTAGCCTGGCCCATTGTTCCGGCCCACCAGCAGTAGCCCACCGGCGACCAGCCATCCGGCTGCGGAAAAAAAATTCAAATAAATACCGAAAAATCTGAAAAAAATACAAAAAATTATGAAAATTATCAAGAAAATTAAAGTCAATATTTTAAAGCTTAAATGAGTTTAAAATTATAAATTTATGAAGAATGAAAGTTTATAAAGGTGTGATAAATGGAAATAAATATATATATATTTGAGAAAATTTAAAGGAAAATATTTAAAGAAGTATAAGTCCAAATTTATTTTTATATATAAAAATAAAGTTGTTTAAAAGTGAATTAATATAAGAATAAATAGAAGAAAATAGGATTTTGACCGATTAAAATTATGAGAAAATTTGAGAAAGTTGTAAATGGAATTTTAAATAATATTTGTGAAAAACAAAGTGAAATAATAAACATATTATGACGAAAATTAGGAAAAGAGACTTGAGGCTGCTACAAAAAAAAAATTGAAAAAAGAGGAGTTTTAAAGTCTACTCAGAGGTAAGTAAACTTTTACCAAATCATGACTTTAAAAATATTATTTGAATATTGTGATTTGCTATGAAATGTGATTATTTATTTAAATTGAAATTTTCTTTCAAGTTGGTTTATTCAAATATGAGCATTATTGTTTCAAAATCATGTTTAGTAGCGAATTTAAGTGGTGCATTAATTAAAATTCATGAATATGATGCATAATTGCATATTGGGTTTGCGGCCAAGGAGTAAAGTAGTATGTAGTACCTGGGTAGCGACCTCAGGACTACCAAAAGAGATGATTTAGCTCACGAATGTGTAGCACGGCTGCACGCGAGCACAAGTAGATGGCAATACCCATAGTATGAATGCATTATTTAAAATCGACATATGTGTGCATGTGTATCAAGATATTTTTATTACAGTTTGTTGTGCATAAAAGACAGTATAGATATTGTATTTGTTTTTAAAAAAATCAAAATGATTGAAAATGAATTAAAAAAATACATTTTTACTTACTGAGCTTTCAGCTCACATAGTTTTTGTTTTCAGTAGAAAAACAGGGATACAATGCTATACTAGAGCCTTTATCAACACGAGAAAAAGGCGAACCTAGCAGAGGAAAAGACAAAAAAGTTTAGAACTTTATTGAAATTTTCTTATAATGCTTGCTTATTTTGATTTTAGACACTGAAAATTGTATAATAACTCCTTAAGGAGCAAACTTGAGATGTAATAGTTAAAATTTTTATGATTTTGCACCTTGGTATTTATTTCCATCTTGGGAGATCTTATTCTCAACTTTGACATAGTAGACCTCATTCACAACACCTCAAGGGTGGGGTGTTACATGGGGAGAGAGAGGACGGTGATCACCAAAGTCACGAGGCTGTGAAAGATTTTGTGGATGTATTACTGCAAGTTCAAAAGGATGGCTCAGCTGGAATTTCTCTCACGGAAGATCACATCAAAGCACTTGTTATGGTATGTTCCTTCTGCCATCTTATACAATTTTTCTTTTTTCTTTTATTTTTTTGGATTGACCATCTTATACATATTTGAACGTTAAGATACTGTCTTTACCTAGTGCCAGCTGGTGATCGTTGTACCAGTAAATCATCTAAATTTTCCCCCGAAAAGCTTGATGATTTTCTCATCCCAAACTTCTATAGAGTAGGATGTTGATGCTGGCTGATTCCACCAGTTGAGGCAACTCAGATAGCTCATTCCTGCTAATAATTTTGCGGAGCTTAGGCCTAGTTCTGATGTCCGTTGTTGCAGGCCCAGTTCTGATGGAAATACTATAAAAGTTACTAGGACAGATCAGACATCAAAGGAATGTTGGAGCAATCAGCTATGCAAACCCCGGCTTGTTGATATTGCTTATATCCTTCTATTGATCGCTTATTTTTCAGGACATGTTTGCTGCTGGTACTGACACAACATACACATCACTTGAATGGACAATGGCGGAGCTGATGAGGCATCCAGAAGCACTGCAAAAATTACAGGAGGAAGTGAGGGCGGTGGCGTGTGGGCAACCCATGGTTGCGGAGGACAATCTTCACCACATGGCCTATTTGAAATCTGTGATCAAGGAAAGTCTGAGGATGCACCCACCACTTCCTCTGCTGGTCCCAAGAGAATCAATAGAAGATGTCAAGATCGACAGCTACCACATCCCCACCAACACGAGGGTCATGATCAATGTATGGGCGATTGGAAGGGACCCCAAGTCCTGGGAAAGCCCAGAGGAATTCCTTCCTGAGAGGTTTCTCCCAAGCGGCTCGTGCAACCACATTGGCTTCAAAGGGCACGACTATGAACTGCTCCCTTTTGGGGCAGGGCGCAGGAGTTGCCCGGGAATTCTTTTTGCAACAATTACCATTGAACTCGCACTTGCCAATCTAGTTTATCATTTCGACTGGGAGATGCTCAGTGGCATGAGTAGAGAAGATCTGGGCATGACTGAATCTTCTGGGCTTACAGTTCATAAGAAGGATGCTCTTCTACTAGTACCGTCGACGAGATAACAGTGTTTAGTTAGTTGCTGCTATAGAAGTTTCAAGGATATATTCTCCAACAGCGTATTTGCAACGATCTGTATTTGGATTTGCCGAATTTCATCAATTGATTGTATATATTGAATTTTATTTCAGTCTTCCAATTATCACTATTAAACTTGGGCATTAATTTAGTTAGATTTACAGGTAGTCCCTGATGTCTTGTTTATATCATGGTCCCTCAGGTGGCTATATAACTCAATATCCAAAAGCATGGCCCATTTTAGCGACCACATCTTTCGACATATCAGCTGGCTTGTAACATCATTCCCTCCCATCAAAATTTTTCATTTTTTAAACTCTAACAAGTTGAAATTTTTGGTTTTCCACTTCTCGTCTTCATGTCCATCTGCTAAGATTTATAATAATTTTAAAAAATCTAAAAATAATAATAACAATAACAACAACAATGAGAAACAAAGCCTTGTCCTCTCCTTCCTACACAACTTGAAATCTTAACTCTTAACTTCCTAAATATCCCTCTTTTTTTAATATACATTTCAATAGTTTTTAATGTGTGGAACCTAGGGGTGCTGCTTGGTTCGGGATCCACTTAAACCCGACCTGCCACTCGATTTTTGGCGATGTTCAGACCTACTACTTTGTAACCCAAACCAAATTTTCCGGGTCCCACCTGAACCAAAATAAAATTGGTTCATTCTCAGGTTAGAGGAGAACTCGAAATTGATTTGTATATATTTATCAGGATGCTTCTATGAAACCTCTACTTCAATGAAACTTTTTTCATTTTTAAAATTTTAATAGTTAATAGAAAATTCACTTCATCCGTTGTATTTATCATCATTTATGGTATCCTGAAAACCTTTTTATTTTTTAAATTCCAACATATATGGGTCTCATCTATAAATGTATAAAATCAATATAACAAAAGAGTTTAATATTAAAATATTAACTTTAAAGTAGTTTTTTCAACATCTGAACCATCTAAAATATCAATAATACGTAAATACATGATCCTATAAAGTATTGTTACATTCTAATACATGTGTGGATGGAACTAAGTGTTTTTCATAATTTACAAATGAATATACATATTTTTAGCAAATGTAGCTCATGCACATATTTGATTTGAATGAAACTCAGTCTTCTGGCTAAACAAATTGTATTAAATATAATGAATAGATTAAATTTTACATCAATGATCAACAATTCAAAAATGAAAAGAGTTTTATAAAATCACTTTTATGAAACCCGTTTTTACAGAAGTATTCACGTATATCTATTATATTTTCTATATTATGTTTGTGGGAGAGAGAATCAAGATGTCAGAGATTCAAAAAAAGAAATCTTTTGATTTCATTACAGAAAGAGAGAGTAAATGTACGACTGCAGGGAGGGGTTATGGATTTTGGAAAGAGCTTGAGCGTATGAGAGTAGGGTTTTGAGAGAGAAAAGGGGGATTTGATAGATTTAAAAAATCATCTGTTTTCATATATTTGTAAAATCCTCTACCACGCAGACAGCCACACAAACGAATCAAGTAGATGATACCTCTCTTACTGTTCCGGCCGTTAATCCTCTTCTACAGTTCTGCCCATGAAACCTTAGAGAGCGCACGAACAATAAACCAAAAAATTCTCCCCGTACACACAACCTCTAGGCATTACTTTTTTCGTACCCATGACTCACAAAAGTCCTACAATGCCAATGCCCGCAACGTTTCACTCCTGATTGCCCATGTGCTCATTCCGTCCAAATAAACGTTTTCTTTTTCAATTCCGAAAATACCCGAAGGGCTCGCCCTCCTGTTGGTGCTGCACAACTTTGCTAGTGTTCGTCGTGGGCGGAAACCCATCACCAGCACCTTTACTGCAACAAACTCTATTGCCACCAGCCCGAAGCTGTACACGTCGCCCTTCGTCGTCGCCCACCACGTCTGCCTGTATTCCGGCATCACGTACCCAAATCGTTCCCCCCATCATTGTGCTGACGTGGCTATCGCTGGGCTGCACCCCACTCTCGCCAGTCGGAAGTCCGTCACCCTCGGCCTGCCAGCGTCACATTGCTGGCCTTCATGTCCCAGTGCACTGCAGCCGGGAAGCACTCGTGGTGGAGAAACACAACGCGTGGGCGACACCCATGGCAATCTCCACCCATTTCCGCCACCCCAGCTTCTTCCAATCCGATACCACGTCTTCCAGCACTCCGCCTTCCATGAACTCGTACACCAGCAGCTTATTCAACTCGAAAAGGCACCACCTGAAAGAGCCATCAGGTTGGGGTGGGAAGAGCCGCTGAGCACCAGCCTCTCGTTGGAGAACTGCTTCGTAAAAGTCGGCTATGCCACCATCGGCACATCCCCCCCCCCCCCCCCCCCCCCCCCCCCCACCGATTATGGGTATCGCTTGATGGTTGAGGATCACCACCTGTGGCGCCCAGCCCCTAATGATCAAACCCTTGGCTTTCGTCCGCTACTCGAATCCTTCCGGAAGCCTTCTCGATGCCATCGCCTCCTCTTCACCTTACCTCACCACCCAAATGAATGCCTTGCCGGAAGCTTCCATAGCCGAGGCGATGTCTGACAGCTGTCGATCCACGAAGTGACAGAGGCTTCCGCAGCAGACATACATGACCGAGCTGGACTCCATGGCATCCAGCCACTGCCGGCATTTCTCCTCGTCGACGGAAGCTTTCTTCCCTCTTTTCATCACTCGGCAGGTGTACAGAGAGAGCAGCCCGATCTGCCGCACCCTCTGTCACAGCTCTTTCCTGCAGAAGTCGACGTAATCCGGCTCCAACTCATAGAAGCGGTTGATCATGAAGTCATAGCCCATGTCATCAGCCTCCTTGATGCGATTCAGGATCTGAACGAAGGGTTGAGTTAAAGATTTCCAGAAATCGGGCAGCTAGGCGGCCGTGTGCTGGATCGAGTGTGACAAGTCAGGCACTACGAACGCCTATGTCGCAGAGGCAACCTTCTTGTGGGGCTCGAAGCGGGTGATGTTCTCGCCGACGCAAATGGAGAAAAAGCTGGAGCCGTTGAAGGACATCATGATACACTGTCCTTTCGACTGATGGTTTCCACTTACCTCCAGGCTTTTCAATCACCCTGTGAAGGCTGCATAGAGGTCGTCTGGTCGCAGATGGTTCTTCCCATGCTGGATCTATTTGGTGCAAGACCAGGGATGATGATGAAGAAGACCGCATCCCCGACAAAACAGATGGTGGGTTTCTACCTGCGAAGAAGACGGCATTTTCCGCCGAGAGAGGCACCGACGACAATCCAGGGTGTAACATGAATCTTCTTACAAACGGCGTTGTATAAAAGTCAATGGGGGTAAAATTCGCTTTTGGACTCGCAGTTGACATTTACCACCTTAGGATAACAGCACGGAGTCCCAACCCACAGTAAGCACTTCCCTTCGGTAAAAAAAAAGGAAGCTGGGCATTTTGATAATTTTACAGCGAGAATATAATAACTTAAAAACGTGAGTATATTTGGTTTTTTGATAAAATTTGTATTATATATATACGAAATCTCAATCTATTCCATTCATTTGCTAGATGAAATATTAAAATGTATGTGGACATAATTTCCCATCATTTGAAAATTTCTAAAAAAAATTTTGTACAAAAAATTATTTTTTAAAAAGATTTCATTATAATTAGTAAAGTTAGAAAATATAAATTTTATTAGAAGTTATTTCATATTATTTAAAGTTAATGTAATCATGGTACTCTCAAAAATAACAAGTTCTTTTATTTTTCTCAAATTTTTGAAAATTTATTAATATTTTATTATTTTCTGAATAAAATCGGATCTAACGGCATCTAACAGCATCTAACAGCATCTAACAACATCTAATTTTTAAAATTAATAAGTTAATCCTAATTTAACACCTGTAATATAATCATAGGTCCCTTATAATGTCATTTAGACCATAAATTCAGAATTTGAAACTCATATCATATGATTTAATAAAATCATCATAATCTAACAGCGTCTAACAGCGTCTAACAGCGTCTAACAGCATCTAACAGCGTCTAACAGCATCTAACAGCGTCTAACAGCATCTAACAGCATCTAATTTTTGAAATTAATAAGTTAATCATAATTTAACACCTGTAATATGATCCGAGACCCCTTATAAGGTCATTTAGACCTTAATTTCTGAATTTGAAACCCAGTTAATATGATTTAAAGAAATCCAACTTAATCTAACAGCGTCTAACGGCATCTAACGGCATCTAACAGCATCTAACGGAATCTAACAGCATCTAACAGCATCTAACGGCATCTAACAGCATCTAACAGCATCTAACAGCATCTAATTTTCGAAATTAATAAGTTAATCCTAATTTAACACCTGTAATATGATCCTAGGCCCCTTATAAGATCATTTAGATCTTAATTACGGAATTTGAAACCCAGTTAATATGATTTAAAGAAATCCAACTTAATCTAACAGCGTCTAACGGCATCTAACAGCATCTAACAGCATCTAACAGCATCTAACGGAATCTAACAGCATCTAACAGCATCTAATTTTTGAAATTAATAAGTTAATCCTAATTTAACACCTGTAATATGATTCTAGACCCCTTATAAGGTCATTTAAACCTTAATTACGGAATTTTAAACTCATATAATATGATTTAAAGAAATCTAACTTAATCTAACAGCGTCTAACGGCATCTAATGGCATCTAACAGTATCTAACGACATCTAATGGCATCTAACAGCATCTAACAGCATCTAACGGCATCTAACAGCATCTAACAACATCTAACAGCATCTAACAGCATCTAATTTTTGAAATTAATAAGTTAATCCGAATTTAACACCTGTAATATGATCCTAGGCCGCTTATAAGGTCATTTAGACCTTAATTTCTGAATTTGAAACCCAGTTAATATGATTTAAAGAAATCCAACTTAATCTAACAGTTTCTAACGGCATCTAACAGCATCTAACGGCATCTAACGGCATCTAATGGCATCTAACAGCATCTAACAGTATCTAACGGCATCTAACAGCGTCTAACAGCATCTAACAGCATCTAATTTTTGAAATTAATAAGTTAATTCTATTTTAACACCTGTAATATGATCCTAAGCCCCTTATAAGGTCATTTAGACCTTAATTTATGAATTTGAAACCCAGTTAATATGATTTAAAGAAATCCAACTTAATCTAACAGCGTCTAACGGCATCTAACGGCATCTAACAGCATCTAACAGCATTTAAGGCATCTAACAGCATCTAACCGCATCTAACAGCATCTAACCGCATCTAACATCATCTAACAGCATCTAATTTTTGAAATTAATAAGTTAATCGTAATTTAACACCTCTAATATAATCTTAAGGCCCTTATAAGATCATATATGTCTTCAAAACCAAATTTGGAACCCAAATAAATATATTAAATTATAATTAAAAATATTAACTCCACTTGATTTAATGAAATAAAAATTTATATAAAGAAATAAAATAGTAAAAGATATTATATATATTTTGGATGCCCGCGGGACACATGATTATTTTTGTAAAAAAAAATATTCATTTTTTAATGCTCGTAGGACATTTATATATTTTTAAAAAATAATACATTTATTTTTGGAGGCCCGTGGGACACATTTAAATTTTTATAAAACATTATATTCAATTTTGGACGCCCGCGGGACACGTATATATTTTTATAAAAACAAAATACTCATTTTTTGAGGCCTGTGGGACATTTATATATTTTTAAAAAACAATACATTTATTTTTGGAGGTCCGTGGGACACATTTAAATTTTTATAAAACATTATATTCAATTTTGGACGCCCGCGGGACACGTATATATTTTTATAAAAACAAAATACTCATTTTTTGAGGCCCGTGGGACATTTATATATTTTTAAAAAACAATATATTCATTTTTGGACGCCCGCGGGACACGTATATTTTTTTATAAAAATAAAATACTCATTTTTTGAGGCCCGTGGGACATTTATATATTTTTAAAAAATAATATATTCATTTTTGGACGCCTGCGGGACACGTATATTTTTTTATAAAAACAAAATATTCATTTTTTACGCCCGTGGGACATTTATATATTTTAAAAAAATAATATATTCATTTTTGGACCCCCGCGGGATACGTATATATTTTTATAAAACATTATATTCATTTTTGGATGCCCACGGGACACGTATATATTTTTATAAAAGCAAAATATTCATTTTTTGAGGCCCGTGGGACATTTATATATTTCAAAAAAAACAATACATTCATTTTTGGAAACCCGCGGGACACATTTAAATTTTTATAAAACATTATATTCATTTTTGGATGCCCACGGGACATGTATACATTTTTATAAAAATAAGATATTCATTTTTTGAGGCCTGTGGGACATATATATTTCAAAAAAATAAAATATTGATTGTTTGGACCCCGCGGGCACATATAGAAATTAAAATTGTCATTTTTTGAGGCCCGCGGGAGGCATATACATATTTTAGAAAATAAAATATGAGATTTTTTAAGGCCCGCGGGACACATATAATAATAAAATTTGTCCAAATTATATAATAATGTTATTACAGTTTATATTACAAAGAATATAATAATTGTAATTTTCGGTTACCATTATCTATTAAATTAAACTAGTAATACAAATTTATTTACTCCAAATGAACTCAATGTGGACAAATAATCTAATTAAAATTTCCGTTGAATATAAAATTTATACAAAATTTTATGTTATATAACACCTCTGAAAATGTACCCTTGTGTTATACCTCATGTAAATTTTCGATTGACATTTGTTTATTTCATAATTTGCTAGAAATAGATACGATAGTGTAAAACATTACATTCATAAGTAATTTTTTAAAAGCAATGCAGCCGAACTGCCATTTCGACGAATTTGAGCAATTTCGGTCAAAATTGGAGCTTCAATTTTGACCAAGGAAACAACCCCCGTCATGTATCTGTGTATGGTTTACTCTAATGCGGCAAATGACTTAATGAATCCTAAACTCACTTTTGCACACACATTTTCGTTTCTTATTTATTGTATATTAGGCAATACTTTTTCTTTCTGTATATCTAGCCAAATTAGGTAATTAATGCCCAAAATACACAAATCAGAAAAGACCAGAAATTTCAATTAAACGGTTATTAAAAAAATATGATTAGTTCACAAAAACTTAGCTGGCATGCCTATGGAGGGATCTATCGAAACAGATTTGATAAATATACTTATACACAGAAGATTGCACTGAAGATGGCTTCTTTCGCGTACAACCAGATACATAGCCGGCGTTTTAGTTGCAAATGGTCTGTTTATTTTTTTCCGTCCGTTCATTCGTTTCACTTTAAGAGTTCGTCGCTTGCTCCAAGGCTCCAACTGCGTACATAAACTTCAAATTTACTTGTGGACACATTTTTGGGATCGTTATTTAATATAGGCAAGCTGAATTTTAATTAAATTTGAATTTTCAAATTACAGAGTTTTAGGAAAAAGTGTACGAATTACATAAGTTTACAAATCTAATCGAATATTTAATAAAATAGCCCAAAAATTTAAATTAACTTAATTGGCATGCCCACTTAGGCATTTACCGGAACAGATCTGGGAGATGTATGCATATCATAAAATTTTCAAAAGATTTTAGAATGGTGCATTATATCAACTGGTATGAAAATTTTTAAAAATGCCTAGTAAATGTCAATGGTGCATTATATCAACTGGTATGAAAATTTTGAAAAATGCCTAGTAAATGTCACTGTACTGGTGTGACGTGATGCCGTCCGGTTATATAAAATAAAATATTCATTTTTTGAGGCCCGTGGGACATTTATATATTTAAAAAAACAAAACATTCATTTTTGGAGGCCCGCGGGACATATATATTTTTAGAAAACAAAATATTCATTTTTGGACGCCCGCGGGACACATATATATTTTTATAAAAATAAAATATTCATTTTTTAAGGCCCATGGGACATTTATATATTTAAAAAAACAAAACATTCATTTTTGGACGCCCGCGGGACACATATATTTTTATAAAACAAAATATTCATTTTTGGACGCCCGCGGGACACATAGATATTTTTATAAAAATATAATATTCATTTTTTGAGGCCCGCGGGACACATATATATTTTTATTAAATAAATCTATGATTTTTTGAGGCTCGTGGGACATTTATATATTCTAAAAAAATAAAACATTCATTTTCGGAGGCCCGTGGGATATATATATATTTTTTAGAGTCCCGCGGGACACACATATATCTTTATAAAATAAAATATTCATTTTCAGAGGTCCGCGGGACACATATATATATTTTAGAAAACAAAATATTCATTTTTGGACCCCCGCGGGACACATATATAATTTTATATAAAATAAATATTCATTTTTTGAGGCCCATGGGACATTTATATATTTAAAAAAACAAAACATTCATTTTTGGAGGCCTGCGGGACACGTATATATTTTTATAGAAACTAAAAATTCATTTTTTGAGACTCGTGGGACACATATATATTTAAAAAAACAAAACATTCATTTTTGGAGACCTGCGGGACACATATATATTTTTAGAAAATAAAATATTCATTTTTGGACGCCCGCGGGACACATATATATTTTTATAAAAACAAAATATTCATTTTTTGAGGCCCGTGGGACATTTATATATTTTAAAAAACAAAATATTCATTTTTGGAGGCCTGTGGGACACATATATATTTTTATAAAACAAAATATTCATTTTTGGACGCCCGCGGGACATATTTTTATAAAAATAAAATATTCATTTTTTGAGGCCCATGGGACATTTATATATTTTAAAAAAACAAAACATTCATTTTTAGAGGCCCGCGGGACATATATATATTTTTATACAACAAAATATTCATTTTTGGACGCCCGCGGAACACATATATATTTTTATAAAAATAAAATATTCATTTTTTGAGGCCCATGGGACATTTATATATTTTAAAAAAACAAAACATTCATTTTTGGAGGCCCGCGGGACACATATATTTTACGACATAAAATTATAATTTAAATTTAAATAAACTAAATATATATGATTTTTGGGACTGATTTAATAATTAAGTATTTTATATTAATAAAAGTATATTTCCAGCCATGTTCGCAGCATTAATTGAGGCCTATTTTATGTTATATGTCGCATCTCGTATAAGTATGCGATATTCCAGCAGATCCATTTACGCAGTTTCATGTGAGCCGTTGGATGACATCTAAATGCCCGCCGCTGCCTCTGCTGAAAATTAGGCTCTTGCTGACATACATTTAATGCATTCGTGAGCCAGCGGAGAGAGAAAAAACCACCGATTTCATACTTAGATTGGTGCTGCATGTGTACAGGTTCATTTGTATTGCTAGAGCACTGTAGGTTCAGTGCTCCATCATCTTCAACGCAAAGGCAGGCATGGCGGACAAACCCATCACCCAGATCCGATGCGAATGGCAAAAAAAGCATGATCAGAACCAATCAAATAGTTAGCAATAAAAAACCATGTAGACCGGTACCGATTTCTTCTTTGACTAGCAAAAAGGACCACGCATCTCAGTGCCTGCAATTTGTCTCTATAATGACTGTATACACCTATGGTAAATCCATGATCTGCACATGACTATTCCATTTGCGGTAATTGATTTACACTCATCCATTGTTGAATCTCAAATCAAAGTTGCAACTTATCTAAATAAAAGTCAGCTGCATAAGCAAAATCATTGGTATAAATCACCCATTCCAATCACCACGGCAGCCGGCATTGTCAAAAAGTACGCAGATGCATCCAGCAGATGAAATCCAGGTGAGAGAGATGGAAGCTCGTAGGCGCGAGTAAGCCTACCTAAATCCAAACCCATTCGATCGACTTTTCTATTTCCAAATATACCCAAAATCATCACAACCATTCAACGGAAATGAACGGCTGAGATGAGGTTTCCTATGAGAAAAACGTAGGAAGCGCTTCCTATGGGTTGGGCCTCAACAGCACGAGCACACGAAGAAGTAGAGGTGAAACATTGCGGACCTCTCCAAGGAATTTTTTTGTGCATAAAAGAAATAAAGATAATTTACATATATACTCATATAATTTGACGCTAATTACAGAAATACCTATATAGTTTCACTAAATGCATATTACCCCACATAATTTCACAAAAATTACATTTTACCCCCACATAATTTCACAAAAATTACATTTTACCCCCCACACCGTTATATTTTCAAAAATGACAAAAATACCCTTATACATAATTTCACCAAAATTGCATATTACCATATTTATGAGGGCATTTTCATCATTTTTGAAAATATAACAACATTTAAAAGTGTGAGAATAATACACAATGTTGGTAAAACTATATAAAGGTAATATACATTTCATGAAACTACATGTATATATCTATAATATCGGTGACGAAACTACATAGATATATATGCAATTTACCCAAAAAATAATGACTAAAGTTGGTTGCAGAGAATCTTTCCTTCGCTAATTGTATTTAATCTATATTCTAAATTTTATCATTTTACAATACTATTAGCGAACTTGATTAAAATACCCTTAAAATTAGTGATTATTAAAAACAAAAATGTGTAAAAATGTTATACAACAATAAAACTATATACATAAGTTACATCCTCTTGGGAAAATACGTTTATGAAAAAATTTTAATACTTCGTATAACGGGATGGTATTAGCTCCTTACATAATAGCTTATTTTGAAAAAAAAAAAACAAAAAAAAACAAAAAAAATTCCACCAAAAGAACCATCATATACTCCGTAGAAAATGAACCAAACAATGTTACATGAGGGTTGCCATGCGATTAGTCGCAGACCAAATCTTCAAAACATTCACTAGTCAGATATTATTATATTGATATATTAATAATGGAAGCTAATAATCCTTCAACACTCATGCTCACTCACATAATATTATTTTATATCAATTCCCAATGAAAAATATTTAAAATTCTCCAAAAATAATAAAACTTCATATTAATGTTAAATACACATCGATAAACAGCTGTATAAAAAAAAATTCCAAAATTTTTTTTTGAAAAATAGGTTAAATGCACACGGATGCACCAAGATTAGATACACCCACGTGCACTGTATCAGTCCCCAACAAGTAAAAGATAGAAGAGGCAGTATTTAGATTAAAATAAATTTACTTCACTTCCAATCTCATACGGTGACAAGAAAGGAAAACGATGCACGTATGAGAAACCAGAAGTTCCCCTCGCACAAAAAAATAAAAATAAAAATAAAAAAACACAAACAAAACGAAAAACAGAAGGCTATATACATGGAAAGCACCAGAGGCTCGGACATTTTGCAGAGGGGGGATTGATGAGATGCTGAGAAAATCACTTGTTTCGCAGCCACCGGTCTTTACCCTTGACTCTCTCCCCTCTCATTATTTACAACCTTCTATGATGACTCCTTGAAAGGAAGGGGTGCTCGAGGGCCTCTCGGGCTGTCATCCGAGCTGATGGATCATATCTAAGAAGACCTTGCAAGAGATCAATAAGGTCTCCAGCTGAATGATCAACATGCTGCATCACAAGGTTCTGAACGGCACCCAACAATTAAAAAATGTTAATGGGTAAAACAGGCACCAGAGCTACAACGGAAGAAACTGCCCTATCAATCACGTAGACATTATACATACAACAGTACCTGGAGCCGGGGCAACTTCAGAACAGCTTTTATGCTTTCCCGGGAAGTAGCCCCCTCGGGCCAGTCCAGTCTACCTCTTCTGATATATTTATCAGCTTGTCGACTAAAACAGAAAAATAAGCCTCAGCCAGTTCGTTTAACCATGATGTTCGTACCTTCTCTCCAATTAAACTCAAGATCCAATAATATCTCCCATTCAATGAAGAGATTAAGTAAATAAGCACACACCAGAAGAAAGTACTCACTCTGCTCTTTTTAACATGTGTGAAGGTAAAGGACCCAGTACCCTCTCCATCATAGCCAAGTGCTCAAGGTTCTCATGGGTCTGAAATAAAGCTTCCCCCTGCAAATGTTGCCAGATAAACATAAGTTAGGGGAAAGGTTATCTGTAACTACCGATTAAATTGACTTTCTGTTATTAAAATATTCAATTTCTTAGCTTATTATTGTTCGGATCTGGTTCTATGCAACCGGATTACATAGAAGCAATTCCATATAACCCTTTCAAACTTTAAATTTTTCATGTCAGGGGTTTGTTTGGCAATAAATAAAAAATGTCTAGCAAAAACTTTTCACTCCATAAATACCATATTTTTAATTATTTTTTCACGTCTTCCTATACAATTATCCTATTTTCAATCATTTGTACACAACCACTCAAACAAGTATCCTAACTATTTTAACTTTATTCTCTTTACTCTTCATTATTACCCCCATCATATCACATTATTTTCTTTCAATTCAAAAACTTCAACATCTAAAAATTTTATCACCTCCCAAACACACCCTTGATGAGAAATTTAATCTATTCATATTATTTAACATCATTTATTTATTTCGAAGACCAAGTTTCATCCAAAATAAATGTGCATGGCCGCATTTGCTAAAAAATAAGTATATTCAGGTGTAAATCGGACAAAATGCTTAGATTCACTCACATATGTATTAAAATATAATATACTTTATAAAATCATTTTATCCATATGGTCATGATATTTGAAACGGTTTAAATATTGAAAATACAACTTTAAAATTGATACTTAATATGAAATCATTTTATTACGCGATTTTACACATTTGTAAATGAGGCTCACGCATGTGATAATAGACAAGTGAAAGGATTTCCAAGATACTATGAATAATGTCAAGTACAATAAATGAAGTATATCCATCAAACATCGAAATATTCAAAATGAAAGGGGTTACATGAAAGAGGAATTTCATATAAGCATTCTCGATTATTATTATTATTATTATTATTATTATTATTATTGTTGTTGTTGTTGTTGTTGTTGTTATTATAAGTTGCAACAGTATAAGCCGTCTAAATCACATTAAATAAATAAAAAGTAAACACAGAACTTGAAAAAAAATCATACCGAGCAGAGCTCAACCAAAATACACCCAATGCTCCACACATCACAAGGGTAGCTCCAACCATGCCCTGGGAATATGATAAAATATAGTTGTCTCACTCTTCAAGTTGCTAAATTGTTCCCAAAAACAGTTTTAAAGGATGTAGCTAACTTACCAAGAATGACCTCAGGTGCCCGATAATGCCTCGTGGACACGATATAGTTATGATCTTGATGCTCATAAGTAGTGCTACCAAAATCAATAACCTTGATCGCACTTGACTTTGGTAGTCTCTTAAAATAGGACCCATCCTTTGGAGAACGTGATGAGACCTAAACAGCAAGAAGGAACATTGGAACACATGACAGAAAAATGAGACAAATATTACATACATTGAAGTTCAAAATGGAATCTGAACCAAAAGATGGAAAACCATACCTTGTAGTCCGGTACTTTCACATACTCTGATGAAACAAGCAGTACATTCTCAGGTTTCAAGTCAGTGTGAATGAGGTGTAAATCATGTAAAACTGCAAGTAGACAGGTAAAAACCAATGATAAGCCACATAGGAACAAATGCAAGATAATGATTCTGTTGTCATACCAACTAGTTAGAGAGCAACCCTAGACCAACAAGCATGAAACTCAATGAGGTTAAACTCAGAGAACAGTATATGATTTCCTAATAATAAAGAAAATTTGACTTGTACTAGTCTGCCCCTCAATGCAGAAAGATAAAAGAATCTGGTGGAAGTATTGTCTACACACATGCTACACTTTCCAACAGTTGTCTGCCAAGCTCGCGGACTAGATCAATTGGAAATGAGCGATAATTGTTTTTGCGTAGAAAATCGTACAAGCTTGGTCCAAGCTTCTCAAATACCTGTTAAAGACCATTTAAATCCACTCAAGTTTCAACCTCCCAAAATATTAGGGAAATTGGGGAAATCAAGCCATCACAAATTAATTAAATACTTACGATACAGATATGATTACGATAGTCAAACCAGTTCCGTATTTGCACACAACTGCAAGGAATAAACCCAATTTTATAGTTCAACTCTAAGTCTGGCTGGAAGTCAACAAGCAGTCTATAGCATAATATGAAATGTAAAATGCAACATCACATGACAGATACTTACTGGGTTCCATTCTTATCATGTCTCCCAAGCTGTTGGAGTACATCAACCTCAATCATTGCTGCCTCCCGGTACTTTTTAATACCACGAACAATTTTAATAGCTACCATCTCTTTCCTTTCCCTGTCCCAGCATTCCAACACTTGGCCAAAGGTCCCTGAAGCAGAAAGAAACAAGGCCATTAGCACTTCACATGCCAGTATATTGACTCAGGAAATACCCCCCAATGACTTGCCAGCATTTAGGTTGAAAGGCCCAATGAATAAGATTCATATCGTACGTGAAACCAAATTCAACTTAGTCAACTGACTCAGCCAGACTAGTTGAATCAGGTTTGATGTGTCAAAACCAAATGCATTTAAAGGCCCAATGAATAAGATTCATATGATGCGTGAAACCAAATGCAAGTCAGTCAACTGACTCGACCAGACTCGTTGAATCACGTTTGATTTGTCAAAACCAAATGCAAGCCAGTTAACTGAGGGAGCTATTTGGGACTGACTTGGGCAAAACTTGTTGAACCAGATAGTTAACTTAGGGTATCAAAAAGGATTGTGCAGCTAGCTCCAAAGCCACATTGACACCCAATGTAACGTTCTCTGAACCTTTATCATAACCGTGACCATATAAGGGAAGTACTGGTTATCTGCTTTAAATGCCCAATCAACAAACTTAAATACCATACAAGAGTCACACACTGCCTTCTTTGGATATGAAATCAACAAATATATTCTATAATGTGAAAATATCAAAGATGAAGGCACCAACCTTCACCCATTTTGCTGTGAATCTTATCTGCAATGAAAAGAAATGACATCAAGAGAAATCTTTAGAACTCAGAATAGGTGAAAAATACAAAGTGAAGAACAACAGAACAAATCACAAGCTGCGGTAGCCAAATTGTGTTTGCAATGAAAAACAAAATAAATTGACTCATTAAAGCCCAGGGAAAACAAAATATTAAAAATCTAAACACAAGATCATTGTGATGATTAAAAAAAAAGGAGCACAGCATGCATTTTGAGAAATGAAGAAAATGATAGAATTTATAGGAAGGGTGACATAAACTCACAACTCTATCAACGATGAAAGACAACAAGCATGGAAAATACACATCCCTCATGGCACAAATATTTCTCTCCAAAATGAAAAGGACACTAAATAAATTAGAAGTACCAGAATATTTATCATAATGAAATCCATGTATATCTTAAGGATGAAAAGAACTTCAAAAAAAATAAAAAAAAAATTTGTTGAAAAGGACTCGAAATTTTCATAAGATAAAACTAAAGTAAAAATTAACAAAACTAATAAGAAATAATAACTGAATTTTAAGGTACAGCCCAAATGAAAAAACAAAAACTTCGCTCTCACAGGGCAATAAAGCCATAAAATTACTATTTAACATCCCATCAGCTTTATACCCAAAGCTTAGGGAAAAGAACAAAACCAGACAGAACAACACAGCCATAATTAAAAAGGTACAAATTCATACAGCGAGAAGTTAAATTCTCTCCAAGTGCAAACATGTAATGTCCATCCTTGTCATCATCTCGCCAAGGGGGTGAACCATTCCGAGCAACTCCTCTTACAATAATAGAAGAACAAGTAGGGTCTGGGGGTGCCCTTGACAGTGCAAAGCTTGTGACATTTCCAACCTCTTGCCCACATGATAATCCTGGCTGAGCCTACACACAGCCATGCATTCATTCTCTACTTAACAAACAGTCATAAATTTTTCCCCTTATAATATCAATCCCTTTCCAGAATTCATCCAACCATTGTGAGGACATAATGAAACAAATGGCATCATAAATAGACCACAAAAGCAGAAAATATTTAGTTAATTACTACAAAAAGGCCTTACTCTAATTCAAACCAAAGTATGCATAGTGCTTTCCTCTTTGATTCAACCCAATTGAGGGGGCTTGGTTTAAATTTTAACCAGAACACATGGTAGGAGATGCATTCAACTCTTTGCAGAGCATAAGAGGACAGTAACTCGAATGATTTGAATTATGGAAATGAAACCAACAGATTTGATTAATTCCAAAATTTATCTAAAAAAACTAGTACGAAAGCTAGTTATATCATTGAAACAGAAACTTCTTTTGGAAAAGCTGCAACTTTTAAAACAATATTTCCCATGTCATGTCCTACAGTTTTAACACGGATACTGTGAGGATTTATTATTCTAGTTTCCCAGAAACAAAGCTCTAAGGGCCCGCGCTACCCTCTTCTCTGAGGGCTGCAAAAGAAAATAGGACTTCGTGAAAAGAAATATTACTAACAATATACCATCCATATTTGAATCAATTAAGGTGATTTTCGCTCAGCTAATAACGAGTGGAATTTTAGTTCTAATAAAAACAAATTAAAGACATCCTCAACAGAACTAGAGGGAGGGAGACAGCTTAAGGAGAAAACTGGCCATCCTACTTGTCGATTATCAACATAATTGAGCAAATTGTTCTATTTGCCAGGATCAAGAACATGGAATTTTCTATCTATGGCTCGATCCATAGTAATCAGATGGTTATTTATTTATAAGAAATTATCACTTTTATCCCATCGAGCAAAATCTTTCGTTGTTATATAATTCCATATCAACCATCACCCTCAGCGATAATTCTTCCTTATCCATGTCATATAGTTAGGACCTAGAAAACGTACGAGAGACGTAAAACTGGTCTCATCTAAAAACATCACGGATAATTTCCGCATGGCCAGACAAGAAATCCGCTCAAACGCCAGAACATAATCAGAAAATAAAATTCAACGCTGAAAATAGGAGCAATAACAAGAAATGTAATTTTCTATACAATATTCCTACGCCATGTAGCATGATAAGAGTCAGATCTATCAAGGAAAATAAAGAGACGATGAAAGCGCTTACCTGCAACAAAATTCTCCACCAGATCTATCAAAAAACAGAGAAAACAAAAAGGAAAATACAGAAATGAACAGGATAGGTGAAAAGAAAAGGAGCGATCTCAGGCATACCTTCGTGAGCGGCGGAACATCCCACGCTAACCTTGGCTTCTTTCTAGGGCGGTGATCCATGTGTGTGTGGGGAAACTCCGTCAGGCATTCCATCTCCATGGAGAAATCTTGCGATCCAAGAAGAGCAACGAAAAACGCAAACCAAACCCTAATCCGGAAGATTGCGAGATCGGAAGGAACGTGAGGCCGAGGAAAAAGCCACGACACATACGGACACCACAAACCTAACCCATTATAAAAAGAACGTTGTTGACCGCTTCAACTTAACTAGGGTTTGTCTTTAACTCGACGTTGTGGCTAGAAAAAAGCCGCTGTTGACGGCTTTTCTTAACTAGGGTTTATTTTTAACTCGAGGACGTAGTTGGGCAGTGGGCTTAGGGAGTTGGCCTGTCCGACTCGTATATTCCGTGGCACATGTGGGTGTGCCGGGAGAGGTTTCGTTGTGTGAGAAAAGTTTGCTGTGAAAAAAATTTTTAAGGGTGTGTTCGATAACACATAAAAAAATGTTAAATTAAAATTTTTTAATCTAAAATTTTCAATTTTTATAATTATTTTATTTTTAACTATTTTTTCACTTCTTTTTATACCACTATTCTACTTTTTAATTATTTATATATAATTACTTATAAGACTAATTTATCTATTTTATATTTATTTTCTTTATTCCTCATCATTATATCTATCATGTCATATTATTTTCTTTCATTTAAAGGGTGTATTTGAAAAGTTATAAATTTTTAGATGAAAATTTATTTATATAAAAGTTGTTAAATTAAAAAAAAATGATGTGATATGATATAGGTAATGATGAAGAGTAAATAAAATAAAGTTAAGATAAATAGGTTCGTTACATGAGTATTTGTGTAAAAATGATTGAAAAATATGATAGTTGTATAGAAAAATGTGAAGAAATGATTAACAATAGAATAATTATAAAAATTAAAAAGTTTTAAATTGAATTTTTTAATTTGACATTTTTTGGCAATTGACAAGTGCACCCACAATTTTATTACTTGTAAGAAGTTATAAAACTTTCGAATAAAAAGTTTTTAATATAAAAGTTAATAAATTGAAAGAACATAATGTGTTATGGTAGAGGTAATGATGAATTATGAAAAGTAAGAAGTTTTAAATTGAAAATTTTTAATTTGACATTTTTTAGCAATTATCAAATGCACCCAAAATTTTATCACTTATGAGAAGTTATAAAACTTTTTGATGAAATTTTTTTAATATAAAAGTTATTAAATTGAAAGAAAATAATGTGTTATAATAGAAGTAATGATAAGGAGTAAAGAGAATAAAGGTAAAATAGATATGTTAGTTGTGTGGGTAATTGTCTAAAATGATTAAAAATAAAATAGTTATATAGGAATATGTAAAAAAAGATTAAAAATAAATTAATTATGAAAAGTGAAAATTTTTAAATTGAAAAGCTTTAGCTTGATATTTTTATGCCAAACACACACTTAATGAAAAATTAATATAATATGAGAAGAATAATGATGACGAGTAAAAAAAATAAAAATAAATAGATCGTTTCATGAAAAGTTGTTAAGAATTGATTGGAAAATATGATGTTGCGCACGAAAAAATGTTTCAAATAAAAAATTTTTGTTTCAATGAATAATAGATGCTTCTTTATAAATATAGTAATTATACAACATGACAATTAAGTAAGAGTAAAAAATAAAATTGAAATAGATAAAGTTGATTGTACCAAAAAAGTGAAAAACAATTTTTCCGTTTTCCTCTTTTTCAAACGCTCCAATATAAATTCATCATTTGGTGAAAATATGAAAGTGAAATATGTGAGGAATTGATGTAATATAAAATAAAGTAATTTTAGGAAAATATACGAGAAGAATAATTAAGAAATTTTAAAAGAGTTACATAATTAAAATTTTAAATTACATCAAAAGGGAGTGAGAAGCAGAAAGAATTCGTCTCCACTGGTTATGCATTACCCAAACGCTTCCTTAAATTAAAATAAAATCTTTTGAATTAAAAATAACCAGTTGGTAATTGTTTAAGAGAAGCATGGAATATCAATGCTTACCCCTATTTTTAAATTTTAAAATAGTTTTTTGCTTTCATAAAACTTTACTTCCACATAATTCTATTCATTATTTAATTTTGACTATTAATGGAAAATCTAATCTATTAATTGTATTTAATATTATTTGTCTTTTCCTACAAATCTCATTATTTGTTTAATTCCCTAAATTTCATATTACTTCCACATGATTTATATATTTGTAAATATCCTATGTGACGATGTTGTAATGGAGTGAGTATAGTTATAAATATATGCAAACTGTATAAGGTAATATATAATCTAAACAGGAGATGGATATATCTGCAATTATAGTTAAACTATATATGTGTATTTGTAAATTACCTATATTTTAAAAGTCTAAACCATTTATCATATTTATTGCATTTTAAATTACGGCATCCACAATAAAACTATACATTGTAAAAATATCATATTTTGATAGTGAAGATATTCATTAAAATTTAAAAATATATATATAACATAACTATCGTGTATAAAAGTTTGTAATGCATTCGATTGGGGTTTCATAGATGACAAACTCTGCTAGGATTATTTTATTCGGATCGGTAACGTGCTTGTGTTTCAAATGACCAGATTTAAAATGTACGCGTAATTGGTGAATGGAATGATACTTGTAAAAGGGCGTGGCTGCCTGTACGCAGTCGAAAAATTGGTTTTAAAAATTTTCAAAACTTTTTTATAACATGAGGTCGTTACTTAGATTTTTTCCTTTTGTGAAAATTTTCAATTTTAGAATTAATTTAGTATTTTATTTTATTTTTGAAAAATCAAAGAAATGCCAAATAAAATTTTAAGAGAAGTCATCCAGTTAGTCCTAGCGAAGCAAATGTTTTGCTTAACATATATCAAAAAATCCATTTAAAACATTATTTTTATTTTTTCATACACTTATTTACTTAAGTGTATTTAATATATAAACTAAATCTTACAATTTTTTGATATATGTATATATTTTTTGAGATTTTTAAAAATATAGGTATTTTAAAAATACATATATACCGGTAGATGTTTAAAATTTTAAAAAATATATATACACATATCCAAGAATGGTAAAACTTGATTTATATGTTAAATGCACTTAGATAAACAAGTGTATAAAGAAAAATAAAAAAATGTTGTAAATAAGTTTTTTAAAGTGAGTTAAGCAAGATATTTGCTTAGCCAGAACTGTAAAATCATTCCTCAATTTCAAAATGTTAACAACTTAGAACTTTGTAGTGTCTCTGAATTTTTTAAAAAATAAAAATTAAAAGCAAATTTTTGCCCCTAGTTTGGAGCCCACAATACCTTACAAAAATATAATTTTTAGATAAGGGTGTAACTTGGTCTGGGTAGGGGTCTACCTTATCCTTACTCTATTTTTAAAAACCTCTACCCTATCTTATTTTAGATTGGGTGGGTTCTTGGGTTACTCTACCCTGTTTTTCAATGTCGGTTCCGATTTCGGTTCTAGTTCTAAATCGGTTCCAAAAATAACATGTAATCTACCCCATCCGCTAATATAAATATGTACAAACAAAATGTATAACCAGTTAAGTATGAGTCAGAAGTTAATTGTCACAACTGCCCAGCCACACTATACAATTTGTTACATCCAATGCAACAATCTATTGCTATTTGTTCCATGAAATCTGTTGGAAATTGACATGTGAATTAGTTTAAATAAATGTATAGAAGAAAGAAAACATACCCTTTTGTTGTTCCCGGAATGATATGCATTCAAATCTCCCATGTGAGGCATTGTAAGGCCCAACATCTCCATGAAGCTATTACTCTAAGTTCCCATTGTCGAGATACTCATAAACAAGCATCCCCGATGTGGGAAAGATGAAACCTTGAATCTTTGACAGTGTAACAAAGGATGAAGAGAGATAGAAAAAAAACAGAAAGACTAAGAGAGAGAGAGAGAGAGATAGGCTCGAAAAAATTAGTCGAAAGAAAGAGAGAGAGAGAGAGAGAGAGAGAGAGATACTGAGAGAGAGAGAAAGGGAAACAAAGAGAGATTGAAATTGAGAGAAAGACTAAGACAGAGAGATTGAAATTGAGAGAAAGACTAAGACAGAGAGATTGAAATTGAAAGAAAGACTAAGACAGAGAGATTGATCGAGAGAGAGAGAGAGAGAGATTGATCGAGAGAGAGAGAGAGTGAGAGAGAAGGCGACTCCAGAAGGGAGAGGAGTTGGGAAGCATCGACACGGGAAAGGGAGAGAGATGCAGCGATACTAAGGTTTAGGTAGGGGTGCAACTTGGGCCAAGTTTAGCCTAAACCCGATTTTGAATAGTGTTGAAACTTGATTTTTCATAGCCTAAGGCTGAAAAATCCGAACCCAAAGAACCGATTTATAAATATAATAGGGTTAGGGTTCAAGTGAACCCGAACCCGAAGAATCCGAGCCCTATATATATTTATTATAAAATATATTATATACATACTATTTAAACAATATTTTTTTATATTCTTCATATTTTATATTATTATATCTATATTTGACATATTGTAATTTTATTGTAAATAAAGTGTATTATTTCATTTATATGTATCTTTTATTTCTATCATTCACTTTTACACTTATTATTTTTTTCTTTATTTTAGTTTTGATGTTAATTTTTTTCTAAAAATATTCTTTATATTACTATTTTTTAAAAAATATATAGTTTGATTATATATTATTATGTTTACCTACATGATTTGTTATTATTATTTATTCATATTTTAAACTTATTACTTTTAAATAAAATGTAAATTTATTAACATAAATTCCAACCCAAAACTCAACCCGAACCTGATTTTCAAAAATAGGGTTATGGTTCAGGTTTTACAAATAGGATTAGGGTTAAAGTTAGGGTTGATATTTTATAAATAGAGTTAGGGTTAGGGTTGAGATGAACCCGAGTTTCATGAGCCCGAGTTGCACCATTAGATTTAGAGGAGTCAAGAAAAATTGAGAGGAAGAGGGAGAAGCGGGAGACAACTCCAGGGTTCCGACAATTTGAGATTTCGATAATATGACAAGGGACGATTTGGGATGCTGGTAATGTGATAAGGGGAAGATGACGATAGCCTATCACATAAGCCAGATGGAATATAACTGACAAGTGCTATAAAATATTATAAGTTATGTGAAATTTGGATAGGTACCCCACTCCTAGAACTAAACCCACCTGAATTCAAACGAGTATCCAATAAGAGGAACTGAACCAATCCTATTCTAATTAGGGTACCCAGTGGGTCAACCAACGGATACCCGGACGAGTTGCATTCCTAATTTTAGATGTTGTGTTTTATTTCACATGCCTCCCCCTGCCGGGCAAGGTAATAGTTTTGAAAATTAGAAACGCCAAGGACCGTGTTCTCGGCTACCCAATCGGCCAATCAGTGCTACTCAGCACTCAGCAGCACAGCATCCTCCTTGATTTCTTGCGGCACCATGTGATTTGTCCAGGGGAATCTCTTCGTCGACATGAATACGAACTCGAACTCGAGCATTGTTTTAGCCTAGCCCATCTATAAGCCTAAGCCCATACTCGAAGCTTTTGGAGTCAATCAATCACATTTTGTCTAGACTTTGACTCTTGGATCTTTTGAGCTCAAGCAATTCACAAAATCTAAGACCCAAATCAAGCTAAGTCTCATTATTACTTTATTTTTTTTATACTACCCTTAAAAGTAGTAATATTTATTAATATACTCTATTTGAATTTAAATGATAATAGTTGTGGCTGATATTTGATAATTCTTTTGAATAAAAAGTTCTTGAAACTAGGAAAAGTAATATAATAGAATTAATAATTAAAAGTAAAGTGAATAAAATTAAAAGAGTTAAGATAGTTATATGACTAGTTGTGAAGAAATAATTGAAAAATATGATGGTTATATAAAATAAATAAAGTTAAAAGAGATAAGAGAGTTATATGGCTAACTGTGGAGAAATAATTGAAAAATATAAAGAACTGTTAGAAAAATAGAATTACTGTGAAAAATGAAAAGTTCTAAATTGATAAGTTCCATAAAATGCACACATACCCTTGCTAATGTATTTTATTTGAATTTAAATTTAAAATTTAAAAATCACTTATATTGCAACGTGATTTGAACCGATTGGAAAGACTAAAGTTTTACAAAAATTATAAAAGGTTGTATGAGAAATCAGAAGTATTTTTTGAGCCCTTTGGGCATCCATCCTACTCTTGGGACTTAAATATTCCAATATCTACTATTTTCGAAGTACGTATTTCAAAAGACAATTAATTAATTAATTAAAAAGCTAAAAATCCACCTCTAAATATTATAAATCTCTCCCCTCTCTCAATCCTCAACGTCTTGTCCTGCATGTTTTGGATTTCAGGACCCCACTGGGCGGGCCCCCAACCACAATCCCGCATCTGCCATGCAACCAATACGAGAACTGCAGCAGTTTCCCAAGCTTGGATCTCGTGCGGAACGCCCCCACGACCTCGAAGGCCACCTGACCCGCAGCTATATCCTTTTTCAGCTTCGTTGCCGCCTCCGCCGACAACGCCACCTGGCTGGCCACGAAGTGCAGGCTCATCAGCTTGCTTTCCCGCCGGATCTCCCCGAATGAGTCGATGGAGGTGGTAGAGATGGGCGTGCCGCCGTAGTAGACGTCCACCACAAGGTAGTCAAAGGAGACTTCCACCTTCTTGTTGGGGTTGGAGAAGTTGGCGAGGATGGTGAGGTCGGCGTTGAGGAGGTTGCCTGCGTCGGGGTAGGCGGCGTTGAGGGTGGCAGAAGACAAATCGAACCGCGGGCTCCTGGGGCGGAACACGAGGTAGACAACGAGGACGATGATGCCGCCAGCGATGATGGTGATCCAGAGGATGGCGCAGAAGACGGCAGTTATCCATGCTAAGGTGCTGGTCCTACGAGGTCTGATGAAGCGGATGGGAGCGGTTGGATAGGCCGGGGGCTGGTTCCGGGGACGGAATTGGGACTGCTGCGGGTAAGTAGCAGTTGTATGCATGGTTTTCTCGTTTGGGAGGAGGGAGAGAGATGGGCGGAGAAGATGGGGAGGAGGTGGTGAGGAGGAAATGAGAGGGGCAGGAGAGAGGGGATAGCTAGCGATGGATTAGAGGGAAGGCAAAGAATCGGGCATGTTGAAGATGGAGGTTTCGTCTGGCAGCAAGCAAACCAGGGATACCATTTATCGGAAGCATTTATTTATATACGTTTGCTCCCCCCATATGTCCCTACATTAATTAATTACAAATTTAACATAAAATCAAAGGGGACTGTACCGTGGTACCCATATTATGATGTCATGCATTGACCCATTTCGATAATTAAATTAAAATCTAATTATTAACTCATTTTGTTTAAAATCATTTATTTTATTATGATATCAAAAGTCATTTTATTTAAGTTAGATTAGTCATACTTACAAATATTTATAATCATATACAAAATAAAAATTACTTAGATTCATTCACAAATTCAATATAATATTATAGATATTTTATAGAATAGTTTATTTGTAGGCCACCGATCTTTTTTAGACTACTATGAAATCCAACGATTTCGGAGCCATCCAAAAAAATATATTTTTTGTTTTTTAAAATTTTTAGTAAATATATTAATTTAGTTATATTTAATATATAAACTAAGTTTTATCATTTTTGAATATGTGTATGTATTTATTTTAGTAAATACCGTTATATTTAAAACTTCAAAATTAATATATACATATATAAAAAAGGTAAAACTTAATTTATAGATTAAATGTAACTAGATTAACTTGTTTATAAAAAAATGAAAAAAAATGAAAAAATATATTTTGAGATTAGTCTAAAATTGTCAAATTTTAAACTAGTCTAAAAAGATCATTTGACTTATTTGTATAGGAAGAATGTTTTAAATTATATAAATGTTAAATTAACAACTTAATAAATATGTAAATTAGATAATTTTTATATGATTTTATATTTTTTCGCTTTTATTATAGAAGATGTATAAATATTTAATTGAGAGTATGTTTGAGAAGTGATAAAAATTTTAAAGAAAAAGTTTTTGGTTAAAAGTTTTTCAAATAGTATAAAATGATATGATATTATATGAATAATAATTAGAAATAAAGTGAATAAAGTTAAAATAGCTTGGTTGTTTGTAAATGTAATTGTATAGAAATGATTAAAAAGTAGAATAGTTGTATAAAAATATATGAAAAAATAATTAAAAATTATAGTAGCTATAAAAAGTAAAAAGTTTTAAATTGAAAAAATTTAGAGAATGTTTATCAAAAGATAAAACTTTTAAAACAAAAAAATTTCAAACAAAAAATTTTCACTTTTCTTTATTATCTTATTTTTTGATTATTTCTTCACATATTCATGTATAGTTTTACTTTTCAATCATTTATATATATATATATATGTACTCGTATAACTAACTTATCTATTTTAGCATTATTCTTTTTACTCCTCATCATGACCACTATCATATCACATCATTCTTTTATGTTTTGAAAATTTTTATATAAGAAAGTTTTCATCTAAAAATTTTATCACTTTACAAACACAGCTTAGTTTAAAATTTTTTATGAGATATATGTTTATACTTAAAACATTTTACGAGATATATGTTTATACTTAAAATATTTCAAATAAAAACTTTTCAATTTTAATTTTTTTTTTGGATTGGTATATTTACATGCCTTTTAATTGATATTATAAAACTTTTCAATCTAAACTTTTTACTCTCCACAATTACCTTATTTTTTAATTAGGAATCCTTCTATTAACTACTTTTTTATGTAATACCCTCAATTATCAAAATTTAAATGATCAATGAAAAATCCACTTTAGCTATTGTGTTTAACATTTCTTACGTTATTATGAAAATTCTTTCATTTTTTTCTAATATCACTGTATACGAGCTATATCTATAAACACATAAAAATAATGTAATAAAATAATTTAATTCTAATATTAATGTAACAAAATAATTTAATTCTAATATCAATTTTTAAGTAGTATTTTGAACATCTAAACCATCTAAAATATCATTACTACATAAATAAATAATTTCGTAAAGTATTATTCCATTTTAATATATGTTGTGTGTGAATGTATCAAACCATTTTCCTTAATTTACACTTGAATGCACCTATTTTTAAGCAAATATGGCCGATGCACATATTGATACGGATGAAACTTAGCCTTATAACTAAATAAATGATGTAAAATACAATGATTGGATTAAATTTTCTATTAATCATCAAAATTTTAAATTTTGAGATGTTACATGAAACCGCTGAAGCGGACATTTTTTAATTATTTTTCATTTCTTCTTATACAACTATCTTACTTTCTAATTATTTCTATACAACTTACTATACATTTAATCTATCTATTATTATTTTTGCTTATCATTACCCTTATCATATTATAAAATTTTCATTGAATTTAAAAATTTTTATACAAAAAATTTTTCATCAAAAGTTTTATTACTTCTCAAGTACACCCATAATATTAAACAAACATACCCTTAATTATATTTTATTTAGATAAAATTTCTTAGTCAAACAAGTAATTATATATTCATCCACGAGGCCTCTAATGTCATGGTAATCCCATCTGGCCTGCAGAAGGGCAAATGTGGTTTGGAGTTTTGCCATGTGCAGGTCTATATACAATATCCCCCTTATGTGGGGATTTTACAAAATTTTCCCAGGTGTGAGGATATTTACTAAAATTTCCATCAATTGTGTTAGAGTTGTGAGTGTATTTGGTTGTAATCTCGGTTGTCATGATGCATAAATACTAGTAAAAAATAATTATAAAATCAAATGGGTAGGATTTTAGCTTAATCATCAAAATGGAATAAAATGAGGTAGCAACATGGGAGCCTTCAATGGTTAATATGAGCACCATAATATATAGAATTATGCAATTCATTTATTATACTCTTTAGAATCTATATATATGTGTGTTTCAAAAGAGCAATGATCATATTAGCTCGGACTAGACAAATGTCTTACTTGGCTCACCTAAAAAAATTTTTTACAATATTTTTTTTGATTTTTACTTCAATATTTATTTATCTAAGTATATTTAACATATAAATCAAGTTGTACTATTTTTTAATATATGTATATTTTTTTGAGATGTTTAAACATGTATTAAAAATCCTCCTATCTTTAAAAATATAAAAAAATGCATATATTCAAAAATGTTAAAACTTAGTTTGTATGTTAAATGTATTTAGATAAACAAATATACAAAGAAAAAATAAAAAAAATATTATAAATGATTTTTTGAGATGAACTAAACGAGACATTTGCTTAGTCCGGGCTAACAGAATTACTTCTCATTTCAAAAATATTTTAATCTAAAATAAATAAATTATAAATAATTAAGGAGTACTTGACTTAAAAAGCAAAACACAATTTTTTATTTGAGGAAAAAATATTAATTATAAAAGTGGACTTTTGTCATGTACGGAGCTGATGCTACCTTTTGCCGCATTATCTTATCTGTATTTTAATAATTAAGTTTTTTTTAGTAGCCTGAGTAGCGTTCGATGGCAATGCAATCGCAGTCAAAAGGAATTGATCCCCAGTTACGAGGGCAAGAGTACTCGGTGAGCCAACAACTGCCCTAAGGCAGATGCTCATTTTAACAATAAGTTTTGATATCTTGATCAAGTACCATATCAAAACTTAATTCTAGGATATTCAGATTTAGAACTGACCCATTTAAAAAACTGTAATCTTTATTAATTTATAATTAGCTCGTTTATAAAAATCTCAGCCCTAATTTTAATTTATTTAACAAAAATGGATTGGTTGGGGTTAGCTAACTCATGGTTTGTACTTAGTTAAAGGGGTTTACTAAAAGGCTGACTGTTCAAAAAATCAAGATAAGAAATTATCTAAATTATAAGCATAAACCAAGAATCAATAAGGGCTTGTAATGCTAATTAGTTTATAAAATTTAAAAGATAAATATTCATCTTTTTTTTTTATATGAGATAAATATCCATATTTATTTTTAGAGTGTGTTTGACTGGAGGAAAAATTTGTTGATCAAAAAATTGAGATAAAAGCTGTCGAATTAATAAAAAATGATATGATATGATAAGAGTAATGATGAAGTATAAAGATAATAAAATTAAAATAAATAGGTTAGTTGTATAAGTAGTTTTGTGTAAATAATTAAAAAATAGATAATTCGTACGGGAAAATATGAAAAATAATTAAAAACAAGATAGTTACGGAGAGTGAAAATTTTTTTATTAAAAAGTTTTGGTTGACATTTTTTTAGACTAACAAAACACACCCTTGTTATAATGTTAGTTCTATTGCCAATAATTAATGCATAATTAGCATCACGAAATTTTTAAGCTTATGTTATTTGGATTATTCGGCGAACGAGTTACACAAGTTTTCAACCTCATAATCAGCCCATTTATCTGAACAAGATATATGCGTTGAACAGTTTTATTTATTTATGTATAAGATAAAACATAAAATTAATTATGAAATAAAATATAGCGGTTATTGAAACAAATATAAAATTAATAACGGAAAGCATTACTTATTTATAAGAGAAAATATCCAAAAAAGGAGGCTCCTAATAGACGGGATTGGAGCTGTGGTGGGGGGTGGGGGTGGGTTGTGCCTTTAATTGCTCCTCGTGCAGTTGCCTCGTTGACAAGGCTCTGCATCTGTTCCACCTCCCAAGCAGAAAAGCGCGGGCGTTACTACCTGTTAGGGCCCCACCAAGCATAACCACGTGTGATTTGCTCCCGCTTTTCTCCCTCCTTGAAAACGAGAGAGAGAGACGGAAAAAAAAAAGAAAAAAGAAAAAGAACAGAGCTTGAAGCGATCAATGGACAAAAGGAGAACATAGCGACTAGCAAAGGCTGTCGATTGCTCATCCAAACAACAAATTTTTACCCCACATTCAATGAAAGGTTGGATTTTGCATTTCGTCATGCTAGACTCTGGATTGGTATTTCAGTGTTGCTTTGTTGATGACATTTTTGCGGTAATTGTCCTCAGTTGCTAATCGGATTGGTGGCTTCTTTTCTTTGGTTGTTTCTATCTCTTTATCTGAAGGCCATAGTTCATCAATGCCATACACGTTTCTGGTATTTCACAACTAGAATGCTTAACATTGCATCAATTTTCTAGATCACTGAAACATAACATCGTGTCAGTTTTCTGGATAACTGAACCCTGTGCCATGCTAATATGGATTGAATAATGAAGGCAGCCTTTGGGCCTTATGAAAATTTTGTTTTCCCCCACAATTTGTGTTGTTTTGGATCTGGATTGCGCCAAATGATGTATTCTCCCGGGAGGTACATGAATCCGTATTTGTGTATGATGGATGGCATGATGTTTTCCAATGTTACATGAATGATATAGTCACCAGTGTGTACATATGCTATGCTTGATCCGCATTTTATGCAAAACAGGCTGAGATTGAATGCTATGGTACTTTGTACATGAATCTCATTTTTTTTTTTTGGACTGGTATTGTATAATATGACATCTAATATTACGATCAAGTCCATTCATCTGGGAGACTACAAGCTCGTCTCCTAAACTCACGAGAGACTAAGCTCTCCACCTATATTTATGGGAGATAAAGGTCCCACACAAAACCGGCCTCCACTGCTATGAGGACTTTTTGAACCCACGGATGCCGCTTGCTTGCCTTCGTGAATTACCACTCAGGCATGTGACCAAGTGGCAAATCTCATGTTGTTTCTAATAGACAAATTAAAATTTGGTTGTAATTCCAATAAGAGTATTTTGGTTATGCAAGTTTGTATATTGTTTAAATTCCATTGGTCCTGCAGCAAACACAGACTATTCTGTGCATAGTTTTGTAATTTTGCGGTGGCATGAAAATAATAAGTGAATGCTGAGAACTTTATCCTTGTTGACTTTGTAAAGGAAAAATGATATCAATTTGACTGGTCTGTCTTCTTTATTTTCTTTGTTCTGCGTAGCCAGTGATTGGCAACTGCTTTACAGTGTTTTATTTATGTATTTTGTAAATGAACCATCTGAACTTTAAGATGCGTTTGGTAATGCATTTAGGCGGAGAGGAAAGGAGAAACTCATTTTCCCATGTATCCAAATCATTTTACCTACTTTCAAGTGCTCTATTTTTTTTTAAAATTTTTATCTCTATATTCGAATTATTTTTCTCATACAACTACTATATTTATTCCCACTTTATCCTTGTCATATCACATTACTCTCACAATTTCTAATACTTTTCCCACTTCCCCCTTTCCCTTTCCCCACATACATTAGTATTCAGTGAATGATGTCACTTTCTCTATATTTAATCATTAAGCATTTTCTTGTTGTCATTTTTAGTAACACATTTTTATCATGAAGTGATGTAGGATGGGTAGAGAAGAAAATAGAAGAAAGAGGAAGGAACCTCTAGAGATGAGAAGTGAAGAAAGAAGGTAGAAAGAACAAATGAATAAGGAGAGAAGAGCAACAACAAGTAGAAGAAGAACTAGAGAACACTTTTATAAATCTCAAAACTGATGCCCCTTTAGAGCTTACAAGAGCTGTATTTATAGGTGAACATACCACCTAATCTTAGCAAATAAAATCCTTCTAGAAAAAGAAATATATATTTTAAGTAAACTTCTTAAGGAAGTAAATTTAAAATAGATACTTGTTTATTTTAAATAGATTCTAAAATATCCTAGGAAAATCCTTCTAGAAAGGGAAGTTGTATATTTTAAGTAAACTTCTTAAGGAAGTAAACTTAAAATAGATATATACTTATTTTAAACAGATTCTGAAATATCCTAGGAATCTTCTAATATCTTTCAAAAATAGCAAAATAAAATCTTTCTAAAATATCCTAGGATTATTTCCCTTTTACAAAATTCTTGCGCCTAGAATAGACAGATTTGAAAAATTTCTTGCTATTTTCATCAATTCTCCCCGGCTTCGAAAAACTCGCCACTAGAGAGTTCTGACTTTGATACTGCTCAAGAATATTTGGATCCAAGTGGCGTAGGTCATCTTCAGTAACCCATGTAGCATCAGAATCAAGTTTGTTTTTCCACTTGACAAGAAATCTTTGCATAATGCCCGATCCAGTAGTGACAAGTTTATCTTGTAAGATATCTTCTATCTGATCTGAAAAAGTAGATGGTACTCGTGGAAGTATAGGCACATGTGGTGATGCTGAACTGTTATCTGTTGAAATTCCTGTAGACAAACTTGGAGGCTCGAAAGTACCTTGGTAAGGAAACAAATCCTCTATATTGAAAGTAGAACTAATTCCTATATCTGAAGGCAAATCAAGTTCATATGCATTAGATGGGCCATTGGCTCGTGCATGCAATTTCTTAAAAGAATTTTTAGGATATCTTTCTGGACTTACACGAGCCATCACATAATCCCCAACATCAAATTCATGTTTTCTTCTATGAACATCTGCAACAAGCTTATAATTTTCATTGCTTAGAGTAATCTTTCTTCTAATATCAGTATGAACATCTCGAATGTGTTGAGCAAAAGATTCAGCAATAGCAGATAAACGGGTATCAATGGGTAAAAGAATTAAATCAATGTGAGCTCGAGGAATATAACCATAGACAATTTCAAAAGGAGATTTCCCAGTAGAACAATTGACTGAATTGTTGTATGCAAATTCGACAATAGTCAATACAAAATCCCAAGTTCCAATATGTTCTCTCACCAAAGTCCTAAGTAGATTTCCCAAACTCCGATTGACTACCTCAGTTTGGCCATCAATTTGTGGATGAAAAGCAGATGAAAATTTCAATTTGGTACCCGAGAGTTTCCACAATGTCTTCCAAAAATAGCTTACAAATTTAACATCCCGATCAGAAACGATGGAAGTTGGTAAACCGTGAAGCTTAACAATTTCTCTGAAGAATAATTTTGCAATATATGAAGCATCAGCAGATTTAGTACATGGGATAAAATGAGTCATTTTCGAAAATCTATCTACTACCACAAGAATTGAATCAAATCCTCGAGAGGTTTTAGGCAATCCAAGAATAAAGTCCATACTTATGTCTTGCCAAGGAATATGTGGTACAGGCAGAAGAGTGTATGATCCAGTGTTTCTCTTTTGAGCTTTAGCAAGTTGACATGTGCGACACTGTGAAACAATTCTTGACACGTCTCTTTTCAATGTAGGCCAATAAAATCTATCCTCAACTAATGAAATGGTTTTATCCCTACCAAAATGACCAGCAATACCCCCAGCATGTAATTCCCAAATTAAAAAGTCTCGAAGTGATGTATTGGGAATACATAGCTTTATTCCTTTAAATAAATATCCATCATGAATCACATAATCATTACGATTTTCATTTTGTGTTTCATGAAAAATAATTCCAAAATCAGTGCATGGTGGATATTCACTTTTCAACTTATCAAATCCAACAACTTTAACATCCATAGTATGAAGAATGAGTGAGACACGACTGAGAGCATCTGTAGGTTTGCTCTCAATTCCTGCCTGATGTTTGAGAACAAATGTGTACTCTTGCAAAAACTCAATCCACTTTGCATGTCTAGCACTTAATCATTTTTGTGATTGCAAATACCTTAAAGCCATATGCGACATGTGGCTTTAAAGCCATATGATCCAGTGTTTCTCTTTTGAGCTTTAGCAAGTTGACATGTGCGACACTGTGAAACAATTCTTGACACGTCTCTTTTCAATGTAGGCCAATAAAATCTATCCTCAACTAATGAAATGGTTTTATCCCTACCAAAATGACCAGCAATACCCCCAGCATGTAATTCCCAAATTAAAAAGTCTCGAAGTGATGTATTGGGAATACATAGCTTTATTCCTTTAAATAAATATCCATCATGAATCACATAATCATTACGATTTTCATTTTGTGTTTCATGAAAAATAATTCCAAAATCAGTGCATGGTGGATATTCACTTTTCAACTTATCAAATCCAACAACTTTAACATCCATAGTATGAAGAATGAGTGAGACACGACTGAGAGCATCTGTAGGTTTGCTCTCAATTCCTGCCTGATGTTTGAGAACAAATGTGTACTCTTGCAAAAACTCAATCCACTTTGCATGTCTAGCACTTAATCGTTTTTGTGATTGCAAATACCTTAAAGCCATATGATCTGAATACAATACAAATTCATGAGGTAGTAAATAATGCCTCCAAAATTTAAATGCTTGCACGACAGCATAAAATTCTCGATCATATGTTGAATATTTTTGTTTAGCTTCATTGAGTTTTTGAGAAAAGTACGTAATTGGATGACCTTCCTGGCTCAAAACACCCCCAATCCCAACTCCTGATGCATCACAAGCAATTTCAAAAACTTTAGAAAAATCAGGAAGTCGCAATACAAGTGACTCAGTCATTTTCTTTTTAATCTTCTTAAATGCTCTAGATGCAGAAGTTGACCATTGAAATTTTTTTTTTCAACCAATCTGTGATAGGAGTCATGATTGTGCTAAATCCTTTAATGAAACGCCTATAAAATGCAGCTAAACCATGAAAACTTCGCACCTCAGAAATTGATATGGGTTCTAGCCATTCTCTAATGGCTTTTACCTTTGAGGGATCCATAGAAATTCCATTAGCTAATACCACAAATCCAAAGAAAATCACTTGATTTGTCAAAAAATAACATTTTTTGAGGTTTACAAAGAACTTCTCAGATCGAAGCGTCTCAAGAACAATTTTTAAATGTTGCAAGTGTTCTTCCTTAGAACGACTATAAATGAGAATATCGTCAAAATAGACTACCATGAACTTTCCAATGAAAGGTTGAAATACTTGGTTCATGATTCTCATAAATGTACTTGGGGCATGTGATAGTCCAAAAGGCATAACCAACCATTCAAACAATCCATCTTGAGTTTTAAAGACAGTTTTTCATTCATCGCCTGTTCTAATTCGAATTTGATGGTATCCGCTTCTAAGATCTATCTTAGAGAACCATTGTGCGCTAGTCAAAAGATCTAACATATCATCAAGTCTTGGTATAGGAAATCTATACTTTATGGTAATTTTGTTGATCACACGACTATCAACACACATTCTCTAAGATCCATCTTTTTTAGGGGTTAATAGAGCTGGTACAGCACATGGGCTAAGACTTTCGCAAATAAACCCCTTATCAAGCAGTTCAGTTACTTGCCTTTTTAATTCAGCACGCTCATTAGGATTCATACGAAAATGAGGCAAATTTGGTAATTGAGATCCTGGTATAAGATCGATAGCGTGTTGAATATCCCTTATAGGTGGAAGCTCATTTGGTAATTCATCAGGAATCACATCTTTGTATTTTTTCATTAATGCTTGGATTTCAGGTAATGCTACATTAGTCTCATGAAGAACAGTATTTGTTTCCTCTTTGGCTACTATAGCTAAAATGAGTCCTGAATCCTGTCCTTCTTTTTCAAATTGTTTTCTTGTAAGAATATGCAAAGGTCGTTTTTCAGATGAATCAACTGGAGACTCTTTGTGGGATCTATCACTTTCTTTAGGTTTAGCAGGCTTCAAAAGGATAGATTTTCCATTATGCTTAATAATATAGGTGTTGGGTTGCCCATAATAGATTACTTTTAAGTTATATAGCCATGGTCGACCAAGAAGAATATGAGCCACATCCATGGGAGCACATCACACCAAATATGATCAGAATAATCACCCATCGATATAAGAACCAAGCGTCTTTCATTAACAGGAAGTGTAATTTTGTCTACCCATGCTACACGATATGGATGAGGATGTGGTTCAGTTTTCAAATTCAATCTGACTATAGCTGATTTGGCAATCACATTCATGGAACTACCTCCATCTATAACAATCTTGCATACTGTATTCCCACATTTAAAAAATTGATGAAATATATTTGTACGTCTCCAATCACTATTTGAAAAAGAAGTAGTCAAAATGCAACGCACAACATTTAATTGCAAGTCTTCATTATAGTTATAGTCTCCATCAAGTTCACAATCCGATGGTTCCTCAAAAGTTTCAGCAACTTGATCAATGGTCACATCTTCATGATCCTCTACATGATTAATTGTGAGTGTGTGCTGAGGACATTGTGATGCAATATGACCTTTACCCCCACAACGAAAACATGGACCATTAACCCGCTTACTAGTGGCATCAAATCGAGAAACTGTATTACTCTTTTCCCTACTTGTGTATTGTTCAGACAATGGTTTAGTTGTTCCTTGAAAAGACGTTAGATTAGAATTTAATTTGGATACCCTTGTCTCTCCAGTTTGTGGAATCAAACGTTTGTTAGTGAAAGATTTTTGAAAATTTTCCAATTCTAGAGCTTTATAATATGTGTCTTCCATAGAAACAACTAAATGCAATTTCAACAAAGTTTTGATTTTTGGTTTCAGGCCATTGATAAACTTTGTTCGTGTAACCCAAGGATCTTCCTGTATTCCACATTTCATTTTTAAATCTTCAAACTTATTAAGATAGTCAGTTACATTTAATAATCTTTGTCTCAAGTTAACCAGTTGTTCCAATAGTTGAGTCTGATGATATTCAGGAAGGTATTTCTCTTTCAATTTAGCTTTCATTTCAGCCCATGTTGTGATAGGTACTCTTATGCGTTGACTTTCATCTAGAACTCCTTGCCAATAGCGTTTGGCAGACCCAACAAGTTTCATTTTTGTAAATCTCAATCGTTGGACATCATCCATATCATGTCAACGAAAAAAATTTCTATATCTGCCAACCAATCTAAGAAAGCATTAGGGTCTAGACGACTGTCATAACTAGGAGCATCTACCTTGACTTGTTTTGCCACCCAAGAATTATCAGTTACACGTCGTTGTTGTTGTGGAAAAGGTATATTATAATTTCTCTGATAGTTCCCATGTCTAAGATTGTTTCCAAAACTAATTTCATAAAAATTATTGTCGTCTCCATGATTTTCCAAATTTGTATGCATGTCTGGAATATGTGAATGCTCTGGGTTATGATGACCTTTAGCATGGATGTTTGGATTTTGGAGAAGGCCAGTTATGATAGGAGAGCTACTAGAAGCATGAGTATTGTTTGATTGACCATTTCGAAATAATTGTCCAGTCTCAATCATAGGATGTTTTCCAACAATTTTAGTCAACCTGTTTACTGAGGTAATGAGAGATTGAATGGAAGAGGTGGTTTCTTTTTGGAAATCTTCTTGCTTTTGGGCCAAGGTATCACAAAGGGTTGTTAAAGATTTAAATCGATTATCAATAGAATTGGATAAAACTTCGAGTTCGGCATTTAATTCAGCATTAGTAGGCATGGTGACTCAAAATTCAACTTATGCTGATATAGGAAAGACTTACTACTAAGAATGATTTTTTTTTTCTCTCCTTTTTTTTAAAGGTTCAAAAGCAAAGAACTTGATTAAAACAGATATGAATTAAGTACTTTCAACTAGAGAAAATGTACCTGTTGAGGTCCAATATTACCAAGTTTAGCAAGAGACAACTTGAAAGTAATTTCAGCAACTTCTTAGCAGTATTTTCGCGATGACCAATAAGTTGTTGTGATGACAGTAGTAGACAGCATCAAACAGCGACGGAATGGACAACAATGATAGCACCAGTTTGTGGACAACAAACTCCAATAGAATGGACAGCAGTGTTTTGTAGATGGCAGCAGTTCGTGGACAGCAAAATGGCAATAGAATGGACAACAGTGATTTGTGGACAACAAAATTTTTTTTGGATAGCAAACAGTAATAGAAATTGGGTGAAAGTAGTACCAGGTTTGGCTTTGATACCAATTGATGTAGGATGGGTAGAGAAAAAAATAGAAGAAAGAGGAAGGAACCTCTAGAGATGAGAAGTGAAGAAAGAAGGTAGAAAGAACAGATGAATAAGGAGAGAAGAACAAGAACAAGTAGAAGAAGAACTAGAAAACGCTTTTATAAATCTCAAAATTGATGCCCCTTTAGAGCTTACAAGAGCTGTATTTATAGGTGAACATACCACCTAATCTTAGCAAATAAAATCCTTCTAGAAAAAGAAATATATATTTTAAGTAAACTTCTTAAGGAAGTAAATTTAAAATAGATACTTGTTTATTTTAAATAGATTCTAAAATATCCTAGGAAAATCCTTCTAAAAAGGGAAGTTGTATATTTTAAGTAAACTTCTTAAGGAAGTAAACTTAAAATAGATATATACTTATTTTAAACAGATTCTGAAATATCCTAGGAATCTTCTAATATCTTTCAAAAATAGCAAAATAAAATCTTTCTAAAATATCCTAGGATTATTTCCTTTTTACAAAATTCTTGCGCCTAGAATAAACAGATTTGAAAAATTTCTTGCTATTTTCATCATGAAGTTGCTCAAATGCATGGTATTCTTATATTCATTTCTCATTGTGTCAGATACAAAAAAGATGGATTCTCAGCTAGGACTTGGCTTGATGGAGAATTTCAATGGCCATTTTCATGGGATTCAATGTGTAGAATCTGAGCTGGGGAACTCAAATGCTGAAGCCTCAGTGAGTCCAAGGGATACAAAAGCACCTAAACAGCCATTTGTGATCGGTTCTCTCTCCTCTCTGTCAACCGTTTATGATGTTTATGTCAATCTCTTGACTTGTGGATTGGAAACTTCACTGTAAACAGTCTTTATTGGAACTTCACAGTAAACAATCTTTCTGCTTCTTGCGATGTTTTTGTCAATCTCTTGACTTGTGGACTGGAATTTCACAGTAAACAATCTTTTCTTTCTGATTCTGAGTATTTTTATTATCAAAGTTGATATTTATAAATGATTGTCATTCTTTAGATTAGTAGTCTTCTTTCAGAAGGTTTTCTAGCCATCTTCCAACTTTTCCATATTTCTCTATTCTAACTTAATGAGACAAGCTTAAGTCTTCTTCCTTTGGAGTCAACCAACAAACTGTTCCTTTAAGTTTGTTGCATTGTGAGATTTTCTTACGAATAATTAATCTCTCTTTTGTCTTTGAAACTGGTTGACCTGATTATCTGTAAACAAACATGGATGATGAAATTGGTGATCAATAAACTGACAAGTTCATTGAAGAGCAACTATGACATAATATGAACTGCTTTGCTGTTTAAAAATTAGAATGAGTGCACGTGTATGCACAGCCACACACACACAGACACAAAAATGCAGATTATGAATTTAAGCTATTCTAGTACAAAATTACGATATTAATAAGTGCAGAACCATGGTGGTCCATTATCTTATTCTTAACCAAAAACTATTACTTCCCTCACTCTCAGCATGGACTTTTTACGTGGAAGCAAATTATCATACATTGAGCATGAAAAACAGATAATAGCATCCTTTCTGAGGTTTCCAAAAGCTGAAAACAGAAAATAGAAGGACAAAGAACTTATCCCTAACCATCAAGAGAAGGGTAACTTACTAACTCCTTAACAATTGATAATCTTAGCAAGGCAGGAGAAACCCCAAAACATTGAGAAATGCCCTCTGTGGGGGTCCCCAAGAGGTTTGCTCTCCCTTTTGACATAGAGATACTGTCTATTTGCCATGAGGATACTGTAATATTTTTTTGGGGGGGAGAGGGATGCACCTCATCGATGTTGGCCTTAAATTTTCTATGTGCTTGAGGTTTATATAGATACATATTTATGTGCCTAAACTGTTTCAGTTGTGGTGGTTGGGGCTGCGGATGGTTTAGTTGCAATATTCACATCTGGTGTGATTTTATATATGTTTTCCTTCTCTACTCTTTGTCATGCATTCTAATATTATGGCAATGAAAATCTTGTTTAATCTTTATATTTTATAAGTTAAGTTGACCTATTAAAATGTATGGCATTCTCAGGTGTCGCTGGTGGCACAGCATCTGGGAAGACAACCGTTTGTGATATGATCATCGCACAACTCAAGGATCAGCGAGTTGTGCTTGTGAATCAAGTACACCTCATAATTTCCAATTTATGAACCTTTCATGGAATCTTTGTCTTGTTTAATGCATGCATGATATGAGACATCGAATGGAAGATAATTGAGAAGACATCTTTTTGATAATGTAGATTGTGCAATGTCAAATAATTTACCCCCTGCTACAGACAGCAGCATATTTAAAAGGTTGTTTCAATGTACTATGTAAGTTTGCCATAAAAAAAAAAGTACTGTGTAAGCTGTAGATATCACTAGCAAAATGCAAACACGACCTCAGTTACTGCACCATGATCCCATGTTGCTGTTGTGTGGTTGTGTAACTGGTTGATTTATGGATGTTTATTGGGTGATTTGGGAAAAATAGAAATCACATTAATATTTTGTTTGTTGCCATTCATGAATCATTGACTCACCAACCAATCGCCTTGTCAAAATCAAGTTAATGAAAGGTGGCTTGATGCTGCAGTCAGTATCATTTGAAAATCCTCATGAATGTGCCACTTGTTAACCAAATTTATTTTTCAAGATCAAGCTGATAGCAGTGGATTCATTGGTCAGTTGGATTTGATTTAAAGTGTTAGAAGCTGCAAAAGCCTAATGTACTTCCATTTTCTGGCTTACTTTGTAGAATATCCTGGAACTCTAATATGATGCTTAGCAGACTTCCAAAATGTTCACAGAACATCTTAGAAAATCTTATTGACAGTGAAAGCATGTATAACCTTGGTATCTATTAGAATAAGTTGAGAACCTAGATTGGGAATATATTTGATTTGCCACATGATGCAACCTTGAGAAGGTGGTGGGTGTAATTAATGGAAAACAAATTACCTATTCAATGCAGCCTATTGGTAGGTGGTGGATATGTGGAAAAAAAAAGAGTAGAAAACAAAGTTTAGCAAATCCTCAAACTATATTTTTGGACCCTTCAAAATAATACTTCCTTTGAAAAATTTCTTTTTATACCCACAATATTTATCTCTAATTCCGTATTTCAATAATTCCCTTGATACCTACAATATTTGACGTCAAATTTCTTATATGCCCATGTCGTCACATTTCGTTAGTTATGTTTACATGCTCATGTGTTATTTTTCTTTAATGCACTAATTGTCCTGTAATGGGCGAAATAGAAATGAACCAAGTCCTAAATTGCTAATTCATTTCTACTTGCTTCTTATCCTCCTCATTCTGTCACTTCTTCCCTTCAGTCGCACATTGTTAGTTGCCAATGTTCCTTGTTAGTTTACTTAAATGACTTTAGAGCCGAGGTTATGGAATTATGACTAAAGATGTGGAGTTTTTGAGAGAATGCTGGTGAAGAATTTCATTTCTTGGATGGTTATGATTCATGGTATGTTGTCCAGTGGAGGGTGCGAGGGGCATTTGAGCTTTTCAGCCGGAGGTAGGTGAAAATTCTACAACTAAATGAGTTCGACGTGAGCTTGGTGTTGGTTTGTACTGAGCCAGGGATCTTGGACTTAGTTAGTTGGGTTCATGAGTTTGCGCTCAATAATGAGTTTGAATTTGGTGTCCACCTCGGCACAAAAGTAATAGATATGTACAGTAGGTCTGATAGCATTAAGGATGCCATGAAAGCCTTTGACAAAATGCTTAAAAGAATTGTGGCATCTTGGAATTCGATGATCACGAGGTCTGGCTTGCATGGTTGAGCTTTCGAGGCAATCATACATGTTGGATGAGACATATGATCTTCTAAAAACATTGGTGAAGATAGCAGAGTTATCAACGGATTGGGTTGGACAGGTTGGAGTCTAATCCTAATTTATTTAAAATATCTCAACTCTAATCCATTTATTAACTCGTTTAAAAATTTTCAACCTCAACACATTTACAACTTATTTCATAAACGGATTGGCAGGTTGTTAAAAAATTATATAGCAAATGACCTAAAGGCCTAGATTTTAGCAGACGATAATATAGTAGGGAGATGTGAGAAGGTGTTGTCAGCATAGGGGAAATAGAAATAGGGCAGTAACGGAAAAATAGAATTAGGGCACCAGCGGAAAAATGAAAATTAGGTGGTGGGCGGAAGACTTATCGGGGAAAAATGACCAAGAGATATACATTTATATATAAAACTTTAATGGGTTAAACAAGTTAAATGGGTTAAACGGGTTGAACGGGTTAAATGAGTTTAACGAGTAACTAAATGGGTTGACGAGTTATAAAATCTCAACCTTAATCCGTTTATTTAATTAAATGGCCGAACGGGTTAACAGATCATAATCCATTTATTTAAAAATCCTACCCCACGAGCAGGTTGATGGGTTGACTACGACCATTAATACCCCTAGTGAAGAGGCAAATGATGATGCATGGAGGCCATTGCTGAGAGCTTGTCAAATGCATGGTAATGCAGACAAGCTAGTAGGTGCATTCAAGCACATAGAGGACTTGGTTTGTTTCTATTTCACCCATTGCAGGGCAATTTGGGCATTAAAGAAAAATAACGCGCAGGCATGCAAACTTAATTGACGGAATGTAATGGCGTGGGCATGTAAGGAACTTGGGGTCAAATGTTGTACCGGAGGAATTATTGAAATGCTATGAGTAAAAGGAATTAGTTGTAAATGCTGTGGGTATAAGATGAATTTTCCCTACTTCCTTCTTATTAGGTATTACTGTTTCATGAACCTTATATCCAGACTCTACATTGCTGTCAGGACCTTTCTTTTGTCGGGTTGTTGATTAATTTCATTTGCACGTGCAGGATTCATTTTATTGCACATTGACCAATGAACAATTAAAGTCGGTTCATGAACATAACTTTGACCATCCAGGTAAGGTCTCCTCTTTTACATAGCAGACCAGCATATTTAAGTTTGTTTATGCAACATAGGTCATAAAATGTTTTAGCTGGTTTCGAAGATTATTTTTTGTATGCTTCATGTGCATAATTGCACAAATCAGATTCAGCGCCAAGTCATCCCCGTCTCCAAGGACAATAGCAAAAGATTCAACTGTAGAGCTGTATGTAATTTTTATGCCAACTGAGAAGCAAGTATTCATCAGAATGACATAGAACAAAAAACTAATTCGTACTGAAATGATATTCCAGTGAGATCGATAGAAGAAGCATTAAAAGATTCAAGTTTCCTGAAGGAAGTGATAAATACAAGAACTAAGACTCACCTCATAATTTCTCAAGCAATTAGACAACTAATTTGGTAGTTAGTGGTCAATCCAAAGGGGGTTAATAAACATTACAGTAAGCGACTTCTGGAGAGAAATCTTAAGTTTCCTTCAGTTTATAAAGTTAAAGCTGTGGCTGGGATTAGATTTGACATGAACTTTATTTGATTTTTGCCTTTTCTGAATTGGTTTTGTTGTTTTCAGCACTTCTTAGCAAGATCATTTTTGGAAGTTGGTGAATTTGGTCTTTTTTGTTTCACTGAATTAGTTCCAAACAGATTTAAAGTCATGCGATTTCATCTTCAGTCAAATGAATTGCGGCTTCATTGAATTAATCCATATGCAATATTGGGTGTGTTTGGTAATTTGTAAAAGTTGTCAAGTTAAAACTTTTCACTCTCCATAACTATTCTATTTTTAATTTATTTTTTCACATCTTCTTATACACCACCCTACTTTTCAATCATTTATAAACAACTACCAATACAACTAACCTATCTTTTTTAACTTTATTCTCTTTACTCATCATCATTACCCCTATCATATCACATCATTTTCTACCAATTTAACAACTTTTATACAAAAAAATTTTCATCAAAAGTTTTATAACTTCCCAAACACACACATTAAATTTTAAAGTTCCTTTTTCTTTTTTTCTTTTTTTTTTTTTCAAAAAAAATTCTTTCTTCTTTTCTTGGGTTTTCGCTTGTTATCTCCGTTTATGGATTCTTACAATTAAAATCTTTGAAGTCTTCTTGGGACTTTTTATTTGGGCTTTGCCTTCCGGAAATATAATGATCATTGCGTGTTGATGATGGATAAAATTGGATCTCTGTAATGGTCAGGGAGATTAGATGAAGCAAACTACAAGAGGTTCGAAAAAGTGCAAAATAGACGATGAATAGGAAGATTTGAAAAAAGAAAAATTGAACATGAAATCATGAATAGAAGCTGCAAAAACACAGAGAAAAGAAAAAAGGAGAAAGAGGGATATATATATATATATAGAGAGAGAGAGAGAGAGAGAGAGAGAGAGAGAGAGAGAGAGGAGCAGAAGAAGAAGAAGAAGAAGGAGAAGAAGAATCCACAGGGCGGGAGAGATATCTTCCACTCTAAGTCCACAGTGCGGGAGAGAGAGATATCTTCCACCATCAAGTTAAGAAACAAAATTTAAGTCCGCAGGGCAAGGGATTATGCACCGTTTATAATCTTGCATAATGTAAGGGATGGAAGAAGCATGTTTATGCAGATCTGCAACGTTAACAATCCATGACTTCTCTCCTTTGTACATGCTCAATTCATACTCATTGTAGGCATAGACTTTGTCATAAGTCATTAACATTTTTTTTTCTACTTTTGAATTTTGGGCACTTAGTGATTTGTTGGATTTATTTTCAGTTATTTTTTATAGGATTGAGTTTGTGGATTCTTTTCTTGGATGGTTTGATTTAAACAATTTTGTTTCCAGGTTTTTACAAATGGGATGTCTAAATTAATGTTAGGGTCAATTTTAAATATGCCTACAACATTCCTTAATTACAAATATACCTTCTAAGTTTGAAATCTTCATATATACCCACTAAGTATATCATTACTTTTAAATAAACCCAAAATCAAACATTCTGTCAGTTTGGTCTGGTTTTGCATTTGTAAATTACCATATTGTCCTCGAATGAAAATGATGTATTTCATTCATTTCATTTGTACCTTTCATAGTAATCTCATGCAAGTAAGAGCCATAGAGATTTTGTTGGAAGGGTTTTGCTCATGGATATGTGAAGAGATTTTGTTTGTGGATCTGATTGGCGAAGGGCTATTTTCATCATTTAAAATTAACTTTAATGGTCTGATTTTGGGTATATTTGAAATTAATTGTATACTTAGTGGATATATGTGAAAGATTTTAAACTTGATAGGTAGAGTTGTAATTAAGGACAAATGTTGCAGGTATATTTGAAATTAACTTTTAATGTTATTGAAATGGCATATTGAGAAAAGTCACAAGATTTCATCCATGTTTTCTTTATTTCCTTCTTGCTTTCTTCCATGTCTTTGGACAGAGTTCATCTCTTTCTTCAAACTTTCTTTCCTACACTGTTCTACTTCAAATAATTGAGCACTTAAACATGAGCTAATTGGTCAGGAATCTGAAAAAAGCTCTGGAGGTATAAAGTATGTAGGTTTAAACACCTCATGTGTTGCATTTATTCATTGACACTGCTTTTTCTTATTCATTGACACTGCTTTTTCTTGTTTCTTTTTTCTTCATGTCTCCTTCATCCACATATTTCTCTGGATTTGTGATTTCTATCAATGCAGATGCCTTTGACACAGAGCTTTTACTTAATTGTATGGAGACATTGAAACGTGGCCAAGTAGTTAGTCTCCCTAACTATGATTTCAAGGCCCACAAAAGAAGTGGAACGGCACGTCAGGTACTAAGTTGTATGCCTTAAAAAATGTCTATACCTGAAATGTTATCATTTTTCACAACCTCTCTACCTGAAGCCTGAGAATTTGAAACCATTTTACAAAATGGTGGAACCACCCAAAGTTATCTGAAAGTGTTTACCTGTTACCTCATCATGTGCTGTTGATAATCTTCTTGTTGAGGAAGCTTTGAATCTTGGAATCACAAAAAAGAAAAGAAAAAAAGAAACAAAGAAAAAAAGAAAAGGGAAGAAATAAGGAAAATCCCAAATTCAATCCACAAAATGACCGTCTAGTTCCTTTACAACCCACCTTTGTAGGTGTATCTCCTCATCATTCGAATTCTAACATAAACCATGGTCATGGTACCTCTCTTAGGACTATCATTGAGTGCTGCATTTCACTAACAATTGAGAGGAGAATATGCAAGTGTATTCCCTCCTTTTTACTTCGTCTTGTAGCTCAGTCAGTGCAGGTTTCTGAGTTACTAACACTCACTGCCATACAATATCATTTGGACCAACTAGCAATTTTTGTGCTTATATTTTAAACAATAATGATTTTTTGTCTTGATGTGTAGGTCAATCCCTCAGGTGTCATAATTTTAGAAGGAATACTTGTTCTTCATGATCCTCGTGTTCGCAATCTTATGAACATGAAGATTTTTGTTGATACAGGTTCTCTATTCCTGGCATATTTCCTTTTTGATCTGTATATCTTTGTAGTTATTTTCGTGTGAATAATAATCCACAGAAAATTCCGATGACTAGTTTTGTTGTGGAGCAAATACCTACACCAAATGGATGCTTGAAGAGACTTCTATTTCCTCTCAGTCTGTGAAAATTCATGAGACAATCTTGTGACTATCATAATTACTTATTGTTTTCCACCATAGCTGTCTGAATTTTATTATATTATCATTTTCAATCTTGGGTTATGTCTCTAGTAAGCCCGTGTGTTTCTCATATTTTTTTATGGAATAAGCTTGATCCTTGTAATTTATGCAGTTCTTGATTTTTGTTAAACCATTGCACTTGATAAACCATATTTTTCGTTATCCTTACTCTACAATTAGGTTATCTCAAAGGTGTTTTATATCTGATTTTATACTTTGTACTAAAATGCCCAATGGCATTTTCCCTGCCTGATTTGTTTTCTGACCTACAACATTAACGTGGCAGGATTCTTTTTATTTATTTTTTATTTTTAATATTGACAGTGATATAAACATTTTTTAAGTTCTTACAATTATCTTCCTATCTCATCAATAGCAAAATTAACATTGCTCAACTCTGCATATACTTTTGCCAGTGCAGATTCTGATTTGCGGTTGGCAAGAAGGATACAACGTGACACTGTTGAGAGAGGAAGAGATATTCGGTCTGTTCTTGATCAAGTAAGAACACAAGCTGGTCTCAGATTCTAGTGTTGAATGAGATGCTTTCTTAAGTTTCTGATATCCCAGAGCTATCTTATGAGCTATTTTAAGGCATATTTGTATACTTGTACATTGGTTATTTATTGATTGAACTAGAACAATAAAAGAAGGTGGGAATTTCTAATTTTAGAAGTTTGGAAGATATTAAAAATTTCAACAAAAGTGCATTTTTTTGTTTGATTTTAGCGTTTTGATATGCTATTTTGTTGATCTTATGTGGTTTATTACTGAAGTTAGTTTCTAGAGTTACTACACACAAACCTAATGCGCCAATAAACAAAAAATGTTTGTGAACACCTTATTGTTGCAACTTACAAGTAATGTTCTGATAATCACTAATTGTGAGTCACCCAGAGCCAGTTTACCAAGAGTGTTATGACAGTCAGTTTTTCTTTAGCCAGCAATATATTGATGAAATATTTTTGATACCCTAAAACATCATGAATTTCTTTGTACATTACTAGCAATATGTTGCAATTTATGACATGTAAACTGCACGAATATAAAGCAACGCATTTTTAAAAAATTTGTTCATATTTTTCTCGGAATTAGTGACACACAAAGTTGAGGAGTTACAAAATCTTCTCTTTCAATAGGATTGAAGTTAATGCTTCCAATTGAATAACTAGGAACCTTAGGTTAAAACATGTGGCAAAGTTCCTTTAAAAGTTACTGAAGTGTCAAAACTATTTCCCTGCAGATCTAGTCCATAGGGTGACATTGATCAAGGCCATGGACTTCTTTGACTTAAACAATTGCAGAAATTATTTAGATGATTCCAGTATAATTCAGAATTTTGATAAGTAGATGTGAAGATATTGGCCATTTATTGCCTAAATAAAGGAAGAATATGAATTCTCCTTGTGATTCATAACCTGTCCAAACTTACACAGTTTAGTGGACTTGCACTTGCTTGACTAGTAAATGTTTTGTGACTTGGCAGTATGCTAAATTTGTGAAGCCGGGTTTTGAAGAGTTTATACATCCATCAAAGAAATTTGCTGATATCATCATCCCTCGTGGCGGGGATAACGTCGTGGCAATTGACTTGATAGTGCAGCATATTCATACGAAACTTGGTCAACACGATCTCTGTAAAATATATCCCAATCTTTATGTTATTCAATCAACATTTCAGGTAATTATTCTTTGCTTTGGTTTACTAATTAATTTTTGTATCATTTCGTACACTCCAAGACCATCATCTTCTTTAGTTCTTGACGTTTGTTTCCCATGCACAGTATCCAATTTTTCAATCTGCCATTTATTTCCTCTTTACTTTAGAGGAACTTTGTGAATTCATTGAATTGGAATGATAATTTCCTGCTTGTTTCAGATCAGGGGTATGCACACACTAATACGTGATGTTAAAACAACAAAGCATGATTTTGTGTTTTATGCTGACAGACTGATTCGCTTGGTATATTCCTTTCCATCAAATGATTAAATTTCTGAGAAACTCAAAATTGTGAACAGTTGTATAGTCAAATATGTTTATTTGCCTGATGCAGTTGAACTGTGATTATAAATGCTTTTTAGGTTGTTGAGCATGGTCTTGGTCATCTTCCATTTACTGAAAAGCAGGTGATAACTCCAACAGGTAACCTTTGAATGTGCCATGCCCTCTCATGTTATGTCTTTACTTGAATACAAATAATTATAGTGATTCATTACTTAATTAGCTTCTTGATGTTTTCGTAGCAAGAACAGAATTGATTCATTTCTTGTTTTATAAACTGCAGAAGAAAAGCAATTACTTTTGGCAACTTCCTTCCGTTGCAAAATTTATATTGAGTTAACTAGGAAGATAAATGTCATTTAGGCAGCAAATATTGTTACTAAGATAAAAAAAATTATGCCTATTCTACTTGTTGTCATTGAATATGAAGGACTAAACCTTCATGTGTGAAGTCAAAATTTGTGTAATAGATGGTATGGTTAAATTGCATATCTTTATCTGGTGAAATCTTTTTTCCCTTCTGATAGAGTTCTTGATTTATGGGCAAGCCAAAAGTAAATGTGGTCCATTTACTGAAAAGCAGGTGATAACTCCAACAGGTAACCTTTGAATGTGCCATGCCCTCTCATGTTATGTCTTTACTTGAATACAAATAATTATAGTGATTCATTACTTAATTAGCTTCTTGATGTTTTCGTAGCAAGAACAGAATTGATTCATTTCTTGTTTTATAAACTGCAGAAGAAAAGCAATTACTTTTGGCAACTTCCTTCCGTGGCAAAATTTATATTGAGTTAACTAGGAAGATAAATGTCATTTAGGCAGCAAATATTGTTACTAAGATAAAAAAAATTATGCCTATTCTACTTGTTGTCATTGAATATGAAGGACTAAACCTTCATGTGTGAAGTCAAAATTTGTGTAATAATGGTATGGTTAAATTGCATATCTTTATCTGGTGAAATCTTTTTTCCCTTCTGATAGAGTTCTTGATTTATGGGCAAGCCAAAAGTAAATGTGGTATTTTATTTATTTATTTATTTTTTAAAAATCTTGTTATTTTGCCTTAGAAGGCTGAGTAATTTGGGTTATTTTTTAATACTTTCTGAAAGTGTTTGCCCTCTGGATTGTGATTATGTTGAATAGGAAGAATGAACAAAATCTTCCTTCTCTGGTCAACTGTCTAAGCTGGGTCTCTTTGTTTAATTTTTTTTAATATTTCAGAGTCTCTTTATTGTACGATTTAGATAATAAGTCAATTATACTTTGATCATCATGTGCAGGGTGCATTTATACTGGAGTAATTTTCTGTAAACGGTTATGTGGGGTCTCTATAATTAGGAGGTACATGTTATAAGATCCCTGTGTGACCTTTTTATATCATTTTAAACATGCATCAAGTCATTGCATCCTATTGATTTCATTTGGTAATAAATTGCTTGGATGATGGGGCTTATTCAGGAGGTCTGTGTCGTGCTCTTGCTGTTGGGATAGCTGTAGGGTAGGCTTCCTTAACTGACAAAGCCGAAAGAGAACAATGGTTAGGGTTTCAAATGTCAAATTATGGAACTTATAAGATTTAATTGGTATACAGGTATATGTATAATCATACCTTGGCAATTCAGAGCCAAAAAGTTGCTCTTAGTTAAGCTCATAAGTCTAATGGATCTCACAAAATTCTGAAACATACAGTGTGTATTATACATATACCTAAAATGCATGGGCTAAACTGGAATTACGAAAAGTTACAGGTTTTTTTGCATATAAACCTTGAATTTTGTTCAATCTTTTGGACATGATACAAATTTATTATTGGTTTTTAACTATGTTCGAGAATGGCAAGAAGTTGTCATCTCAAAACTTTTTAATATAAAACTTTTCATTCTCTAACAATTACTCTATTTTTAATTTTTTTATATACTCCTGTACAACTATCATACTTTTTAATTATTTCTATGCAACTACCCATCCAACTTACTTATCTATTTTAACTTTATTATCTTTATTCCTTATCGTCACTCCTATCATATCACATCATTTTCTTCACTTTTAAAAACTTTTATGACAAAACTTTTTTTTTTTTTTTCCAAAAGTTTTATTCATTCCCAAACACCGTATATATATGCATTTATGAAAGGATTCTGTTTGTATACCTACTCTTCATTCCGTTTGTCTTTGTTAGTGGGGAAAGCATGGAGAATGCATTACGGGCATGCTGTAAGGGAATCAAAATTGGGAAAATCCTTATTCATGGTGATCAGAACAATGATTGTCAGGTTTTTTGACGACTAACTATTTTTTGGTAGTCATCGTCAGTTAATATTTATTGGGCCCTCATACTTACACATTATCTCATCTATTTTTTTTTTTCTTTCAATTAGCTCATTTATGAGAAGCTACCATCCGACATATCAGGACGCCATGTTTTATTCCTTGATCCGATTCTTGCCACAGGTTTGAGTACTTACAGTGAACTCTCTCAACATACTCTAAAACCTGGATAGAATTCAGACATACCTTGGCATGAGGAAACCAATGTAGTTACCCCATGAAGGTGCAAGAGGGCAATGTCTGATCTAAAGAACTACCCATTGGTCAACTTATAATTGCTTCATGATTTGGTTCACTTGAGTTTGGTTCAAGCATCCCGTACTCAAGGGAACTTATTGCTGTTCTGTATCTTGTCCAGGAAATTCTGCTGTCAAAGCTATATCTCTGCTTATTGAAAAAGGTGTCCAAGAGTCCAACATTATCTTTCTCAATCTCATATCAGTAAGTCATTTTCCTGATTCTTGTGATGGGTTCGTCTCAATGTTTAGAGAAAACAGCAAACAGTCATCTTACTTGGTCATTTCTTCTTAACATGGTTTTGGGAAGCAGTCTCCTGAAGGAATACATGCAGTCTGCAAGAAATTCCCCTTGCTAAAGATTGTGACATCCGAGCTTGAAACTGCTCTGGATGAAGAATTTCATGTAATCCCAGGGATGGGGCAGTTTGGAGATCGATACTTTGGAACTATTGAAAAGCGTTGCAAGGAGTGATAGGAATGAGAAGCTAAATGAAGAATGAATGGACAATTCAGTCAAGAAGATTTTTTTATCGAGAATTTAAAACTTCAGTTAGGTATTTTCATAGCACTACATTCTACAATGCTGGCTGGAGTTCCAATTTGTGCAATCGTGGCATGAAACTTTGAATATGAGAAAGAAGTCACTGAAAGAAAATACAGCAGCCATTGCCCTCAACCCGAATAACAGTACATTATTTGGGTTGATGGTGCATGGCCAATCACTGAATTGCTGATGGTGTTTGTACTTGCTGCTGCTGGAAGCCTGAACGAGTTCAATTCCCTTGTACAAAGCATCAATTGTCCACTTTATTTATTGTCAAATAAAAATGTTGCTGAACAGCTCAGTGTTTGCAATTAAGTGAAGGATAATGGATAAGACCCCCACCTCTGGAAAAACGATATACCATTCGATCATAGTTTCATGTGACAGTTGTTTTCTAATCTTCTCAAAAGTTAGTAACTGCATCAAGAGTTATGTAAAATTAATGCAGTGTATTCTTTTTTTTCTTTTTTTTTCCTGACATTTGAAAGATGTCTTCGAATGTGATACAACATGTGTGCTTATTTTATATCTGTGGATGAGTCGATGAGATTTTTGTTTCATTTACAAGTATTCTTTCTTTCTTTTCCATCCTTTTTTTCATTTTTTTTTTCAATGAGTGTCACACAACCAGGGGTCAGAGTATCCATTGGCTGGGAAACGCGGTAAGAGTGATTAGGCATTTGGAGCAGAATAGATTTGATTCTTTGGATTGCCGAGTTGTTCCCTAGGACCAGTTCGACAGCAATCGTTGATCCATAATCCTAGGCTTCATAAAATGTATGTATTAACCAAAAGATCTTTGGCTAGCTTCAGACTGTTTATAAGTCGGCTTATGGCTTGCTTTAATTTTCATGAATTCTAGTAGTTACTTTCCCATCTCGTTTCCTTTTCTACCTTTTCTGCTCCTTTTGTTTTCCTTTCCGAAGCATGAATATCAAATGGCCATAATAGCGTCATGAGTCGGATTATTTTAGATTCCATATTTCAATTACATTCTCATTTCTCAAAACTGAATTTAACCGAGTCATGTGCTTAAGGATTCCGTCGGAACTTCAATAGGCAATGCACTTTCATTGCCGTTCTATAACAATCCACGAAATATGTCTAGAATTAAAAACAGACCAAAACGAAGTCAAAATCATAGCTCCGAAATGCAGCGAACCAAGCATGAGTCAACTTGGGTCATTGGGATTTGAAGTTGACAGATGAAGAAAATTGTTACGGGAATGGATGCCAATTTGGAAAGGCTAAAAGGTCAGCATGATGATCCATTCAATTCATTGAAACGTGCTCTGTTGCTCTGAGTCAAGAGATTCTTGAGATGCGAACCAAAGAAAATCAGACAACCATGAGTCGATCAACGGTAGGACAATCAATGGGATGAAGAAATTGTGACATTGAAATTTTCTAACAAGATGAAGACAACATCAAAGTAAAGAAACTTGCTAGTACAATCATTTAACCGTTAACACCGTGAAAGTGAAATGTTCTGTCATCGAGGTCTCAATTCCTTCATTCTCAAGTGCCTCGGGATTTCTTTGCCTTCCTCTTCTCCACATAGAAGAACCCAAAGAGCGCTGCAACTGCAAACCCAGAGAAACAAGCAGCAGCAATGTCAAGAGATGCATGCCTGCCTGAAATTCCTTGAACACTGAAAAGGTTGGTCGCCTTGTTTTTATCAGTATTCTGGCCATAAGCAACCTCCTTCCCAGAAGCATCGACAGCATAAGCTCTCACAAAATACGTGGCAGTGGGCACGTCCTTCTCGATCATCCATTCAACGCTCTCTTCTTTGTTGCTCTGAGTATAAGGCCTGTCCACAATTTCATGCTGGCATGTTTTATCCTTGCTCAGCTCATTTTCAGTCTTTCTCCACCCTCGATTCTGTTGGCTAATGGGTGCATAGCAGAGCTTAACCTTCACCTTCTTGTATTGGCTGCCCACTCCTCTTTGCATGGTTCCATTCAGTCCCCACTTCACAGTTATGATGTCCTCTCCAGCTTTCAGCACTGCCACAGGATGTACCAAAATTGTGAGTTGGGTGACCTCTATCCAATATAAACATCTTATTTCAAACTCGATTTTCAAGTTATTAAAAAAACTGACTCCACTTTGGCATCCAACAAACGCTTCTTAGTTGACAACAATTGTAGTTGTACGCATGAGGCTATGAGCAGAACAGAATTCAAACCATGATTATGTAGTGAACCCCAGGGCATCAAGACATGCAAATTTAGGCCTGAGTTGCGTGATTTCTTGGTCAGTTAAAACAAGAATATCTTCTGTTAAAAAGACACTATTTGAGGCTATATTGACTATTGACTATTGAGCATTTGAGCTGGTCATAGCTAGTTGGAGGGGAAGAATCTTCATCATCACTGTTAATGACTGTTCAGTAAGATGGATCAGAAAAGAGGGCGAATGCAAATTCACCAGTTACCTGAACCTTGTCTGAACGACGCCTGCACTGCGAGAGCAAGAGGAAGAGAGGAGAATAGAACTTCCCCATAAGCACATCCTGCTGAAAGAAATATGAATAAGAGAATGATTGAAGAAAGCAAGCCCATTGCAAAAGCACTTGTGTGTTCTAATCCTTATCTGCTGGAGATGCTAATGGACAGCAGAAAAGACTTCTATATATAATGTACTAGGAGGTGTGAAGTCAAAACTCTTAAAATAATCTACCATGTGTTGTGGCTAGAGATGAGGTTGCTTAGAGGAGTACGTGTTTGTCAAAAGAATGGCCTTACGGCGGCTTGAGGGGACATGAACATTGTCTGTAGGGGTGGATGGCCTTTCCCTCACATAGCTACACAAAATCCAAGTTGTCAACTTGATATTTGCTAAATTACATCCACAATTTGATTTGTTGCCCTCTCAAAATATGAAAAATAATGTTAGCCAAAAAATACTTCGATTAAGTGAACCATCCGCTGAAATTTTAATCGAGTCTTTTCCATTTTTTTTGATGAAAGTCTTTTCTTTTTAAGGAAATGAAAATTTAAAATTTTTACTTGGGGTTCAAGGTTTTAAGGAATTTTATCACTTCACATTAGTTTTGTGGCTAATTTATTTTGAATTTTGCGTCTTTGTTTTTAACATTGAAATTGGCGGTGATTGACTGGGCAGCTGATGACGATGGCAGACAAGTTGGACAGCTGAGTAACGCTTCTGCCTGCAAAAGGCGAAGAGGCGCGCTGCGGACGCGGAGGGACGAGGAGAGGCCCCCAAAGGCGCTTTTGCAAAATATGCCTCGTAAGAATATATAATTGCATTTTAGTACACATATTTTGCGGTTTTGCGAAATAAATAATGTAAGGTTCAAATCTCTATCGAATAAAGACTAAGGGCTTGCGATTTTTAACTCAATGTGAAAGAAGAATACCCTTATAAGCCGTCCCAGAAACAAACTTATAAGAGTTGTTTTACGAAATTCTAAAATTGATGTTAGTTACGTTCATGTTGTATTGTAAACTTTTATGTTAATATAATTTTGTTTTAAATATAGTTTATGAATCTGATTGAAAATGCAAGTTATGTATGCTAGCTATTATATATGAAAATAATGCAAATATTTATTAACGGTTTATTTCTTTCTCCGGATACTGATGACGTTGGGCTATACAGAAAATCAATTCCTATAAAATTCTTTTACTGACGTTATTTGAATACAAATTTTTAATAAAAAGTTTTATCATCATTATGGGGTTAAACGCTTGCCTTTTATTTTAGAGGTATGATTAGTTAGAAAATTTTCCAACTCATCTCAAAAGAGGAAATACTTGATTTAAGCCTAATGAAGATGATTTTATGAAATTCTCACTAGAAATTATAAACATGCATCATAATTGAGGTAAAAGTTTTAAAGTGTTTGTATAGATTGTTAATTTCTATTAATGTTATAGTGTATTAGATTGTTAATTTCTAGTAATGCTATGGTGCATTACCATTATTTATTGGCGATTTTTGTTTTCTAACTAAATATATATGATATGATAAAAATGTTAAGTGGTTTAGATTTTACAAAGTTACCAGGATTAAGCCTACAAATTAAGTACTTACATTTTTAAAGCAAGTTTGGAATATTTATAGCTAATCATATCCTATGTTATGCACGTTGTTTAAAACTTGATGGGGATGAGCGTAGAATAAAAAAAATGTTGTTGTTTATTTGAATTTATGTTGAAATGAAAAATGTTGCATAAGAATTAATAAAACTTGTATGTAAAACGAAAAGTTGTTATTTTATCTCAGTCCCTATTCCTTCCAAGTTGTAAATATGTCAGAAAGTGAAAAATATTTGTAGGAAATAATAAAATTTTTGCATGAAAAACTTTAAAGTAAAAGTTTTTGAAATAAAAAAAGACCCAAGTTAACGATGAAGAGTAAAGAAAATAAAATTAAAATAGATAGGTTAATTGTATGAGTTGGTGTGTAGAAATAATTAAAAAGTAAAGTAATTTTTATGTAAAGATACAAAGAAGTAATTAAAAAATAAAACAATTGTTGAGTGTAAAAATTTTTCAATTTAAAACTTTCGATTAAAAAATTTCATAAAAAACAAGCACCCCGTCGGGGCTATCACATCGCCCCGCCGTGCTCCACCTACAAGCTTGCCCAGATTTTTCTTTTGACGTCATAGGCTGTCTCATTCAAACAGCCACAAGGTCAACGGCGTCATGCCCACTAGTGGGATGCCATCATCCACCCCTTGGTTGCTGCTGTAGGAACCGGGCGCCGAGTGATCATTTTGGACGTCTGCGATGAAATCTCTGCGTTTTGGACTTATCAAAGGGGGACTGGCTATTTGAAAATGCAAGGAGCTGCCTGACTCTTTAAAATATAAAATATTTTTTTTAAGATGAGTGCAGCCTCTAGTAAACGCCACTTTTATGTAATTCTGTTCATTTCTCACATATTAATCAAGTGTAACTTTGTTCATTTTCAGCTCTTATGATTAATATAAAATTTACTTTGTCGATTGTATTTAGTAGCATTTATATTGCTATGAAAATTTATCATTTATTTGGTATTATTATGCATGACCCATGTTTATAAAATAATTTAATACTAAATACCAATTTTAAAATTATACTTTCAATCTCTAAATCATTTAATCACAAAAGACTTTAGAGTTACAACTAAAATGCTACTTAATCACAAAAGGCCGTTTCCTATGCCATCAACCTGCAATGTGGGGGGCAAGGGTCTAAATTTTTACCACAGAAAGACTACCCTTTAAATAATTTTTCTGAAAAATTAAGAATAAAAAATATAATATATGCAGTTAAAAAGAACAAAAAATAAATACAATTGATATTCTTTCTATATATATAAATGGCTACTAATTTACAAGAACTTTTTGAAGATATTTGCATACAACTATATAATAAGAATTCACCCATTTTCCCCAAAAGGGAAGTGATAGTATTTTATTTTCTTTTGATGGAGAGAGTATTTTATTTTTCCGTCAACAAAAAAAGTGTAAAAAATGATGATAGTAGCATAACGGACTATGTCAATCGTGGATTATAAAGAAGAAATAGATATTTTAGAAGTATTTTGATTAATTTCATTGGCATATAAACAAGACCCTATCTTTCTTCACTTGCAAACTTTTTTTTATTGAGTGCATATACCCCAACTTATTTCAAATATTACAGTCAAACTCAAAAGTGACAATAAGCTTCACCTAAATCACAACAAAGACAGACCCACCAAACAATGAAAAGAGGATACAAATCTCTCATGCCTCGATTTCAAATTGGGAATATCCACTAATGAAATTATTGTTCCATGACACCTGTGTTAATGGTAGGTGGTCACTTTTTGGCTATTGGTTAGAAGTATAAAATAACTTTTCAATAAAATAAAAAATGATTATACATATATATCAAGCCTCCACATACATAACTTTTTTTTTTATATATATATATATCCTTGAATGACTAGGCAACTTACCAAGGCAACTTCATGAAAGGGATAAACCAAGCAAATTGTCACGTCCCAAATATTTTAGTAGAGGTTATCAAGGAAACCTCTACACAATTGTAGAGAAATCATGAAGTTGCCGGAGTTCTCTAGAAAGTTCTAGAGAACTCATGAAGGTGTCGGAGTTCTCTAGAAAGTTCTAGAGAAGAAGTGTAGAGAATTCTAGAACCTTCCAGACCTCTCTTGAATCCTCTAGGAGCTCCAAGAAGTTCAAGACTCTTCAGGAGAATTCTAGAGAATTCCAAAGAGGAGGTGAGAAGATTCTAGAAAGCGATCCTAGCCGTCCACTTATGGACACATGTCAGAATCCGAGGAGCTCCAAGGAAAGGGAAGAGCCTATAAAAGGGGAAGAGAGCTCATTTGCTCCACATCAACAAAACCCCACACACACCAACTCAAGAGTACCCAAGCTCCCAAAAAAGAGTTCCCTTGTAGTCTTCTAGTCTTCTTGTAAAAAGCCTTCAAGTAATACAAGTTCCTTTGTTTCTAAGTGCTCTCCTCTTTTGCCCACTACTCTCTACCATCACTTTCTCAAGTGTTTGGTCCGGTTTAGGCTGACTTAGTCCTCACAAGGGTGTGAGCAAGCTAAGTGCCGCACAAGTTCAGGGTTGAAAAGTCCCAGCTTGTGACAGTTGGTATCAGAGCCACGTTACATAGAGGAGATCATGGATCCCTCAAGCCTTACTGATGTAGAAATCCGAGCAAGCAAGATCAAGAGGTCATCATCCAAGGACGCTATCGCAGCCATGGAGGGAAGGATGGAACGGGTAGAGCAAACTATCAAGGTGATGGCCGAACAGCTCAACCGTATTATTCCACGTCTTGACGAGCTTACATCCATGAGGGACGATGGAGAGCTCCGAGAAGATATGATGGTAGGCATCAACTCTACTGCCGGCATGCCGCGTCAAGAGATGGATGGTAAGCTTGAACATTTATTTGAACGGGTTGAAGCATTAGAGGACCTAGACACTCGGGTGTCCAGCTTGGAGGCCGACATGAAGGCTCAAAAGGAGGATATGGTGTTGTGTAAGGCGGCGGTCGCCTCACGAGCCACGGGGACACCAGACTTGGTAAGGGTGGATGCTCCTAAACCTAAATCCTATGGTGAGAAAAGGGATGCTACGGAGCTAAACAACTTCTTACGGGGACTAGAGCAGTATTTTGAATATTTGGGAATAGAGGATGACGGAAGGAAGATCCGCACTGCAACTCTCTACCTCACTGATTCGGCCCAGACCTGGTGGAGACGTCGAAGAGAAGACATCCAAAAAGGTATGGTTCGTATCTCCACTTGGGAAGAATACAAACATGATTTTAAAGCCCAGTTCTATCCTAAGGATGCGGAGGATGAGGCAAGAGCCAAACTTCGAAGGCTTAAACATACAGGCACGATCAGGGACTATGTTGATGAGTTCACTAAGACATCCCTTGAAATCCCTGATTTGCCTGAGGAGGGCTTAAGAAGTTCTTCTTCATGGATGGATTACAACCATGGGCGAAGCAGGAACTAGTACGCCAAAATGTACAAGATCTTGCTTCGGCCATAGCTGCTGCCGAAAGTTTGGTTGAATTCAAGAAAGGAGAACCCTCCAAGTTCAAGGATAAGAAGGGATATAAGAGGAATAGTGGGGGAGAGAAGGGTGACAAGCCAAGAGCCCTAATTCATGGTAAACAATATGACCCCAAAAATAAGGGCAAGGCAAAAGGATCCTCCAAACCAGTCAGCTGTTTTATATGTGATGGTCCCCATTATGCGGCCGAATGCCCAAAGAGGAAATCCCTGAGCGCTCTGGTGACACAATTTGATGAGAAGCCCCGTGAAGACCCAAACAAGGAGATCAGGATGGGATCTCTACAATTCTTGAACGCAGTCACTAGTGTCAAGCCACCAACGCCATTAGCCAAGGGGCTAATGTACGCGCCTGTAAAGATAAATGACAAGGAAAGTCAAGCCTTGATTGACACAGGCGCAACACATAACTTTGTGACCGAGGAGGAGGCCAAGAGGATAGGCCTTAAGATCACAAAGGAGGGAGGGTAGCTGAAGACTGTGAATACCACAGCCAAACCCGCGGTGGGTATGACTCGAGGCGTAGAGATGACTGTCGGAGAATGGAAGGGCAAGGTCGATCTATCAGTGGTACACATGAATGATTTTTCCATGGTTCTAGGACTGGAGTTCCTAGATAAGGTACGAGCTCTTCCTCTCCCCTGTGTCAACTCTTTATGCATCATGGGTGGCAAAGAAGCATGCATGGTACCCTTGAGGAGGGAAATCGAATCAAAGGGTAAAACTTTATCAGCAATGCAACTTTCTAAGGGTCTCAAGAGGAAGGAACCTACATACCTTGCAACCTTGAAGATGGATGATAATCCCAGTCCTTTTGAGATCCCCAAGGAGATAGGTGCAGTCCTTGAGGAATACAAGGACGTGATGTCACCCGAGTTACCCAAGAAGTTACCACCTCAGCGGGAGGTGGATCACAAGATTCAGCTGGAGCCTGGAGCGAGGCCCCCAGCCATGGTACCGTATCGGATGTCGCCGAAAGAGTTGGATGAACTGAAGAAGCAGTTAAAGGACCTACTAGATGCTGGCTTCATTCAGCCATCCAAAGCCCCATATGGTGCACCGGTGCTCTTCCAAAAGAAGCATGATGGATCGTTGCGGCTCTGCATTGACTATCGAGCGTTAAACAAAGTCACTATAAAGAATAAGTATCATATTCCATTGATCGCCGATCTCTTCGATCAACTTGGTGGAGCGAGGTATTTCACCAAACTAGACTTATGGTCGGGGTACTATCAAGTTCGTATTGCTAAAGGTGATGAACTAAAGACAACATGCGTAACAAGGTACGGATCCTACGAGTTCTTGGTTATGCCTTTTGGACTCACCAACGCCCCAGCCACTTTTTGCACTCTCATGAATAATATCTTCCATCCCTACTTGGATAAATTCGTGGTAGTATATCTAGATGATATTGTGGTCTATAGTACCACCCTGGAGGAACATATTCAACACTTGAAGAAGGTCTTCCAAATCCTCCGGGAGAATGAGCTTTATATCAAGAAAGAGAAATGCTCCTTAGCCCAAAAGGAAGTCTCTTTCTTAGGACATAAGATAAGGGATGGAGAGTTAAGCATGGATGGGGAAAAAGTGAAGGCTATTCTAGATTGGAGTCCACCAACTACAGTACCCCAACTTCGGTCCTTCCTTGGACTAGTCAATTATTATCGGCGATTCATTAAGGGATACTCCCGGATAGCCGCCCCACTTACTGACTTACTTAAGAAGGGAAGAGCATGGGTATGGTCAGACAAATGTCAGGAGGCTTTTGATGAATTCAAAAGGGCAATCACTGAAGAGCCCGTATTGAAGTTGCCAGACTATGGCAAAATGTTCGAAGTACACACGGATGCCTCCGACTTTGCCATTGGTGGGGTATTGATGCAAGAAGGACATCCTATCGCTTTTGAAAGTCATAAGCTTAACGACACTGAAAAGCGATATACGGTACAAGAGAAGGAAATGACCGCGGTAGTTCATTGCCTTCGTACATGGAGACATTATCTCCTTGGCTCCCACTTTATTATCAAGACCGATAATGTAGCTACTAGTTACTTTCAAACTCAGAAGAAGCTTAGCCCAAAGCAAGCACGGTGGCAAGACTTCTTGGCTGAGTTTGATTATCTGATGGAGAATAAGCCTGGAAGAGTGAATCATGTGGCCGACGCCCTTAGCCGCAAAGCAGAGCTTGCTGCCATCAGTCAGCCCATGTGTTCTATGATAAATCGTATACAAGAAGGGATGACTCATGATCCTCTCACTTCAAGGATCATAGAGATGGCAAAAGAAGGAAAAACAAGACGATTCTGGCTAAAGGGTGAACTATTATTCACTAAGGGCGATAGATTATATGTGCCAAAGTGGGGGAGCCTAAGAAAGGAGATAATTCGAGAGTGTCATGACTCAAGATGGGCGAGACATCTTGGCATGACACGTACCTTGGCCTTAGTTGGCCAAGCTTATTACTGGCCCCAACAACGAGACGACGTGGAGTCGTATGTGCGTACATGCTTGGTCTGTCAACAAGATAAGGTGGAGCAGCAGCAACCTGGAGGTCTACTAGAATCTCTACCCATTCCAGAGAGACCTTGGGAGAGTGTCTCGATGGATTTTATCTCCAGTTTGCCAAAGTCTGAAGGATGTGGATCCATCTTGGTGATCATAGATCGATTCACCAAGTACGGAACCTTCATCCCGGCCCCGACAGACTGTACTGCAGAGGAGGCAGCTCGACTATTCTTGAAGCATATCATCAAGTATTGGGGTGTGCCTAAGACGATCATCAGTGATCGAGACCCCAGGTTTACAGGAAAGTTTTGGACTGAGTTGTTCAAGCTCTTGGGATCAGACTTGAACTTCTCAACGAGCTTCCATCCTCAAACTGATGGACAGACTGAAAGAGTAAACGCACTGCTAGAACTCTATCTAAGGCACTACGTGAGTGCCAATCAACGAGATTGGGCAAAGCTATTGGATATAGCCCAATTCTCCTATAACTTACAAAGGAGTGAGTCTACAGGACAGAGTCCTTTCGAACTGGCGACAGGGCAACAACCACTCACTCCTACAACCTTGGCAGCTGACTATACTAGGAGGAGCCCGAGAGCATTCAAGTTTGCCAAGGAATGAAATGAACAGCAGGATATGGCTCGCGCCCACCTCGAGAGAGCCTCGAAAAAGATGAAGAAATGGGCCGATCGAAAAAGAAGACTTGTGGAATACCAAGAAGGGGATCAAGTCATGGTGAAGTTACTGCCCCAGCAATTCAAGACGCTAAGAAAGGTACATAAAGGGCTAGTACGGCGTTATGAGGGCCCCTTCAAGGTAATAAAGAAGGTGGGAAAAGCTTCTTATAAGCTAGAATTACCACATAAACTCAAGATCCACCCTGTCTTTCATGTGAGTATGTTAAAACCATACCATGAAGACAAGGAGGAACCAACTCGAGGAGAGTCGAAGCGTGCACCAACGGCGGTAATCACCTCCTTCGACAAAGAGGCGGAGTACATCCTTGCCGATCGGAAAATCAGAAGACGAGGCGTTCCTCCCTACTATGAATATTTGGTCAAGTGGCGAGGCTTGCCAAACACCGAGGCAAGTTGGGAGACTGAAGACTCGTTGTGGAAATTTAAAGATAAGATACAGGAATTCTACAATGCCGCACCAAGGACGTCGCGGAAATAAGTGGGGGAGGATGTCACGTCCCAAATATTTTAGTAGAGGTTATCAAGGAAACCTCTACACAATTGTAGAGAAATCATGAAGTTGCCGGAGTTCTCTAGAAAGTTCTAGAGAACTCATGAAGGTGCCGGAGTTCTCTAGAAAGTTCTAGAGAAGAAGTGTAGTGAATTCTAGAACCTTCCAGACCTCTCTTGAATCCTCTAGGAGCTCCAAGAAGTTCAAGACTCTTCAGGAGAATTCTAGAGAATTCCAAAGAGGAGGTGAGAAGATTCTAGAAAGCGATCCTAGCCGTCCACTTATGGACACATGTCAGAATCCGAGGAGCTCCAAGGAAAGGGAAGAGCCTATAAAAGGGGAAGAGAGCTCATTTGCTCCACATCAACAAAACCCCACACACACCAACTCAAGAGTACCCAAGCTCCCAAAAAAGAGTTCCCTTGTAGTCTTCTAGTCTTCTTGTAAAAAGCCTTCAAGTAATACAAGTTCCTTTGTTTCTAAGTGCTCTCCTCTTTTGCCCACTACTCTCTACCATCACTTTCTCAAGTGTTTGGTCCGGTTTAGGCTGACTTAGTCCTCACAAGGGTGTGAGCAAGCTAAGTGCCGCACAAGTTCAGGGTTGAAAAGTCCCAGCTTGTGACAAAATGCTCCTATGCTATACTCCTTCATGATGCATATAAATTTTGTTGTCTTTTTTATTTTTTGTTTTTTCTTTTTCATTTGTAATATTTACATACACCAACATTTACCATTCTTTGAATTTTTAATATATTCTTCATAATTCCAAAAATTATTATTTTTAGTTTTTAGTTTTTAATAATTATAGAAAATATTTTAATAATAAAAATAGAAATTTTTTGATATATGACTTGAACAATATGGGCCCAAAACACCAAGGAGTATGATGTTTGGTACATATATCTGCATTGAATATGAAGAAAATAAACAACTAAAATTAGGTTGTAAGACGGGATTCAAAGAAAAAAGTTGTAAGACGGTACATCTATCTTGCACTCTCCGATTTCTATCCAAACAAGTCTTGAAATCCAACGATCAACAAAATAAATAAAAACGAGAGTCCATTGTAATGCCACTGGTCCCAAAATATCATTTTAGATTTGAAATTTAAACCATCTCAAACAAACATAACGGTCTTAACCTATATGTATTTTTAACCATTTTCCGATAGCTATCTTTTTGTTAAAAAAAAAAAAAAAAAAAAAAACTATTTTTTAAAATCTTCCGTACTTCTCCAAGTATTCCCATCAAACACCCAAATCCCCGCAGCTTAGTTATTTCCCCTGTTACTTCTTAGCCTTCCTCTTCTCGGCGTAGAAGAAGGCAAAAAGCAACAGAACCGCAGCAGCAGAGAAACAGGCAGCAGCAATATCCAGCGACGCATGTCGTCCTGAGATTCCTTTGACGCCGAAGAGGTTGGTGCTCTTGTGCCCGTCGCTGCTCTGCCCATACCCGACCTGCTTACCATCTGCGTCTACAGCATAAGCTCTCACAAAGTACGTGGCCGTCGGCACGTCCCTCTCAATCTTCCACTCCACACTCTCTTCTCTGTTGCTTGCACTGTAAGTTCTCACCGCAATCTCATGCTGGCATGTCTTGTCCTTGCTCAACACGTCGTTGGTCTTCCTCCATGCCCTGTCCACCTGGCTGATGGGCGCGTAGCAGAGCTTCACATTCACCTTCTCGTATTGCTTGTCCACGCCGCTCTGCGAGCTTGCATTCAATCCCCATCTCACAGTTATGGCGTCTTCCCCAGCTTTCAGAACTGCAAATAGATCCACGACTATTAATGCAAAACAATTATAATAATTAAAAGTAGCTGGAAAAAAAGGACTTCGAGAAAAACACTTTGTAAAGGATGTTCTTGTTTCATCATCGCTAATTATTCTGGAATTTATGATTTAAGAGAAATATGTGTCATAAAAAAGATAGAATAGTATAATAAATAGAGGGGAGATCATTTGCGGCCAAAACCATATTTTTTATTTTTTTGAATTTTTTGTATAAATGTTAATATAAGTGTATTTAATTTATAAGAAATTTTTTATCGTTTTTAAAAATATGTATATATTTATTTTGTATTTTTAAATATAAGAGTTTTTAGTTATTTTAAATAAAATACTCCTGTGTTTAAAAATACAAAATAAATCTATACATATTTTTAAAAATGATAAATTTTGATTTATATATTAAATATACCTATTTTAACTTTTTTATATAAGAAAAATATAAAAAAAATATGATTTTGGCCAGTGAACTAGGTGCTAATGATCATGACACTAAAACAGTAGGAGATTTAAAAAATAATAAAATTTATTGGCGACTGCTTGAAGAGTAAGATAATAATTAATTCTGAGTTTTTTTGAGAAGGTTTATTATGTGAATGATTGAAAAGAGAAAATACTGTAAAAGAGAACCAATGACAGAATTGATAGAAATTGATGATATGGGAAAGAAGGGCCGATCATCTAAGCGTCAGTACTCGCTAAGATTTCTGAAGAGAACAACAATAAAAAAAAAAGAAAAAAGATTAGACTGAATAAAAGATACCAATTGAATAAAAAAAATGTAAATAAACATGTTTCCTAAAAAGGCAAAAGTAATAATCGCAAAAACATATACTGTATTAATTGGAAATTTTGGTTGTTTAAATAATTGTGATATGCAACCTTGTCGGAAGAAATTGGAAGAGAAAGTAACTGCACTAGGCAGCGAAATTTTCCAATTTCATTCTTCCCCAACAACGATACCAAAGAAAACAACCCAGAAAAAAAGAATTGGGAGGGCGATCGAGAAGAGAAATTTTATTACCTGAGCCGGGTTGGGGTGATGTTTGGACAAACAGAGTGCGAGGGAGAGAAGAAAATAGCACCTCTCCATAGACGCATCCTGCGAAAAGCAGCAGAAGAGGGTAAGCGAGGAACTGCGGCCAGCCCATCTCTGACGACTTTTGGGGAGGCTGGAAACTTGCAGCTGGTGATGTTGGAGATCCGTGGAAGGCGAGGAAGGATGTGAGTGGTGGAAAAGGAAAGTCCAAGTCAAACCTCTGCTTTTTGGGAAAAAAAAAAACGTTAATTAGAGGCTTGATAGAAAAAAATTGTTTATGTAATTAATGGCCCCTTGTGAATGATGAAGGGGCGAAGGAGTAAGGACTAGTAGCCTGTAGCAATTAAGCCCGCATTGTCACTTGGCAATTGGCATTTGGGAGAGGAATTTCGTTGACCTTTACGAGGCAACAACGTGTCTTGTATGGTGTGCTGCCGGCTTTTTTCTAGTGTGGTGTGCTGCCGGCTTTTTTCCAAGTGGCGACGGACTCACAAGATCGTCTGTACGATTTTGCTGGCTTTGGCGAGTAGCGAAGGGATCGGAGACGGTGAGTTACTGGGGTTTCAGTCTTATGCATCGGGTGCATTAAGGCGTGCTTTACCTATTTTTTAAAATTTTTTAAAGATTTTTTTACATAATTATTAATCTAAATATATTAATTTTTACTATTTTTAGAGATTTTTAAATATTTTTTCGAATTTTTAAAAATCAGTATCATTTTTAGTAATTTAAAATTACTAAAATGCCATTGAATTTTAAAAATCCGAAAAATATGTAAAAATCTCCAAAAAGGGTAAAAATTAATACTTATGTTAAATATACTGAGATTAACAGTTGTGTAAAAAAAATTTTAAAAAATAATTATATGAGTTCATAGGACTCGAGTCCGAGCTACGGACGGTCATTTGTAGGGGCTGCCACTTTTTTTGAAAAAGAAAAAGAAAAGAGGTTACTACAAATTATACTCCTATTTACATATATGCTTATGTATTTAGAAAATTCTCAAATGACCGTAGATTTTACTCATAATTTGAAATATGATAACACCGTTAGCATCTGTTAGCTAACAGTGGAAAATTTTAGAAACAACCAAAATGCTCTTTAACGTTTCTTATAGAAGGGGCATTATATGTACACAAATATCAGATGGCACAAATGGCACCACGATCTACTCAAATGAATAATATCATTGGCCCACGTTGACCATAGCTATGGAGCAACAACTCTCTGATTTGACTATGAGAGATGATATGAAAACTGTTTGTGGCTGTATTGTAGGTACTAACGGCTCTGTGTACGTTTGGTAATGTGTAAAATGGTGAAGTTGTGGAAAATAGTGAGAAATAAAAAAGAGCATTTTTGAAGAAATATGTGATTGATAGGAAATGATAGATGTATAGTTGGAATAAATATGTTTGTTGTATGTAGTTGGTAGGAAAAATAATTGAAATATATGAATAAAAGTAGAAAAAATAGTGTGATTGATAGAATAATAATTGGCATTGGAAAACCAAATACCATGGAAAAACTATGGCTCCCAATGTTGGATGTTACCAAACGTCCCTTAGATTTTAGCTTTGTGATCTTTTCGGACAGGTCGATAACACGCCTCTCGTCCATTAGATATTGCGAACTCATTTCTAGTCGTTGGATGAGAGGCAGCAGTTGGGAGCGCAATTAATGCGATAGAATTTTACTGACAGGCCCAAGTCAGGCGGGACGATAGCGAGTTGAGTCCTCCTGCATCTCATCTCGCCTGTCTCTCTCTCTACTCCTCTCCTTCCTTCCGTCTCCTGCTCTCATCTCTCATCTCTCATCTCCCTCTCTCTCTCTCCACGCTCTCATCTCCCTCTCTCTTTCACCCTCTCTCTCTCAACTCAAATCGCTAGCCCTCTCCCTCTCCTGCCCGTCTTCCCTCCCAGCCTCTCCCTCTCGCTGCCCCACCCGTCCGTCCCTCTCCCTCTCGCTGTCCTGCACGCCAGCCGCATTCTCACGCCTCTTCTCCAGCATGCCCAGCCCTCTCCCTCTCCCGCCAGTCCCTCCCTCTCCGTCCCGCCCTCTCCCTGTCGCTGTCCCCATTTCGTCTCCCCTGCGACGTCCCTCCCGCTCTCTCTCCCGATTCCCACCCATCTTCCCTCCTGCCCTCTCCCTCTCCCTCTCCCTCTCCCCATTTCTCTGTCGTCCATCCCACAACGCCGGTTTCCCCTAAATCGCCAGCCCTCTCTAGCCCCCTATTTCTCGCTACCCCCGATTTTTCTGCCGACGATAATGTCATTACATCTCTCGTACAGATTAAGATCCTACATCATGAAATGATATCAACATCACCAAGATAATGCCATTACATCTCTCGTACAGAACTACTAAAGATCATCAGATGGATTCAGTTGGTTTGTGTTAAAAGAATGAATGATGGATGAGATTAGAGAAGGTGAGGTTCACAGAGGATTGGGGTATGAGTCTTGTTAGGTTGCAGTTCCACGTCCAATGTCGACAGGAATTTAAGATTTTCCAAGGAATGAGGCAACTTGCCGTAGAATCCTGTCTCCATTACCAAACTCTAGATGCTACTGTTTGAAGTGAAATCTGGCAAACAACCAGTCAAGAGCGGGTTCCCGAAAATGGAAATGTATTGTATTCTTGGTAGGTTGAAAATGCCCAGGGGAAAAAGAGATTGGTCTGCATGCATATGTTTGGAAGAGATTGGCATGTGTTTGTATAGAATTCTTGTAAGAGCAAGGAAGCCTCGTCCATTTGAATATGGATAAAAACCTTTAAATTTTGTTATATTATTATTTAAACTAATGGGATTTTTTATTAGATTCTTAAAGGCAATCGAGGCAGCTTGAGGATCAGAGAAGAAAGGAAGAAGTGAGAGAGATGGAGGCAAAAGTTGCTGGTGATTTTGCATGGGGGGTCTCGAAAAAATTTCATGTAGCTGGCAGAGGGACCTAACAATAAAATGTCCAATGCATTAATGCGCCTAGCAACAGCGCATTTGAACTTCTAATCGGACGACTGTGATGTACCCCGCACAATCGAATGGGTGTAAAGCATGGTCGAAAACCTCAGTTGTCAACGACCGGTCGTAAATGATCAAACCTCATTTATCAAACTATGTATACTGGGAACGAGTGTTATATTCATACATCTTCGACCGCAAACATAGGTAGGAGTGTTAATGGAATTTTTGAATAAATTATATGTCAATCCATTCAACTATTTAATTAAACAAATAAATTAGAGTGAGATTTTAAAACTCATCAGTCCGTTTAATAACCCGTTTAACTCAGTAAAGTTATATATATAAATCTCTTGGTTATTTTTTCTCGATAAGTCTTCCTTCCGCTACTTAATTTTTATTTTTCCACTATTATCTTAATTTAATTTTTCCATTGTTGCCTTATTTTTATTTTTCCTATATTGAAATACTCTGTCACCCCTCCCTACAAGATCATTGTCTATTAGAGTTTAGGCTTTCAGATTGTCCGATATACAACACGTTAGCAACTCGTCAATCCCTTTTATTAAAGGTCTTATAAATGAGTAAGAGTTGAGATTTTTTAAATGCATTAGTAAATAGATTAAGATTGAGATATTTTAAATGAATTAAGATTACGATTAGACTCTAACCTGTCCAACCCGATTCGTTTACACTCCTACATTGATGAGATATGGAAACAACTATATTTAAAATACTATAAAAGAGGAAAAGATAATCCTCACAATCATCAAGGATTTACCTAAATGACTTTTACCAGTCTTGGGACTCCTTAAGAAGAGTCTCCTTCAGTCATAACTCTCAACCATCCTTCAATCTTACTCAAAAACCAACACAGGTTCAATTTTACTCAAAAACCAACACAGTTGTGAAGACACTTTTGATCTTCTACAATTGCCATCTTGTGAATTAAATCAGGCATAACAAATATATTGACCTTGAATTAGGGTTATGTTGACACCCCACCTTTGGGCCCAAAAATGGGTAAAATGGAAAAAAGTCCCAAACTCAAACAAACTCAAGGCAAAAGGAGGTTCAAGCAAGCTAAGCAGGCCCTTCCAAACACAGCTCACGGAGCGAAGCTCCACCAAGCCTCGAAGCAGGCTTTTCAACAAACCAGATCCGGCCCACACGAGCGAAGCTCCTACAGGCCACCTCAACGGGCTCCACAATGCAGCCTACCAAGCCTCAGAAGTAGGCTTCTCTACAATTTTGGGCCTCTACAACGGCCCACCCAAAACAACGGGCTTAGCCAAGCTCTAGCCCACTAAGTTCCAGCCCACTATGGAAGGAGCCCGCCAAGCTCAAGCTCATGGACCAAGTCCGACACCTCTCAACCAAGCTCAAGCCCATGCTCTCAACCAAGCTCAAGCTCATGGACCAAGTCCAACACCTCTCAACCAAGCTCAAGCCCATGCTCTCAACCAAGCTCAAGCCCATGCTCTCAACTCAAGCCCAAAGCCCATTACCCAAACTCAAGACCAAGCCCATGGACCAAGTCCATGATCCCACTCAAGCCCAAGTCCATGGACTAAGTCCATGACCTCAAGAGAGCCCAAAGCCCACTCCTACATCTATAAAAGGAGAGCACCCCCTCTCATTTGAGGAGACTTGAGGAGAGGCATCCCAAAGGGGAGGACGGGAGTCTGCAGCAACGCCCCGGCGTCCCGGCTTTTCACGCTCTCCAAGCCACGCTCCCTCCTCCACGCCCCCTTTCCATCTCTCCCATTCTCTCAGATCTTTCATTTTACCCCCTTTCACGCCGTGTAAACCGCCTCGGGTTGGCAGATTTTTCCATATTTGCTTCAATCCGTAGGCCGGAACCCGATCTCTGTATTATTAGTGCCTTATTTCTTTAAACAGGGTCTGATCTCCCTTTAAAGATCAGTGGCGACTCCGTTTTTCTTTATTTTTGTGTGTGCGTGTTTGAGTTAACGCCCCGGCAAGGTGGGTGCACGCGGGTCCACGGATCCCAGCATAATACCCTGCCGTTATGCTGCCGGATTTGTGACTTGACCCGTGTACGGAAAGTCCTGTCTTAGCCGTTATGCTGCCGAAATCACGAAAAAATACCCACACGCCAACTTTCCTAAAAGATATGAAGCCTAATGCATTTTACCCCATGTGAATGCAGGAAATCTAAGCCCATGTTGCTTTTCAACACGATCCACATTTTCAAGGCCCGGGAAACCATTCCGAGCCCACCGTAGCGCTCACGGCGGGTGCTACAGCTTGGCGACTCCGCTGGGGACGGCATTGCAAGTTCACATCGGCGCAAGGGGGTCAGAATCTGAAGAATCGGAGCATTTTCCTCGCTGAACAGCGAGTTGCAGATGCATTTCCGTCTTCCGGCAGCGAGTTTCTGAAGTTTCTGTCCAAATCACGCAGAAACCTAAAAAGTTTTTAGGTCCAGAGGCGTCCAGCTCAAAAACCGGACAGAACTCGTGAGGAACTGTTAGATATCGCTTTGTGACTGTCCAAGCACCTAAAACGAGCCAAAAGGAACACCTTCCAGTAGGGATGCAACCGGTTAACGCTAAGTAAAAAGCCGACATAAAAATCACTTCTTTTCCATAACCTGAGTGTTTTCTGGTCACGCTTCCAGACACGCTTCAAGCGAACTGGTCTTTCTCCAGACACTCTTCAAGCGAACTGGTCATTCTTCCAGACACGCTTCAAGAGAACTGGTCCTCTTCCAGACACGCTTCAAGCGAACTGGTCACTTCTCCAGAGACGCCTCAGGCAAACCCGAACCCGTGGACCTTGAACATTCTCACGCGTGTAACTTAAAACACATAAAATTGGCAAAGAACACAAAAGGACGTGGACTTGCAAGCATTCATCCAAAGGTTGATCTCCTTATTATTTGTTTACAAGTACTAATCACTTTTATTGATTGCTCAGGTTCTTCACCATAGCTTGAAGGCGAAGCAAGTCAACCGTGGATCGAAGCGCCGTGGTTACCAGATAGAGAGCAGCTAGGATGGAGTCCGAGAAATCCTCAGGCCACGAAGATCGGGATCACCAGCTTGAACAGTCCATTGAAGCTTATATGGCGGCCATGGACAAGAGGATGCAAAAGTTGGAAGAAGCTCTGTCAAACATGAAACAACCTCTAATTGATGTCTAGAATACGGCTACACCACCATTCTATTCTCAAAACCCGAACATGGAGCAAGATGGAGGACCTCAACAATCTTCCCACAAGTCAAGGAACGATCATTATAAAGAAGAGGAGGTGGTCTTATAACAAGGCCGCAATGAAATCCAAAACCTCAAAGACCAACTCCAAAATCAACTAAAAGAAATGGAGGAGCGAATTCGACAACATCAAGGGGAGGGCCTACCCTCGGCCAAAATAGAAGACCTATGCCCGTTCCCTGACATCAAGTTACCCGAGAAGTTCAAAATCCCAGCTTTACCCGCATATGAGGGAGACTCATGCCCAAGGGCTCATCTCAAGGCCTTTTGCGGTATCCTCTACCCCTTGGTAAAAAGCGAAGAAGTTTTGATAAGGCTATTCCAACATAGCTTAAAGAAAGACGCCTTGGAATGGTACACGTCACTTGATTACCAGTTAATTAAAACATGGGAACAACTCTCCTTAGCCTTCATGGACCGCTTTTCATATATGCTAAACACAGCTCCCAAAAGGGCCGATCTCGAAGCACTCAAGCAAGAAGAGGATGAAACGTTCTCAGAGTACGTGGCTAGATGGCGTGCCTTGGCGGCGAAGATGAAAAGCTCATTGCCGTTGGATGAGCAAATCTCCATCATCATCAACTCAACACACCCGAGCATCGCGGGCTACCTCATCTCTCACCCTTATGTCAACTTCACTCAACTCTTACAAGCCGGGGACTAAGTAGAGGCGGGAATCAGACATGGCTCCATCTCCCCATGGCCACAACAGGGGAATGCTATTCATCTTGAACAGGCAAGCCAGACACCTCATATAGCGGACATTGACATGGAAGTCAATTTTGTGAAGGGTAATGCCAAAACCTTCGACCCTTCTATTTTCATAACAAAAGCCCGACCCCATAACGCTCCTATCATTTTACAAGGCCGAAATGCCAACTCCGTTGTCCTTCAAAAAAGATGTGTTGAGCCCATCATTTTAGTGGAAAAATCCGTCATGCCTACGCGAGAGAATCATATGTTGCACAAACCTCCTATTGTCCAAAGAACATCCTCAAATACTTTTTCTACAAACCGGAAACTCATCCCAAGATAGCAAGCCAACCTACTTTGCCTCACTTCTCCCCAGAAAATATCTTCATCCCAGTTAGCCAACCAACATGCCCGCAGTCTAGAAATGCAGAAGAGAACCCCAAAGCTCCTTACACCTCTACTCCTAGCGTTCCTCTAAAGCAGTCATTGTCATCATCTTCTACACAATCATGCCCGGCCACGAAAGGTGAAATCTTAATCTTATCAATAAAGCAGACAAACACCTCAAAAGAGGAAACACTAGCCAAGGAGCACAAATCTCAAGAAATTCCTGCACAAGAAAAGCCAAATGGAAAAGACCATCTACAAGTCACAAATGAAGTTATCCCTCACACAGACAATCAAGCAGAGGCATCTAAACAGCCTCAACAAACCACCATCAACACAGGCAATGTCGACGAAGTCGAACAGCCAACAAGGTTAGCCCCAGAAGCCGCAGAATGCGCAGGGCATACAACCATCATCTATCAACACACAGTCACAAATACCTCTTCATCAACACATCCACAAGGGATAGTTCAAAATGACTACCAAACAGTCTTTCCATCAAGCTTGGCCAGAAAAATGCCAACAACCAATGAAGACAATATTTCACAGGGGGCAAAGGGCGCACAAAAAGTAAAAGACTGGAGGCATGTCGGAGAAGCACGGGGACAACCTACCAAAGCCGCATGCCAGAGAAGCATTAAGTTCAAGATACAAAGAAAAAATTACAAACGAAGGCTGAAGAGGAAAAGGTGGAGAAAAATGCATCTACATCATCCCGAAGCATGGGGGCATTTGGTTCTAAAGAAAAATGACACAAATTACTTTTGTATCATGTTCCGTTCTACAACAAACAAAGTTTGGGACCCGGGAGGCAAAGCTACATGAGAAAATGGTTCCACAGCGCCCTCGCAAGGCAAACTTCTAGACACCCGTAGCAACCCCGTAGCCTTGAAGGACAAGTGCAGAAAATATGGGAAAGAAATTTTGAGCCGGACGGATGAGAAAATCCAAAAATCGTGCAAAATCTTGAAAGTACAGTCAAAATCGTACAAAATCTGAAAAGTACGATCTTGGCAGCGTGAATCACGGTCTTGGCAGCGCAAAATCTGGGGGGTATGAAGAAATCCCGCAAAATCCGGATTTCAGCAGAAAAATCGCGGAAATCATGGAGGACGCTGACTGACCTAAAAAGTTTTTAGGTCTATATATATAATGGACGCACAACAGCCCTTATGCAGAAATTTCTAACGGCTTACGGCCTACAAATGACCAAAGCATCACAAGGGACGTCAAGAAGAAGAATTTTACAAGATCTATACCCCGCAAAGGCAACAAATCATATAGACACATCCTCCAAAAAAAAATGAGCCGGTATTCACACGACTTTACATTCAAAAAATGGGGCATACAAGCATTCAAGATTTACAAAAGTACAAGTTGGCCAAAAAGGAAGAAAAGATGAAGAAAAGTCTTCAATGCACGCCACCGGCAACCCTAGCTTGAGCAAAGACGTCGCCACCCGAAGCCACACGACGACCGTCAAAGATGATATCAAGAGCCCGAACATTCCACCCATACACTAAACTTGCTCCACAAAGAAATGGTGAACAAGGAAAGGCGGGATCCGCTTGTCACCCGTAAACTGCCACACAATCTATCCCCAAAATACCAAGTTGTGCGAACTCTGTCGAAAAGCAGGAAGCGGCTAGTAGACTCTCCCGCTACAACATTTGCGATAAGATCGTGCATCCACCTAGCATCGGGGCGAGCATAAAATTATCACACGGCTACAAAAGAAGGCAATCATCTCATCAAGCATGAGCAATCCAGAAACAAGAGAAAAGTCATTATGGTAGCCATATCAAGCAAAAACAAGATTGCAAAATGCTTCAACTCAAAAGGCGAAAAGAAGATGTCACATGCAAAAAAAAAGAGGAATAGCGGCTCCGGCAATGAGAAAGGCCACCGTTGCGAGTGTCGACATCGCCGAAGACCGGCCACATCGAGAAAGCTGCTACCGCCGCATCAACGCCGACAAAAAAAAAACAAAAACAAAACAAAACAAAAACAAAAAAAACAAAACAAAACAAAAAAAAAAAAGAAAAAAAAGAAAAAAAAAAAGAGAAGTGTTCATGTCAATGCCAAAAGGGGTGTCTAGTACTTTGCCATTCACCGTCAAGACGCCTCTGGCAAAGGGGGGCAACTGTTGACACCCCACCTTTGGGCCCAAAAATGGGTAAAATGGAAAAAAGTCCCAAACTCAAACAAACTCAAGGCAAAAGGAGGTTCAAGCAAGCTAAGCAGGCCCTTCCAAACACAGCCCACGGAGCGAAGCTCCACCAAGCCTCGAAGCAGGCTTTTCAACAAACCAGATCCGGCCCACACGAGCGAAGCTCCTACAGGCCACCTCAACGGGCTCCACAATGCAGCCTACCAAGCCTCAGAAGTAGGCTTCTCTACAATTTTGGGCCTCTACAACGGCCCACCCAAAACAACGGGCTTAGCCAAGCTCTAGCCCACTAAGTTCCAGCCCACTATGGAAGGAGCCCGCCAAGCTCAAGCTCATGGACCAAGTCCGACACCTCTCAACCAAGCTCAAGCCCATGCTCTCAACCAAGCTCAAGCTCATGGACCAAGTCCAACACCTCTCAACCAAGCTCAAGCCCATGCTCTCAACCAAGCTCAAGCCCATGCTCTCAACTCAAGCCCAAAGCCCATTACCCAAACTCAAGACCAAGCCCATGGACCAAGTCCATGATCCCACTCAAGCCCAAGTCCATGGACTAAGTCCATGACCTCAAGAGAGCCCAAAGCCCACTCCTACATCTATAAAAGGAGAGCACCCCCTCTCATTTGAGGAGACTTGAGGAGAGGCATCCCAAAGGGGAGGACGGGAGTCTGCAGCAACGCCCCGGCGTCCCGGCTTTTCACGCTCTCCAAGCCACGCTCCCTCCTCCACGCCCCCTTTCCATCTCTCCCATTCTCTCAGATCTTTCATTTTACCCCCTTTCACGCCGTGTAAACCGCCTCGGGTTGGCAGATTTCTCCATATTTGCTTCAATCCGTAGGCCGGAACCCGATCTCTGTATTATTAGTGCCTTATTTCTTTAAACAGGGTCTGATCTCCCTTTAAAGATCAGTGGCGACTCCGTTTTTCTTTATTTTTGTGTGTGCGTGTTTGAGTTAACGCCCCGGCAAGGTGGGTGCGCGCGGGTCCACGGATCCCAGCATAATACGCTGCCGTTATGCTGCCGGATTTGTGACTTGACCCGTGTACGGAAAGTCCCGTCTTAGCCGTTATGCTGCCGAAATCACGAGAAAATACCCACACGCCAACTTTCCTAAAAGATATGAAGCCTAATGCGTTTTACCCCATGTGAATGCAGGAAATCTAAGCCCACGTTGCTTTTCAACACGATCCACATTTTCAAGGCCCGGGAAACCATTCCGAGCCCACCGTAGCGCTCACGGCGGGTGCTACAGGTTAGTAACACAACAAGTTAAAGCATATAAGAATATGTTACTTAATGTTGTAGTGCTTCCATCTTTGCTTTTTTATTTCTTCCATGGTCATTTCTCTCCCATTAACTTTTCTACCATCTCTCTCCTAACTTTCCTAGTTATTTACCATTTAACTTAATTTTCCATGCGAAACTTCTTGTGCTTGTGCTCTACCTGTGTTAACTTTCCTGAATATTCGTTGAATCGTTGAAAATTCAAATTAATGTTTATCTCTTTGTGGGCCTCATATGACTTGAATGCCAAAATATTATTATATTTATCTTCTACTTAACCATATCTTATAAACACTGTGTATGTGAAAGAATTTTGAGATTCTAAACCAACTAGGGCATTATCCTTCATTTAGGCTAAATAAAAGAAAATTTTGAACCACAACCTACTAAGCATAAACCGAGTATTCTAACCATCTAATTATTTAAACATTTATTAATTTAATTCTAAATTAATTTATTTAGATTAAATACTCTTCTAGGTTAAATAATTGATTTTAAAATTAATTTAGTGAACAAGTCAATGATCCACATTACCAATTAAATTGACACATCAAATGGTTAATAAGCCAATAGTTAAAATTCAAATATGCCACCTCAACAGACTTAAATGTGTGACTATTCATGTTTGAGAGTCAATAGTCAACAATTGTAAGCTTGAGTTATTGTAGTTGAGAACCTTGTGACCAGATGAATAGAGTTATTTTGATTTTTTTTATTGTAGTTGAGAACCTTGTGACCAGATGAACAAAGTTATTTTGATTATAAAAAAAAATTAGAAGATAGAGAGGAAAAGTTGCATGAAAATGTCGATAGCGAAGAATATGGGAAAGTGGAAAGTGGGTTGCTAGATAGCTTCTATTCAATGACATTTTAGTCATTAATCCATTTTAACACTAGTTTCCTACTTTTTAACACTACCAATGTACAAAGTTTAAAATGAAATAAAATAAAAAATTTGAAGGTTTAAAACGAAAGTGTACAAATATTAGATTTGAAAAATAAATATTTGTGCTCACCTTTATAGTTAAACCAAAATTCTATACATTTATTTTGTTTAAGATATTTTATTTTAATATTGCATTAAAATTATTTCAATAGAATATTTGGATGGAATACATCTGCTTAAAATATATACAATTGTACATAAATTACGAAAAATGCTTACATTTGTTGATAGATTCATTAAAATACAATAATAGATTATAATGCTGTTTAATTTGTTACTTAGAAATGATGTTTTAAAAGATTTAGATTTAGAAATTCAAACAGAGAGAAACTAAACGGGTGGAAGAAGCAACCAAAGAGTGTAAAAAGCCATTTGGAGGACCCAACTCCCATAAAAAATTAAGATATTTGGTTGGAGGCTTCTCCAAAAAGCTCAACCAACAAAGATAAACTTGCTCAAATTAGGTATTGCGCTTGATCTTGGCGGCTTGTTTTGCAAAAGAGGAAGGGAGGACTTGAAACACCTCTTTATTTTTTGTGAATGTGTGACTTATTTAAAAAGAAGGTTGGTCCTTGATGTAAATATATGGGTCCCTAAAGATGCCATCAGACGTATTTTCAAAAAGCTAGCCATAGAGCAGAGAAAAGAGGCAATGAGTTTCTTTGTTTGTTGGAAATTGTGGTTCTTAAGAAAGAGGGTAAGAGAAGATAGAATTCATCCTAGCTATAATGAGGCATTGGGGTGGTGTAAATCATATTGGGATTCTTTCCAAAATGCTAAGCTGTTACTAAACACGAAGCCATTGGATTCTGAGATGATCACAAGATGGGTTCAACCACACAATGAAAGTCTAAAAAATGAATGTTGATGGAAGGAGCAATGTCAAAGGTAACTGCGTAGGGTTTGGGGCTGCGCTGAAAAGTGAAGAGAACGCATTTTTAGCAGCAAAATGCTTGCAGGTGTTGAGGATGGAAGCCATGACCATTCAATATGGGATGCAGTGGTTAGAATTGGAAAGTGACTCCTTAAATTTGACCAACTTTTCAAAGGGGGATAGACCAATAACTTCATCCGTTGGTTCGCTGATTTAGAAAGTTAAATAGACAGCTTTGCAAGTACAAAAGATGTCATTCCATCATATTCTAAGTCGGGAAATAGGTTACTGACTCATTGGCAGAGTTTGCATTATTCGGGTTTGAAACCTGTATGGCCTGGCGGAAAAATCAACCTCATTTCATTGAGGTTCAGCTGCGTAACGATCTTTCTCCTTCCTCTAAGTAATGAAATAGAATGCATTCAAAAAAAAAAGAAAAAAGATTTAGATGTTGAATATTTGCTTTGAATCGATATATAAATCAAATCATTTCATGTGTTCATGTACATCTTTATTTGGGGAAATTCTTTTCTTAGGTAAATAAACGATTATAATTGAAATACACTGTTGGGACTGACATTATAATCAAGCGCTAGCCCTCACACTATGGAGGAAATTTTATGTAAATAAAAATATGTAAAAACCTCATTACAAGGAGGAAATTACAAATAATGAAGACATATTGCCCCAAAAACGTTGCCATAGGGACTTAACCTCGGACTTCGATCTCCTGCACCAGGGAGCAGGCAGCGTTGCCCGCTCTCGGGTGCACACACCTATTTTTTTTATTTTTTTGAATTTTTTTTTTATAAAACTGTTAATCTAGGTGTATTTAACATGTGTATAAATTTTTACCATTTTTGGAGTATTTTATATATTTATTTTTTATTTTTGAAAATCAATAACATTTTAGTAAATATCTAAAATACTCCAAAAATGGTAAAAAATTATACAAAATGTTAAATAGACCTAGATTAACAATTTTATAAAAAAAAAAAAAAAAAGGTGTGTGCACTCGAGAGCAGGCAACGCGGGTGCAACAGATTACACCCCCTTGACCTTAAGTCCAGACTAAGGTTAAATCTTTTAATTGGGAGAGGCGCGCCAGTAACGTATTACCCGTTAAATAATTAATATCAATCTTTTACTGATGTGACACAGACATTGGCGGGCTTTCGACTCTGGAGCCATCTTCGTCCAAGTTGTCCACTGCTCAATCTAACCAGCGGATTTCCGATGCATATGGGCTGCAATTATTATGGAACCGTTTGTCTTGAATTTTAATCCCATCTAGAAATCTATCAAATTTTAGCTATCGCCGAAAGGCAAAAGTTAGAAGTGCCGAGTATAAGGAAAAGGTTAGAAGTGCTCTGACAAAAAGTTCCGAACTTTTTAGCTCAAACATTTTGGCAAAAATGCATCAGTCGGGCCAAATATCCTTAAAAATCCGAATACTTTAATACTTTTCACTGAAAAAAGGGCCGAACATAACTTAAGTGGTTAACTTTGCTATTAATAAGTAATTTCAGCAACTTTTTTTATGTTTGTTGACAAGAATAAAAAATGCTCCTATGTAAAATTATCAAAAAAAAGTAGGTGGGATTATAAAAAAGGGCCATTTTAAAAGGAATACGATATCCTGCACCTAAGTGCACTTAGCTTCGGTGCACTTGGGTATGAACACTTATTTTTTAATTTTTTGGAAAATTTTTATACCACCGTTAATCTAAATGTATTTAATATGTGTGTCAAGTTTTATTAATTTTGAAAATTTATAGATATTTTTAGATTTTTAAAATTAATAGCATTTTCATAATTTATGAAAAATACCACTCATTTTTAAAAATCCCAAAAAGCTAAAAATCTCCAAAATTGATAAAACTTGATATATATATTAAATACACTTAGATTAACAATTATATGAAAATTTTTTAAATAAATATAAAAGTAGATTAGATACACCTTAGTGCACGAAGATAAGTGCACGTGGTTGCAACATATCAGATTCCATTTTAAAATTTGAACCATTGGAGTAATGAATTGTGATCCAAGGCACTCGGTGCACTGCTCCATTTTTTTTATTTTTTTATATGATATGAGCAGAAGCATGATATTTTCATATATGTAATTTTACATTTTTTTATGTTTAAAATATTTTATTTAAAATTTTAAAATAAAAAGACATTTCTCATGCACTAGGCCCACATATGAAATTACAAATTCAAAAAAAAGTCACTCTAATAGAATAATATGTTTATTTTATGCCTATAAATTAAAAAAATTGTCACGAAAATAAATTATTGATTTTTCATCATGACATATTCATTTTTAAAATGTGAAAGAGGTAAAAAATTCATTTAATTTGCATTACTTTTAATATTTTTTATTTATAGTATCACAAGCTATAATTCAAATGTTGAACATCATCGTCACTATTCTAAACGGTTATCATGTGGCAACCAAACAATTTATTCTCTTGCTGATTTTACTTTTTTTTTTTTTTTGATGGGTTGATTTTGCCTCTTTTAATTCAGACGGGGTATTTTTGATGGATCGGAGAAGATAACTTGATTGTATTGTTGAAATATTATGCAAAGATCGAGCCGCATTGAATAAACGAAGTATGGCTGCACTCTTTTCAACAAGGAGTGGTTTTTTAACTGGTCATCTTTATTATTATAAACAAGGTTACCATTTTTTCAAGGGAAAATTTTTGTTGTTCATAACATTTGTACCTAGTTCCTTATATACCCATAATGTTTTATAAATTCCTTCTATATGCATAATAGTTTATCATAAATTCTTCTTATGACTATGTCATCAATATAACAATTATCTATCTTATTAAAAAGACAATTTTATCCATTCAAAATTTTTAATTGAAACAATTTAACCTTAGCATAACTCAATTGATAATAGCAAATCATTAATAGATGATATTAAATAATTTACAAGTGATATTAAAGTTGAATTATTTTAATTAAATTTTTTTAAAAAGAGCAGAATCATCATTTCAATGGTATAAATAATGAATTTGTTAATGGTATGGGTATAATAAGAATTTAAAGTAAAATGTTATCGGTATAAAAGAAATTTGTGAAACATTGTACGATTTATTAAGAATTAGATGCAAATATTGAAGGGTATAAAAGAAATTTTTCGTTTTTGAAATCATAAGTCACCATCGTGTCCAAAATGCTCATTATGTAGTTTTACTAATAATCTTTTATAAGAATAACCTAATTTGTCTTTTCCATTGGCTTTTGTATAGTATATTACTGTGGATTCTAGCTTCTTGAAATCATGTGATTCAGCTGCGACTGTACTCAAAAATAGAAACTTCGATTTTCTTAATAACAATTTATGTTAAACTCCGGCCAAACGGAATGGCAATGTAATATTACTATCCTCAATCGCACCATGAATTGCACGCAGAGACGAAACTAGAAAAGCGGATTTAGCCTTTTTTTTACATCCAATTAAACTATTTAAAATATAAATTAACATGTATATAACATTGAAAATCATTGATATATTGAAAACTGGTATATATGTTACCAATTAAACTAAGTTTTATTATTTTTGTATGTTTTTAAGTATTTTTTTTATTTTAAAACAAGGTGGCATTTTCATAATTTTTTAGATAAAAATTATAAAAAATGTCACTGTATTTAAAAATAAAAAATACTTAAAAACATATAAAAATGATAAAACTTAGTTTATATGTTAAATATACCGAGTTGTACATGTTTAAAAAAATAAAAAAAATATTTGTGGGGAGGTCCCAATAGGGGTGTAAATCGGGTCGGGTTGGCACAAATACAACCCTAACCCACCTTGTAAAATCACAACCCAACCCTACTTTCAACCCTACTTTTCACATCTTAACCCAACCCTATTTCAACCCACATCAAATCGGTTCGGTTCGGGTTAGAAATCGGGCTAATAGATTACACATGTTATCAATGCTAGTTAAAGTTTTGTTCACCTGAATTTCTAAAATAATAAAAATAATGATAATTATAAAAACAATAAGTACCAATAAAAGTTCTACATAGCTCAAAAGTGGAGGATAAGTTTAGTAATTGATTTGTTTTTTTATTTTTGTATTTTTGAGCAATCGATGTCTTCTGCAAGTCAAAAAGTGAAAGCTAAGTAAAATTATTACAGTAAATTATGCAAAATAGAAAAATAAATATTATAGTCTTACTTACCTTCTTAGTTGGCTTCCAATCAAAGCTACAAACATCTTAAGTTCTCAGTTGACCTGTTATGTTATTCTAAATCACCAATGCGAGCAAATATCTAAACAACCTATTTACGATGCAATATAACCAAATAATTCAAACACAATTTCACAACTAATTAACCAAATATATTTCCAAACCAAATAAATTTAAACAACATTTGACAATCAAATAGTCAAATAAATTTCCAAACTCAACACAATTTTATTTAAATATCTAAGCAATATGAATGAAATACACTCTCATAAATATATGTAAATACATATCTTATGAAATCGGGTCGGGTCGACCGACCCCTAACCCATTTTTAAAATCGGGTCGGGTTGAACCCATTTTTTAAAAACCAAATTTCCAAAACCTCAACCCAACCATGGTATAAATCGGTTCGGGTTGATGCGGGCTCGGGTTGAACCCAACCCTATTTACACCCCTAGGTCCCATGCCGCTGGCCGCATGGGATTACCCTTCCGACAGGAATTAATTTTTTGAGTGTACGTGGTAGAAGTACTACACAAATATTAGCAAACAATCTGAAGATTTTTTTTTTACGTATGTATTTGCAACCGTCTCAATTTCTATTACATTCGAGCCTCAAGATATTTTTACAAATTTGTAGAGAAGACACATTGCTCCCATCTTATTTTTGAGGAGATACACTGCTCTCAATATGCCAGCATTGAAAACTCACATTGTGGGTAGTCAAACTAAAAGCCGTGGGAAGTGCTGTCATTTGCTCAACCAGCCAGGATGGCAATGGTTGGTAACAATTTGGAGATTTTAAATATGTGTACCTTAGGCAAAAATATCAGTAGCCTCTGTTGTTTTGCATATATATATGAAAAATATTGAAGTGTAGACAGACTGCACCGTAAATTATAGTGCAAATTGCCCCAAAATAGGTCTGGCATATATTAGAATTAGCATTAATTCCACAAATTGTATTTAAAATTATTTATTTTAATAGCATAATAATTTTCATCCAAATCTAGCATATGTACATGTCTTATCTTAAAATGGTACAAAAATATTAATTTGTTTAATTCGATATGCACATCTCACTTGACGAAAATTGAAGAAAAGATATTTAAAATTTCTAAACAATGGAAAATTTTTGTAGAGAGAAAATGTTTTCTATATGTCACAGTCTTCAAGTTTGTTTGGTCTTTTATAAATTTCTCTAAGACCCCAACCTTTATGCGTATTGCACAGGTCATCAGGCAAGGAAATGATAGCGAAGTTGATAAATATATAATGTTAAAATTGACGGCAAACAATGAAAAATCCATGAGAATTTGAAACCTCAGAAAAAATTACTGAAAAATTAATTAGGGTTTTCCATTTTATATAAAGCCAGCGATGCCTTGCAGTTGCCTGGAAATCGGGCTCTTTATCCAAACAATACAAGATCATGCTACTATATAAAGCATAGAAGAGACTCTTTTCCTTTGATTCGAACCGGGTCATCTGACATATCCTTCTGGGCCACGCCACTACTTGCTCTAGACTTTACCTTTTAAGTTATGAATTTCGGGATTTTTTTTTTACTGTCATTATGTCATATTAACTTAAAAGTAAAATATTTATTTATTATTATTATTATTATTAATTTTAAATATTAACACTTTATCATCGCGAGTTCGCGACGCCCGCGACATCCTCGGCGAACACGGTTATGACCGTCCCCTAGCGCCGCTGCTTAGTTTTGACCGCCCGGATGCAGCCGCTGAAACCGTTGCTTCTTCTTCTGCTCAGCGGAAACAAGTCGCCTTTGGGCTTCCGAAACGCCACCGACTCACATGGCCACGAAACGTGGTGGTCCGCAGCTCCACATGACGATTTCCACGCCATGGTCATTTGCACGCAGCATCTCAAAAAAATAAGATTTATGCTGATTGCCCACTTTCCCATGTGAATCTCACCCGTAGAATTCCATATCACAAGGATATTGATAAAAAAAAGAAAAAATTTCTTTTATATTTACAATATTTAACCATTAATCCTTCCGTACTCACAGCCTTCTGAATTTTCTCCCAACACTTTCAAAGTATCACCCTAAAGGACGTTAACTACATGTCGGTTTTGTTCCCATACTATTTGTTAAAAAAAAATTCTAAAAAAAATCCCTACTATATTTTTTGTAAAATAGATCTAATGTGTTTTTATTCAAATTATAATAAAAATGGAGCCGCAATATATTTCATCTCTATTGACAAAATAATGTAAGGCAAAATCGGCATTTCTGCACATAGTTAATGCTCGTTCGGGTTAAGGGTGACAACACAAGTGTTTAGGGAATTATGAATGAAATATCATAAATGTCGGGAGAATTTCTAAATTATTGTGAGTATGGAAGAAATAACAACCAAATGTTGTGGGTATAAAGGGAACTTTTCCGAAAAATAATGTTAATTCTAAATATGACCACAAGTTATATCCATATTTATAAACATGGCCGCGCATTTATAAAAATAGTATAAAGTAACTACATTTTAGCCTGTAATTCCAAATATTACAATACCATTAAAATGATGTAGAATTACAATATTATCCTTGCTAAAAATAAAAAAACTGCTATGATTATATATTATAAAAAAAATTAAAGAAAAAATATGGAAAATTCAAAGTACAAACGGACTCAACAATTCCAATGTACACATACAATCCTTTTCGAAGGAAAGGATAAAGATAATTTTTTCATTTTAAAAATTTCACCATTGTTATTTAACCGAACTTTACTGTACATATTTCAAATTTAGATGTAAATTAATGGCCATGCATGCCATTTTTATAAATCTGTTATTATATATGTAAATATAGGCATCAGTTACAGTCGTGACAAAAAATATAAACTGCTGAAAAAACAAAAAAATACTTATATATAAACCGCTGTTACAGTAAATAGAAACTAATAGCTTTGGCACATTTGTAAAACGTCTTGGAAATAATTGTTATAAATGCAACAAGTTTGAAATAATTGCTTGGAATTTTACTTTCGAGCATGCATGAACGTAAGTAACTTTTTACCAAAAAAATGAACTAAAATAATATTTCATGATGGACGACTATATGTATCACAAGAAATTAACGTCGCTGCAAGAGAACTTACATTCTATGACATGTTTTCTGCGACACCTAATATTTTTTATCACAAAAAAATTTAATTTAGGAACATAAATGATTATTGTTGTTAAAAACTAGCTTTCAGCGATAAATAACATAATTAATGTTGCAAAAAGTAACCTTTTAGTGACAAAATTGTCACTAAAAATTTAATTTTTAGCAATAAGTTCAAAAAAAGTCACAAAAGCCTTTTTGTGATGGGCTTATGGCATCATAGTTATAACGACATTGTAATGAAAATTAATGTAAAGTTTTGCATTCCTAGAAGTTTATTTTCTTGAAGCAAGTGTTCGCAAATAAAAGAACAAAAAGAAAAAAATTATGTAACATTTGGTGCAATTTAATCAAAAGTAAATGTGACAATTACTGCGTATATGTTCAGTAAAATTTCCAGATCATTAATTTGCATAGGCTGTCATTTGGAAGCACCAAGAAGTGATATGTTTTGTATTTATTATCTGGATCTAGGCATTTCCTAAGCTTTTGTTTTACAAATAAACTCCATAGATCTGTAAATTTTTATCTTTGCGGTTTTAAACTTCATCTTGATTAACAGCAGGGGACAAACTAGGTCAAGCGATACGAGTTAAAGGCTAATCTTACCATTAATCAATTTTTTTTAAAAATTAGTCCTAATCTGTTTATTACCCATTTATAAAAAAAAAACCTCAATTCTGACCCTAGTTTATTTAATATAAATGGATTAGGTTACGAATTGCCAACGGTTAGTTTAACGAGCTACGTTAAAGTTGAATAATTTAAAAACTATAAATTATTTAAAATTTAATCATAAATCATTAACAAAGACTTTCAATGTTAGCGATTTACTTGAATTTAAAAGATTAATTTTTACATTTATTTTTAATTGAAATGTTAATCTTGTTATTAATAATTATAAATAACTTGTAAAATAAAATCAATAAAAATATTAACACTTTTACCCTATGAGTTGTAAATGGAATATACGGGTTGAATTAGAGTTTGCTTGGCAGGATTCAAGAGGTTTGAATGAGATGAGAATACAATCACATGTATTAGGAATAAAAAATCTATATTAAAATGTAAAAAATTATATTGAAAATTAAAAAACTATTTTCGAATGGAAAATTACATCTCATACGCATCCAGGTCAATGAACTTGAATTATTTTAAACACCCCCTTAGGTTTATGAGTTAAACAAACTCAACCCATGATCACCCATTTATTTAAATGTGCTAAATAGGTTGGATGCATGGTTAGGAAATCTCAATCTTAATCCATTTGAAAATGTATTTGGTCGGTCACCGGTTGATTCTTATCTAGTTACACCCATAATTAGCGAGGCCTATTTTCAATATTTTAAAACATTCTATAAATATTCCAAATATATCATAATCATAAACACTCGTAGGTTCATTTTGCAACCACCCCATTGAGTGGATAGCGGAGAGAGCTTAAAATCAAGATTCATCAAACATCCACGTGACCGCCAAACCGGTGGTAATTAGCTGTCTAAGATTTGAAGATTTTTCAGCCAAGTAGTGTATCTGCATTAATTTTAATTTTGGTACACATATATCTTTTATTATTTATGCTGTGTACCAGTGACATCATTAATGAAATAAAAATTACCCCATTTAAATTATTTCCACCCTCGATCGGTCACCGTCCGTCAAATTACACGTGAGGGATTTTTAATTACTTAAACCCGCATTTGTAACGGAATCTTCAGTTTGAAGTTTTATTCAAGCCATGAATCATGTTCATTACGAAGCTCTCACGCTATGTTCGATCATATACAGCACACCTCAGTGACAGTGAAAGTTACAACAAGCGCATGCAATATCATTTGCGCAACAACAGTATTCATACATTCTAAGCAAGAAATTTTCAAATTTTAATACATAGAATTTAACTTTATAAAAAAATTTATTTCTTAATTAGGACTGATTTAACACGCAATCATAACTTATCTTATCATTGCGTGCTGTTTATTTTTTATTTATTCATTTCATATATAGATCCATCACTGACTATTTGAATTAAAATACAATTAAAATTAATAAATTAGAATAATGATGGTAAAAAATAAAGTCATCCTCAAAAATTAAATTTTACTTTTTTTCAAGAAATAAATTTATTTGGAATTTTTAACTTATAAGAGGGAGAACTAGGTTCTCCTCTTTTCTATTTCACTTAATAAGGCTTTTCAAATAGGTAGCTAATGATTTATATCAAGTCATGAATACTGGTGCAACTCGTAGGTTTGCAACTCGTAGGTTTGGGCCAAATCTATCTTATCCTACTTTCAAAAACTTCTACTTTATGCTATTTTAAGTTGGGTTGATTCTAAACATATCATACTATATTTTTTAGGGTTGGTTTGATTCCGATGATTCCAAGTTGGTTCTTTATATTAGTCTTCATGTTGTATTTGAAAATCATAATCTTAATATAAATTTTACTTAAAAACTTATAATCAATATATTAATGATATAGCTTTACAATGCATTTTTGTATAACTTTACAATGCATTTATTAGATATACTAAATAATAGATAAATTAGACAAGTGTCTATATTTTATATCTTCAAGTATATAATATATTTAATAAAAGAGATATTGAAAATATATATTAGTAATTCGGATTGGTTCCCAATGCTCAGATCTTAGAACCTACTCTATCCTAATTACACAAAGTATTTTTTTTTTACAACACAGCAAACATTTTTTAATTTGAAATTTACCTCGCTCTATGGGTAAGAAAAAAATAGTATCATGTCCTACCCATTTTAGGATACCCGATGGGTCAACCCATAGGCACCATACTTGAGTCACATCCTAGTTACGAGAAGTAGAAACAGCATGTAGCCAGTTGACTTATTTTTATTTTTAAAAAAAATTTACACAAATGCGAGCCCAACTTATATCTCCCTTCCTCTGAAAGTTATCATTCTAAAAGTTTATTTGATAATTTAACTGGATTTTAAAAATAAAAATTCCAAATATTGTGTGAATAGGATTCGAAAAATTTTAAAGATAAAAAATATTTGAAAATTTTTAATTTTCCAAAATTTTAAAAAAATATTAAATAAATTTCAAAATTTGTGAAATTGCATCGGGAGGAAGATACAGCTTAAGCTTGCATTTGTATAAAAAATTTTAAAATTTTTAAAAAATTAATTCGGCCAACTACACAGCTAGTTGCCTTTCAAATTGAGGCAATGATTCAATGCAATTAGGTCTCATAGTAGGTAGGGGTGTTAACGGATCGGGTTGGACAGGTTGGAGCATAATCTTAATCCTAACCCATTTAAATATCTCAATCATAATCCGTTTATTAACCCATTTAAAAAACTTCAACCCTAACCCATTTACAACCCATTTAATAAAAAGGTTAGTGGGTTGTTAACGCGTTGTATAGCAAATAACCTGAAAACCTAGACTCTAGTAGATAATGATCTTGCAGGGAGAGACGAGAGGGTATTTTCGACGTAGAGAAAATGGAAATAGGGCAGTAAGGAGAAAATGGAATTAGGACAGCAGTGAAAAAATGAAAATGAGGTATTGGAGGAAGACTTAGAAAGAAAAAATAACCAAGAGGTTTACATATATATATATATATATAAAACTTTAATAAGTTAAGCGAGTTAAATGGGTTGAACAAATTAAACGGGTTGAACAGGTTAAATGGGTTGCCAAATGGGTTGACGAGTTATAAAATCTCAACCGTAATTCATTTATTTAATTAAATAGTTAAATGGGTCGGTGGATCATAACCCATTTATTCAAAAATCTCAATCCAAATCCATTTATAAACGAGTTGGACGAGAGGGTTGACAGGTTGATCATGATCATTAACACCCCTAATAGTAGGAGAATGTTTCAATGCATCTGGTTAGAATTTTTATTTTTAATTTTTTTACAAAACTCATAATTTAGGTATATTTAATCTATAAACTAAAATTTACCATTTTAAAAAATAGGTATATATATTTTTATTTCTAAAAATAGGGAAATTTTTGTACTTTTTAAATGACTAAAATACTCCTATTTTCAAAAATCAAAAATATATAAATTTTCAAAAATGATAAAACTTAATACATAAGTTAAATACATGTATGAAGATTCTATAAAAAAGTTCAAAAAATATTAAAAAATAGAATTTCTAGTTGGATGCATTGAAATCATGTTATTTATATGGATAAATGATTTTATAAAGTATTATTATATTTTAATATGTGTTAGGCCCATTTTGTAGCGGACTAATCTGCACAGGATTGATTCTTTATATGGAAAATATTTAAGCCCACATATATTAAAACTAACATCTACCTCATACATTGTATTTTAAATTATTTATTTTAATAGTATACCAATTTTCATCCAAATCTAGCATGTGTATATGTTTATCTTAAAATGGTACGAAATTGATGTAATAAAATACTTTACATTAAATATTAATTTCAAAATAATATTTTTAAGATCTAAATGTCTAAAGTATGTTATTTATATGGATAAATAATTCTATACATTATTATTATATTTTAATATGTATGGAACACATTTTGCAACGGACTGCATCTTAATTATGATGCCATCTTTCTACAGGATTGGTTCTTTATATGGAAAATATTCAAGTGTAAATGGACTGTACCATAATTACACCGTAGATTATCGGCAACAAGAAAATTGGGCAATTGCAACCAACATTTTTATTTGGTAAAAAATCGTTGCAAAATTCTCGTTGCACAGTTGTACATGGCTGCAATTGATATTTCGGAACGAAAATAAGTTTCGTTGCAATTAATCCCATATTAGGAACGAAGCATCGCGTTCCAATCAGCTTGAATTTGCAACAATTTTTCCATTTCATTAGCAACGAAACATTCCGTTTCAATAAGCTCGAATTTACAAAGATTTTTCTCGTTGCGATTTCCATTCCAGAGCAATGGAAAATGACATTAATTTGCAACCATTTTTATTGCTCCAAATAAAAGATCAATTCGCAACGAACCATATCATTCCAAAAATAATAAAATTCGTTGCAAAAGCCTCCTTCATACCAACAAAATATTTCATCCAAATGCACATCCATTTCATATAATTGTTGTATCATATATATTGACAAGCATATAAAATTATTTATATAAACCAAAATATCCACAATGATATAATAAATGCATATATATATATGTGTATATATATAGGGAGCTGTTCCGGTGCAGCACAATACATTTTATAAAAAAAGGTCCCACACATATTAGAATGCAATGAAACTTTATACAATCATTTATCCATATATAAATTTTATAGCAAATGGTTTACATGTTTAAAAAACCACTTATAAGTTGTTATTTACATCAAACTATTTTATTACGTTGAATTTGTACCATTTTCAAACAGGACCCATATACATATCCGATTAGGATGAAAATTGGTATGGTAATAGAATATATTATTTTAAATATAATGGGTGGAGTAGATTATGATTTTATGATCATGTGTGGCCCATTTCAACGTCGCTGCACAGGAAATTCCAGTGCGGCGTTGAATATTTCTGATATATATATATATATATATATATATATATGTCAAGCCCATTAATCATAACATTTTTGAAGTAATTAGTCTAAAAATTGAAATACATTTTAAGTTCTTGATTCCATAGCCAATATGGGTAACCACTTCATTTAAGAAAGTTATAACAATCATATCTAAGAAAAGCATAACAACAAGTGCCCTTTTATCTACTTGTGCTCAACACTTTTGATGCACCAATTTTGTGTCTCAAGGCTAGGGGTGTTAACGGATCGAGTTAAACGGGTTAAATTCTAATCCTAATCCTAACTTGTATAAATATCTCACCTTAATTCGTTTATTAATTCGTTTAAAAAACCTCGACTCTAACCCATTTACAATCCATTTAATAAATGGGTTGACGGGTTATTAACGAGTTGTATATATATAACTATTGCATACTAATTTTAGGTGCTAATTTATGTCTTGATTAACCGAAAATTTGTATAATTAGCTTAGAAGTTAACAAACATGAAAATTTTTTCAATGAATCTAACAAATTCGCAACATCCAAACCTCATTTCTTCTTCATCTACCAAAAAAAAAACCCATCTCCATCCACTAAAAAGGATTGTGATTTAACATTCCAAACATTTTTTTTGAGGTTATTATGTAATAATACTATGAATCTACAAATGTATATTTTTGGTGTGTCATTTTCCTGAGATTCGAGAATGATGCATTTGCTAAGTACAAATTCAAATGTTGGTATTGTTGAATATAGGGGTGTTAATGGTCATGGTCAACCCGTCAACCCGCTCGTCCAACCCGTTTATAAATGGGTTATGATCCGCCAACTCGTTTAACCATTTAATTAAATAAATGGATTAGGGTTGAGATTTTATAACTCATGAACCCGTTTAGTAACTCATTTAACCCGTATAACATGTTCAACCTGTTTAATTCATTCAACCCATTTAACTCGCTTAACTCATTAAAGTTTTATATATATATATATGAAGAGATATATATATTTTATATATGATTTTTCATTAAAAAAAAAAAAAAAAAAAAAAGTAGCAGCAAAATCAAAAACAAGAGCTGGAATATTGCAGATGAAACCAAGGGCGCAAGCACTTCAGGGGCTGCCTACTTCTGATATGAATGAGGGATCTGAGGTCAAAGGAGCATTAAGAGCTCCGATGGAAATGCAGAAGAAACTTCAGGAACGACTCGAGGCTAAGAAGCACGTGGAGACCTGCACCGAAGCCAAAACAGGTGGAGTATTGGATGGGTTTCCACCTGGGTGAAGGGAAGGCCAGGACTTTGCAAGTTCTGCAGCCAACAAATGGCAAGAGAACTTCTCCTCTCAAGGCAAGCAAGGTGAGCGTTCCAGCTATTCCACTGGCACAAGGCTCTCTGGTGCTAGTCAGATGTTGGGAGGAGGATTTTTCAAAGACAGAAGTAGGGCAGGGGCCACGTGGTTACAGTGGACATTTAGCTGGATATCTAAGTGCATGCTATCAAGATGCATATGGAAGTGCTGGATGAAGTGCCTATCAAACAGGTTCGTCCGTGAAGCGGATCAAGGAGTACCGGCAAAAGGTCGAGCCGGAGCTTACTGGCATCTGCAATGACGAAGACCATCTCATTCCGTCGGCCACTGCCAGAGAATCGAGCGTCATTTACTACAAAATGAAAGGTGGTCATCTTGCTGAGTTCCAAGCGGGTATGCGAGGAAGAAGGCTTTTATTGTGATTGGAGTCAATACGGCATTTAACAGCAGAAGCACGTGAGGAGGGGCAGCTCCGAAATTTCAACAGCCCGCTTCGGCCTCATCTCCAAGCTCCAAGAACATTCCAAAACCGCATTCCGCAACAGTGATGGTGTTGCTGGAACTCTCTGGCAACCGGCCACTTTAAAATCTCGTGTTTTCGGTTTTGCATCTTCGCAGAAGAATTTACAGCAGTCTCTTTTTCACAGTCCGTTGCGTAGTTCGTTCATGACGGACGAAGCAAAAGCCGAAGGCAACGCAGCCTTTTCCATAGGCCGGTTCGAAGACGCCATCAAATTCTTCTCGGAAGCCATCAATCTCTCTCCTACCAATTACGTTCTATACTCTAACCGCTGCCGCAGCCTCCCATTCTCAGCCAAAATAGCCAAAAAAATTCTTCATGACATCAGAAAACCCAGCTTCAGAAAAGATCGTTTGCACAGCCTGGACTCTGGTCTGTTTAGGCACTGATAGATCCTTTACAAACTGGGAAAACAAAGCACTTTTCTTGGAAGCCTCAACAAGCTGTTGTTGCATAATTCCTTGAACTTTGATTACTTGCAAACGACGGACGATCGGAGGATCTCTGTTGTTGCAGCAAGACGAATTCCGTTCTCAGAACCCTCTGAATCAGAGCAACATTAGATCGAAGACGGCAAGCCAGCGCCATTGAGGCAGAGGTCGGCCAGAGAGAACTCGGAGAAGGGCGGGACGCCGTCGGCAGTGGGCCCCGCGTCGCTGGAGTCGTCAGCAGAAGGCTGAGAGAGGGTGGAGTGCGGCTGCTGGGTTTGCTGGTGCTTGCGATGGTCTTGCACCGGATGGGTTTCCGACAGAAAAATGGATCCGCAGCAGCCCATTCTCCTCCGGCTCCGGCTCCGCCTCCGTCTGTCCATCTTAATGGCTTCTTGGCTCTCCATTTCTCTCCCAAATCCCTTCAAATCCCTGGAAGAAGAAGAGGAGGAAGAGGAGAAGCTAGCACTGCTTGTCTTGCCCGAATCATATTTTTTTTTTTTCTCCGGTGCAGATAAAGATGGAGGCGGCGAGGACTGTCAAAGACATTTCTCCTCACGGTTTCGTTAAGCACTACGCTGCTCATCTCAAGCAATCTGGAAAGATAGAGCTGCCAGATTGGACTAACATCGTGAAAACTGCAAGATTCAAAGAGCTTGCTCCATATGACCCAGATCGGTATCACATCATGGCAGCATCGAAATGACGGTGGTGGCGATCACGAAGAGGGTCCGCCACACCAGCCGGAATATGTTGAGCTTGTACGGCCGGGACATCGCCGGGATCGGGATGGAAATCTCCTTGGTGATGAATTCGCTCTCGGGCCATCACTCCGCCGACCACTTCTCCACGAACGTGAACAGAGGCTGGCAGAAGACCTGGTAGGCGCCAACGAGGTGGGCGACGATGGCGGCGTTGGCGATGTCGAGCAGCCAGTAGGGGTCGTAGAGGCCGTGGCCGGTGAGGAGATTGGCGGGGGCAGCATCGCCGAAGGTGGCGTAGCCCATGCAGCCACAGAGCGTGTAGAAGATGGTGGTGATGGCGACGCAGAGGACGGTAGCTTTCTTCATGGTTTTTGCCTCTGACGGTGTCCTGCATCTAGATGAGGATGACGGAGTAGGAGTAGGCAAAGGCGATGTTGCCCAGCGCTTGGAAGCTCTGCCAGATCTTCTGGGTCTTCGTCGCGACGCCCACGCTGATGCCGGTGAAGCTCCCTTTGAAAGCCTATCAGTTCTCTGCGACGTTGGCGATCCCCAGGCCTAGGCCGATGGTAGAGTAGGTGAAGGACATGACGGCTATCAAACTCCGTAGACCGGAAGCCATGACCAACTTCACCGCTCCTCCAGTCGACGCCTCGTCCGGGGTTAATCAAACCACTATTTCCGGAGAGGACTCCTCCGACGAGTGCCAGAACTTCTCCTCGCCCACTTTCGTACTCCGTTTCTGCTCGTCGTCGGCTTCCGAAGAGGCGGACGAACAAAACCGGCAGCAGCGATGAGAGTCGGTCTCAGCCGTCGAGTTTCGGCCCGATCGGGGCCTTCATTAACTGATGGCGGTCCCGCGTTGCCGCTGACCCGCAGTTCCCTTTCAAGGTCCTGATGGATGAGCTCTGGCGTCATTGGCAGGGCTTATTCTCTTTCAGGGCAGCAAGCATTTGACTCCGGAAGAGAGATGCCGATTGACTTGGAGGACGGTTCATTGAATGATCCCGATTGGATTTCCGAGGGTAGGAGGAGGAGGAACGATTTTCTTCGCAAGAGAAGACGATCCGCCGTTGCAGCTGCGACCAACTTCTACGACGAATCCTCCCACTCCATCTCAGTCGCGCGGGGCAGCCGCTGTCGACTTCGCAGATGGTCGCCCAGCAGCTCGTCTGCATCAAGATGGAGCCCGTCGTGGGCGACCGCAGCATGGATCACGTGCCCGTCAAGAAGCCGCTGGTGTCGAGGCGAGCCCACCGGGACCAGCACCGTCCCTGCCATCGCGACGACTGTCGACGGAACGCTCAAGATACCGACGCAGTCGAAGCAGGAGACTCCGGCTATTGTCCGCATCGGCGATAGGCAGTGATTTATCAGCACTGCCGGGACCTCGTCTTCTGTGGTGAGTCTGAAGAACGTCGTTTCCCAAATCAAGCGGCTGATTGGCCGGCAATTCTCCGATCTAGAGCTCCAGCGCGATATCCAATCCATGCTGTTCAAGATCGTCGAAGGGCCGGATGGGTATCCGACTGGTCCAGGGGCAGTATCTCGGTAAAACGAAAATGTCCACCCCCACGCAGTTGCTTGGAATCGTCTTCAAGTGGGTCCGGTAGAAGCATGTTCCGCGGGGAAGCAGCTCCGCATGCAGTTCCGCGGGGAAGCGGTTCCGCGTGAATCCGGTTCCGCGCAAGTGCAGCTTGGCGCCCAAGCAAACGAAGTTCCGCGGGGAAAGCAGTTCCGCGGGAAAAGCGTTTAGTTCCGCGGAGAAGGCAGTTCCGCGGGAAGACGGTTCCGCGTGAGCTTGCATCACAGCCGCGGAACCCATCCCAGAGCCGGCAGAAAACTTATAAATAGCCGCATTCGGCCCTTCATTCGACACAAGGGAAAAACAGCGAGGAGAGGGCGAGGACGAGCAAGAGAGATCTCTCCCGCGCTCAAAAAAAAAGAGGGAAGGTGAGTTCTCAGATATATATTTTTGAGTTTCTTTATTATATATATATATATTATATATAAATATATATATACATATATATTATTTTCAAAAACCGAAGGTGAGTTCTCAGATATATATTTTTGAGTTTCTTTAATATATATATATATATATTATATATAAATATATATATACATATATATTATTTTCAAAAACTACTTTTCCCAGCGTGGATACTCCCCGACTGGCGGGTTGAATTGACACACGGGTTAAGTATATTTTCTCCTATAAAAATATATATATGTATATTATTTATATATAAATATATATATACATATATATTATTTTCAAAAACTACTTTTCCTAACGTGGATACTCCCCGACTGGCGAGTTGAATTGACACACGGGTTAAGTATATTTTCTCCTATAAAAATATATATATATATGTATATTATTTATATATAAATATATATATACATATATATTATTTTCAAAAACTACTTTTCCCAACGTGGATACTCCCCGACTGGCGGGTTGAATTGACACACGGGTTAAGTATATTTTCTCCTATAAAAATATATATATGTATATTATTTATATATAAATATATATACATATATATTATTTTCAAAAACTACTTTTCCCAACGTGGATACTCCCCGACTGGCGGGTTGAACTGACACACGGGTTAAGTATATTTGCTCCTACAAAAATATATATATGTATATTATTTATATATAAATATATATATACATATATATTATTTTCAAAAAAACTACTTTTCCCAACGTGGATACTCCCCGACTGGCGGGTTGAATTGACACACGGGTTAAGTATATTTTCTCCTATAAAAATATATATATGTATATTATTTATATATAAATATATATACATATATATTATTTTCAAAAACTACTTTTCCCAACGTGGATACTCCCCGACTGGCGGGTTGAACTGACACACGGGTTAAGTATATATATGTATATTATTTATATATAAATATATATATACATATATATTATTTTCAAAAACTACTTTTCCCAACGTGGATACTCCCCGACTGGCGGGTTGAATTGACACACGGGTTAAGTATATTTTCTCCTATAAAAATATATATATGTATATTATTTATATATAAATATATATATACATATATATTATTTTCAAAAACTACTTTTCCCAACGTGGATACTCCCCGACTGGCGGGTTGAATTGACACACGGGTTAAGTATATTTTCCCTCTTATGAAAATAAAAATAAATATATATGTATTTTCTATAAAAATATATCAGAATATACATATATATTCAAAGGCATCCAAAAATTAAGATTTTGACTTCTAAGATTATATAAATATATATATAAATATATATATACATATATATATATATCAAAAAAAAAAAAATGATGACGACTTCTTCGCTCAATCCGAGCCAAAAATCTCTAAAAAGCCCAAGCTGGCTCAAAACCCTCAAAAAAGCCCAAGCTGGCCCAAAAATCTCCAAAAAGCCCAAGATGGCTAAAAACTCTCCAAAAAGCCCAAGATGGCTAAAAACTCTCCAAAAAGCCCAAGCTGGCTCAAAATTTTCCAAAAAGCCCAAGATGGCTAAAAACCCTAAAAAAAAAGCCCAAGCTGGCTCAAAACTCTTCAAAAAGCCCATGATGGCCCAAAACTCTACAAAAAAGCCCAAGATGGCTACCAACCCTCCAAAAAGCTTGAGATAGCTCAAAAATCTCCAAAAAGCCCAAGATGGCTCAAAAATCCCCCAACAAGCCCAGTTGGGCTCAAACCCTTTTTAATGGTCAAAGTTGACCTAAAAATACTTTTAAACCCGGTTAAATCCATTTCTTGGTAAAACCACCCAATTATTCAATCCAGAGGCTGAAAGCGGGAGACGCTGGTTTCTTGTACAAGTACAGAAGCTGAAAGCGGGACACGCTGGTCTGCTGTGTAAATCCAGAAGCTAAGAGCGCACTTAGTTTGCTGTGTAGGGTCACTAGTGTAGCCGACGGGCCCCTCACTAGTTCCCAAACCGAGTCATCGCTGGTCGACGGGCTAAGCGTAAACTCATATTTATGTCATGGCGCGTGGCGTCATGTACCTCATATTCAAATTATGGCGCGTGGCGTCATATACCCCATATTTAAGTCATGGCGCGTGGCGTCATGTACTTCATATTCAAGTTATGGCGCGTGGCGTCATATACCTCACATTCGAGTCACGGCGCGGGGCGAAGTGTACTCATTTATCTTTATATTTTTGTTAGACACGATTTTTCGTGCACTTGTAAAGACGTAGAAGGATCTTCTACGCACTTCATTATTATTAAGCATTTTTTCTTATGGACCATTGTATTCAGCTCTTTTAATCAAGGGTTTTCTCGTTAGAGATGTAAAATCAGAATGTGGAACACAATGCAAAATATTTCTGTGATATACTTTTCGGACTCGGTTAAAGAATTGGATGCTTTAAAATTTTGCTGGGGAATTAATTAAGCATTTATTCTCAAAGCCACAGGGAAACAATTTTATCTTTAACCAAGTGTATGAATTATGATATGATTTTCTCACGAGGCCGGAACAAATGGTGAACCCGACGTGAAACATTCTCCCTTCATCTTTAAGAGCTGAAAACTATGGTCTTCATATGCTTATTTAATTTCTCACTACTAACACTTTGAAATGCTTCTTTGCAGATTTCATGGCGCATTCGATGGCTTTTGGTTTCCTGCCCAATGGTGGTTTTGTCATTTCTATGCCAAACCACATGGATGCAGCTATCCCGCATCACTTTATTCGCGTACCAGAGAAGTCGAAGCATCGTGTCTATCGACACGTCGACTACTCTCCTGCAGCGATCAAGCAAAGGAGAGATCAATCTGCATTACTCAAGGAGCCTCTCATTGCTCAAGGCTCAAGGGCCACTCCTATTCAACCAATGAAGTCTCTGCAGGCGCCAATCCGAATGGGCCCGCCTGCTCGACAGTCGGACTATGCCAAGAAGTCCGCTCACCGGCTTGCTGCACCAGCCCAACCAGCAGCACAACAGCCTGCAGGACAACCTGTTTTGCAGCCCCATTCCATGAAGAGGTCTGCAAGACAATCTACTGCAACTCGGCTAGCGCCAACTGGCCGACCAGAAGTCAATGTTCCCCGAAATGGGGGCAAAACTGTACCAAATCCTGTTCGATGCACCATCACTCGCCAATTCGGTCGGGCTGCCTCAAGGGTTGTTAACCTAGCCCCCCGACCTAACCAAGGTGACACCCAGGAGCGGAAGAAGTCAAGAAGGCAAACCAAGCTGGATGCTCCATTGGCCGATGGAAGGGATGACCAATTCAAGCCGCGAGGGCCTATCATTGTCCGATCCGGTTTAGGCACTTTGCGATTCGTCATCCCTGACCCGACGCATTCGCCCCATCAATCAACAAATGCTCCATCTAGCTCACAAGCTAGAGTCAAAACTCCAGGTCACTATGAGACTGCCAACATAGTGACAGTTCCTCATCGTGCATCAAGGAAACCAAGGAGAAAAGCACAGCAGAAAAAGCAGTTCGGGAAAACAACTTCCCGGTTAAACTTGAAGGCTTCATCGCCACTGCCACCAGGACCAAGGCATAGGCTGTTCTCACACCCCCGACAAAGGGGTAGGCCACAGAAGAAGCCACTACAAAGCGCTCACAAGTCAAGAGCGCCCCAAAAATCAAGACTCTTTAGCGGGTGGCAGTATCCCCAGAGGCGCCATACAACCTATCCACGTTCGGTGCTCAGGCTGATCCCTGATTTTATACATAAAAATCAATTCGCCTCATTGATCAGACTGAGGGAGGATATGACTTATGCGCCTGTCGTGGCCCCGTCTCGAGAAAAGCACCGGATGCCGCACCCCAAGAGAGAAGCTAAAAGGAGGAGACATCTCCTCCAGACGACGGAAGTCAACATGGTGGACCTCACCCACCAAGCACTTCCAAAGCGTCGGAGATGTTAACCCGGTCAAGGACAGCCGCAATGCCCATTACACCGCCATTCTGTAGCCTCTCTCATCCTGAAGGGATCAGGGCCGCCCTCCCAAGAGGCCAATTTGAAGCCTCTTACATGGTGGGCGAAGAAGAAGAAGTTCTTACACCCAAGTCTCAGCTCATTCATGACCTCCGGGAGGAGATTAAGAGTATGAAACGGGCTATGGAAACTCAAGGCAACAAGACATCAGGTTCCCATCAACCATCATCACCAAGGAACCGTCAATCGGTCCATCAGCCCGAGAAACCAGTCAGGCAGCGGACCGAGGAAGATGAAAATGCAGAATTGGAGCCAGGCTTTCTGCAGTTCAATAACCTACGTATCAACACCCCTCGAACGCAAGACGCACGGGTAAACACACCCATGGGGTCTCCACCCAGGTTTATTGCACAGAAGGAGATGGTACATCAGCTTGTGGCCGAATGCCTTCGTCGACAGGCACCTCAACTCACTGGGGTCCCTACAACGACAATCAACAGGCCTTATCCCCCAGAGGTTGAAGCGGAGCTGCTACCTAGAGATTTGAAGCCGCCAAAAATCCAATTCGATGGGACTGGGAGCGCGTTAAAGCACCTGGCATCATTCCACTATGCCATGGGCAATTGGGCGCACCATTCAAATTTTTGTCTTCGAATGTTTCCCAATACTCTTTCCGGTGATGCTTTCCAGTGGTACATATCTCTCCCAATCGGCTCAGTCCAAACATGGGAAGAGATGAAAGAAATGTTCACCTCCCGATTTGTTGATACTACACGAGAAGTACAACTATCGGAATTATCTACCTTGTCCCAAAAGAAGGACGAGCCGGTTGAAGACTACATCACTAGATGGCAAAGGGCCGCTAATCGATGTCAAGCACCCCTCTCTCAAGCAATGAAGGTCAATCTTTGCCGAAATGGCATCAAGACGGACATCTCGTTGCTGATGAATGAACAACTAAGTACATTTCAGGCCCTAGCTACAGAAGCTTGTCGAAAAGAGTATTTGTTGTCTCAACAAAAAGCCTGGAAGAAGGAGTCATCCACAACCACTACATTTAAGAAGAAAAAAACTGGAGAGACCTCTGCAAACACCACGGAAGTTAAGAAGCAGCCAGATAAAGCAAAGCCGCCTGTAAAAGAGCAGCCTGCAAGATCCTTCCGAAGAGAGGAAATCCAATATGCCTTTGGGGAAGATGACGTGGAGACGCTATTCCAGCACCTCATGTCGACCGGGCTATTCGAGTTGCCTCCCCCAAAAAGGCCAGAAGAAGTTGGACGCACTTCTCACCAGCGATATTGCAGTTACCACCGATATGTCGGTCACCCCACTAAGAAGTGTTGGGATCTCCAAGCAATATTGCAAGATTACATCGACAAGGGGGTTATAAAACTCAGTCCTCCAGCGCAAGCTTCATCAAATGTTGTGACAATTGAGATAGCAGAAAAGGGTGATTGGGAAGTGGTTCGAAAACCACCAAGCCTAAGACGGACAAAAAGATGTCTCAAAGATTTATGCAGAAAAGACAGAAGAATAAGGGATAAGGCCATTCTCCCTTTCTTCTCAAGGCATTTGAGGCAATCCTCACGGGTGCAACCATTCATGATTATGGACTTTTTGCAGCCCGAGTTGCTACTCCCATTCTATCGACGGCTTGCTGGAAGATCACCTCGACCAGAAAAAGAAAGATACATTCTCGAGGAGTTACCAAATACAACTCCATGTGAGAACGGTCTGTTTTGGGACCGAGATAGCAACAACGGAGAAATCGAAACTTGCTATCATATAAATGCGTCTGCATCCAAGCCTGCAAAGCGGCGAAGAACTGCCTCAGTGCTCATCCCTAACTACACCAAGTTTGAAGTTGGGATGTCACCGGTAAACCATATCATCACGTATTTGCGAGAATCTCGGCTTTTGCCAGCATCTTGGGAAACCAGAGTGGAATACTTTCGGTACTCACTGGGGGAATCAATGATGTCTTGGTACCAAGATAATCATATCGAAGAAATTACCGAGTGGGTCATCTTGATAGATGTGTTCTTGGTCCGCTTCCTGTCAAGACAAAGAGAGCAGTTCCCTAGTAATTACTTGAGGGAAATACAATACAGTCAAGAATCTACTGCTCATTATGTAAATTATCTCAGAGACAGTACATGGAGTGATCCCTTGGCCATATGGTTGCCTGAACCTGAAATGGTCACGAAGTACCTTTCGGATGCGGTATGCCCTCCGGCTGACAATGGGTACAAGACCTTTGGAGCTAAAACTTTCATAAAGGCAATCCGGTGGGTCGGCAATGAAGGCTTCAAACAAGAGGCAATCTTTAGCGACGCTGAAGGTTTTGGGAGGACAAATCAACTCCAAGTTCTGCATGTGCTGCAGTTAAACGATGCGCCCATTCTTCGAGTGTTCCCTTTCTTAACTAGGGAGTTAAGTTATGATTGGCCGCATATTCAGTTATTCCACGAGAATCATAAGTACGCATTGCCGCACTTGTTCGATTATTCATTGGCGGTCTGTCAAATGGGGCAAACAGAAGAGTTTGCACTCGGGCACTTTGTTTTAAGCTTGGCCCATGACAGTTGTGCCCTTCTCTGGATCTCCTCGCTCCCCGAAGAAGCATTTGGTTCTTGGGAAGAGTTCGTCGATATGTTTATCCTAAGATTCCACGAATATGAAACAGAGTTCCCTCCAGAGATGATCGAAGTGATGCATCCCCTATCAGGAGAATCTCAATACGACTACATCTTGAGATGGATAAACTGCAGAATAATCAATCAAAAATTCGACAAAGAAGAAATCATGGTTCATCAGTGCATCAAGTCAATGAGTGGGTATTTTTCTGAAATTCCAAAAATGCAGCCATTTTTCTCAGATGTACTACGAACATTGGCTACAAACATTCAGGACTCTGCCTCTTGCAATATGGTGCAAGTTGAAGAAGATGTTCTTGCAATTCTTCGATCTGGTCGAATCACACCAGAAAACAAGGGTAAAGCCCCGGCACAAGAAAATCGTACTCACCCAGAGCAGCACATACCAGCCGATCATCGAAAATCCTCAGTAAGCTATAACGTGCTTGAACACTTGAAGCGACTCCCTGCTCGACTCAGTATTTACGATGCGTTGCAGTTGTCACAAGAAGCAAGGGATGCACTGGTGAGTGCTCTGACAGATGAAAATGTCCGTCTTGCTTACCTGGTCGACGCCGCTGAATGTGATGAGGTCATTTCATTCACTGATGAGGATATGTTGCTTGGAGACATTAATCACAATCGACCTTTATATGTTACGGGCAACCTGGGCGGTGAACTGGTCAACAGAATCATGATCGATGCCGGGTCTGCAATTAATATCCTGCCCCTTCGAACACTCAGAAGGATCGGAATTTCTCCATCAGCGTTAAAAGACACTAGTGTGGTGATTCACGGGTTTAATCAAGGGACTCAAAAGGCCATGGGCCTGATTGAGTTGGAACTAAGCATAGAAGATTTCTGCACCGAAATCCCGTGCTTCGTGATTAATGCCCCGACCTCATATAACTTGCTGTTAGGAAGGCCTTGGCTCCACAGTAATAAGATCATCGCATCAACGGTGCATCAATGCTTCAAGTACTACAAGGATGGAGTCGAAAAAAGGATTTTTGCTGACCATAAACCATTCGCAACGGCAGAATCATTTTACTCTGATGCTAAGTATTATGACTTGGCATCTGCTGTCAAAACATCGATAAAAGCAGTTGAAGCGACCACACGCGAAGGTCAACAAGAGGTATCTCAGGCTCCCCCCGCCCCAGTAAGCACAGACATATTCTCAAAGGGTGAGAAGATGGAAAGTCAAGGTCGTGGTCGAGGGCGCGGTCATGGACGAGGAACGACAGAACCAAGGGCTCAATTTCAAACCAAATTTGAAAATATGAGCTTCGATCCAGTACATCCACTACCACGACAACGACAGGGGGCAACAATACCACCTCCTACCAGCTATAGCAATGCTGCTGCAGGATCACGGTTCTACTTGGACCTCGAAGTCCTGAAAAAGGTTGCTAAACCACCTCGAGCCGATTCCCCTAGGTTTGAGGTGGATCTGGAAGCTCTTCGGAGATTCCGGAATCAGGCCAATGAGGAAGCCAAGTCACTTTGCTGTGAGAGTGACGGAATGAGGCCGCTCACCAAAATCAAAAACCTAAGGAAACGCTCGATGAGGTTTTAGCAATGCTCGTGGGGTTTAATGTATCTGCTCCATATGTGCAGGAACCTCAAGATGAAAAATTTGCCCAAAAATATTTCATAAAGCAATATGGCAAGGTTTACGGTAGCCCTAACAAATCCTCTTGTTTGCCCACCGCTAAGCTCAAGAAATGGGATTTCCATCGCTATAGCAGAGAAAGCAAGAAAATTATGGATTTGATGGGGTTCTATCCCGATGAACCACATTCATCAGGTCTCGAAAATGACATCCCTATCCCGTTATCCGAAAGACCCCCTGGTTATCAAAAGGGAAACAAACGACTCGGCCTTGGGTATAAAGAAGAAGAAGACGGCAACTTCGCCACCACCTACTGCGTCTCCATAAGTGATGACTCCAACAATGATGAAGAGACATTAATGGAACCAGAGGACGCTCCACCTGCGATTGAGGATGGAGGGCAGCCTACTATTGACGTACTTGAGGAATTCAATCTCGGGACTGAGGAGGACCCGAGACCCATTTTTGTTGCCAAAAATCTAGCCGAAAAAGAAAAGGCGGCATTGAAGCAACTTTTAAGCGAATTCAAAGATGTTTTTGCTTGGGGGTATTCCGAAATGCCAGGACTCAACCCCGCGGTTGCAATGCACCATCTGCATATTACGTGGGATAAAAAGCCAGTCAAGCAAGCTCCGAGAAGGTTTCGGCCAGAGCTCGAAGAACAAATCATCAAGGAAGTTGAAAAACTCATTGATGCTGAATTCATTCGGGAAATCAAATTTCCAAAATGGATTTCTAGCATTGTTCCTGTCAAAAAGAAAAACGGGCAGATCCGCATTTGCGTAGACTTTCGAGATCTAAACGAAGCATGCCCTAAAGATGAATTTTCTCTTCCTTTCACTGATGTACTAATCGACAGCACAGCTCTGTATGACACATTCTCCTTTATGGATGGATATTCGGGATATAATCAAATCAAGATGGCTCCAGCAGATGAAGCCGCAACAGCATTTCGAACACCGATGGGTGTCTTTTGCTACAAAGTCATGCCTTTTGGTCTTAAGAATGCTGGCGCAACTTATCAAAGGGCTATGCAAAATATATTTCATGATATGTTACACAAACATGTTGAGTGCTATGTCGATGACCTGGTTGTAAGGTCTGAAGGTCACAATAAGCATAAAGAAGATTTGAGATCGGTATTCTTGCGCCTAAGAAAGTATGATCTCAAGATGAATCCTCTCAAATGCGCATTCGGAGTATCATCTGGGAAATTCCTCGGGTTCATAATCCGCCAAAGGGGAATCGAGGTCGATCCACTCAAAACGGAAGCAATTCAAAATATGCCGCCTCCACGAAATCTCAGAGAGCTTAGGAGTCTGCAAGGCCAATTGTCGTATATCCGGCGTTTCATCTCCAACTTGTCCGGCCGATGCCAGCCTTTTCACAAGTTGATGAAAAAAGATACGACTTTCCAGTGGGACGCGAAATGCCAACAGGCATTCGAAGCCATTAAAGAATTGCTGCAAAATCCTCCTGTTTTGACAACTCCAGTAAGAGGAAAGTCACTCATTCTCTATATTGCTGCCAGCCCACAATCACTGGGGGCATTGCTCGCACAAGAAAATGCCCAAGGCAAAGAGCAAGCCGCCTATTATCTCAGTCGACGATTATTGCAAGCTGAATGCAATTATTCCTCGATCGAGAAAATTTGCCTAGCATTGGTTTTTGTGGCACAAAAGCTAAGACATTACTTCCTCGCGCATCAGATCATACTTATATCGAAGGCCGATCCCCTCAAGTTCCTGATCACTAAACCAATGCTTTCAGGACGCCTAGCAAAATGGTCACTGCTGCTATCTGAGTTTGATATCAAATATGTGCCACGAAAGGCAGTGAAAGGACAAGTGTTAGCAGATTTCCTAGCAGCCCATCCGCTTGAAGAAGAATTTCCCATCTTAGAAAACCTACCTGATGAGAAGGTTTTCTATGCAAATGATGATCCAATGTGGCAAATGTATTTCGATGGCGCTTCAAAGCCATCCGGAGCTGGTGTTGGAATTGTCGTAGTCTCCCCTCATAAAGACTTATTCCCGCACTCATATTTTCTTGGAAGAAGCACAACAAATAACGAAGCTGAGTATGAGGCCTTACTCATCGGCATGGAACTTCTTCTGCAATCAGATATTTTATTTGTGCGAATATTTGGGGACTCTGAATTGGTTATTAAACAGTTAAATAATCAATATGAAGTACACCAGCCTCATTTGCGAAAATATTATGACAAAGCTCAAACTTTGTTGGCAAAGTTCGAAATGGTTTCGGTTGAGCATGTTCCTCGATCAGAAAATATAGTTGCTGATGCACTATCAAAGTTGGCCAGTATTCTCGCCTTTAATGAGCTCGATGACATGACAATTCGAGTACAAAGACTAGAAGATGACGAAGAGCTCCAAGTAAATCAAATCGGACGGTGCGTATCCGAGGTAACTACAAACAATGATGATTGGCGCATCCCCATCATCAATTACCTCAAATATGGTATTGAACCAGATGATCCAAGTGCAAGGAAGTCATTGAGAAAGACTGTTTCCCGATATACTGTGTTTCAAGACGATTTGTATCGGATTGCTTTTGATGGGCTTTGGCTTCGCTGTATTGACGGAAATGATATCTGTCAAGTTCTTCAAGAGACGCACTCCAGCGAATGCGGCGCCCACCAATCTGGACGTCGTCTTTATCATAGGATCAAAACGTTGGGCTATTATTGGCCCACAATGGTCCAAGACTCCATCAATTTTGCAAAATCATGTGAAGCCTGCCAAATGCATGGAGATATTTATCATATTCCTGCTTCAGTAATGTCTCCAGCACCTATCTCGTGGCCCTTCTCTTGGTGGGGCTTTGATATTGTCGGTCCGATAAACCCATCGTCATCTAAAGGACACTTATATATTTTAGCCGCTACGGATTAAATGGGCAGAAGCTAAAGCTTACAAGAGAGTCCGAGCGCAAGAGGTGGTTGAATTTATCAAGCACAAAATCATCTACCGTTATGGTGTTCCCTATCAAATCACCTCAGATAATGGCACGCCATTCAAAAATGATAAAGTAAATCAGTTATGCCGAAGGTTTGGAATCAAACAAGTGTTCTCATCGCCCTATTACCCACAAGGGAATGGTCAAGCAGAGGCATTTAACAAAAATATTATTCGAATCCTCAAAAGGACCACTGTGAAAAATAAGCGTGATTGGCACGAGAGGTTACCCGAAGCATTGTGGGCCTACAGAACCACACATCGAACTGCAACGGGAGCAACACCATATTCATTGCTCTTTGGCACGGAAGCGGTTTTACCAGTGGAAATTCAGTTAGCATCTTTGAGGGTTGCCATCCATTCTGGGTTAACCACTGAACAACAAGCCAAACTTCGCTTCGACGAACTCGAGGCACTAGACGAGAAACGAGTTCAAGCACGGCAACGGATCGAACTTTATCAAGCTCGAATGATCGAAGCGTACAATAAAGTCGTGAGGCATCGCTCATTCAAAAGAGGAGATTTGGTGCTAAAGCTACGCACAGAGCTTATGGCCGGGGGCAAACTTACCGGCAAATTCGAGCCTAAATGGGAAGGGCCTTACATCATTGAGAGGGTCCATGGCAATGGCACATATGAAGTTGTTAATTGCGGAAATCAAATGAAAGCAACCGTGAATGGGAATTACTTAAAAAGATACTATCCATGAAACTAAAAAAAAAAAAAAAAAAAAAAAAAGTCATATATCAAAAGAATCTCTACAGCCTCTCTCGTAGAAGGAATGGACTCCTTCAAAACTCGAATGGAGTTCACTACATCAGCAGGAGAAACAGGTAACGGCTCTATCGATGTCAAATTCTCCCCGCCATGAGCATCATCATCAGATATTTTGACAACTAAGGCAGTTGTCAAAAAAAAAAAAAAAAAAAAAACTCAAGGAATCGAGTTCCAGTGGCAAGGTTTGTCACTGGGCGGAAAGGTTTCTCTGTCTTATGAAGATGGTAAACCTATTGATGGCAAAGGTATCGGAAGAAAGATCATGGATAGAGTTCACCAGACTTATATTGGTGACTTTCAGGGAGAGTACTTCGCTTATGATGGTGAGAAGAGCTTGTTTACAGTAAGGGGCTCTTCCATAATAGAATTTTGAATTCAGTGTTGTGCTTGAAGACATGTCCTCAAACAAAGTTAGTGGGAATATTAGTCTTCATGGTAATGATAGCCCCGGGGAGGGAGATCGGAAAAGGCAAAGGCGTTCCAATTCCAATGAGAGCTATTGCAAACGCTCTGCGTGGACACGATTCCTAGAGTTCTCAAGAAGCCTTAAGGGTTCTAGATATAATCCTAAGGCAGCATGCTGCAAAGCAGGGTTGCCTTCTGGTTCGGCAGTCATTTCTTCACAATAATCCTAGTAACTTTGTTGACTTTGGAGGTGGAGTTCTGGGTTGTCGTGGTTTTCATGCTAGCTTCCGAACCAGTCAAGGGGGGCTTCTCTCTAAACATTGATGTGTCTACTACAATGATTATAAGGCCTGGCCCTGTTGATGGATTTCTGATGGCTAATGGTGAAATTGATTGGGGAAAGGCGAAACAACAAAAAAAAAAAAAAAAAAAAGAACTCTGAAGAATCTGAGGGTGAAAACAAGACCCTCAAGTATGGAGTTTAAAATTGTAGGGCTAAGTGAGCTTCCATGCAACCAGCAAATGTTTACTGTGAAACAGAAAAATGGAAGAGGCGATAGCCCATCTCAAACCATTGAGATTATTCTGTTAACTATCGGCACATTGAGCTTAGATTGGAAAGCCAAAAAGCCCCACTTACTATCCTATCGAGCTCTGCTCTCTGGTTTCATTGCAAAGGTATACTAAATCTCTGTCAACTTTGCAAAGATCATCACTGGTTGAAAAATCACGACAGAAACCACAAGAAGGGATGCAAACTTTAAGTAATGCATTAAGAAGCAGCAACTATGGTGCTGATGAAATGTCGAAGGCATGCGATGTTTCGATCAATGGTAACTTCACTCAAGTAGAAGGCCGTGTCTTGAATGCACCAAAGTTAAAAGTTGGTAATGATGAATTCTTTCCTAGAAATGGTCGATGGAATTTCAACAATAAGAAACTTGTGGACCCTCAAAAAAAAAAAAAAAAAAAAAAAAAAATCCTCATTACGCCATGAGTCAAGAGGAGCCTGCCAAACAACATGTCAGGAATCACGCCTTTACAAATAGCCCATGATGGCATAATTCCTGAGGGGGCATTTGAAGAGATATATATATTTTATATATGATTTTTCATTAAAAAAAAAAAAAAAAAAAAAAAAAGTAGCAGCAAAATCAAAAACAAGAGCTGGAATATTGCAGATGAAACCAAGGGCGCAAGCACTTCAGGGGCTGCCTACTTCTGATATGAATGAGGGATCTGAGGTCAAAGGAGCATTAAGAGCTCCGATGGAAATGCAGAAGAAACTTCAGGAACGACTCGAGGCTAAGAAGCACGTGGAGACCTGCACCGAAGCCAAAACAGGTGGAGTATTGGATGGGTTTCCACCTGGGTGAAGGGAAGGCCAGGACTTTGCAAGTTCTGCAGCCAACAAATGGCAAGAGAACTTCTCCTCTCAAGGCAAGCAAGGTGAGCGTTCCAGCTATTCCACTGGCACAAGGCTCTCTGGTGCTAGTCAGATGTTGGGAGGAGGATTTTTCAAAGACAGAAGTAGGGCAGGGGCCACGTGGTTACAGTGGACATTTAGCTGGATATCTAAGTGCATGCTATCAAGATGCATATGGAAGTGCTGGATGAAGTGCCTATCAAACAGGTTCGTCCGTGAAGCGGATCAAGGAGTACCGGCAAAAGGTCGAGCCGGAGCTTACTGGCATCTGCAATGACGAAGACCATCTCATTCCGTCGGCCACTGCCAGAGAATCGAGCGTCATTTACTACAAAATGAAAGGTGGTCATCTTGCTGAGTTCCAAGCGGGTATGCGAGGAAGAAGGCTTTTATTGTGATTGGAGTCAATACGGCATTTAACAGCAGAAGCACGTGAGGAGGGGCAGCTCCGAAATTTCAACAGCCCGCTTCGGCCTCATCTCCAAGCTCCAAGAACATTCCAAAACCGCATTCCGCAACAGTGATGGTGTTGCTGGAACTCTCTGGCAACCGGCCACTTTAAAATCTCGTGTTTTCGGTTTTGCATCTTCGCAGAAGAATTTACAGCAGTCTCTTTTTCACAGTCCGTTGCGTAGTTCGTTCATGACGGACGAAGCAAAAGCCGAAGGCAACGCAGCCTTTTCCATAGGCCGGTTCGAAGACGCCATCAAATTCTTCTCGGAAGCCATCAATCTCTCTCCTACCAATTACGTTCTATACTCTAACCGCTGCCGCAGCCTCCCATTCTCAGCCAAAATAGCCAAAAAAATTCTTCATGACATCAGAAAACCCAGCTTCAGAAAAGATCGTTTGCACAGCCTGGACTCTGGTCTGTTTAGGCACTGATAGATCCTTTACAAACTGGGAAAACAAAGCACTTTTCTTGGAAGCCTCAACAAGCTGTTGTTGCATAATTCCTTGAACTTTGATTACTTGCAAACGACGGACGATCGGAGGATCTCTGTTGTTGCAGCAAGACGAATTCCGTTCTCAGAACCCTCTGAATCAGAGCAACATTAGATCGAAGACGGCAAGCCAGCGCCATTGAGGCAGAGGTCGGCCAGAGAGAACTCGGAGAAGGGCGGGACGCCGTCGGCAGTGGGCCCCGCGTCGCTGGAGTCGTCAGCAGAAGGCTGAGAGAGGGTGGAGTGCGGCTGCTGGGTTTGCTGGTGCTTGCGATGGTCTTGCACCGGATGGGTTTCCGACAGAAAAATGGATCCGCAGCAGCCCATTCTCCTCCGGCTCCGGCTCCGCCTCCGTCTGTCCATCTTAATGGCTTCTTGGCTCTCCATTTCTCTCCCAAATCCCTTCAAATCCCTGGAAGAAGAAGAGGAGGAAGAGGAGAAGCTAGCACTGCTTGTCTTGCCCGAATCATATTTTTTTTTTTTCTCCGGTGCAGATAAAGATGGAGGCGGCGAGGACTGTCAAAGACATTTCTCCTCACGGTTTTGTTAAGCACTACGCTGCTCATCTCAAGCAATCTGGAAAGATAGAGCTGCCAGATTGGACTAACATCGTGAAAACTGCAAGATTCAAAGAGCTTGCTCCATATGACCCAGATCGGTATCACATCATGGCAGCATCGAAATGACGGTGGTGGCGATCACGAAGAGGGTCCGCCACACCAGCCGGAATATGTTGAGCTTGTACGGCCGGGACATCGCCGGGATCGGGATGGAAATCTCCTTGGTGATGAATTCGCTCTCGGGCCATCACTCCGCCGACCACTTCTCCACGAACGTGAACAGAGGCTGGCAGAAGACCTGGTAGGCGCCAACGAGGTGGGCGACGATGGCGGCGTTGGCGATGTCGAGCAGCCAGTAGGGGTCGTAGAGGCCGTGGCCGGTGAGGAGATTGGCGGGGGGCAGCATCGCCGAAGGTGGCGTAGCCCATGCAGCCACAGAGCGTGTAGAAGATGGTGGTGATGGCGACGCAGAGGACGGTAGCTTTCTTCATGGTTTTTGCCTCTGACGGTGTCCTGCATCTAGATGAGGATGACGGAGTAGGAGTAGGCAAAGGCGATGTTGCCCAGCGCTTGGAAGCTCTGCCAGATCTTCTGGGTCTTCGTCGCGACGCCCACGCTGATGCCGGTGAAGCTCCCTTTGAAAGCCTATCAGTTCTCTGCGACGTTGGCGATCCCCAGGCCTAGGCCGATGGTAGAGTAGGTGAAGGACATGACGGCTATCAAACTCCGTAGACCGGAAGCCATGACCAACTTCACCGCTCCTCCAGTCGACGCCTCGTCCGGGGTTAATCAAACCACTATTTCCGGAGAGGACTCCTCCGACGAGTGCCAGAACTTCTCCTCGCCCACTTTCGTACTCCGTTTCTGCTCGTCGTCGGCTTCCGAAGAGGCGGACGAACAAAACCGGCAGCAGCGATGAGAGTCGGTCTCAGCCGTCGAGTTTCGGCCCGATCGGGGCCTTCATTAACTGATGGCGGTCCCGCGTTGCCGCTGACCCGCAGTTCCCTTTCAAGGTCCTGATGGATGAGCTCTGGCGTCATTGGCAGGGCTTATTCTCTTTCAGGGCAGCAAGCATTTGACTCCGGAAGAGAGATGCCGATTGACTTGGAGGACGGTTCATTGAATGATCCCGATTGGATTTCCGAGGGTAGGAGGAGGAGGAACGATTTTCTTCGCAAGAGAAGACGATCCGCCGTTGCAGCTGCGACCAACTTCTACGACGAATCCTCCCACTCCATCTCAGTCGCGCGGGGCAGCCGCTGTCGACTTCGCAGATGGTCGCCCAGCAGCTCGTCTGCATCAAGATGGAGCCCGTCGTGGGCGACCGCAGCATGGATCACGTGCCCGTCAAGAAGCCGCTGGTGTCGAGGCGAGCCCACCGGGACCAGCACCGTCCCTGCCATCGCGACGACTGTCGACGGAACGCTCAAGATACCGACGCAGTCGAAGCAGGAGACTCCGGCTATTGTCCGCATCGGCGATAGGCAGTGATTTATCAGCACTGCCGGGACCTCGTCTTCTGTGGTGAGTCTGAAGAACGTCGTTTCCCAAATCAAGCGGCTGATTGGCCGGCAATTCTCCGATCTAGAGCTCCAGCGCGATATCCAATCCATGCTGTTCAAGATCGTCGAAGGGCCGGATGGGTATCCGACTGGTCCAGGGGCAGTATCTCGGTAAAACGAAAATGTCCACCCCCACGCAGTTGCTTGGAATCGTCTTCAAGTGGGTCCGGTAGAAGCATGTTCCGCGGGGAAGCAGCTCCGCATGCAGTTCCGCGGGGAAGCGGTTCCGCGTGAATCCGGTTCCGCGCAAGTGCAGCTTGGCGCCCAAGCAAACGAAGTTCCGCGGGGAAAGCAGTTCCGCGGGAAAAGCGTTTAGTTCCGCGGAGAAGGCAGTTCCGCGGGAAGACGGTTCCGCGTGAGCTTGCATCACAGCCGCGGAACCCATCCCAGAGCCGGCAGAAAACTTATAAATAGCCGCATTCGGCCCTTCATTCGACACAAGGGAAAAACAGCGAGGAGAGGGCGAGGACGAGCAAGAGAGATCTCTCCCGCGCTCAAAAAAAAAGAGGGAAGGTGAGTTCTCAGATATATATTTTTGAGTTTCTTTAATATATATATATATATATTATATATAAATATATATATACATATATATTATTTTCAAAAACCGAAGGTGAGTTCTCAGATATATATTTTTGAGTTTCTTTAATATATATATATATATATATATTATATATAAATATATATATACATATATATTATTTTCAAAAACTACTTTTCCCAGCGTGGATACTCCCCGACTGGCGGGTTGAATTGACACACGGGTTAAGTATATTTTCTCCTATAAAAATATATATATGTATATTATTTATATATAAATATATATATACATATATATTATTTTCAAAAACTATTTTTCCTAACGTGGATACTCCCCGACTGGCGAGTTGAATTGACACACGGGTTAAGTATATTTTCTCCTATAAAAATATATATATGTATATTATTTATATATAAATATATATATACATATATATTATTTTCAAAAACTACTTTTCCCAACGTGGATACTCCCCGACTGGCGGGTTGAATTGACACACGGGTTAAGTATATTTTCTCCTATAAAAATATATATATGTATATTATTTATATATAAATATATATACATATATATTATTTTCAAAAACTACTTTTCCCAACGTGGATACTCCCCGACTGGCGGGTTGAACTGACACACGGGTTAAGTATATTTGCTCCTACAAAAATATATATATGTATATTATTTATATATAAATATATATATACATATATATTATTTTCAAAAAAACTACTTTTCCCAACGTGGATACTCCCCGACTGGCGGGTTGAATTGACACACGGGTTAAGTATATTTTCTCCTATAAAAATATATATATGTATATTATTTATATATAAATATATATACATATATATTATTTTCAAAAACTACTTTTCCCAACGTGGATACTCCCCGACTGGCGGGTTGAACTGACACACGGGTTAAGTATATATATGTATATTATTTATATATAAATATATATATACATATATATTATTTTCAAAAACTACTTTTCCCAACGTGGATACTCCCCGACTGGCGGGTTGAATTGACACACGGGTTAAGTATATTTTCTCCTATAAAAATATATATATGTATATTATTTATATATAAATATATATATACATATATATTATTTTCAAAAACTACTTTTCCCAACGTGGATACTCCCCGACTGGCGGGTTGAATTGACACACGGGTTAAGTATATTTTCCCTCTTATGAAAATAAAAATAAATATATATGTATTTTCTATAAAAATATATCAGAATATACATATATATTCAAAGGCATCCAAAAATTAAGATTTTGACTTCTAAGATTATATAAATATATATATACATATATATATATATCAAAAAAAAAAAAATGATGACGACTTCTTCGCTCAATCCGAGCCAAAAATCTCTAAAAAGCCCAAGCTGGCTCAAAACCCTCAAAAAAGCCCAAGCTGGCCCAAAAATCTCCAAAAAGCCCAAGATGGCTAAAAACTCTCCAAAAAGCCCAAGATGGCTAAAAACTCTCCAAAAAGCCCAAGCTGGCTCAAAATTTTCCAAAAAGCCCAAGATGGCTAAAAACCCTCAAAAAAAAGCCCAAGCTGGCTCAAAACTCTTCAAAAAGCCCATGATGGCCCAAAACTCTACAAAAAAGCCCAAGATGGCTACCAACCCTCCAAAAAGCTTGAGATAGCTCAAAAATCTCCAAAAAGCCCAAGATGGCTCAAAAATCCCCCAACAAGCCCAGTTGGGCTCAAACCCTTTTTAATGGTCAAAGTTGACCTAAAAATACTTTTAAACCCGGTTAAATCCATTTCTTGGTAAAACCACCCAATTATTCAATCCAGAGGCTGAAAGCGGGAGACGCTGGTTTCTTGTACAAGTACAGAAGCTGAAAGCGGGACACGCTGGTCTGCTGTGTAAATCCAGAAGCTAAGAGCGCACTTAGTTTGCTGTGTAGGGTCACTAGTGTAGCCGACGGGCCCCTCACTAGTTCCCAAACCGAGTCATCGCTGGTCGACGGGCTAAGCGTAAACTCATATTTATGTCATGGCGCGTGGCGTCATGTACCTCATATTCAAATTATGGCGCGTGGCGTCATATACCCCATATTTAAGTCATGGCGCGTGGCGTCATGTACTTCATATTCAAGTTATGGCGCGTGGCGTCATATACCTCACATTCGAGTCACGGCGCGGGGCGAAGTGTACTCATTTATCTTTATATTTTTGTTAGACACGATTTTTCGTGCACTTGTAAAGACGTAGAAGGATCTTCTACGCACTTCATTATTATTAAGCATTTTTTCTTATGGACCATTGTATTCAGCTCTTTTAATCAAGGGTTTTCTCGTTAGAGATGTAAAATCAGAATGTGGAACACAATGCAAAATATTTCTGTGATATACTTTTCGGACTCGGTTAAAGAATTGGATGCTTTAAAATTTTGCTGGGGAATTAATTAAGCATTTATTCTCAAAGCCACAGGGAAACAATTTTATCTTTAACCAAGTGTATGAATTATGATATGATTTTCTCACGAGGCCGGAACAATATATACATGTAAACCTCTTGGTTATTTTCCCTCTCTAAGTCTTTCTCAAGTCACCTAATTTCATTTTTCCACTGCTGCCATAATTCCATTTTCCTATTACTACCCTATTTTCATTTCCCCTATGCCGAAAACACCCTCTCGTCTTTCCATACGAGATCATCATCTACTAGAGTTTAGGCTTTCAGGATATTTTTGCTATACAACCCGTTAACAACCCACCAACCCATTTATTAAATGGGTTGTAAATGGGTTAGGGTTAAGGTTTTTTAAATGGGTTAATAAATGGATTAGAGTTGAGATATTTTAAATGGGTTAAGATTAGAATTAGGCTCCAACCCGTCCAACCCGATCCGTTAACACCCTTAATTGAATATAGTTATGGATTGATAGAATGTGGAAGTGGGTTGCGAAATTATTGATGTTGGATATTAAAACATCTTTATTTATTTTTACTGTGTGGTAATCTATAGCATTGTCATTGTCTTTACCATTATTGTATTCAGAGCTTTTCCAAGCATTATCCAAGTTCAAAGTTATACCAAAATTTTATAGCAAAGGTTGCGAAGAAGCACCAAAACAAGCAAATTATTACAAATGAGAGGGATAGACGACACATCAGGCAATACCGAGAGAAACCCCAGACAGTAAAGACCTAGTGGGGTTAGCGGTCGAAGACAAATCTATTAGAGAGAGAGAGAGGTGGAGTTAACACTAAACGGGGATACAAATTTCAAAGGGAGAATTGAAGGAGGATGGGAGAGAGAGAGAAAAAGAAATATTCAAACTAGAGAGATGTTGTCGGGGTACCTAGCAACAACTTGGCACTATCTGCCTGTAAGACACAATCATCCGGAGAAGAAGACGAAGGAACGTCCCAACGGCAGAGCAACTTCAGCAATGGAGAGTCTTGGGCAGCAAAAGTAAGAATGCAGTCTTTGTGACAACTAGTGGCTAGAGAAGGAAAAGGAGCCCAAGTGATGAGGCAGATTAGAGAAGGAAAAAGGAGCCATAAGTTGTGATTCGTGAATGCCAAGGAGGGAGAAAAATTTAGGCACAGCAGGATAATAAAGGGAGAGCACTGAGACGAAAGAGGCATGGGCAGACACTGGAAATTAGGGCGCGAGTCTTAAGATGGAGTTTATGTGCCATGAGTGGGAAAGGAAAAATAAGAGATGAAATTAGATATATATATATATATATATATTATACTTGTAAACGGGTTATACGGGTTGAACGGGTTATATAAACGGGTTGAAGGATTGTAAAATCTTAACCCTAACCGGTTTATCTAATTAAATAGTTAAATGGGTTGAGCGGATCATAAATCATTTACTCAAAAATTCCAACCCAAACTCATTTATAGACAGGTTGGACGGGCGAGTTGGCGAATTGATCATTACCATTAACACCCCTACTCAAGGCCCTAAAAAGAATTACAAAAAACTATAAGGGCACATGAGGAAGGAAATGAACTCAATAAATAAGCATTCAAGCAATACGCTGGTATATGAACACATGACTAGCTTAACAAATTTCTATAAGTGCACATGTGAAAGGAAATAAACTCAATAAATAAGCAATCAAATAATGAGTTGGCATATGAACACTAGGTCGAGAAAGTAAATGCTCTTTAATCCCTTAGACCACACACTTTCTTTCCCTTACTTTAGCTCTATAAATTCAGTTAACCTGAAAAAGAACTCAATCACAATGGTCAATTAACAATCTCTAAATTATATTTTTCATAAATATCCTTTCTAGGACTTCAAGACTAAACATTTTCATATTTCGTCTACTATCAATATACCTTCCATGCTTTGTTTTTGATCTTGAAAACTTAAAGCCATGTGTATATATAGAGGCCTGAAAATGAAAAGAAACAATTGAATGAATAAAAGATTTAGAAGGAAAAAAGTATCCACATGTCATAACTAGTATTTCAATAATTTCATTACTGGATTTATGTTAGACACTATTGATGTTATTTATTTTTCATTGACAAAATGAAATTCTTACATGTTACCTACCTTAGGAGTAACGTGGTTGTCTAACCGTCTCTCCATTTGCTAAAATTCTTCGTACTCTTTTTGCTTCTCTAGCCTATGAAAGAATCAATTACAAATTCATTCACATGGAATAATAATATAGTTATTATTGCTTGAAAAACCAAGTGCATATCAGAGAACCTTGTTACCTTGCTAAATTTTGCCTTGGTAGGCTTTCATGAATGACATTCCAACACTCAGAGGGCCTAAAATCAATTTGTTATATAACATCTCGCTTGTTACCCATTACTATCTGATATACTTTATCTTGAGTTAGAGGCTCTCCCTCTTGAGTTTCATCTAGCATTCCTTTCATCTTTTCTTGAGGATAAGAAAATATAATTGCTTATAATTTCTAAAACTTACAAAGGTACAATTGATACATTTTCATCATATAATTCAAAATTTTGAATTGTAAATATTCACACTCCACAATATTTTACTCATAAATTCTGCCACTAAACTACAGATAGCATATGTAACTTACATAAGCTTCATGTGCTATTGGAGAAATAAATTTTCCTTCTCCATTTGTACAACTTTCTGCGAAGAGCTCCACCTTGTCTATGTTATCTATATTAAATTGTGGATCCTGGTGCATGATTACGTGTTAGAAAACACAAGAAATATTGATGAGTAAATTTATCTTAAACATGAGATTCGTATATAAGTCTAGTTTGTAAAAGAACATAAGAACAATAAATATTGTTACCTTCTCAATCAAGATGGTCACAAATGATTTTGATCCCTTTCGATGTGTATATTGAAGCTTTGACCGGTTCTTTGTGTTTTTTTCAGACAAATGCTACAAAAATGTTTACTAACTTAGCACTTAAAATATTCATGATATGAAGAATATCATAAGTAAATACGATGGTATTTACCTTGTAAGACTGAGAGTCAAACAATTCACAAAGATAATCCCAATCTTCTTGGTTTGATAAGGATGCACTTTTGGGTTGATTCCTAACCGTTTTAGCTTTTGAAAGTGTGTATGACAATACTTTCCAAAACGATTGTAGCTGGTTGAGAAAAAATCTTTCTAAGCAATTTTTTACATGTGGACTATCACTATCTTCAACTCAAACAAAGTCTGTATAGCTCAAAGATAACAAACCCAATATATTTACAATGAATGGTAACTAACTAAAAAAATGAATTTAGCAGTAAAAATATTCTTTATGTTTTGCTCATGTACCCACAATTGTCCATAAAGGGATTCCTTTTTCCTTTGGAGTTAATGACTTCAAAGATTTTTTTTTTTTTACCTCCTATTGTAGGCTTGTAGCGAGAGTCTTTGCCATCAATGAGCAATGACGAGGTAACGTTCTGGCTACATAAGGATTGATAGGTCTATTGGTGTCCAGTGAAATTGACACCTTGATCTTCTCAATACGTCCATTAAATGAGAAAGTCTTTAAACCTTTGTTAGGATCTCGACATCTTTTCATCGAAGATGGGCCTATCTCAAATTGAAAAAATACCATTAAAATTTTAAAGAAAACAAGTTCATTATTTCAATTTAAAGAAAGGTGATTGGTTAATATTTGTCTTATACCTTGCACATTTAAATGTGACCTTGAATGTTGCAATTGTGTTTCATTAACCTCTACCATGTCATCTCCATGTTGAGAATCATGTAATTCAACATGCAGGTAAAGAGGATCCCTTCTCATGCAAAGTCTTGAACCTTGCCCCATAAGATATCTGCATAATTATCTTTATTATTATCTCAAAAGATACATATTCCATGAGACAATTGTATTTTGATATTGTTCTTACTAAATGAGAGTCTAATGAAACATCTAAGACCATAATAAGAAACATAGTTAAATTCTACCAGGTTTATGAACACATGGAATATCTTAAACACAATAAAAATTGAAAAACAGAACATCATGATTTTAAAAGAACAAATCTCATATTACAGAATTAGCCATCAAATATATAGCATAATGAATACAATAAATATTGGTAACTAATAAAATAATAAAATTTCCTTTGAGAAATGGTTCATAACAATAGTAGAATCAGGGCAGGTGTGAAGGCCGTAAACATAGGTAGAGCAACGTCATGCAGAAGATACAGTGAGCATAGGACTTGCACTATGGGTGAACAAGTAAAAAATTCTTCAGACGAATGATCTAGGTTATCACTGTAAAATCCACAGCATTTATTTACAAACATCGGCTCCTGAAATGGTCCTCAATCTGTGTCCATAGTAGGGTTGTAAATAAGGTTAGTCTCAACCTGAACCCGGCCAACCCAACTCGACATATAATAGGATTGGGTTGAGCGTTTTGAAAAAAATAAGTTATATAACCCGAATTGAACCGATCCGATTTCAAAAGTGGGTTGGTTTGGGCTAGATGATTTTTAAGTCAACCAGATTTTATATATTAGTATAAAATATAATAGATTGTTAAAAATAGTCATATATTAACATATAATACATAAGAATTAATTAGACATTATTGCTTTGAAATAAGAATATTTAGCAATTATTTTATTGTAAAAGTCATAAATGGGAAAGTATTCATGTAAAAAAGATTAATTTTTATTTTTTCATATCAATTTATATTTAAAAATAGATTTAATTAAGCAAAATATATTTAAATATTATATATTTAGTAACCCGATTTCTAACCCAAAAGGATTGAAAATAGGGTTGGGTTGAGATTTCTAACCCCAACCCGAGTCCACCCGGCCCAATTAGACCCCTAGTCCATACTACCATTTTTTGGTAAAATGGTCCTCTCCAACAATAGCTAGTGGAAGTAATCTATGTTGTGCTCAGAAAATTTCATAGATCGGTAACTACAAAGGCATATTCAAGACATTATCCAAGTGGCAGAATTCAGTTGCAGACAATAAATCTAATTCCACTACAACAATTGCTACTTGGAGAATCATAGTCCTCTTCATTAACACGACAAAAGAGCAATTTTTTTAACCAAAATACCCGTCAACCAGTTTATTGCTTCATGCCAACATCTAGAAGCAAAAGGAAGTAGTTAAACACCGAAGCATTGCAAAGAAAATCACAATGATGGAGCTGTCGGCACACAACACGTGCCATAAGCCATACTGCCATGTTCCCATGTTCTTGTGTTTGGCCCGATTTTTCTAGGCCAGACCAAACCCTACTTCGAGTTTAAAGCACAATCATATTTTTCAAAAACACAATATATAATCTGTTGAGAATCAGGTCCGCAGATTTGGGACGAATTCATGGACTGAAAGAAACAGGGAGCCACGAACTCACTTCAAGAATAGGAGCCTCGGGAGCTTCGACTATGGCAGCGAAGATAGAGTAGTCGCAGCAGTGTAGGTTAAGAGGGATGGGGGGCCACTAGTGAGAGCGATGGGAAAGAACAAAAAAAGATAGGAAGAGGATGGGGTGATGGGGCCGAGGAGGGAGACCTAGAGAGGTCGGGGTGGGATGGACGGGAAAAGGAGGGGGAATTTGTGTCATGCTCCCTTTAAGTTTGCGAAATAGCATTTTAGACCCCGACATTTATGTATTAATATTTTAGACCTTGATAAGTTTTATTTTTGTATTTTAAACTCTCTGTCCTAACACCGTCTGGTCATATGCACTAACAAAAATACCCCTCAATACAAACAAAATTGTAGCCCAAACAGGAAAACCCTTCCCAAATCGAACGCGCAGCAGGAAGACCGAACCCTCGAATCTAAACCTTGCTTCCACAGACCGTAAATTCGTGATTCCACCCATGTACGGCACAAGACGGGTTTAATAAATAAATAAATGGAACGGGAAAGGAATCAAGAAGAGACTCTAGGAAGCGGATTAGATAGGAATAGATACACGGGAATGGGATGGATGGGAAAGGAAATATCAAATATGGAGGCGGTTCATCACCGTCACTCTCTTCAAGCTTCTCTTCCTCTCCTCCAACCACGACGACAGTCTCGTGTTTTGTTTGCTCGCCCGCTCCCACCCCGCGGCAGCTAATCCTCACTAATACTCGTCATTGTCCCTAACTTCCAGTCACTCAATAGCATTACCAGCGATGATAAGAGCGGAAGAGGAGAAGCAGAGCAGCAACTCATCTTCCGCAGGCACAATTCAAAATCTGCCGCCCTTCTTTTCGGACAACAACAAGAACAAGTGGACCAAAATGATGATCAGACGCCCCAAAGCCAAACCTCTCTGGTCTGTAGCAAAAGAAGAATCCCTCAGTGGTGCTATCGATTTTTGCAACTCTGTTCACTTCCCTTCCAAAGTTGGAGATGATAATGCTGCTGCTGTTGACGATCAGAAAATGCTTATGAGAGCTCTGCAGCTCCGACGCTCTGCCATTGCTGACATCTTGAAGCAACTCATGAGAGGCGCCAAGCTTGGCTCCACTTACTCTTCCAACCTCGTCTCTCGTTTGCCCGATTTCATCGATCATGTGTTGGTCATGGCCGCCGCGTTGAAACAGCTCCCCGAATTCTCTCATTCCCCTTTCGATGCCCGCGCCATGACTGTCATACAAAACTCGGACCTCATTCCTATCGTCAGGTAATCAACGGCACTTCGGTTTTCATTTCTTCTCTCCTTTGAATTCGTTCTTTCGAGTAGCAGCGATCTTTTTCAAGGAAAGTAATGGATTTGTGGCCTTAAGTGGTTGAAGCATAACTCGCTGACATATCCGCAGATTGGGAGGCTTGTCTGTATGACTCCGAGAAATCTTAAGCCTATTAGAGTATTAGTCTGTTGGTTAAAATCAATCTATGTTAAGGGCTCACTTACTTAAGCCGTGTGCTTACCAAAGCCAATGGCATCCTCGAGCGTAGCTCAGACGAATTGGAGCAATTGGTTGTATATCTTGAAAGCAACGGAGTGAAGAGGGAGTGGATGGGCTTTGTTGTCAATCGTTGTCCGCAGTTGCTGTCATTGAAGTGGAAATGGATTTGAACGCGAAGGATTTTGGAACAATGGTCTTCGATTACCCCAAAGCACTTGATTTCTTTAGCTTGCAAGAGATGGAAAGAAAGGTAACTAGCTTCGGGGGTTGGGTCTTCCGGATGGGCGTTTGATTTGGGAAGGGTTTGTTGGAATTTCTGGACATACATATATTATTTATATATATGTGCTATCATAAATTAATGGTCCAAATCATAAAAGTGATCTTATAAGGATTTATGGACCTAAATCATTTAATAAAGCATGGATCTCCTATGCGTAGAAACCATATAGCCTAAATTCCAATTTCTAGTTTTATGATGGACTAAATTGGAAATAGGAAACTAGGCTTCCTATAAAATGGGTTGTGGTCCCCGAGTTATGCACCGGTTGGTTTTCTCTCTGCCATCCATCAGCAGAAAGAAGAGGAGCAACACTCTCCCATAATCCTGAGTGCACTAACTTGGAAGACCCAAAGCCAAAGATCATTAGCACCCATGGATTCAGGTACGCTTCCGCTTATGGTTTTAATTTCTTGATAATTCTAGCATGAGACAGATCCTGCATTGATTATGGATTTAATCAATGGTTGTTTTTCTAACAAGTGGTATCAGAGCCATAATCTTCATGTTAGATTATTGAGAAAGATTTATGAATTCATGTATGCTGTTTGAATGCATGTAAAGGATTTATAGAAAATCAAAAACCTAGTTACGGCTGCCACAGTTCATCTGGAATTTAACAAAAAAAAAAAAAAAAAAAATCTTGCTGCCTGGATTTTTGCCGTCGCCGTCGAGATTGGGTTTGCCACTGGGATGCCGGATCTGGTGCTTTGTGCCGCTGGAAAAAGAGCTGCCGAGTATCTGGATTCAGATCTGGAGTTGCGCTGCCGGTTTTGTCGCCGCCGGATCTTAGATGTTTCACTGCTGGTTTTGTTGCCGCAGAGTTTGAATTACTTTGCCACATTTCCTTTTGATTTTTATATTAAAAAAAATGAAAGGGACGATTCATGATATCGCTGTATCCTTTTGATTTTCATATTAAAAAAAATGAAAGGTAGGATTCATGATCGTTGTCCTCTTCTCCATTTTTGGTTTTGAATTTTGATGCAAATGAATAAAATAAAAATGAAAGGGATGAAAAGTCAAAAGCAGTATTCATGATCGTTGTCTTCTTCTTTATTATTAAAACAAAAGACAATTGGAAATCGCACCGTTTTCTGCTTGTTTTCGCTGGATTCAGCCAGTGTTGGGTTTCCGTTTGCGATCCGGCTTCTGGGATTTAGACGCTGGCTGGCAGTGATGGCAGCGTTTTGGGAGCTGGAAGCCAGACGCCGGAATCCAAGGTGGATCAGCGACGGCACTGGACGGGGCCGCTGGATGCTTCTGCTGGGCGGCTTGCGTTCCGAACGGACTGGCTGCCGAAGAAGACGATCAGCAGTGTCCGGGCGGCTGTTGCTGGCGACAGCGCCTTGGCTGGCGGGTTCGGCTGCAAGGCAGCACGGTGTGCGGCGGCATAGGGGCAGTGTGTAGGCTGCGGCGGCATAGGGGCAGTGGGGTGGGTTGTGTAGGCTGCGGCGGCATAGGGGCATTGTGTAGGCTGCGGCGGGATGGGGGCAGTGGGGTGGCTTGTGTAGGCTGCGGCGGCACGGGGAAATGGTAGCTAAGGTTAGGGTTTTTTGTTTTTAAGGGAGGAGATGAACTTTTACAGAAAACCCCCTGGCTAGATAAATTGCATAAAACTCCTTTGCAGAAATTTGCAAACCGCCCCCTTTGTGGAAATTACAAATAGGCCACAGAAATTTTCGAGCTGGGCCAGGCCTGAGCCCAATTCATCAGGCCCATAGCTAAACTCCTCCTTTGTACCTGGGCGGGCCTGTGAAACAGGCCCAGGTGAAAACAGCCCAGTTCAAGCAGGCCCAGTCAGCCCAGATCTAAAAGCCCAGCCCATTCAGTTAAGCCCGTTTCAGCCCACCCACAGTACAGCCCACCAGAAAAGGACACGTGGCAGCCCAACAACCGTCCAAATTGAAATGCACATATCTTATGATCCCTTTATCCGATTTGGACGATCCAATAGTGGTTTTCTATGTTTTTGGACATTCTGGATTGAATGGAAGGGTCAGATTAACCTAAATAGGTCCAGAAATATTATTTTTGTGAAATTAACATATATGCATGCAAATGTTTAAATTACATTTAAGTCATATGCTTAGTTTATGAATATTTAGAAAGCAAATAATGTATAAATTCATGTGTCTATGATTTATTGCTTTCTATCATGCAAAATTCTATTTTTGGATCTTTTGGAATTTAAATTTCAAATAATGGCGTAAATATTCTTTATGAATGTCTGATATTTTAAAATAAATTAATTGGAACAACATGCTGCCAAAGTAGCCTCTCTTGTGTAGATTAATTTATTTTTGAAATATTAAGATGATTGTGTGATGTAATTCATGCGAATTTTAATCGGCCCAAAGGAAGGTTAATTTTTGGCCGAATTATATTCACACATATGGTAATAAATATGTGATAATTATTTAGTTTTCCATGTGAATAATAAGTCGGTCCAAAGAAAGGCTTATTATTTGACAGGATTTTATTATCAATATTTGATTACTACAACAAGAGTACCATTTACAAGTTAATATTTCTGTCCAAAGACTAAATATTAATGTTGTGCTAGGTATCTTGTGATGGGTCTTGCCATTATTTGAATTTTTACTAAAGTTTTATGTTTGGAATTCAGAAATAAGTTCAATATTTTGGATTTTTATTAAATTCAAATAATGGTACAAGTATTTTTTATGGATGTCTAATGTTTTAAAATAAATTGATTGCAACAACATGCTACCAAAGTAGCCTCTCTTGTGTAAGTTAATTTATTTTTAAGACATTAAGATAATTGTGTGTATGTAATTCATGCGAATATTCATCGGCCCAAAGGAAGATTAATATTTGGCCGAATTGCGTACACACTTATGGTAATAAATATACAACAATTATTTGGTACTCCATATGAATAACAAGTCGGTCCAAAGAAAGGCTTGTTATTTGACAGGATTTTATTGTTAAATATTTGATTACTACACTAAAATATTGTGGATATGTAATTATGCGGATATTAATCGGCCCAAAGGAAGATTAATATTTGGCCGGATTACATAGACACATGCGGTGATAAATATGTGATAATTATTAGGCATTCCATGTAAACAATAGTCGGTCCAAAGAAAGGCTTATTGTTTGACAGGACTTTATTATCAATATTTGATCACTGCACCAAGAGTACCACTTACAAATTAATACTTTTGTCCAAAGACTAAGTATTAATGTTGTACTAGGTATCTTGTGATGGGCCCTACCATTATTTGAATTGCTAAAGTTCTGTATAAAAGTTATGTGAACATATTGTTTTGTTCAAATTTTGGTTAATTTATCTGTTTGTGCCATATCTGCCAATATTTGTTTTATTTTCATGTTCAAGTAATGAAAATAAAATATTATGATCATTCTAGGCATTATGAATCTAAACCATGCACTAAGGATTGAACGATTCACTACTCTTGTGGTTAAAAGTTCCAATAAGAAAAAATGGAACTTTAATAAGTGAGATTGTTAAAATTGCATGTGTTTTATGATTATAAAGTATAAAATTTTGAAAACTTTCAAGGGTGTATCATGTCCAAAAAGGTAACTAATGCCAAAATTTATATTCAGAAAATTCTAAAGTATTGCTAAAGGTAATAAAGCTGAAACAAGTACGATTCGTTCGAACTTGATTTCAATAAGGTATAAAGTTAAAGGAAATATAAGGGAGTACTTATCTCTTCTTACTTTGAAACTAAAGGCACTAAGGATAAAGCGGATTTGCTTGTGCATTTAGTTTTGATTCTCCTAAACACAATTTGGTCAGTTTAAAGTTAATTATAACTGACAAAAGGATAAATGATCTCTTGATGAGTTTATTTTTATTATGTGCAAAAGGAGAATAAATTAAAGTAAGAATATACTAAAAGTATTCACTTGGCAAGTACCTTTAAGGACATGAAAAATGATAAATAAACTACGGATGGTCCAATACAAATTTGGTTATTACTTCTGACAGGCTCTTGGACACATAGAGGAGAATTGTACTAATAATGGGTACATTTTTCACTTTGGTTTGTTCAGTATTAATTTAGCCTTAGACCCAAGACACATTTTTTATGAATAGATTTGGTGTTGCTATTCATGTAAGGGTGTCTATGTGAGGTTACTTGAGTTGCTAAAAGGCCAAATGATGATGAAAGATTCATCGATGGAGGCGATAGCAAATCAAATACTATTGAGGCTATATGGTCATTTAAGTTATTATTATTGTTAAAAACTAAATTTTATTTAAATTCAGAAGAGATATATGGTACCATTTTTTAAATGGAATTTGGTTTCTATTTCTGTATTGAATAAATTTAGTTATTTTTTATTCATTTGGAAATAGTCATTTTAGTTCCTTCTTTTGAATTTAAATATTATTGGATATGCTGAACAATATCAAGATGTAAATCCTATGATCCCACATTCAGTTCTATTGAGACCAAAAAGGTCAATTCTTTGAGGAAATTGAGCTTGAGGGGGAGATATAGTTAGGGACTATGTCTTTAAAGAGAAATCTATAAGACATCGTTGATAAACAGGATATTCCTGATGATCAAGCTCAACAACCTCAAGAATGGATGTCATTGAAGTGATCTACTAGAGAAAGGAAAATGCGGTTTCTGATGATTGCATCAGATTTTGCCAATACGTAAGGATGACATTGGAATGGTGGAAGGCGATTTCATCAAACAATGCAAAGTAAAACCTTTCAAAAGTAGATTGATGCCATAAGTATGTGATTAAGTTCATGAAAGACAATGATGTTTTGGTAGCCTATTCTATTACCTAAAAGTATAAAGTTGATTGGTTATAAATGGATATTTAAAACCAAGAAGGAAGGTAATGTGGAAAGGCATAAGGCTTGTCTTGTCTCAATGAACTTTACTCAAAAGGAAGGCATAAATTACAAAGAAATTTTCTCTCCGGTTTTATTGAAAATTTCTTTCAAGATAAATGGTTTTAATAATGGGTTTTAACCTTGAGCTATGGTAAATGGATGTAAAGATAACATTTATAATAAATTTTCAGTTTTTAAGATAAAAAGATCCATCTACAAGCTTAAGCAAGTTTCCTAATAATGGTATTGCAAATGTCATCAAATTATCATTTCATCTGGTCTTGAAATGAATTCGGTTGATGATTGCATATACTATAATTTCAGTGGGAGAAATCATATTTTCAGTGGGAGTAACACAGATATACTGTTTCCCAACATCAAGATAAGTTTATTGCATAAACTTAAGATATTTTTTGTCAAAGAAGTTTGAAACAAAATATGTCTTTTGTATTAGGAATTCAGATATATCAAGATTATTCTAGATGTATTCTTGGATTATTACAAAATACACATATTAAGAAAATATTTAAGATACTTGATATGCAGGATTGCAAATTAAGAATACCTCCTTGCTAAGGAAGACAAAATTAATTTTATCTAAATCAATGTCCCAAGAATGATTTTAAGTCTAAGGAAATGCAAAAGACTCCCTATGCTTTAGCAGTGGGAAGTTTGATTTATGTTCAGGTTTTGAATCTCAAGATGTATGTATTCGGTTACTGCGTACATTATTGGGATGTTGGGCAGATATTTTAAGTAATTCAGGAATGGATCTTTAAGATGCAGCCAAACAGATTTTTTAAAACATTTTTTAGAAAACAAAATATTATATGTTCACATACAGAAAGTCATATAAGTAAGAGATCATTTGGTATTCAGATTATTACTTTATTGGATGCAAATACAGTTTGAGATCCACTTCAGGCTATATTTATCTGTTGTTGGAAAAGCTATATCAGGAAAAAGTGCTTAGCAGACACTTATAGCTTTTCGACCATGACAACAGAGTTTATAGCATATTATGGGGCATCCAATTATGGAATATGACTACAGAATATTGTCACAGGGCTGCAAAATATAAATAACATTGAAAGACCACTTAAGTTATTTCGTGACAATAAATTAGTAGTCAGTCTAATATTCCAACAACAACAGGAGTTCAGCAATGTTCCTGGTTGTTAAGGAAAGGATTCAAGAAAATAAAGTGTCTATAAAGCATATTGCGACAAACTCCAAAATTGCGAATCCGCTTACTAAGAGTAACACCTTATGGTCTTTCATGAGCATACTGCTCACACAGGTGTTGTATCATTTAATGATATGCTAGTTAAGTGGGAGTTTGTATTTATTTGCTTTTCTGGTTTAGACACTTTACTATGGTTATGGATATTTTCTGCAGAAATAAAGAATTCAGTATTTTTGATTTTTCAGTACTTTTGGTATTGGTTTGATCTCACCAAATAAGGTGGACCAGTTGGAAATAGGCATGTTAGATCACGTTACATGTAATTTCCATGCTACGCATCCATGCTTGATCTATGTCGTTTAGTTATGTTTGATATATGTGATCTTGGATGGGTCTAGTTACGATAAATGTAACAAAGGCCGCCTTGGTTCTATGTTGGCATAATTAATGGACGAGATTGTTCGGAAATGATTTTGGTATGATAGCATAAAGTTTTGAGCTCATAAGGTCATATATATAATTATAAAATACATGTAGTCCAAGTGGGAGATTGTTGGAATTTCTGGACATACATATATTATTTATATATATGTGCTATCATAAATTAATGGTCCAAATCATAAAAGTGATCTTATAAGGATTTATGGACCTAAATCATTTAATAAAGCATGGATCTCCTATGCGTAGAAACCATATAGCCTAAATTCCAATTTCTAGTTTTATGATGGACTAAATTGGAAATAGGAAACTAGGCTTCCTATAAAATGGGTTGTGGTCCCCGAGTTATGCACCGGTTGGTTTTCTCTCTGCCATCCATCAGCAGAAAGAAGAGGAGCAACACTCTCCCATAATCCTGAGTGCACTAACTTGGAAGACCCAAAGCCAAAGATCATTAGCACCCATGGATTCAGGTACGCTTCCGCTTATGGTTTTAATTTCTTGATAATTCTAGCATGAGACAGATCCTGCATTGATTATGGATTTAATCAATGGTTGTTTTTCTAACAGGGTTTTCTCGTTAAGGTTACGATTTTGTTTTTGAGGAGTACTTTCGTCATTGCACACGGCCAAACGGTGCACAGCAGACGGCGTTAGGGCGGAGGGTTTAAAATGCAAAAGACGAAACTTATCAAGGTTTAAAATGCTAATACGCAAACGTCGGGGTTTAAAATACTATTTCGCAAACTTAGAGGGGGTATGGCGCAAATTCCCCGGAAAGGAGCTGGGAAAATTCATTGGCGCTCAAAACTAATTTTCTCCCCGCAACATGTGTTGTGGTCCGCACATTTTCTAACGTAATCATAATTAAATATAATTTAAATATTATATTTTTACTAACAAAATAAATTTAATTAACTGTGATTATAACATTGATATACAATGTTCTTTTATCGCCTCTAACTTAAATGAAACTTAAGTATATAAATTATAAAAACATGGCCATTTATCATTGTAAATATTTTAAATCAATGTAACTAGAAATAAATTTTTTTAAAAATATTAATAGATATATTTACATATATTTTACCCACTTATAAAAATAAAAATCTTAGAACTTCGTATCTATTTTTTCAAATGGCCCTTTATGATATTCAATACTGTTAAATCATGTCCATTTAATTTTTTTACGAGAATGGTCATTACTTTAAATGGCTTAAATGAGTGTCTATTATTTATATCAAGACAAGATAAATCAATAATTTGTACTTATTATTGAAGTAGATAGATAATAATAAGGTAAAATTATAAAGTAATAATGATAGCAATTGTAAAATCATACGTGAAATAAGTTTTTTTGTATACAAAATTCTAAAAAATATTAGATAAAATTATTGTGTTCTCAACTCAATGCGTAGAAGATAAGTGCATATAGACTCAACCAGAATTTGATACACAGGGGTAGGACTCTAGCCAGTTGTATGCTAGGGTCGCCTTTAGCAAACGATGTAAATTGTCTCTAACTAACAACTCTTAACGTCTTTAGCATGCATTTCTTAAATATAAAATAACTATAATAGAAATATTTTAATATTTATCTAATAATAAACATAACATGACCCAATTATAATTTTTGGTATGCAACTATGCATCCATATCTACGTGTAATTACATGAAAAATAGTAATATTATAGAATCTTATATTTCATATTCATAATAAATTTTAAATTATATGAAATTATGATCATTTATCAAATTAAATAATACAAATCATTTAAATAAGAGTCATAGAACTATAATTAATCAACTTGAACTCCATTAATATATTTTCTATTAATCCATTAAATATTAACACTTTAACTAATATCCATTTATTTATAACGATCTTGTCTTTCTTTTTATAATTTTAGGTCATCAATAAAATTTAAATTCTTATTATTTTAAAAGTCTCTGTACGAAAAAAATTGTTTGTTGTAATTTTAGGTTGCAATTGCCTAGTTGCGTTGTGCGCGTACGCATGAGTCACATTAGTGGCGCCCAATCTTTTTTTTTTTTTTTTTTCTCTCCCTTTTTCAACATGGATGTTAGACCGAAGAGTGCAATGACAACCATTTGTTTGCAACAAGATAATGTTAGTTGCAATTGGTTGCTTTTTGTTGTAATAGCGCCTATCAGTTCCAACGATAATTTTAGTTGCAATTCATTTAAAAGCAACCAAAATTTGCAACGAGATATTTTTGGTTGCTATTTACAAATGGACCACAAAAATAGACACGATACCTCATTTGGTTGCAATTTTTTTGAAATGGCATTTGGTTGCAATTGGTCTTATTAGTTGCAACGAAAATTTTATTTGTTGCAATAGCCAGGTTGTTTTGTAGTGATCCAAAATAGATCCCACGTGTATTAAAATTAACATCTACCTATTCTATTATATTTTAAATTATTTATTTTGATAGCATACCAATTTTCATTCAAAACTAGCATGTGCATAACCTCATCTTAAAGCTGAATGATCATTACCGGTCAAAGAATATATTTTTTTGTTTTTTTTGAAAAATATTTTTATAAACATGTTAATCTAGTTATATTTAATCTATAAACCAAGCTTTACCATTTTTTGATATGTATATATATTTATTTTGGATTTTTAAATACCCCTGTATTTAAAAATCCAAAATAAATATATATACATATTCAAAAATGGTAAAGCTTGGTTTATAGATTAAATATAACTAGATTAACATGTTTATAAAAATATTTTTCAAAAAAACAAAAAAAATATTTTTTGACAGGTCGGAAAGAATCGGTACTCCATCTTAAAATAGTACAAAATCGACATAATAAAATAGTTTAACATAAATATCAATTTTAAAGTAGTATTTTTAAGATCTAAATTGTTTAAAGTATGTTATTTGTATGGATAAATGATTGTATAAATTATTATTATATTTTAATATGTGAGGGGCCAATTTTACACTAGATTACATTGCAATTATAGTGGAGTCCGTTAGCACCAGATTGGTTCTCTCCCTATACATATTTTTCAGCGAAGTTTTCTAACGAAGTACAAAGTAAATAAATTCAAAATATCGTGATATACGTTGAAGCAAGGATCTCGTGCATGTTTCTATAAGGAAAAATAAAAAATAAAAAAAAGGATCTCATGCATGCAGGCAAGAGTTTGATGAGATGCTATAAAAAGAGTCTGAGGAGTCGTCTGCCTTCCATGCTCTCTATTCTGCACTTCTGCTACTCTTAATACTCCTGATTAATTTAAGGCTGTGGTTTCGCAATTAATTAGCTTGCAAGCCATGATGATGAAATTCACGGCTGCTTTGCTTTTGGCTCTCCTCCTGGTAGATGCAACCCACAAGCTGACCACCACTGCAGAGACGTGCGTCAGTGCTGGGAAACAAATCCAACCGTGCATTCCATCTCTCTTGGGGCAATCACCCACTCCCACCACCACATGCTGCTATGGTCTGGGCATAATCCAGAAGATGGAATCTCAGGTCGGCGTAGGACCGATATGCAACTGCACCAAAGGTTTTCTGATGCAGATTCCAGGGCTGATAGTCGGTTTTCAGACGTCCGTCGACTTACTCAACAATTGCACTATCAAACTTAGCTTCAGCCTCTCCACCACCACCGGTTGCACTACTTGAGTTTATTTATGCTCTCATACGTAAGATTATGATTCTAAACAATGGGTTGTTCTTTAGCTAAATAACAACACCATATATTTTATATTTTTTGATATAGTTTTTAGTTTTTTTTAAAAAAAATTTGTGTTAGCCTAAATATAATTAGTTCATATATCAATTTTTAATATTTTGAATTTTTATATACTTTTTACAATATTTTTAAAAAAAATTTCACCGATCTCACTCTCTCCTGCATCTAAGAAATGATAAAATTTTGCAAAAGGTATATAAATTCAAAAATAATAAATGTTAGTATTTTAAGTAAATATATTGGGCTCGCATAAAAGTGAAAATAAAATAAAAATATATTAAAGGTATACAATATATGAGGTCATTGTGTAGTATCATGATCCCACACTTGCACACATACATACATACATATATATACACAATACGTTTGGTGGGTGATTAATTAGTTGCGACCTTTTGTTAATGCATGTATTGTTGCGTAATTATGCTTAATTAATATGGGTGGGAATAATGTGGAGGTTTATACTTCTGTGGATGTGTGTTTGAGATTTTGGAAGTCAAAACAATGTATGCTGGGGTCGTCCTTCAGTCTGCTTCTTATTACATGAATATTGTATACATGGGATTGTATTTGCTTTCAGAAAAAAGAAAAAAAAAAAAAAAAAAAAAAAAAAAAAAAAAAAAAAACTGGTAGCTTTTCTTACTTGCAAAAAAGCCAATTATAATACCCAGTGAAATGTTGCAAATTTGACTTTTAATATAAATATATTTGCTAACGACTTCTAATATTTTGGAATAGATTGGAGAAGGTTTGGATTTTCACACGAGTTAGATATTTATAAAATGGACCCTGGAACTTTTTATAATCTTTTTCCAAATTGAACTCTGCAAACATCATTGGAGAGTTTAAAAATACTGTTAGAAAATTTAGTTACTAAATTACCCTCATTACTAATTAAATTTAACAACTATTCCCCACACTGTAAGAAATGACTTTTTGTATCAAATTTTTTTGCTATAAATGCTTATTATTTAGTTGCAGATAAGTATTTTGTTTTCCTCTCCTCAACACTCCCTTCCTATTTACCTAAAAAAGACGCATTCGTAAATTCAAAATAAAATCAGAAAAAGTCCCTAGACCTTAAATAACTTACTTGATAGAAAATCAAAAGAGAAACAACTCTAAAAATGGAAATAATCCTAAGTCCAAAATCCTTTTAATTTCATGCTTGGCGAAATTGATAGTGGAAAAAACCGCGATACACGTCTTAAAATTAACCAGTATTTTATAAGACCACGTTTAATCGCATGGTTCAATTTGCAAAATTATGAAATTTACAGGACATCCGAAATATACGTGGACATAAATATGTGGAATTATAGGATCTGTGTTGCAAAAAAGGCCAAAATACCTTAAACTCTTCTGTAAAAACTATCTTACTTGCATCAGTCTCAAGATTTATCTTTTAATATTAGAAATTTTCCGAATATATACACAAAATTTGACCACAATTCCTTAAATACTTATGTATTTTCAAAAATTCTTCTCGTATCCACCAAACTTCTCCCATACCCACATCGTAACAGTCCATCAGCAGCATCTAAAATTTTGAATTTTTTATTTGTAATATTTTTAAAATGACCACAGTACAACGAAGCCAGTTCCACGACGATATGGTAATTTTGAATAGCGAAGAGCAACAGAATTCAAGCATTTGACTTAAAATTTTTGTTTTAGGACTTGGACAATGAATCCTCTCCCAAAGCCTTTTGAAACGACTAACGGAATGTTTGCTATCAAAAGAAGGGATAATTTGTGAAATGTGTGGTGTTATTTTTCTATGAGGCTGTCTCTTGTACTTTATGGATGGTCAGTAGGGCTACTAATTGGGGGTCTAAGATGATGGCGGGTGTTACAGAAACCGCTGAATTTAAGAATCAGATGGATTAAAAAAATAATCTTCCAGCTAGAAGGTGATGAGGCCTGAAACTGAAATCAAATGAGATTATTTCAGACGGGTCTAAAATACATATTTTTTATTTTTAAATTTTTTTTTATAAAACTGTTATACATTAAACATAACTAGATTAACCGTTTTGTAAAAAAAAAAAATTGAACAAAAATTTTAAAAAAATGTTTTTGAATAGTCCGAAATGATCATTTTGATGTTCAATTTAGCTTCATCTATTACCAAAGAAGATGATGCTTGCTGCTGATCGATCAAGAGAGGCCAGCAAATGTCTGTTTGGCTTCGCCTGTTAATCAATTTTATGGACTCCTCCTCACATTTTACCTTTTTCACATCTAAGTTCATCGACCATTTAATACCCAGCAATGCAGCTTCGGTTTCTATAACGCCCCAATCCCAAAAATATCATTTTTCATGCTAGATTTGTTCCTAAAGGTTATCTACTAAAATCTATATCACACGTTAGGCTAACATAAACTTGCATAAAAGAAAGGAATAATCTAGCAGCTTGCATTTAACAAATAAAAATATAACAGCGGAATATGTCCAATCATGCCCTCATAGCTAATTATTATACAATGTGAGAAATAAATAAACTAAATCTAATCATGCTTCACGACCACTTTAGAAAATATAATTAAGTACCACATGCTAAAGCATCTGTAGGACAACAATGCGTAATAAGATGAGTAAATAAGTAGAATTAATCATAAAATAATGAGCATCACGTGACCAACCGATGGCGCAAAATGGCGTTGCGCAGTTGGTGTGGGTTCAAATCCCATTCGGGATTTCGGCCCCTAAAATAGGTGTGGGAGCATGTGGTCTCTCGGGTGGAGGGGGTGTGGAGCAGGTGGTCTCTCGGTTGGCTGTTGGAAGTTGTGTCTTCCAAATTCTTTCGTGGAGCTGTGTCTCCAGATTTTGTTGGGATGTTATGTGTATCCCCAAATTTGTAAGAATGTCTCATATCTTCAAGTATAATATGTGTTGAGACATATATGATTATATACCAATAAAAAAAATGAGCATCACGTGCATTTCTATAGCTCCTAAATTCAGTATATCTATACTTTCTTCTTTTTCACAAATCTAGTTTAGTGAATGCCTCTACCGAGCTTAACTACGAAATATTAGATGGGCCACGGATCATTATTTGATCACCGTTTATAAGTTTAGCCACCATAACTCTGTGATCCCAACCTCTAATGTAAAATCCGATCCTTCCATTTAATCCAGAAAGCCTAAAAACTTAGGAATCAATTATTGGGTCATCAAAATTGAAATTCAAAATCATATGCACAAGAGATCATGCATGGATGGCTCCAAACGCGCCATGTGGTATGCCGGAGCTAGCCGCCGCTAGCTCTCTACTGTTTTTTTTTTTTTTTTTGATTGGTATATAATTACATGTATCTCAACACATATTATACTTGAAGATCTGAGATATTCTTACAAATCTGGGGACACACATAACATCCCAAAGAAATCTGGAAGACACAGCTTCCAACAGTCACCTGAGAGACTACCGGCTCTCACACCTCTTCCACCCGGGAGACAACCTGCTCCCACACCCATCTATTTGGGACCGAAATCCCGAATGGGATTCGATCCCGCGCCAACCGAAGAACGCTGTTCTGCGCCGCTGCTGACGACCAACCGAGCTAGCCTGGGTTGGTGCTAGCTCTCTACTGTTGGACCTGATCGTTTGTTCATTTAGACTGGCCTAGCTTCGAGACCCACCCCGCTAGGCAACTGCTACTGTTATTGCTGTTAGGCTTCTCTCTGTCAGCTCAATCTACTAGGCTAAAAACCAGAAAAGTTGTTGTCAAACCGTCGTCTCTATGACCTCTCTACTGGGCCCAATGGCCCAACTCGCCACCAAGTCTACTAGGCCCCACCTGAGCAAGTCTGTCGCAGCCCACGAGCCAACACAAGCGCTAGGCTCGTTGGCTTGACCTGTCAGGCCTGGGTGAAAGCCTATAGCCCAAGCGAAAATGAAAAATGGCCTAGGATTTTCTATAAAAGTTTTGGTGCAAGATTTTTGTTTTGCAAATTTGGAATTGTCGAGGATTTATTCCTATGACAATTATAAGCCTAATTGCATATATCTAACTTTAATTTGTGGACTTCTATTTTCAGTCTTGAGATCGCAAGTTTCTGACTTAAGATATATTTCTGGATGTTGTGCATGCCGCAACCATTTAATACCCCAAGCCATTAATAGTGTATGCTTTCTCATCTTAGATACAATAATAACTAGTAAGGGATTTAAATCTCATCAAAATTAATGCTTCACTTACCTTAAGCAATGTTCAAACCGAGGAAACCGTGATTTGCCATCCACACGTCCTTCTCTAAAATTCTACCAAACGACAGCAACTCAGCAGCACTATCTCTCTCTCTAGATTTTTCTTCCGTCTTCCTTCTCATCCACTGTGTCTTAATATTTTATTTTCAAAAGGCCTATCTTACCATACTTATTTATCGGTTTGATTTCTAGTATACCATATCCTAACTATTATCCATAAGATCGGTTTCGCTTCCGCTTCCAAATCGGTTCTTTTAATACTCAAATACATTTTTTTTTTTTTAAATATTTTTATATTATTTAAAAAATATAAAGTGATACTCGTTTGTATTTTAAAATCACAAGTATATATGTTATTGTTTACATTATTATATTAAAAATCTAAAGTATATACCATCACAACCTAATCATTGAAACTATTAATATATTACAATCATGATTCACAAGCTCATTTATAAAATACTTTCGAAAGTCAATGACGGATTTTAGTCTTATGCACCTAGGTGCATTGAGGGTGTACTTCACCCTTTTTTTATTTTGTTGAAATTTTTTTACACAACTGTTAATCTAAGTGTATTTAACATATGTATCGATTTTTATCATTTTTAGATATTTTTATATTTTTTTTTGGATTTTTAAAATTTAGTGGCATTTTAGTAATTTTAAATTAATAAAAATCCCACTGATTTTTTAAAATCCGAAAAATATCTAAAAATCTTCAAAATGGTAAAAATTGATACACATATTAAATACACTTATATTAACAATTGTGTAAAAATATTTTCAAAAAAAATTAAAAATAGGTGTATCTATCCGGGTGCATAGGAGTGGAGTCCGTTCGTATATAAATAACCGAACTAGTTTTCTACTTCACGAGGCACAAGATTCATTTGAATTTGCATTTATTAAAATAAGTTTACACACAAAATGTCGCACGCAAAGCACAATACATATTATATAATATATATATTATACACATATATAATTATGTTTTGAGTCACTTTTATATTATATATTTTGATTATTAATTGAAAAAATTTTGAGTATTTAAGATATCTTGAATTATAGTTTTACTTATCACAAAACACCCACAATTAATGCAATTTGTGAAAAGCAGAGAATTATGTACAATTTCAGAGCCTGAATTATACAGGAACAGTGGATTTTGACATAAAAAAACAAGCACAATTGGGCTTGCCCAAGTTTTTATGATTACGAGCTTGAAAATTGCTTTCCGCTGATATGTTGTAGTTCCCGTGACTCTTTCCAAATCAAAAGTTATAGTCAGTGAGAGTTGATCTATTCATTTCAGCATAACGTGCGAAAAGTTATTTTTGTTCGAGAAGTTCAAAGCTCAAGAATCAAAACGACATTAGATTTGATCATCTTTAAGGTTTTAAAGAAGTTAAAACAAGGATTAAAGTAACATAGAATATGTCAAGTACGTTTTGGCATGAATTGGGGCGAATGGGAACAAAACTATGCAAAATGGCCCACAAAGCTAAGCATTCCAGGGTGCCACATACTTCAGACTGTGTGGATCTAAGTGTCACACAGTTTGAACAGTGTGAGACCTTAGTTACACAAATTCTTGCGCAAATCGAACTCTATGAGTTAGTACTTCATAGAAACCTATATAAACACCTAATGGGGACGTCCCAAAGCATCTTAAAATGTTCTTGGAGCTAGGGGTAAGGTCTGGACTTTATCCTACTTGACTAAGTTTCATTCAAATCAAATATTTGAATAACTCTTGTAATATATGGTCCCAAAAATAATATGTTTTACTTCGCATCTTAGGTGGCAAGTTGACTTCTTAACCGTTGAATTATTAACCGTAGAAATTTATGGATAAAAATATTTTTTTAGAAAATAGCATAGAAATACAATATTTGCTTCTCCTTTAAGCAAGTGGGCCCCACATCCCAATCAATCATCAAGATTTCCCAAAGATACTTCAATTTAAATTCCTTTCCATTTCCATACGTTGCTAAGCATTTCCACCCATTGCAAGCACGCGTTATGCTTGAAGTCCGGTTAAGAGTTACGATAAGAGAATGTTATGAAAAGGGAAGCAAATAACTTAGAAGGGAAAATTGGGTCGAAGAAACCTTGTGTGTGAGAGAGATTTAGGGGAAGGGAGAGCTAGCTTCTAAAAAGGGATTTTGTTTCTACAAGGGAGGTCAATAGATTTCTAATTTAAATTTTGAAAAAGAAAATGCATAGATTATTTATTTGAATTTTTTATGCATAGATTACATTATAGTTGTCGTATTTATAAACATATGTCAAGCAAAATTGTTAACAGTAATCTCATTTGGTTTATTAAGCTTATTAAATAAGCACAAATAATAAGATTTTAATCTATATATGTATTAAATATTCATGATGAGATCGAGGGTAGCGGCCATGGTTATTGCGCCCAGAAGGAAGGAAAGATGAATAGGGAATGATGCGGTTACTTTTGGGGATTTTTTTGAAAATTTTATAAAATTCTTTGAAAATAAACAAAATTATAGAGGGATCCCAATAGACTAAATTTCAAATAGTCTCTCTTTCCTTCTCTTCGAGCTGGGTCATTAGCCATGTGGACTAGTTCTAATGATTCTATGAAATGGGATGGATCCAATTGAGCCCCCTCGTCTAAGCCCATAGAGCTAACATAGATAGAATAAACCTCGAACCTAAAGCAGGCCATCATTCCAGAAGGCCCAATCTAGAAATCCAAAGAACCTAAGCCCAGAGTACCCAACTAAAAGATCTAAAGCCCAGCAACAAAGCATGACCCAACAAATGTGCCACGTGGCAACTTTTGAACGACTGAACTTGTTCAATTCCTCAAGGATCCGCGATTGGCACTGAGCTAACCATAGCGCAAAGTTATATCTCTTTGATTAATAAGATCCAAAAGGTTTATCAATCACAGGGGTGCAGATCTTTAATAGACATATAGAGATTATTGCACGTCAAATAGCATCCAAAGTGTTGGTTTCAGAAGATGGAATGTCTAATATTTTTGTACTCAACGAACGAATTGGATTCTTATGGACAGGATGAATAATGCGTACTTTAGAAGAAGCGATTTGTTACCGAGTCATCTTGTTGAGAATAACGAAAGCTCTGAATACCCAAAGTTTCATATCCGAAGTGAGTTTTCAAGAAACCGCTCAATTTTATATCTTTTGATCTCGAACTCCAATTGGGATGATCCAATAGTCTATTTCTATATTTTTGGATATTCTGGATCTTCTAGATGGATAAGATTCATCATCAGAGGTTACGATGATAAAGTTTTGGTGGGCAACCTTATGATAAATGATCAATCATTAGTTTGTAGCCCTCTAAGATCAAATTTCATATATTTTATTGAGAGGCTTAGGAAATTAATTAACTAAGCTAGATTTGGGGATTATTAGAAGAGTATATAGACATTTTTACGTTTTAAAAATGCACTATATACTCATTTTACATTTTGCTTTCAAATTTATTGAGTTTTATTTAAATTTACCATTTTTAAATTGTCCTGCAAATAACACAGCAGGTGAATCATGATGGCTTTATCTTGAAGTTTACGGAGCATACATTTTATTGTTTATTTGAATTTTGAACTTGAATTTCAAATGTAATAAGTTTAGACAACATTTACCAACATTTGATTGTTTTGGAGTTTATTATTTTAATGCAAATTATTAGATTGTTTTTCCTTTATGCTTGTATCATGATATAAACTTGGCCCAACATGTGATGGGTCTTGGGAGATAACTTTTAGGCCCAAATCTAGTGTGCAAATGTTGTTTTTGAGTCTGGGGCGTTATAACTCTTATATTAAATGAGGAATGATCATGTTAACTCGAGCTAAGCAAATGTTCCACTTAACCCACCTTAAAAAACTCATTTACAACAATTTTTTTTATTTTTTCTTTATACACTTGTTTATCTAAGTACATTTAAAGTATAATCGAAGTTTTACCTTTTTGAATATTGTGTTTTTTTAGATTTTTTAAGATAAGAGTATTTTAAATATATATATACACAGATGTTTATAAATCTCAAAAAAATGTATTTTTAAAAATGATAAAACTTGATTTATATATTAAATACACTTAGATAAACAAGCATATGAAAAAATAAAAATAAAAATTATTATAAATAGGTTTTTTGAGATGGGCTAAGTGGAGCATTTGCTTAACTCGAGCTAACGAGATCACTTTTCATACTAAATATGTGTAAAATAATTCAATAATTAGTAAGCTTGGAGTCATTATCAAAAAAAGTAAGCATCGGGCCTTACTTTTTTATTTTAAAAAATTAAAATCATTTATCATATTTAACACATCTTATTTTATCATACTACCAAAAGTAATTTTGATTAGAAACTTATATCTTGTAAAATAACATTTTTGAGAATAAGGGTGTGTTTGTTTGGGGCTAAAATATGTTAACTAAAACTTTTCAACCTAAAACTTTTCACTCTCCATAACTACTCTATTTCTTAATTATTTTTTCACATTTTTCTATACAAATTACCCTACTTTTCAATCATTTCTATACAACTACCCATACAACTAACCTATCTATTTTAATTTTGTTCTCTTTACTCCTCATCATTACTCCTATTAAAGTACATCATTTTCTATCAATTTGACAACTTCTACCCCCAAAACTTTTCATCAAAAGTTTTACCTCTAACCAAACACACCCTAAATATATAGTTATAAACCACTACCTACTTGATAATCTTTGCTCACATCTTTTCATACAATTATCATAATTATTTGAACTTTATTCTTTTTGCTCTTAATTATTACCTCTATCATATATTATCACTCTTTCTTTTTCCAAAAGTTCTTCTGCCAATTTTTTTCGACCTGTCAAATGCTTCCTTATAAGTATCAAACCATTTTGCTTGTTGACATCACACATTTTTAGATAGGCTCATGAACAACAATACTCCATAAATGACAGTTTTTATGATAATATACAAAATATTAATTAAATATAGTGAACAGAGTAAATTTTTTATTAATCTTCAAGAATAAAAAAATACAAGGTTTACATTAGGGTTGAAAATCAGGTTGGGTTAACTCGGGTTGGGATAAAGACAACTAGAACACACTTTATAAATTCTCAACCAAACTCTACTTCTTAACCTAACCTTATTTTAACCTTGTAGAAATGAGTTCGGTTTAGGTTGGAAATTAGGTTAATAAATATATAATATTTTAAAAATATTTTGATTAATTCAATCTATTTTAAAATATAAATTTATATGAAAGAATAAATATTAATCCTTTTTGTATGAATACTTTTCAATTCATGACTTATACAATGATATAATTGCTAAATAATCTTATTTCAAATTAATATTTTCTAGTTAATTTCTATGTATTTTATGATCATGTAAGACTATTTATTAATAATTTATTATGTTGTACACTAATAGATAAAATCAGATCAGGTTGGGTTGATAATCATCTAACTCAAACCACCTCACTTTTGAAATCAAGTTGTTTAAAACAAATTGTAAAATTTATTATTTTAAAATTCCTAACTCAACCTAATTATAAAATAAGTTGAGTTAGTCGGGTTTGGGTTAAAACTAACCCTATTTACACCCTTAGTTTACATAGAAGCAAAATTTCACATAAGCGGCTACCAAGCAGTTTAGTTGTAATCTGGGAGGCTGGCATCCAGTCCACTAGAGTGTAAATCTCCTCTCCTACCCTCATGAGGAGTTTTACATGTGTCCTCCCAAAAAAGTGGGAGTTTTTACAATTTCCCCATGGGTGAGGATTTCGATAAATTTGCCTACGGTATAGGGGTGTTTAGAGAAAAATCCCCTCCAAGTATAAGGATTGTGAGTGCGCTAGACTGTAATATGAAAGTAGTTAGGTTGTATTTCATATAAGCGGAACTCCATGCATGTATAATTTTTGGATGATGCATATTAGAGTTGCACGTCAAGGACTGGTTGGGATTTCCGGTCGTGATTATCTTAGCAGAGTAATTTCAGACATCCCAACGATTCTCATTATGTTTTAAAAGATTTGCTTAATTATATAATAATATAAGTTTTGGTGAGCCACATAGTTAGGTCACTTAGCACAACCAAATCACTTAAAAAGCAAACATTCTAGTCTTTTAAGATTTTTTCATGTAACCGATTTACTTTTTTTTTAGTCGGTGTATGTCCAACTAATTAGTAACGTGATAACTGCATTCCCTTAGATATAATCAACCAAATACGTAAAATATTCACATATCGTGATATACGTTGACCCGAGGATCTCGTGCATGCATTATCTTGGTGATCACTGCTGACGCTATAAAAGGGGATTACAGATGTCGTCTGCTTTCCATGCGTTCTGGTTTTTCGTACGTACTCCTTAATTGGTAAGGTGGTGGGTCGGAAGTTTCAAGCTCAGCTATGATGTTGAAATTCACGGCTGCTTTGGTTTTTGCTCTCCTCCTGGCGGATTCAGCCCACAAGCTGGGCACCACCGCAGACACATGTGCCAATGCAGGGTCGCAAATCCAACCTTGTATTCCATCTCTGCTCGGGAAATTACCCACCACCACATGCTGCTTTGGTCTGGGGGCCATCCAAAAGATGGAATCTGAGATTGGGTTAGGACCAATATGCAACTGCACCAAAGGTTTTCTAATGAAGGTTCCAGGGCTCGTGATCGATTATCAGGCGTCCGTCGACGTACTCAACAACTGCGCCATCAAACTCGGTTTTAGCCTCTCAACAACCACCGGTTGCGTAGCTAGTTAGTTCTCCGTCTAGCTACCTCCATATATGCATAAACGCATGTATACCTTCTTTACATAATGTACGTGTTGTGTTGGTCTTTATTGCTATGGGGAGAATAATTAGGAGGTTTTTACCTCTATGGAGATGGGTTTATATTTTGGAGGTAATTAAACTGCTTGTTGGGTTGTCCTCCAGTCCACTTGTTCTAATTATTACACATTTATATGTATCCGTGTGATTATTTCAGACTGGTCTGAAAATGTATTTTTTATTTTTTTAAATATTTTTATAAAGATGTTAACTTAGTTATATTTAATATATATACTAAGTTTTATTATTTTTGGATATGTGTATGTTTGTACTTTGTATTTTTAAATACAGAGTATTTTAAAATGACTTAAGTACCCCTATATTTAAAAATGATCGGCAATCTGGCTGTAGCAATGTATATGTGCAATATAAATCTGAAATATGTAAATTATAGTTGGTAAACAATAGAAAAATAAAATAAAAATTCACACATTTTTTATATATAAAACTAACGCCGCTATTTTACAGTCACTACGCTATAGTTTTTCATACAATTATATGATTTATTTTAATTTTATTCGCTGTACTCGTAATCATTAATACTATCATATTGATTATTAACGATTTGATTAATTTTTTCTGACTTTTTTCGTTATTTTTTTCATCTTACTAAACACGCCCGTGATGAACTTTAATTACAGGAGGAAACCTTCACATTGCCAGGTGGGTTTCCACGTTCGCATGCACTATTACAAAAATCCTGTTTGATGTGGACGAATCAGTCGCTCAGATGCCTCAACCATTATGGGGACAATTGAAAAGAAAAATATCTGGTTTGGAAATGACATTGCATGGATATGCTGGCTTAATTTGATAGAGATTTGGGGTCCAGTTAGAGATGATACGTTCTGTCAAACATTTATTTTTTTTTTTTGAAAAAAAAGGACCCTCCATTCACAAGAATATTGAATTTTAGAGGATGGTCCGTTATTTGGTCCCCATTTGATTGGATGAAAAAAAAAATTGAAATTTGGATAAAATGACGTTAAAGTGTGAGTTAGCACCGATGTACATTTGAATGGTTCTATATATTAGATCTATCCACATATGAATGGAATGTAATAACGTTTTATAAAATCATTTATCCCTATAGGTAATGATTTTTAGATAATTTAGATATTAAAAATAAGTACAACTTTAAAATTGATATTTAACATAAATCTATTTTATTATGTTAATTTTGTACATTAATAGATGAAGTATTTGCATAATAATACTAGATAAATGATAAAAAAAATTTATAATAATAATAATATAATTGACATATATTAAAAAGTAATTCTAAGACCATAGGTTATAGATCCCTCGGTTACTTTTCTAGATTTGTGCATTATAAATGAAACCTGATATATTGCACCTGGATGCACTTAGCCTCAGTGCACTCAGGTTCTTTAACCCATTTTTTAAAAAAAAATTATAAACATATTAATTTAAGTATATTTAACATATGTATCAAGTTTCACCCTTTTTAGAGATTTTTAGATTTTTTATTTTTAAAAATTAGATACAGTTTAGTAATTTTAAATTACTAAAAATACTACTGATTTTTAAAAATAAAAATATCTAAAAATCTCCAAAAATGATAAAACTTGATGAACATGTCAAATATACTTAGATTAATATTTTTATTAAAAATTTCAAAAAATTTAAATGTTATCAAAATAAACTTCCTCCAATAGATGTGGTTCAAAAAATAAATCTAGTATGCTAAGGCTTCATGTAGAAGTCACAAGTTGTTGTTTGAAGACCAGGTGAAACCTAAGGAGCCCAGTGTAATGCACTCGGGTTCATTTCACCTTTTTTTAAATTTTTTTTATTAAACTATTAATATAAATGTATTTAACATATGTATAAATTTTTCCCATTTCACCTTTTTTTAATTTTTTTAAAAATTTCATTAAACTATTAATATAAATGTATTTAACATGTGTATACATTTTTACCATTTCACCTTTTTTTAATTTTTTTTTAAAAATTTCATTAAACTATTAATATAAATGTGTTTAACATGTGTATAAATTTTTACCACTTTTGAATATTTTAGTTTTTTATATTTTTAAAAATCAGTGGCATTTTTAGTAATTTTAAAAATTTTAAATTACTAAAGTGCCACTAATTTTTAAAAATAAAAAAATAAAATCTCCAAAAGTGGTAAAAATTGATACATATATTAAATACATTTAGATTTACAGTTGTATAAAAAATAAAAAATGCATCCGGAAACCTAATGGGCTTATAATAATCGAGATTTAAATCTTACGGCGAAAGAGGATAAAATTCCTAGTAGTTTATAGATAGATCTAAAGTTAAACATATTGTGGCGTATTTTAAATTTGTGTGGCTAAGTTGTTAAGTCAATAATATCAAATTGTGAAAGCAATAACGCATATCCCTAAAAAAATTACTTTTTATGTGTTTGTGCATTACAATAAATATGGCTAAGAGCGTGGGTCTAAAAAGCAAGGGCTGCTGCAAAAGCCTAAAGTCGTGATTTGATAATGAATTAGGCAGAAGCTTGTAGACTTATAAACAACCTAGAACTAAATACCATGACAAGAAAGAAACTGTGAAAATTCTTTTTTTTACTTCTTAGTAAATTACTCCTAAATGTAAAAAGAAATTGAAATTGGTGTACGGGAACAAGCTTGTACGAATTTGTGGCAAATATCCATGGTTAACACATTTTTCATCGGGACGTCCAAATTTTGTCCACCAATATGCTACAGAGAGAGAGAGAGAGAGAACAAGCTTGTACGAATTTGTGGCAAATATCCATCGTTAACCCGTTTTTCATCGGGACGTCCAAATTTTGTCCACCAATATGCTAGAGACAGAGAGAGCATCGTTAAACCGTTTTTCATCAGGACGTCCAAATTTTGTCCACCAATATGCTAGAGAGAGAGAGAGAGAGAGAGAGGAGTATTCATAAGCCAAAGAGCTTCATGTACAACACAGACTTAATCGATGCTTGATAGCGAAGACACGAAAGGCATTTCATTAATTAATGCCCGATAAAAACGATGTTACGGAAATTCCACTGAGTACACATGCTTTCTGGTAGTGGTAGGTATTATTCGCGTTACTGGTCTTTGAGGCGTACGCTATTAAATTAGTTTTTCTTTGGTAGCTACTTCAAAAAAAGTATGTTGAGATTACAGGTGTTTGGGGAATTGATAAAACTTTTTAATAAAAAAATTTTGATGTAAAAGTTTTTAAAATGGAAGAAAATGATATGATATGATAAGAGTCATGATGCGAAGTAAAAAGAATAAAGTTGAAATAAATAAGTTAATTGCATGAACAGTCGTGTAGAAATAATTTAAATATAAGATGGTTGTATAATAAGATACCAAAAATGATTAAAAAATGACAGTTATAAAGAATTAAAAAGTTCTAGATTGAAAAGTTTTAATTTGAAAAATTTATATTAAATAAATACAGCCTACATATATAACCATAAATACCTATGCAACCAATGGTAATTTGCGTAAAATAGAGCAAGAAATAAATTACACAGCTTGGTAAGGAGGGTGGGAATGAATATCATCATCTCGCAGGAGGTTCCATATTAGAGGATTTAAGGGTACCCAAGGTTAGTGTTTAATACTTTTATGCTTAAGTTATTATTTTAGTCCTTTAGATTTTTAATTATCTAGCCATTACATTTGTCTAGGTAATTGCATTTCGAACTTTACACACATTTTTTATAATTTTTTAACGAAAATAAAGTTTTTTCTTTTATATTTGTTTGGTATTATTTTAATATGATGTTGTTGCTGTTATTGGTTAATTGAGGAATCGAAACTGAGCTGATTCGACCTTTACATGAGTAAGATAGAATAAATTATAAACCGAACTTATGAGTAGGATAAGATAAAGTTTTTATGAATGGGATATAAATAGGGTACACTCAGAATTAACCGAACCAAAAGGAACCAGATTGTATCTTGAGTTTAGATACTGCATATTTGAAATCATGTGCTATGATGTTGTACTTGAAATTCCCGATGATATTAGTAAAATAGCAAACGATGTTAATAAAGTAAATTTCAAATAGAATAAGAAAATTGGATTATTAAAATTAAATCGCAGTCAACTGTTAGAGCAAGTGATTCCATTTAACTAACTTAGTGGGTGATTGTTTCCAACCAATTAAGAAATCGTGTGACTTAATTGATTAAGAATCAGCCATTTTAACTGGCAATACTACCCTCCATTTTTAACTAGTAGCATCCCACTATGAGAAAATTTGAAATGAAATAAAAGTTGATTATTACCAAAAAATGTTACTTCTTGATAATAATTAGTAAACTAAGGTGTAATGAGCCAGAAAAGTAACCATTTGGCTTAACATATAGAATGCATAAACCTAAAAAAATGATCATTGAGCCTATGGACAATAGGTTTTACAATGCGATATTATTCACACTAACCTGACAATTCAACCACATGATTTTAAAGAGTCCTGATTTTTTGAAGCCAGCCCAAAAACCTATTTTTTTTCATGGGTAAGTAAATCTAGGTGTATTAAATCTATAAACTAAATTTTACCATTTTTGGATGTTTTTAAGTATTTTTTTTAAATTTTTAAACGCAATAGAATTTTCGTAATTTTTTTATCTCAGAAAATTACAGAAATGTCACTGTGTTTAAAAATCTAAAAAAATACTTAAAAACATTCAAAAATGGTAAAACTTGATTTATAGATTTAATACACCTAGATTTACTTACCCATGAAAAAAATTAAAAAAAAAAGGCTTTTAGGCCGGCTTCACGGAGATTATTTCGCGATTTTAAAATACGTCATATTAAGTTTAATGTGAGACCCATTTATAAACCATTATAAACTTTCTTCCCTTTTCGATATAGGATTAGATGTTGGGCTATTAGAAGCTCACAAGCTTCCACACAGTTCTTCCTCAAATCATAACTCAATTCGAGGCTTCTGCCTGCAAACCTGGCTTTCACTGGCTCTACTCTCTGACTTTTCGAACCACATATACTAGAGGGAGATTACATCGAAAAGATAATAAAGCTCTTGATGATTTATATGTGGGTCTTAAGTTAAACTTAATGTGATGCGTTTTAAAACTGTGCGGCTGAGCTACCAGACCAAAATGAACAATATCGTAGTGTGAGACCCATAGCCCATAAGCCCAATGATTATTTTTTTAGGTTTGTGTATTTTGTATGTCGGGCTCAATAGTTACTTTTCTGCATTTGTGCGTTACATAAATTCTTTGAAAACTAAAATTCTTTATTTCTTGACTAAAACATTATACAATTGAGCTTTAGCAATAAAGTTATAAATAAGAGTTTGTTACCAAAACTTCCTTGTTATAAATAAGAGTTTGTTACCAAAAATTCCTTGTAGAAAGGTTATAGTAAAGAATTTTTTTCAAAAAAAGGCAAGAGAATATAAAATTCTTAGCTAAAAGTTAACTATTAGTAATGGGTACGCAATCTCCTGCGCCCGGGAGCAGGCAGCGCTCCCTGCTCCCGGGAGCACACACCTCTTTTTTTTATTTTTTTTTGAATTTTTTTTTTAAAAATGTTAATATAGGTGTATTTAACATGTGTATAAATTTTTACCATTTTGGGGTATTTTAGATATTTATTTTTGATTTTTGAAAATCAGTGGCATTTTCGTAATTTAAAATTACCTAAAATGCCACTTATTTTCAAAAATAAAAAATAAATATCTAAAATACTCCAAAAATGGTAAAAATTTATACACATGTTAACTACACATATATTAACAGTTCTATGAAAAATTTTTGAAAAAAAAAATAAAAAAAAATAAGTATATGCGCCCGGGAGCAGGGAGCGCTGCCTGCTCCCAGGCGCAGTAAATTGCGTCCCTTAGTAATGAACTTCCTCCCTTGCCCGTGGATTTTTTTTTCCTGGTCCTACAAGACCTTCCAATCATTTAGTCAAAAATTGCACCTTCTGCAATGCCGCTGCATGCACAACAACAACGAAAGCCTCCCCTCATAAATCATAATGAGCATATCTATTTGTTTACGCCTTGAAGGTATAATTTTTCTTTCTGGCAAGGTATTCTGAATTAAGAAATTCTCAATTAGAAAATAGAAACCATTGTTTAATAGTAATAAGCATTTCATTTTTAATTATGAACTTTTTATAACTTTCTTATAACAGCTTAAAGCATTATTTACATGTTTATATTTTCAAAAAAGTTAATAAACTAAGGTTCCGCTTATATGAAACTTTTTATATATAATTTTTTTTATTTTAAAATATTAATAGTTGATAGAAAATTCACTCAATCTATTGTTTTTAGATTTTTTTTTTTACAAAAAGAAAGTAGGACACACTCATTCCCATAAATCCAGAAGAGGCTGGACCTGATGAGAGGAGGTCACCAGACAAATTATCTAACCATTCCCTTTCTGCTATGTACAATATTTGCGCAACATCCGCTCATCTTTGAGCTACACAGTTTTCGGATCTGAGGACATTGAAGAACATGCATCTATCAAAAGAAGAGTTCAGGCTAATTGATCTTTCAATCATTTAGATTCAAAAATCATTCACTATATTTAAAGATGTTTATTTAACTAATACTATAATTATTGCATTAATATAAAAGTTTTGTGTATGATAACTGAATCACTTAAATTTTGAAAAATTACAATATTCACTTTAAATGATTTAGTTAACTGGCCAATCAAACTTTTATAAACATGATAAAAATACATTTCTAGTTAAATATATATTTTTTTTTAAACATAATGAACAGTTTGATGAACGAAAAAAAAAAACACTAAACGATTAAGCCCAAAGGAATTGATTCCTTTTGGGATGGCAAAAGAATGAATTCCTTTACATCGGAACTGTAGATCTATTCGCAGATAGCATTATGCCTAAATTTGTTATTCTTTAGTCAACAAAAAAAAAAAATTATTCTTTTTTTTTTTTTTTTTGATAAAAAAATTTGTTATTCTTCGAAAAGTAATGTTTAATACTTGGGAAATGTTAATAGAAAAATTGATGGGCTTTGACCAGTCAAGAGTTTGCCGTTGACGGGTTTAGCAATGGCTTATGAACCTGGGCTTAATTTTTTATATACATATCATGTTTTGAGGGCCTCGAAGGCCTTTGGTGAGTTTGAAATTGCAAGTTGCAACTCGGGTTTGTTCGTATGAGTTAATATTTATTTAGTCGAATTTATAAATATGTCTATCCATATCCAACTGTAACTAAATTCCAAATGATTGGTGTTAGGGTTGTGTCTTGTATCTACGTATTATTTGCATAAGTATTCACAGATGGTTTTGTTTATAGGTGATCAATTATAAATTTAGTGGAATCTTAAGAAGTGTCCTGTTAAAACATGAGAGAAGATTATTAGAGTATTTTTGTTTGGGATATGAATAGAACATATATTCAGATAATATGTACAAGGCATTCTGTTTTATTACAGTGGATCACTATCTCTCTCCCAAGGTTTTTTCCCTCTTAGTTTTAAAGAATTTTTCATATAAATCTTAATATCTTTTGTGTGTGATTTTGATCCTATTTTATTGCGTATGATTTCGCTAGAATTTATATAAATCTAAATCAAAGTTCCTAACCAATGGTATGAGAGCTATGGTGGAAAATCTATAATTAAGGAAGCAAATTACATTGGATCAATGGTTTTTTGATGAGGCAAGATTGTGGTCGTTGATTTTCTAAAGACAGATTTTTTTTCGTGTTGGTGATTTCGTACAGCTAGGACTTGCCGTTTAAGAAGCTGCAGTTTTGGGCATGTCGAATCTAGACGGTTGAATTGTGGAGTGGACGGCGGATCTTGGAGCCATGACTGGTGAGGATGGGCAGCAATGGGTCGTCAAGATCATTTGGCCATGATAGTGCTGGAAACGGCTTGGGGCAACATCTGTGTTCATGGTTGTTTGATGGGTTTCCATCTGCGATGCAGAAGAAGAAGAAGAACGGAGCAGGTGTGGCGTGGTTCATCAGCAGCGTTGGAGATCGGCAACCGACGATGATGGTGGGTTGACAAATATGGTGATTTCTGTCGGAGAAGAAAGGGTGATGCAGATCTGATGGGTTTGCGGGAGATGAGATCCATGTGCGGCAGTGGTACATGGCGTGTGAGTGAAGGGCTCGTGAGGTTCCGAAGCCGTAGAGGAAAGATGCGTTCCGGATAGTGGTGTAAATAGAACCCGAGCCCGCATCAACCCGGACCGATTTATACCATGGTCGGGTTGAGGTTTTGGAAAATCGGGTTCAACCCGACCCGATTTTCAAAATCGGTTTGAGCCGGGTTAGGGGGTCGGTCGACCCGACCCGATTTCATAAAATATGTATTTGTATATGTTTATGAGAGTGTATTTCATTCATGTTGTTTGGATATTTAAATAAAATTGTGTGGAGTTTGGAAATATATTTGACTATTTGGTTGTGAAATGTTGTTTGAATTTAATTAGTTTGAAAACATATTTAGTTAATTAGTTGTGAAATTATGTTTGGATTATTTGGTTATGAGTGTGTTTGGTAATAAATAAAACTTTTGATGAAAAGTTTTGGAGAGTAAAAGTTGTCAACTGATATGATATGATAGGGGTAATGATGAGTAGTAAAGATGATAAAGTTAAAATAGATAGGTTAGTTGTGTGGATAGTTGTATATAAATGATTGAAAAGTAGGGTAGTTGTATAGGAAAATGTGAAAAAATAATTAAAAAATATGATAATTGTGGAGAGTGAAAAGTTTTAGATTGAAAAGTTTTAATTGACTTTTTCTTTCAATTGCCAAACATACCTTATATTGCATTGTAAATAGGTTGTTTAGATATTTGCTTGCATAGGTGATTTAAAATAACCGAACAGGTCAATTGGGAATTTGAAATGTTTGTAGCTTTGATTGGATGCCAACTAAGAAGGTAAGTAAGACTATGATATTCGTTTTTTTATTTTGCATAATTTACTGCAATACTTTTACTTGGCTTTTACTTTTTGACTTGCAGAAGACATCAATTGCTCAAAGAATATAAAAGCAAAAAAACGAATCAATTACTAAACTTATCCTCCACTTTTGAGTTACGTAGAACTTTTTAGTACTTATTATTTTTATAGTTATCATTGCTTTTGTTATTTTAGAAATTTGGGTGAACAAAAGCTTAACTAACATTGATAATATGTGTAATCTATTAGCCCGATTTCTAACCTGAACCGAACCGATTTGAGGTGGGTTGAAATAGGGTTGGGTTAAGGTGTGAAAAGTAAGGTTGGGTTGAGATTTTACAAGATGGGTTAGGGTTGTATTTGTCCCAACCCAAGTCAACCCGACCCGATTTACACCCCTAGTTCTGGACATTCCTATTTTGGAAGAAAGTAATCAAGTTTTGGTGCATTGAGGCGCATAGAAGCAAGAAAAAATTCAGTCCAAATTCAGTAATTCTAGAGTCCGATTGATGCATTTTAAGCATGGTTTTCTATGTTTTAGAGTGCTCCGAAAGAGATGGTGAGGTCGGTTTGGATAGATTTTGCTTTGATTGTGCATATCTAATGAGTGTGCAAATCAATAATGATGTGATAAATAGAGAGATTATGATGCAGAGATTTAAATGAGATAAGATGTTGTGTTTGTTATGGATGGTGTAGATTAGGAGGATGCTACGTCGTTATACGTTGTGAAGTTTGATCACATAGATCGAGGTTGTAGGAAGGAATTAAGTTCAATCTATTTCGAAGCAACGCCTTATGAGCAAATGTAGTGTTTGATCACATGGTTGATGTTGTGCAAATATGGTTCAAATCTAAGTACAATATGGACTTTACTAAGCTACGAATGATTTGCATTGTCTTGGTAGTGCATGGTTATGCTGATGTTGAAGATGCAAGAAGAGCATGTGGAGATAGATTGAATTTTCTTGAGTTCTACAGTGGATGGTGGCTATGGAATCTTGAGAATGCATTAGCATTGGATCATGGAGAGCCTTGGGAATTCTATGAATGAGATGATATCGAAAAACAAATGCGGTTTATGTTGTTCGTAGCTGATGCATAATTGAGTACAAGATTGATGCTCTCATGTAGGTTGAAGCATGTGTGGACTCATGCTAGTTTGTGCATAAAGGTGGAATGATCTTTTAGGTGGAGAGACGCAGTAATATGCTGTGTTGAAGCATGATTGACTAATGAATTAACTAATGAGTAGGGATAATGTGCGCAAAATACAATCCAAAGTGAAGATTATTAGGGTTGTGTCTTGTATTTCACATACGATTCTTATAAATTTATTGTATTGTTATGTATTGTAGTTAATGTTAGAATATATTACTTTTTACATTTGTATTATGTTATAGCTATGTAAAATACAATTTCCTTTTTAGAAATATTTATAAGGTCAGGTAATGATATACTAATCACGCATGTTGTTGTCAATATTTGGTTAGTTAGGTTATTTGGCTCCAAATGATATGCATTTTATTGTCGGGTTATTAATTTGTGATATTTTTTTATTATTTGGGTTAAAATATTAGATTTATTACCTGAGATATTTCAACTGATAATTAGGATTGGGAGTTATTTCATTTGGGTTTGACCCGGGCTAGACCCAAATTGAAACACTCATTGTGTGTTTGGAAAGTGATAAATTTTTGAAGAAAATTTTTTCAATTTTTGAAATAAAAGAAATAATGTGATATGATACACATAATGATGAGTAGTAAAGAATAGAATTAAAATAAATAGACTAGTTACATAAGTAATTGTGTAAAAATATTGAAAAATAAGGTAATTATATATGAAAATTTGAAAAAATAATTTTAAAAATAAGACAATTATGGAGAGTAAAAAATTTTATATTGAAAAGTTTTTATGTTAACAAATACGTTTTTGTGTTAACAAGTACATAATCGGCTTATATGTAACATTTATGAAGCAGAGCTTTGTAACCCTTTCAAATTTTAATATTATGATTCTTGAAGAAAAAATCAATCAATTCATTATATTTAACAAGATTTGTTTAGTTAAGAGATTAAATTTTATCCAAATCAAGTATATGCATGGACCACATTTACTCAAAAATATATATCTTCATGTGTAAATTATAATAAATGCTTATATCCATTTATACATGTTTTCAAATATAATAATACTTTATAGAATCATTTATTCATTTAAAAACGACATTTAAAACGGTTTAGAAATTAAAATACTACTTTAAAATTAATATTTTAGCATTGAATTATTTAATTACGTTAATTTTATACATTTATAGATATGACCTATGCATGTTTTCAAATATAATAATACTTTATAGAATCATTTATTCATTTAAAAACGACATTTAAAACGGTTTAGAAATTAAAATACTACTTTAAAATTAATATTTTAGCATTGAATTATTTAATTACGTTAATTTTATACATTTATAGATATGACCCATATATAGTAAGACTAGATAAATAAGAGGATTTCTATAATAATATAAATGATTTTAAATATAATAAATTGAGTAGATTTTTCATCAGCTATCAAGATTTTAAATATAAAAGTAGTTACATAGAAAAAAATTTCCTAAAAGCAAGCCCAAACAAACACACTCTCAAAATCTAAAAATCACTACCGAACCCATTTAATGTTTGGATTTTTTAGGCTTGCTTAGCCTCTAAAGAATACACTTTTCAAAAAATAATTTTACATCTTAACTATTTAAATGCCCTAATTTTTTTCTTTTTACCTATAAACTATAATATTTTTTTCTCACACTTATATTTATTTATCCTCACTTTAACTCCTAACATATTTTTGAAAAGTATTCTCTTTCCTCGGCACCCACGGTACCAAACAGAAATATCTTCTCAAAATGCCTTTCCTCCCTAGCTGTCCGCAGCAGGCGGACGGTGCAGATGCGATTCTTTGTAACGGGACCCCTAAGCTACATCAGTCGAAACTTGAAACGCTTCCCTTCCACATCTCATGCTTTCTGAAGGACAAAGAAAGTCAAGGGACCAAAAAGCCAAGATATTCTTCTTTTTTGATAGGCCCAAATCAATGCATGGATCGTGCTCATGTTAGGTAAGGCATCCTCCGAAGGACAGGATTCCGCGTAGGTGTAGCATATGTATGCGGCATCAAGCAACCCCATGTAGACGTCAAAAGAGCCTTTTGTGACATGCTAGCGGTGCTTGGTGGAATGTAGATTTCCTGCCAATATTTCAAATTAGACAGATAGAGAGACGTAGACGAATACCAAAAACATTGACGTATGTGTTGCGTCTGATGTTAGCCTCAAATATGCCAGAAATGGGGTCTGCCACCCCAAACGAGGCAGATGCTTGCACAGGCAAAAAACATGACATGTTGATGTGGAATTTCAAGGGTCCACTCAGGGAGTGGGGTTGAAAGCAGTTCCAATGCTCTCTCATTCAATATAGTTGGAGCTAGGTTGGAAGGGAAGGTAAATGCACGGATCATGGCTCTCTCATGTTCGAGCCTGTCCGTATGGATGAAAACTTGGGTTCATGCTTGAATATAGCTCCGATCCGTTGGGCGTTGGCAGGGACGTCCGTTGTTAACGTTCCGGCCGAGGTTCGACTTTGATATCGGTTTTGTGAGCTTTACTCTTCTGCATTAGGAGTTTTAATCTTCTCCTTAATATTACAAGGAAATTTATAAGAATTTATATGATTTCGATGTTGATTTGTAAGAAAAAATTGTAAGAATTTATTGGCTTAATTTTTAACAATCAGATAAAAAATAAAATATTGTAAAAAATATGATTCCAAAATGGAACAATAAAAAAGTTCATGCTTGAAATTGTGTAAAAGCTCAATGTTTATTAAGCTTTTCTCGTTTTTTATTTTTAAATATTTTACTTCTCGAATTTTTATTTTTAAAATTCATTTATTTTTAATTTCAAAAATAGAAAAAATTTTGCATTTTTCATTTTCACGAAGTGGCAGCAAATGAAAAATGCAAGATTAAAATATTAAACAAAATTTAAATGTGTAATGTTTCATTCCAGTTAAGTTATATTTCCATTTAATTTTTTGTTTAAAAAAAAAAGAGAGAGAGAAAAGCTTACTTTAGCATCATTCAAGCATTGAAGCACGACACCTTGCAGCATTTTCATTTTTGGGTTCTTCTCTCGTGAAATCGGGTGCGACCAGCACCCCTTTAGGTTTTCCTTTTTTTTTTTTTTTTTTTTTTTTATTCTTCTCCTTTTAAGATCCGAGCTATATATTAAATTATTTATTTATCTTAAATATAAAAATAAACTTGATTGAAAACGTTTATAATATAATGTCAGAAACATAATTATAAAGAACTCCGTGCTTATTATAGACTATATAGAAATTTGATGAAAATAATTCTTCATATAATACAAAGATTTATAATAGAGCAAAATATGATGGATAACTTAATTTTAAAAAATAAAAAGATTAATTCAAGGTTATAGATTCCACATATTTTTGTGGGAGTTTCGCGCTTTAATGCTTTTATGAGTATTTTATAATCATTTCAACTGTTATTTTTTCATTTTAAGTTCTAAGATATTTTTACAACTTTTTTACAATATTCTAATACATCACCGACGATACTTCTAATTTATCTAAATATTTTAAGTTCTAAGATATTTTTACAACTTTTTTACAATATTCTAATACATCATTAACAACACTTCTAATTTATCTAGATAGCGGACACTCTCATGAGAGATTGCTGCCATCATAATATCTTTTGTTATTGTTATGGTTCGAAACCTAGTCAAATAGAAAGAGGGGCATGACCAATACCACCGAGCAGGTGGTGGAGCGGCAACTTGGGTTGGACTCATCTCGAAAGTCGAAACAGACCAACTCAACCCACTTGACAAAAGGACGTGAGCGTTTTTTCTTTTTTTCTTTTTTTTTTTATAAAAAAAAATCAACTTGATTTCTACCGTATTTGCTGCAGACACCTGCACAGACACCTGCACAAATGCTAAACGAGTGATTTTTGTACGCGCCTTTGCCAACACAGTGTAAGCGTGAGATCAATTTTCCCCGCTGACGGAGTACCAATGTGATTAAAAAAAGGTTTGATGGATAGGCTTGCGGTGGGACTAATTGTCCTGGAGGCCAACATCTTTCATGGGGACCAAGGCAAGCCTCCAAAGCCTTGGGAGGGTGGAAGTCATGACTTGTGTTTGCCTAAGGCCGCTTCTTTAATTGTTGTCCATCAAGCGTTGTTAATGGTTAGAACTCATCAACCTCTTCATCTGAGTGCAAATGTTGACAAGCTACACTTATAGCTTGTCTTGAGAAAATCCAAATTTACTGATAGATCTCCATCAATTGTTGTCACGTGACATTCTAGGTTAGGATCTCATCAATGATCAATCCCCGTATTTCAATAGAATTAAGACCATTCGAAATAAGAACTTAAAGATCACCACTCATTGACTTGAAGAGAACTTTAGCTTGTTTTCTAATGTACTCTTTCAAACTCTTTATAAGTATATTCCTTATCATCCCTTCCTTCTCTCTCCGCGCTTTGTAAGGCCTTAACTATTACTCTCACTTGGACAGAGGAATACCTCATAATCTTTTCTTTTACTTATTAGAATATTATTTTTCTATGATTTTTAGGATGACCTCATAACTATTAAGCCATCTTTTTCCAAGTTCAATTAGCGAGTCTCCTTGTCTTTATTTTCCTAAAGCCTTGATACTTTAACTAAAGTCTCATCTTCATCAATACATTATTTTTAGCTTTATCATTTGGCATTGCCTTTGATAAATGATTTTTTTCATTTCTTAAAATTCGATATGAAGGCAAGAAAAGTCATTCATGAAGTCGCCAACTCTTTAAAAGCTTAATGTCTCATTAACATTAAGGAGACTGCACCTGCATTTATCGAAAGGCCTCTGACAGCCAAATGAATAGGGCAATCACCAAACCCCTTTTGAGGAGCAAACCATTGCTCTTGAATGTTCCTCGACCATATCTCGGGCTAAGTTTGCTATCCTTGTTAGAAACTTACAATTGGATTGGATGCAAATTGAGCCCATCTCGATGGCACCGATATCCACCCTCGTCTTACCAAATGTCTATCATTCCTTGTGACCCATCCAATATTTATGGTAGTTTTCATGTCTCAACCAACATTTTCTCCCTTAACCACTCCTTATCATTAAATTCCTTCAACTCTCATCTTAATCCTTGGAATGTTTTTAAATGCACTTGGGTGTATTTAACTTTTTTTTATTTTTTTGAAATTTTTTTAGACAATTGTTAATCTAAGTGTATTTAATATTTATATTAAGTTTGACCCTTTTTAGATATTTGTAGATATTTTTTTGAATTTTTTAAAATTAGTGATATCAAATTTTTTTATGAGAAACAAAAATGCCACTGATTTTAAAAAATCTAAAAAATCTTTAAATATCCAAAAATGGTAACACTTAATATATAGGTTAAATATACTTAGATTGATAGTTATATTAAAAAAAATTCAAAAAAATACATTTCTGCACCTGAGTGCAATAGATCAAGTCCCCTCCATCCCTGGGTAAGCACTCATATTATGCTTAATGCCCACTAAGCTTGAGGGGCCCCATCCGACATTCACTTAAACAATTTCGCTCCTTTAGCATAGCTGTCATGTACTCTTTGCTCAACTTATTTATCTCCCAAGTCTTCCAATATCATTCCCTCATCCCTTAGCCTCATCTACCTTACCATCGCTCAATCTTCCCCCAGGTATTTATATTTGCCTACCAATTATCACAGCCTACAACCCTCATAACTTGTTAGTTTTGAGATTTTGGAAATGTCTATCTTTGGCCTGAGTCCAACTCCATCGACTACATCATCAAATATCGTACCAACATGAATGGACAATGTTCGAGGGCATCAAGTATTGTACTTTTCTTGCCAAAATTTGAAGAATAAGGCAAGATACAATTTTCCTCCCCAACGTCATGATCCATTGCTAACTCTAAGTAACTCATATACCTCTTTTAAGCCAAATTCAGCAACCGACATCAATGTTCTATTGTTGCGACACAATTTATGTGCACTTAGCACGTGCAAAGTGAGTCCTTATGAGACTACATTACCCGATTCGACAAGAAAGCCCACAAGGTGCCCCACTTGCCCACCAAAATAATGAAATATACATGTCTACTCTCATTTTGTGCATCCACAACTACAAGCTCAAAGGAGGTTTGACCTGTAATCCACCTCTAGTATCATCTACAAGCTCAATAATATTATCTTTTGCCACATTCTCATCGAAAAACAAAAATAGTTTGCTTAATAAGATTGCTTGCTCTTAGAGTCATTGTAAAACATAATTTCCTCTATAGTGCCTTCAAACCAACCCTATAATCATTCTCCTAATCGCTACTAGGATTGTAACTTATTTCATGTTGGTGTCGAAATCACTTCCTCAGTTCATTGACTAACGCAGCCCTCGCTGTCAAGATAAGAGTTCAACTCAACATAGTAAGGATAAGAAGAACTAGTAGCCTCCTCTCGAGCAGATCTCTAATATATCCCTCTTAACGCATATTAAAAGCAACTTTTCTTTTCAAATTCAAGAACAAATCCACTTATACAGGTCCCTATAGCTAAAGCATGCATAAGCATAATGTCAAGCTATATTATTATTTTCATGAAGAGGCCAATAATTCAAGGATACCATCAAATGAAAAATCAAAGTCGATTAATTGTTAAAATACATTGTTGCCTAAGAACAATGGAAACTCTTCTCTAGCTTCAATTTCTTAACCCTTAATCTATATAGAGAAATGATTTTATTAACTTGGGCTAAGCAAATGTCCTGCTTAGCCTACAAAACTCATTTACGGTATTTTTTTTGTTTTTCTAGGAACATTTGTTTATCTAAGTATATTTAACATATAAAGAAAAATCTCAAAAAAATATATACGTATGTCAAAAAATGTAAAACTTAGTTTATATATTAAATACACTTAGATAAATAAGTGTATGAAGAAAAAAATTACAAAAAAGTTTTGTAAATGGATTTTTAAGGTGTAATAAGCTAGATATTTACTTACCCAAGCCAATAAGATCATGCTTATATATATATGCGCGTGTGTGTGTATAGCCCAACTTTTGGATATTATGCCCACACCCAACTGTTGAAGGTTACCTACACATTTCATGGTGATGCTATACCAGCGGCTCTTCCATACACTAGCGAAGTACCTACATAAGGGACATTCTCCACCTTGAAAATGCCTCAACTAAGCGCCACAAGCTTCCTTAATTTTACTAAATATAACACTCAAAATTTCATATATCCCCATGACGACCTCATAATTATTACAATTATTCTTATAGTATAAATAGAGTACTAATGCTCTTTTGATGCTTGACGGATATAGTTTTTTCAAGACTTACCAACAAATAAGTTGGAGAGGATTAAGACTACTTTTCTAATATACTGGTTCAAACTCTTTCTTTTTTAGCATACTCCTTTTTCCTTTTCGTAGATATTTTGTGAAGCTTTAGCCATTATCTCTACTCATATAAAGGATACTTTTAATCTTTTCCTCTATATGGTGTAATAGACTTGTGGCATCCTAGAAAGACATTAAAGTTATGGAACCCTCTTTTAAGTGTCCGATCACCAAATTTCATTATCTCTATTTCTCTTTTAAGGCCGAGTACTTTCTCATTTTCCACCTAATCATTCCTATTATGTCACATTATACTTATATTTCTTAAAAATAATTATTACTCTTATATATCACCTTTTCTCTTTTACTTTTTAAAACTCTTTTCTGTCAGAAGTTCCCTAAGTACGCACTCTTATCACAATATTTCTTTTGTTTGTTATTGACAAGATTCCTGGATTTGTTTTACTGAGAAGAGGAAATGAAGAGGAGAATGTAGTATACAGAAGTAAGTTTGAAAATTCCAAACATAAATATAGATAGAACTTTTAAGAAAATAAGTTTATCGACTTGGCTTGTATTCCTTGGAATCTTGTGAAAGGCGGTTCTCCATCCATTAGATCTTCCAAGCACCCAAGCTGGGTCCACTTCCACAGTCTACCAATGCCATCGTTCGGCACGTGCGGGTCTCTCATCTGCGGGTCCCTCCCACCAGCATCTTCCTCATATAATATCCTAAAAATAATTTTAAAAATATATAGGTAATAAAAAAAATACATAAAAATGCAAAAAGAAAAATCTCATTAAAACAGAAAACAAAAAACCAGCTGCAAAGCAACAATCCCATCCTCCCACAGCGAATGTTAGCGGAGCTACGGCTCCATTGAGGAGCCCAAGCTCTACGTCTCTTCTTCTTCTTCTCCTCCTCTGGATCATAAACTCTAAGTTTCCGTCAGATCTGCTCTCACATCCAATTGTACAACCTCCCCCGCAATGTCGAAAGCGTGGGAAGTCGGCGCCTGGGCCGCCGATGTTGAGCGCGCTGAAGCCGAGGAGCGAGAGGCTGCCGCTGCCGCCTCCGCAGAATCCTCCCAGAGCTTTCCCAGCCTCAAGGAGGCCACAGCTGCCAAGCCCAAGAAGAAGAAGCCCATGACGCTCTCCGAATTCACCACTGGCAGCTACATCGGCCCTGGCGGTGGGAAGCGGGACTACTCCTCCGAGTCCAAGGGACTGACGCCCGAGGAGATGAGACGGCTGCCAACCGGTCCCAAGGAGCGTACGCCGGAGGAGCTCGAGTACGGACGGCTGGGTGGAGGGTTTCGGTCCTTCTCCCGTCCCGCGCCGGTCGGGCGGATGCGGGAGAGGTCGGAGGAGGGCGGGGAGTCTTGGGGTGGTGGCGGCGGGCGGAGGCCGTATGGCGGTTTTGATGAGGAGCGCGGCCGGGGCCCGCCGCCCAGAGCTTCGGAATTTGACCAGCCTTCTCGGGCTGATGAGGTGGATAATTGGGCTGCGACTAAGAAGCCTTCTGTGGTTGTGCCTCTGGATTCCGCGCGTCATGATCGATACGGGTCTCTTGGCAGTGGAAGTGCATCACGGGCGGATGAGGTTGATAACTGGGCTTCTGGGAAGAAGCCGCTGCCGACTAGATCCGGCGGCTTTGGCTCGGGCTTTAGAGATTCCGGTATGGATTCTGATCGATGGAGCCGTGGTGGACCTCCGCGGGAGGCAGAAAGAGAGAGGCCGCGGCTTGTTTTGGATCTCCCAAGGGGGGATGCTGGAGGATCTGCAAATGAGCCGGTGAGAAATCGACCCAACCCATTTGGTGCTGCTCGTCCCAGGGAGGAGGTGTTGGCTGAGAAAGGGGTGGATTGGCGGAAGGTGGACTCAGAGATTGAGGTCAAGAAGACGAGTCGACCAACGAGCTCTCATTCTAGCAGGCCTTCGAGTGCACAATCAAGCCGTCCGGGTAGTCCTCCTGCTCAGGTAGTTGAAGGAACTGTGAAGCACCGACAGAAGGTCAATCCGTTTGGGGATGCAAAGCCTCGAGAGGTCTTGCTGAAGGAACAGGGAAAGGATTGGAGGAAGATTGATTTGGAGTTGGAGCATCGTCGCATTGACAGGTTTGAAGTTTGATGTGCTTTGATGTGCTTGACTTTTCATTACATTTTGCTTGTTTGCTGTTAGGAATCTGAGCAATGCAGGTTTTTGGGCATACCAAAATCCGTTCTCGAAGTTTGGTCCTGCTGTTCCATGCACTACTGAAATGACTGACAGTATTAAGTAGAAAACCTTGTTGCAACTCTGTAGAATATAATGTGCTGTTTGGCAAGTCAATTTGGTGATGCATTGGAAGGCCAATCTGCTTGGTTGGTTGTGCCCAGTCTTCGTGTAGCAGCTGTGTTTTGATTTGTCCCTCTTCTTCCAGGGTTTCATAATTGCAAGTTGAACCTATTTCATATGATGGAAATTGCCCCTTTAGGCCAGCTGCTGCACCTGCAATGTCATATGCTTGAATCATTGCTTTCTCCACAACTGCCTATGATGGAAATTAGGCACTGTCGCATTGGCATTACCTTTTGTGGTTAGTAAAACTAAACGTCTGTTGTCTGAACCTATTCTGTGTTATCCTATTAGGTGCTCCATTTTCTGTACTGGTTCCTATATCCATTGTGTACAAACTAATGCACCTGTTGGTGCTTTGGAACATGTGGACGGTAGTATTGGAAACACCGTCCATCTTACGTTGTCCTTTATGCCTTTACAGATTATAGATTCTGTCTGCCATAAGGAAGTGTCTATTTTTTTAACGCATGTCTTACATGTGTTTGCAGAATTGGAAATGATGAGAAAAATATGGGAGCTAATGTTAGTCATAGCTTAAATAAAATTAGAATAATTAATGAGTAATGATTGAGAATATAGATAATGATGAGGAAATGTTTAATTGTTGTGATATTTGGGATTCATTATATCCATTAATTGTTTGCAAGGTTCAGCTGTTACTTCCCATTGCCAGTTTCAACCTGTGGGTATTGGCTGCAGCCGATGATAGAATTATAACTGTGATGGTTAATTAAGCATGCCTTGTCCAGATCTTGACAACAATTTCAGAGGACGTGTATAATCTAGCCCTTTGTTGTAAAACTCCATCATATAGGTTAGTACTATAAAATATGCGAAGATTCTTAAAACCTTGGCTTTCGGTAGATCATATGGCTGCAATGCATGTCCAAGCCATCGAATGATGCAGCGTAAAAAAAAGACCTTGTGAGTGGGTTATTAAAATATGATTGATCCATCACTACTTGGATGACCAAGTGGCTGACATGAGTTTGTATAGGATGTTAGGGTAAGGAAGTCCAGGGTTTGAAATTGAGCAATAGTGGTGGCCTTATTACTCCTTTGGCCACCAGGAGTGTGCTCTTTGTAGTTGCAATTGATGCTCGATGGTTAAATTTGTTAGCTTTCCTATCTACTGTGTTGTTCCATATGCCAGAGTTGTGAATTGTGGCCTATCTACGTGGACCATAAGTAAAAAATTTATAGCAGTGTGACAATTATCCTTTCTCAAGATATACAATTCATGGAAATTAGATTCTCCCTTGTAATCATACTCAATGTAAAACTATTACTCTTCTGTTTGGGCCCGAGACAAGCATCTTAATGCGAAATAATGCTGCATCACCACAAGTGCCCAACATTCTGCGCCTTGGAATCAACAAGAAGCCTGGTGTTTATGAATATATGAGCCTGTGTGCATAAACAATTCTATGCATACCATCATGGGTAATATTTCTTAACTTGAAAAGCGTGGTTGCATTTTAGTGGTTATGATTGATATGGATTCTTTAATACCATTTTCTATACTGGTAAACATGTCATGGGTGCCAACACCTGGATGACCAGGTGGTTGACGCTCGTGTGTGCCTGCACATGTAGAAGGTCAGGGCTTAGAAATTGGACTAGGGCATTGGCTTTCATCCAAAAAAAAAAGCAAACAAACATCATGGGCCAAGAATCAGGCCATGGCAGGCTCCCAATAAGCGCTATATGAGTTTGAAAGCCAGGCATAGCTCCCAATTTGTAGTATGTAGGTTTTGCAGTCTGCAGCGCATGAGACTTGAAATCGTATTTGTCGGGCCATTGGCCTGTGCATGAGGTAAGCTTTCATCATGTTATTGCCAAATAGGCGATTAATTGTATTTTATGATTGATTTTCAAAGCTGTTAATAGAAGTTAACTCTGTATCTGTTTGGCCCACAATTTCAACATGAAAAAATTACTCAAGACAACCGACATGCATGTGGAAATGGTCATGGTATGCTGACCCATTCATGCACATACTTTTGAGGACCCTGGTTTAAGTGCAATATTTGGATATGGTACATACTTGTAGAGACTGGGGCAACAGGATTCATATAGATGACCCCAATAAGTTGAGATTTGTTGTTGATGATGATGTGCACTACACATGCATATGAAGAATGCATACATTTGCAGAATTGGGTACTTGAGACGAGAGCTCACAATTTGAGTATGCACATGCATTCTCAATACAGAGCTTCATTTTTATGTTGTGAGTGGCATTAGTTGTTTTATAGAGAAGAAGCTGGTAAATAGAGCATCATTTGTAGACTGTGGTGGCATTCGCGGTGTTTAGTAGAGAAATTGGTAAGTAGATCATCATTTTGACAACGTCACTGATATCAGTGGTTTATTAAAGAAATGGTGATGGAGCGTTTTTTGTGGTGTTGGTGTTTGAAAGAAGAAGATGGCAGTAGTGGTAATGGTTTGAAGAATAAATTGCTTCCAAAGATTGCAGTTGTAATTAGCTGAATAAAATTTTTTAATAGTGTTTTTCCGTAGGGGGAGGATGGTGGTGACATTTGTCTCACAAAGGATTGGTGATTGGACTAGGGATGGAAATAATTTTCAACTAAGAAAAAAAGCATTGTCACTGCATTAATTCTCACCTGACAATGCGAATGGAGCATGATGTAGAATGAGTGAAGAGGAAGATAGGAGAAAGAGGAAGGAACCTCTAGAGAGATGAGAAGTGAAGAAAGAAGATAGAAAGAGTAGAAGAATAATGGGAAGGATAAGAAAAGAAAAGCATTAGGGAAAACCAGAGAAATAATTCTTTATAATTCTCAAAACTGATGCCCCTTAAAGCTTAAAAGGACTGTATTTATAGGTGAACATACCACCTAATCTTAGCAAATTATTAAAAGTGAAATCTTTCTAGAAAAGGAAATTGTATATTTTAAGTAAACTTCTTAAGGAAGTAAACCTAAAATAGATACATTCTTATTTTAAACAGATTTTAAAATATCTTAGGAATCTTCTAATATTTTTCAAAAATAGCAAAAATATTGCAATAAAATCTTTCTAAAATATCCTAGGATTATTTCCCCTTTACAAGATTCTTGCGCCTAGAATAGACAAATTTGAAATATTGCTTTCTATTTTCATCAGAGCATTAATGATTATGCTTGTTTTATAGTTCTGGTGAGCTTCATAGTCACTTTGAAAGGCTATGGCCATCTTGTAACTGTCAGCAAAGCTTGGAAGCCTGTTTAATTATTATTGTGGTGTGGATACTCCACTGTTCTGCTGAATTCAGTTGACCTCCATTGCAACTCATGGAATCAACAGGAAGCCTGATGTTTTTGAATATATGAGCCCATTTGCATAAGAATGTTCTACCTATATATCATCTACAGCATGGGGATGTTTGTGAAATAGCACCTGTAAATTTAAGTGTGGTTGCATTGTTTAGTGGTTGTAATTAGTATTTGTTCTTGTTAGCATTCTCTATACTGGTAAGATTTTCAATTAAGAGAAAGCGTTTTTTCACAGCATTAGTTCTCACCCACTGGCGTCAGTCGAGCATTAATGATTATGATTTTTTATATAATATTTGGTGAGCATTGTAGACCGTTTGAAAGGGTTGGACCATCTTGTATCTGTCACTCAAAATTTAATGATTATTGCAGTATAGACACATTAAATGCGGTTAACCTTTTCTCTCATGTAAAGTCCGTAAGTCACATTTAGGAAGTATACCTGTGGAAATAGGCATGCAAGGAGAGCTTCATTTTATCCACTAGTTGTCCTGGTATAGTTAAGGTTACCTTGGCTATACGTCACATTAGCTTGTGGGTTGAGAACAAAATTTTATCAATTATCAACAAGGATGCAAGCGAAGAGCTTCACCATCACACCCAGTGACACCCTCAAACCTGTGCCTCGTGTGTAACTCATGATGCCAATATTTATGAAACATTTACAGGTATTGTCCTAGTCAGATTATACTGGTACTCTGCATGTTTATATACAAATATATGAAAGCATAAATCTATGCTCAAAAATTTTCATTACAGCTTTAGAGTAAGAATCCACAATCATTTTCAGGGGATTAGAAACTAGCAATCCAGTCGCATATGATCTATAATTTCAGCAGTCTTAGCAAATAGTATGTGAGTTTTATGTAACACTTGTGATGTGGTGCTCGCATATGCATATGGGCAATGAAAATGAGCAGGCTTGCTTAAATCCTCCAGGTCGTGCAGTTACGTGCATGTCAAAGGACAACTGATATTAACATTAAAAAAAGAGGACAACTTATATTGTTAACTGACACATGAATTGCATTAGCCAGCGATCTGGATTGGTAAAATTACAAAACCTAATTGGCCAACTAAAATGATCATAGTCAGAGTCCATTAGGACCTTAAATCATCATGGTAGACTATCCTGCATCTATTGTATGCTCCACAAACCTTATCAATTATTATTGATGTTTATGTGTCACACCTCATTGAATGAAATTGGGAATTGGAAGTGAGGTATGACATGTTATATGTAACAGGCATATTGACTATTATGTCACCATAATAACTCCAATCAAGATATTCACAATTCTAACAGATACATAGTGGCCATCCTTTAAATATAGCAACTGCAATAATCTAGTCACATGGTTGTAATGTAGCTGCAACTATGTACCTCTGAATTGGATTTGGTGGCACCTGAGTTGCAGTGTTCAGTATACCAATAGAAAGTATTGCAGATGTTGTCATTCTATTATACTGACAATACTGCCAAAATAGGCTCAACAAGAATCTCAGTGCTATGTTCTGTTTGGTTATTCTGAATTGTGAAATTCATTTACGGTGCGATTAGGAAGAGGGAAAAAAATTGTGGAAAAGTTTTTGAAATAGATAAATTAATGATGTGATATAATAGTGGTAATGATTAGGAGTAAAGGGAATAAAGTTGAAATATATAGGGTAGTTGTATGAGAGGATGTAAAGAAGTAATGGAAAAAAAAGGGATTTTTTTTTCTTTTCCCCTTTCCCGAACACGCCCTTAGGGTCTGTTTGGCTCAGTAGAAGAACTACCATACCATGTGCGTTATCCAAAAAGCACCTTTTGGTAGCTTAATGTTTTTGTGCTTTTGTGATTTTTTAGTGCAAATCATTCGGGCTGAAGGGATAAGCTCAGCCAAACATATCCCAAAATTGGACTCCTGCACTTTCTACAGAAAACAAGTGGGGCCAAACAGGCCCTTAAGACTCATAATTGTATCAGTTTCATTTTTTGGAAAAGAACATCATTTAGACACACAACTATGGCAGCTTTCTTTCGAAGAAAAAGGGAAGGGAGAAAAGAAGTCCATGATAATGATTTAGCTTTCAACAGGAGTATCTGTAGTTAATTGGGATCAATTTACTATCCAAGCAAATTATGTTCTCTGCTTTGTCTGTTAGTTAGAAGCCTTTCCTTGTCACAAAGGCTATGGGTATTTAGAACATTCCTTTTGCTATTTCAATGTTTTCATATGGTGCATGAAGGTAATCAGATTTAGCATGATTTCCGCACAAGCTTCATTTGATTTAGATGTGACCAGTTTTGGTCCTACTGTTGGATATGTTTAAAATTATTTTTCATAGAGTTCAATGAGGAGGTTTCTTGTAAACAAGAGGATTCTTCAAGATTTGAATCCATTCAATTTACTGTCTAAGCAAATTATATTCTTTGCTTTATCTGTCAGCTAGAAGCCATTCCTGCTGATCACAAAGGCTATGGATGTTCAGAACATTCCTTTTGCTGGCTCACAACGTTTTCATATGCTGCTTGAAGATAATCTGATTAAGCATAATTTCAACACAAGATCCATTCGATTTAGACGGGGCAGTTTTGGACCTACTGTTGGATAGGTTCTTGTTAAGATTGTTTTCCATAGAGATCAATGAGAAGGGTTCTCTTCAACAAGAGGATTCCTCAATATTTGAGTCCACACTGAAAAATAATCTGACATTTCTTGCAGCTGGGGAGACCCAATGGTGCTGCAGGCAAGATCCTTGATGAATTCATTTGCCAATGAAGGGGGTGTATGGAAAGTGATAAAACTTTTGGATGAAAAGCTTTTAGCGTAAAAGTTTTTGAAATGGCAGAAAATTATGTGATATGATAGGGGTAATGATGAGGAGTAAAGAGAATAAAGTTAAAATGGATAGGTTAGTGGTATGGGTAGTTGTGTGGAAATGATTAGAAAGTATGAAAGTCGTATAGGAAGATGTGAGGAAGTAATTTTTAAAAATAGAATGGTTGCAAATAATGAAAAGTTTTAGTTTTAGAAGTTTTGGTTGAAAAATTTTATTGATAAACAAACACACTTGAAGTCTTTTCTTAAGGTTGTCTCCTTGAAAAAGGGTGAAGATTTGTCTATCACTGACAATAGCAACAAGAACAAACGTCTGTCTTGTCTATTGAACGAAGTGTTATGTTGTCAGTTTAGAACAGAGACCAGAAAATATTTGTTCCAGATAAAAAAAAAAACTTGTTTTTTCTTTATTTTCTTGACAAATGCATGTTTTTGTTGAATTTTATTGTATTTCTATATGCGCTTGTGCCTGGCGTGTTAAAGTTTGTAATAGCTATTATCCATGTTTCTGTGGATGTGATTATGTTGCTGGTGTGGATCATGGATGGCCCTTTTCATCTGGAATTTTAGGCCTGAGACAGAGGAGGAGAGGAAATTGAAGGAAGAGATAGACGAGCTAAAGAAGATTGAAGTGATGAAACAACCTGACGTGAATGTAAATGGGGAATCCACCCTAGCGCCCTCTGAGGAACAGGTTAGCCTACGTGAGCAGATATCAAGCCTAGAGGTGGCCCTACAGCAGCTAACATTGGAGTTGGATGACAAGGTTCGATTTGGCCAAAGAACTGGTGAAAGGCCAAGTTCCCAGTCTGGTGTACTGGAGGAGTCAAGAAGCACAGAGCTCGCAGAGAGACCTAGGTCCCGTGGAACTGTGGGGGATGTCTGGACCAGGTCTGGTGGAGAGGAGAGGAGATCTTTTCAAGGTAGCAGGGAAAGAGGATTTCTGAGCGGCAGGGACATGGACAGGTACACTTTTTAACTCGTCTCTTGCTATGTTTCTCTTGAATCTGTAGAATTTAATAGCCAAGATAAATTCTTTCACTTAATTTGGAGTAATAAAAATTTTCATGATTCACACCCATGAGAGAGATGTCCTGCTTTTACCGTTATACTCAGATGAATGGGAATCTATTTTGGATGCTTGTAATGAACCATTTACAGGCCACATATGGTTTCTTGGTTTTCTGACATAATATAACACCATCTCATTGGAATGACCTTTTGTCTGAGCATATCTGCTTTGTCTAGCCATATATGATCTTGATATTGGGAAATGCTATATGGTTCAGTGCCCATATGATCATTTTTGCGAGCTGTTTCTCACCTGAGGTCCACTATGTAGTCACTTAGTCCATGTATATTTATATCTGTTCATGTTCTTTTTGTATGCAATGGCAACCAAGGTAGTCTAACTTGTGGCTTATTTCTTTCTTAACACGCAGTAAATTAGTTTTTTGGGCCTTTGTCATGTGCTGTTGCCTAGTCAATTGAAACCTACTTGAAGGTTTGTCGCTTAATTACTTTTTGGATCATGATTCTGTGCTCCCGGGTGCACTTAGCTTCGATGCACTTTGGTGTCAAAATTTATTTTTTGAATTTTTTTTGAAATTTTTTTTATACAGCTATTAATCTAAGTGTATTTAATATATATATATATATCAAAGTTTTATTATTTTTTGAGATTTGTAGATTTTTTTTGAATTTTTTAAAAATAGTGGCATTCGTAGATACCTAAGTGCACTAGGGTGCGTTTAGCCTCTGCTGTTACTGTTTGCTTTTTTTTTTTTTTTTTTGACATTTCTGTTACTTTTTGCCTTTGATTATATATGTTTGTTGTATGCCTTCTGTTCAATTATCCTTTCACAATTTGAATAACTTGGCTCATAGTGATAGTTACTATAATTTGTGCATGTATATTTTTTAGCCAAATTAAAGTGATCTCTCCTCCATACATCTAAACCTCAATCAGTATACAATCTGGCTTATGATTTTTTCTGTTCTCATATTTTTTTAAAGTTTTCTTCACATCTGGCATGGTTCCTGAATCATCTTTGCCCATCTCTAATTTACGCTACTATTGTGCTGTACATTAAATCAACATTGTCTTTTTCATCATCTTATTTGCTCTTTAAACTCAACTTTCAACTAAAAGACGTCTCTTTTTCCTTTCAAATTTAACTACCCTCTTTTGGAATTTCTAATCTTCTTTAATTTCTTCATGTCATTATCCATAGTCAATATTCAATAGCCTGTGGCATAGTCGGGCCTTATACAATGAGCTGCCAATGATAGATCCAATTTGGTTATGTATGATATCTTATATTTCTGATTTAAGTCTGATAGTCCATCCCATGCACCTGTAGCCAAAAGGTATGGGCGGATTGGGGACACTGAATTAGCTGGATATTCTTTTCAGGGGATAGCTTTTGTAGTTGATACTCAAATTGGTTAACATTCATATTTATATTTCCTCCGTGTTCTCTTTTCTTATTGAGGGGAAGATGGGGGAAATTTGAAGAATCGCTTTCACCTCTGCTAAGACTGTGATCATGTTTCAGGTCGAAGTCCAGAGAAAGATGGTGAAGCCAGTGGTGTGGGTTCTGTTGGTTTTGCCCCCTTTTCTTCCTTTTTTTTTTTGGTTCTTTTTTGTTTTTGTTTTTCCTGACACAAACAGAATAATGTTTTCTTATGTTAGTCATTTTGCACCTGGACATGTGGTGACAAGTTCTGAACAATATCGGGAAAACCTGACTCCGATTAATTTATTGCTACCCCCTTAATAGGGTGTAAAATTGCAATTTTTTTGATGCTGAGGAAAGCCTTCTTAGATATGTTTTTGCACTTGATTACCAAACCTGTTGTAATTAGTTATCTGCAGCTTGAGATTGTAATGCCTCATTTATTTTCTGCGCATAGACCGGATTACTGCACAATATTTATCACATTTCTGCGTTTGGCCATTTTTAGTAGGCCGTGGCTCATTTGTCTTTGCTTCTTGTCTGAGCAAATTGTAAAGGCGGAGTCAAATGGTTGCCGGAAGTCCTTTTGTGCCCTCCGGATAACTTATAAATATTTGCACATCATGTTTTCTCTCACGGCAACGGTCTAATGGGTGCCTAATCCCTTAACTTCCAACGCTAATCTATCAGCTAACGATGTTGCATGCGTAATATTTCTTTTGCCTTAAAAACGGTGTTGCATGAGTAATATTTCCATTGCCTTAATGAATATGTGAGGCCTTCGAAATTTGAATCCATCAGTTCCTTTTCAGGTGGGTCATGCATTGGAGAGTATTCTCGTGTCTGACACTGGCAGCGGCTGGGGGGAAAAACAAAGTGGCATCTATTGGTTGCTAGTTCTCTGCTGCCTTCTATGCTAAGTGCTAACTGCTAACAACATTGCCCTTCTCATCTTTCCCAGGAGAGCAGCAGCACGCTAACACACACGCACACGCGCACACAGAGCAGAAGCGCGCGCACAGAGACATGGTCAAGTTACTTGTCCAGGGGTTACAAGATGAAGTGGGAATAAAGAACTAGCTCTGGTGAAATTGGTTTGAATTGAGAATAAATTCTAATACACACACTATTTCCTCCGGGACCATAATGAAGCTCAAAAGACAACTTTCATAAGACCAATCTCTTGAAGCCCTTTAACCAAGAACTAAAATGCGACAAATAATCCGACATCAGGTTTAATAAGATGGGTTCTGACTGCCCTACCCTGACATGGAGGTTGAAATGTTTGATCTTCGTTTTATAACCTATGTATATTTATAATGACAATTCCCGCTCATTTTTCCTTTGAAAGTGTTAAAAAAAATTCTCAATGATATTTGAAGAAAGGCAGAAAATTGATGCGAGGGGTATAAGACGGATTTGCCTTTTTAAAATTTTTTCTAATTAAAATAAATCAATTTTAATATGACTTTCAAATTATTTAATATCTTGTATTAATGATTTACTACCATCAATCGAGTCGTGTTAAGGTTAAATTATCTCAATTAAAAAATTTTAAATGGGCAAAATTATCTTTTCAATGAAGTAGATGATGGTGATTTTAACGGCATGGGTATGGGAGGAATTTAAAGTGAAATGTTATGAATATAAAAGGAATTTATGAAATGTTGTGGGTATATTAAAAATTATACGTAATTGTTATGGGTATAAGAGGAATGCCATGTCCCATAATTGTCATCCACATATCTATCCGGTGGCATAGTCTTCATCATCTTTCTCATAAGAAACCATTTCTGCACTACTGATTGATGCCGTCTAACAAGAGTTTAACTACCACTTGAATTTCATGCTCACTGAATACTTTTACAAAAAACTCTCGGAATGCGTTTGCAATTTATATGGATTAGTGTTGTGGACCTTTCATGCGGCAATCTTCGGTTGGCGATATACGTCTAATCCACTCTCTCTCTTGGGACTATCCAATTTCAGATGGCCAGGCACAGGCTGTAACACGTAGCATGTGGGCAGGAATCCAAGCAAATGAAGGTCCGAAGAGCCAATAATTCCTCCTTTTCCTACGAGCTGTCTCCTCTTGTCCATACGCACTTACGCTTCCAACTGACTGGCTTTCCTCTAGAGATCTCACTCACTGCGCCACCCAACTCCACAGATTCGGTGTAAAAAGCTTCTCTCTTTTTACCATGCATGGGGAAAGGAAAGGTTATCATTCCCATTATTTTAATGGGGCTGGTGAGCTTGAAAAGTCGAGAAAGTCGAGAAAACCACCTTGAATTCCAAAAGCGGTCTTTGTAATATCACAGAAAACGGAATTCAACAGCCCCGCATTATTAGAGTGAGAAACAGAGAGATTTCCTCTCTTGGGTGGCACTTGTTTGCTGGATCCAACGCATTTTGGTAGGCTAGCTCTTTCCCAGCGCTTGAGACTGCGTATAAAGAGCTTCTCTCTCTCTCTCTCCTCTCGCTAGCTGCATATGATTGAAGCAGATCTAGGTGAAGAATTCCACCGATCTCTATCATAGATGCAAGACCCAATAGGCATTCCAGCTTCTTCCACGGCTGGAGACAAGATGGTTGAAGATCCAGTAGCTGCCACCAAGCTGGGCCAGAGCATCGTTGAGTCCATCTACCGAACAAAGATCACTGGCAAATGCCGCTCTGTCACCGTGACATGGTGCAAGAACCTGTTGGTCCACGGCCTTTCCATCACTGTTGAGGGATCCAAAGACCAATACAGCTGCAAGGTGGAGCTGAAGCCCTGGAGTTTCTGGAAGAAGCAAGGCTCGAAGAGATTCTCCGTCGAGGGGAAGCCTGTGGATATCTTCTGGGACCTCAAGGCCGTCAAGTTTGGGAGAGCACCGGAGCCGCATTCGGACTACTACGTCGCACTCGTCTGCGAGGAAGAGGTTGTCTTGCTTCTTGGGGATCTCAAGAAGGAAGCCTTTAGAAGGACAGGATCGCGGCCATCGCTCATTGATGCCAACTTGGTATCGAGGAAGGAGCACATCTTTGGTAAGAAGAAGTTCTGTACGAAAGCCAAATTCCATGACAAAGGAAAGCAGCATGAGATCTCTATTGAGTGCACCAGCAAGAGAAGTAGCAGTGGGAGCAATTCGTCAGAGTCAACTGAGCCCGAAATGTTGATCAGCATCGATGGGCATCCGGCAATTCATGTCAAACATCTGCAATGGAAATTCCGAGGGAATGAATCCATTTCAGTGGAAAATCTCAGAGTGGAAGTCTATTGGGATGCCCATGACTGGCTATTCGGCCCTGGTTTCCAGCACGCCTTGTTCATATTCAAGCCAATAGCTGCATCACCATCGTCGTTGATGCATGCTGCTATGTCAGCGTTAGGTCCAACTTGTTCTAGCACAAATGATGAGAGCAGCTTAGGTGGGGCACCAGGATTTTGCTTATATCTCTATGCTTGGAAGGTTGAATGAGTTGGCGATTATTGTATGTCGAGTGTATTTTGTTGCTAGCCATTGACATCTAATAACAGAAGAATACGATCTCAAAGTATTTTAATTGCAAAATAGACAAAATAGCAAATGGAATGCCTGAATTTTGCATGTTTGAGAGGTGGAATGGAGATATGTTATGGGCTTGTAATGCAGCCTGTGTTTCTTCTATATGTCAAGGGGATTAGAAAATAGCAATGATAAGAGAGGGAGCTGGCCCTGTCGGAAGGAAAAGGCTTGTGGCTGGACATAGCATGGGAGAAATGGGATTGGACATTAGTCACAGCTGTGATTGAATAATAGAAGCGGACAGAAACGATAGATTTGACGGATCCAATAATTCACTTGCCCATGCAAATCCAGAAATTTCTCTTTTTTTTCGGGGAATATGAGTCCAGCTATGCTCTGGCCACTCTTTTATGGGACAATAGGCTTGAAAAATGAAAATAATGTGGATCAGCATATACATAAATACCTATAACATGATAAGCAATCCTGTCCTTGCACGCTTTCAAACTTTCCATTTCTTATTTTTTCCAGGGAATATGATTCCAGCTATGCTCTGGCCACTCTTTTATGGGACAATAGGCTTAAAAAATGAAAATAATATGGATCAGCATTTACACATAAATACCTATAACATGATTAGCAATCCTGTCCTTGCATGTCCTCAAATTTTCCATAACTTCCAATGGTCTAACTCGAAAAGTCCCTTTCTGAGTGCCATCAAAAAAAAAAAAAAAAAAAGAAGAAGAAAAGAAACAGTCCCTTTCTGAGGGATTAAAAGAGTTCCTACAATATCCCACCTAGCAGCTGCAAGATTGTTTAATATAGGATAGGATGCAAAGATTCTCCTCCTCGAAGCTAGTCAGATGCTAGCCAGAATGGACTTTTCATGTTTCCAAGGCTAGAATTTTCTCAGGTCTCCCAGCTTTTAATGTCCAACGTACAGCTTAAGCACACTTCAGCTAGAGACCAGATGTTTATGTGGGAAAGGTTGCCCATGAATAGCAGACTTGTTGCTGTAAGTCAAAGATGCAACAGATTTGTGTGGATGGAAGCCAACAGTTTGCTCATTTTTCTCATAAAACTGCTGCAACTAAATTCACCTGCTGCCCTCAGATGCAATTCATGTCACTGGAAAGCTTGTCAACCATTCTCTTTTTGGTCATGTAGTCTTGTGGAGCCACATGAATACGACTATCTATATTCTTTTTGACACTTCCCCTTATAAGGGTTACTCCCGCCATTTCACAAAAGACTAATCTGCTAAAACTGATCCGCAGCTAAATGTAACATTTATCTGTACATCCATTTTTGCTCCACATTATTTCTTTGGGCAAATTGGAAAACCAGGGAAACATACACAATCAAGGTAAATGATAGAGAATTCCAGTTGCAGAAAATTTATTACAAAAATGGGGAACTCAAAAAAATGCAATGAACAAATATCAGTTTCTATAATTGTAATTGCTGATGGGTTCCCATACAAAAAACATCTCTGGCAGCGTTCTCAGAAATGGCAAATCATCCTATTATACAACAAATGCATGAATTGACATCAAGTAATAAGTTTCAGGCAGAATTTAATGGTTAGTGTAAATTCTGAGGCTTAGGTTTAAATTCTGAACCATTTGAAGATTGCACTACAACTTCATTCTCATCATCTGATAGTAAGCAGTCTTCGATTTGCTCCCTGAAACAAGATCCATTGCATCTAAGAACCAATTAAAGCACTGTTGTCCATTTTAAGTAGTAGTAATAGTAGTAAAAAGAAGAAGAAGAAGAAACCACCCAAAATTTTTTTTTGAAAAAAAAAGGAAAAGAAGAAAAGAAATAGAAACACACTGAATATAATTTTCTTCACCTTAACCAACTTGAGCCAGCTTCAGTTCCAAGGCTAACTCTTTCAGTCATTTCTCTTGGAAGGAGAGAATGGAAGTGATCTACTGATGATGGATCCTTTGGTACGATCTGAAACTGGCAACTTGAGCAGCAGATTTCTGCAAATATCTTCCCTCTTTTTTGGGAAGTCATAAATGAAAATTTCAAACTCTGCATATATGACTTGCTTAGAGGACTGCCACATATAGGGCAGAGGACTTCTGCTTCAATCAATCCACCACGTTTGGCATTCTGCAACTTGTGACGTTGCAGGGTGGACAAATGACTGTGGAAGTCTGATTCAGGTAGGTTATTGAAGGAAAATGGGCACAGCTTTTCTGCTGTCCTCACTATGGTCCGCTCTCGTGAAGGATTTTCTTCCTGCAATTGGCAGATAGTAGTTGGAATTTAAAAATATAGTGCAACACCAACAGGAATGCGACAACAGAATGCACGCAGCTGACACCACCTAGGTGGGGGACAGCTTATGATGATGATATTAAGAATTTAGAATTTCAGAAAAAATAATGCACAAATGCTAATGTGCTTGTTTGTGCAAATAGAAACAGCATCCCTAACTGATGATTGAACCCAGCATGACAATACAAAATTTGGCAACAAGTTGGTGACCCTTCTGTCAGGTCACTCAGCATTGATCGGTGCATGTATAAAATAACATTTAAGCCAGTCTTCCAACAAGCTACAAACTTGTGAACCAGTTTTCCAAAAACAATACAAAAAGGTCTCAGAAAACCATAGGTTATACCTGTAAGAGCCTAACAAATGATGAAACTAGACCATTGATGCCAAAATGACGCTCATCATCAAATAGCTGCTGGGTCTTCAAACTGTGCTGCCAATGAGAATCAGAGATCGATAGAACAGTTGAAGAACTTGGACATAAAATGAAGGATATAGAGATCATTTACCTGTCAAGTTCACAGAGCATCTTGAGCTCCTGTGCAAGACAGTCTCGAAGAGGTAGCAATATTGGGATTTCCCATCTTGCATCAATATATTGTACATCTGCAGGTAGAGAGTAGCCTTGACCCTGAGAGAGGAAAAGCGTTGATTGAAGTTCAAAAGTCGTTTTAACCTGATGGCTTTTGCAACAAGAATAGTTACACAGTTGCACTTGATATAATTTTAAGGCCATATCAATACATGGGACCCATCCACTGAAAAAGGTGACATGTTAGTAGCATTATCTACAATTCCTAAAAAGGTTGTTTTCATAATTCCAACCTATGAAACTATGGATGCAGCCAAAGAGCCTTACCATCACACCAAGTAATACCCTCATTGGTTATCATTAATTCAATTGTCGAATTTGTTTCTGACATATTGGCAACAACACAAAGTATCCCTAGCAAATTCGTTTCTTAATTTTTTCTTTTCTTCCTTTCTTCCTAGTTTTTGAGTGATAATAACTAATCTTCGGAGATTTATCTCTATTTTCTGTGATCATTTTTATTTTCAAGACAGATTTATATCTATTTTCTGTGATCATTTTTATTTTCAAGACACGGAATTGCTGATAATGGATTTTCAGTATATGCAGAATGCTCAACACTTCACGCAGAGAAGGAAGTCTATTCCCATTTTTCTGAAACACCACCTCAAATATGTCTTTTGCAGCTACATAAGCAAAACTGCTCGGTGGTGGACTTAAATCCATGGACACATAACTAATAGTCAACATTAGTCACCAACATAGGGCTTTTCCCAAATATACCATCTACATGTGACCCTAATATCAAATATAGTCACAAGTACACAATGTTTCAAAAATCCGAATACACCTACTATGTTTGCATTTAATCCCAACGACACTCATTCCGTATTAACATGAGTAAACATTGTTAGCTAATACATGAAATTACCAACATCCCATCAAATTTAGAGTTGGATTGAAAAATTTTAACTCTTCAACTCACTGTTGCCCTAATTGCACAAGAGTTCTAAATCTGGATAGCCCTAGTTTCATTCCCTTCCATTTCGTTTCATATTTTATTGTTTTATACTAGGGATATTATAGCTATTAATGAAAACAAAACTAGCATTTTAACTGGACCTCCATTAACTTACCTAACGGTTTGTGATAGAATGGAAAATTTTGGGATCAAATACAAATGTAATGGGTATTATCTGATTTTGGAAATATCGTGATGTATTTGGGATTAGGGTCAAATATGGTTAGTATATTTAGAAAAACCCCAATAACGTAACATCAATTCATTAACTAAAATGCACTCAAATATACACAAGTAATCATTTGACAAACTAGATAAAAACTCATCTTATCCACCAAATCTACACCATCTAATCCTTTATTCCATTTGACTAAAGCCATGGACAGGAATGCTAATGCAACTGTGCAATCTATTATGGACTGCAAAATCAATGAAAGTATCTGCCTTCAAAACTTCTCTAGCTACCATCTTTCACTTCTTTGGGCTTGCCATTCACTGGCCTAGAGGTTTGCCTTGCGTGATGACGAAGATACTTCTTAATTCATACCCATGCTAGTTTATTGATAAGAAAAATTCACGTTTATCACTTGCTTGCAAACAAGCAATACTATCAATCATGGATGTTCTCTGATTAAACTAATTATTCTTTTATCTATAGTCAACTGCTGCAAGGAAAATCTTTTAAAGAATGTTTTAGAAGCTTTGCAGTATAGATGTATAATTTATTTTCTTTTCATTCTGTTCCTTTGTTTTTTTTTTTTTTTACCAACACAGTTTATTGAAGTTTCGACATAATAAAGACAAACAGGCAAGAAGCATGCATCGTGAATTTTCAGAATCCTTTTTAATTTTTAAAATGCATCTGTTCAGATTTTCCTGTCAAACAAGCAGGTGCACACCTTCACAGTTGCTGCGATAACATGGGAGGCAATCCTTGAAGTGCATGTTCCCAAAACCAGTTTGCTATATCCATTTTCAGCGGCAATCTGCATAAGAAATTACAGAACAGTAAGGAACTTCTCTTGAAGTTGTCTGCAAAAGAAAATCTAGAACACTGACAGAAGTTCCAATGACCTATCCCCATACAGCAGTAATGATGATGAATAGAAAGTACGACATACATTTTGTAGGCAAAGCATCCGCAGGTGCTGCAAGAGATCTTCTCTCCCAGTAACATCATTGACAGTATCCAGTAACTCATTGAACCTGCCTCTTCTTTCACCGGAATCCAAAGAATACACGCTTTCAATTGGAACAATATGCAACTCTTTTGCTGGAGGAGCCAGTCTCGACACTATCAATCTAATTTCTTCAATTGCTTCGTCAACTTCTAGAGAAGGAACAGTAGAAATAGCACTCTGATCAACCAAAGCAACTCCAACACCAAAAACCGGCAACGATGACTTGTCTCTGCTTGCATCAAAGTTTTTTCGTGCCTTGGATTGCATCTCATGTATAAACTGCAAAGCCACCCTAGAATAAATATGTCCTCGTTACAAAACATAGACCACAGAAAATGACATCGCACCACTAAGCAAGAATTCCTTGCGCACAGCCTATCGCTTAGCGATGCCACCAGCCGCTCTCCACCACTCCCACCATCGAAAAATTAAATCTTTCTTTGGATTTTAAAGCAGCTGCTTCAACCCAAATCTTGCTTCAACCCGAATCTGTCGTTGCTTCTTTCCTCGATTCAATAAACTACAAGTATATGCTTTTGTGACGGTTGAGTGAAACATGGGTGAAGAACACTGAATCGTGAAGAAAATGAGAGAGAGAGAGAGAGGCACCTGGATGCAGGGCCGCCAGAGAAGGCAACGAGGACATTGTCGTGTGGGGAAACCATGGCGTGGGAGGTGAGGGCGAGCTTGAACTTTCCGAAGAGATAGGAACGGAAACAATCAAGGCAGAGGCTGGCTTCATGGCTGTAGGTAGGGAGGCTGGTTATGAGAGTGGTTTGGGTTTTGCACTTGAAGCAGCGGTCAGAAGAAGAAGAAGGGGGAGTAGTCACCCCCGCCGCCCTGCCGCTGTCTCTTCCATTTTCTTCCTTCCCGCAATTGGACTGGCAACCAGTGCTGCCGCACGCCATCGTCTTCCTGTGCCCCTCGATCTCGCGTCGACACTCGAACCAACCGCGGTCAGTTCGTAATAATTATCAGTTTTTTTTTTTTTTTTTTCATTCAGCCATTCACCGCTCCACTTACTGATAATTTCAAATATACCTATAATATTTGCCCTTAATTTTAAATATATTCACTGATCCAAATATCAAATATATCTCTAAATAATTAATATCAGTTGACAATTTATCAATATGAAGAAGAAATAATAAATATACCCTAAACTTAGATCTTAGTTTAAAATTCCTTAGACACCAGTGTGTAGCAACAAGTCTTTTAACCTTTCTTCTTATATTAATGAATAGAAAACAGTTTTTTCTGTTCGAGAGTTTAAAATGGTTTCAAATTAAATTTTAAGTTTATATTATATTTGTCATTTTCTCTACATATTAACTGTTTTCTAATAAACAGTAATGGTTTACAGTGTATTTAATATTTGAGACATTTTTAACAAGTATATATGAAAAATTTTATACTTAATGAATATATTTAGGGTGTGTTTGTTTGGGACCAAAATATGTCAACTGAAACTTTTCAACCCAAAACTTTTCACTCTCCCTAACTACTCTATTTTTTAATTATTTTTTCACATTTTTCTATACAAACTACCCTACTTTTCAATCATTTTTACACAACTACCCATACAACTAACCTATCTATTTTAACTTTATTTACTTTACTCCTCATCGTTACCCATATTATATCACATCATTTTCTATCAATTTGACAACTTCTACCCCCAAAACTTTTCATCAAAAGTTTTACCTCCAACCAAACATACCCTTAAAATTAAAGTTAAAGTTGCAGATATATTTGAAATTACTCTCTTTTTATAATTTCTCTCTCCACCGCAAGGGATTTGGAGATGGCCCGGCCCGGACCAGCCCGGCAGAGCACGGCTTCCAGATTGCAGTGCAATCACCGCAGACCGCCCCACCAATCCATATCAGACGGTTCCGGCCTTCCAAATCTGGCGCATGCATTTCCCGCCTCCGCAGTCCGCAGAATCCCGCAGCTAGAAGAAGATGAACGAAGAAAACACTAGCAGAGCCGCCGCCGGCAGCACTCCATATCCCAATCCAATTCCCCAGGAGGGAACCAGAAAACCTAGATTCATCGTCCGCATCGGCCTCCTCCTCATCTCCCACTGCACCTTTGTCAGGTCTCTCTCTCTCTCTCTCTCTCTCTCTCTCTCTTCACTTCCCCGCCTGTGTTTCGATGCTTTCCCCATCGCAGAACTGGCTCCGCCGCACGCCGTTTTCTTAACTTCTCCGGCAACCGGAGAGGCGGTGGAGAAACGGTGATTGTATTAGTTTTGGGGTGCATCGGAATGCAGTTATGAGCTTTTGTTTGGATGGATTGGACCTGATTCTCTGTTGCTTCTTGTGGTGCTCTGCTGGGAGCAGCGCTTTGTGCTGTTTTGCAGGGGCTTTGGCGCTCCTACTCCTTCCCGCTCTTGCCAAGAACACATACATCTCTGAAAATGCTCTCATGCCTGGTATTCCCTCCTTCCAACAACTACCAGCAGAAAATTTAAAGGAAGAAGTTGGCGAAATGAAATCTGCCAGTTTGTCCATATATAATGGAAGCACTGAAATTCCACTTCGTGCGGATACGGTATCATCTAATCGGAAAAAGGATATATCAGTATATTCGGGATCAGCATATGCCTATGTTGCTCTTTGACTTCGAGCATTTTGTTTTGGATGCCCCCAAGTGGACCCATATCATATAAAATAAATACAAAATTTTGCAACCATATGTAAATTTTAAAATATACTTCTGTTTGGCTAGTGTTACATTTTGCCTTTCTTTTATCATCTTGAATTTTTCAACTGATCAAGTTATCATTCCACAGGATCTGCCAACCCCATGTTCTCTGCTCAGGATTTAGCAGTGGCGAATCAATTGGTGGAAGAGGTATTTCACTGGAAGTTCAATTCAGCAGAAGCCAGAGCGTGCGTATCATTTCAACTTTAGACTATTGATAATTCTGTTTTCATTAACTGTGATTTTAGGTTTTGGAGTCGATCATTTTCTTTCCACCACTTTTTCTTTAATTTAGATTGGAATTTTATTTGCTGTTTTTAGTGCCATTGGAGAACTTCCTGCTGAAAGTATTACAACTGGTGTTGAACTTGAAATGTCTGTAAGCTGAACAATTTATGGTTCCTTTGCATGAACTTTCAGGTTTTTTTTTCAAAAAAAAATAAAAAATAAAAATTGTGTTCTTGCATATTGGTTTTGTTGACCCACCCCTAACAAATACAAGCACCCAACGTATGGCAGTATCCAAGCTGTCGGAGGGCATCACCAAGCAAATTCTATAGATCAGTTTGGTAGAGTATTTTCCTGGCAAAAAAATTAACTCAACATTGCAGGGGAATAAAACTCATATGGATCTTTGTATGCTGCCAACAATTTCTAATTATCACAGTACAATGGGACACCTTCGACTTCTGTTAACAATGTCAGTTATCGTGACATGGAAGCATATGCATTTTGCTGATTTTTAATTCATTCATGCATGATAAAGCTCTTGGAAGCATGTGCAATTGGCTGACTAATAATTTGTGCAAGCATAGTAAAGCTTGATCTGCATAATGTCACGGTGAAACCATAAATCAGGTGTAATACATAGAAAAGAGCAGGTATCCTTTCGAGGATCTAGGGTTGAACTATTTGTTCATAGGATGGGTGCAAATGACAAGGTTATTGACTTGTATGAGTGGAAACAGAAGGCAGGTAGATTTCAAAATGTTCATTTGTGTTTTGATGAGTGTCATCCTTGTATAAGTCAATAATGTCTCTGTAAAACTGCTATGGCAGGTGTGATAAATAGCAAAAGGAGCAGTCATCCTTTATTAGGAGTCTGGGATTGAATTGCTTGTTCACAGGATGGGCTTAAATGACAAGGTTTTTTAGATGCATATGTGGAAACAGAAGGCAGGTTGCATACAAAAATGTGTACATAAGGAGTTTTGTGGAGTATCATCATTGTGTAATAAGTTAATGACATTAGAAGTGGCATCATGTGGAAGTACTCTATTTCAGTTTGATGCCTCTACAAACAAGGCTTTGCCATACATATGAATTGACTGTCCTTCTTATCATAATCAATACCTTTCGTGTGCTTTTTACCTAATTTGTATCCTTCCAAACCAAGAAAGAAAAAAGACAGAAGAAAAGGCTTATCTGTTTTGTAGATCAGTAGAAATCTAAGGCCTACCATTTTGCTTATTTAAACACGACAAGATGAGCACGGAGACTAGCTTCTGTGTATGACATAGTTTGTGTAAGAATTCAGTCTTGCACCCCTTACCAGGGGCATGGATTCTCACACTGCTCTTTGGCATGCATCCTCCACAAGATATATGTTAAATGCCACATCATCTTATTCATATTGATACCCAAATACCCGAAACAAGTAACTAAAGTAAAATATGAAGGTAAACTTATTTGCTAAAACTAGTAATAATAGTGTAATGTTTAGTTACTGTTGTTGCTGCTGCTGTTGTTATTTTGGTGATTTCATTTTTTTTTTAGCTTTTTTGTATGCTTTCATGGTTTTGAATTATATCATCACAAAAATGCACCCGCCAACCAATTTTTCATGCAACTATGGAGGATGATTTTTCTTGTTGATCTTTCCTCGCAAAGTACAGCAAACGGAAGCTAAACCTAAACTGTGGGCCGCATGGGCAAAATCTCTAAATGCTATTCTTTTTAACTATTTCCAATAAGTACTACGTCTTGATTTATTGGAGGTCTGTTTGTTGTCTACTTATCTCTGGTGGCCAACATCATTGACCTGATATTTATCTTCTTTCATGGGAGCTAACCATCAAATTATTTGGAGGGTGCCTGTTCTTTCCTGTCTGTGGGAACCTTCAAGTTACCCTATATTGATCAATCATTCGAGAAATAAATTCAACATTTAGGTTGTCTTTTATATTGTGCCATAACTGCTTTTTTAAAAAAGCAAAGAACAGAAAAACAGGAGAACTTACATTGTACTTGTTCCCTTCACTTCTTACCCGAATTAAATTGGAATTTTTGTGTGTTACTGTTGCAGAGAAATTCCGAGATTGATAGCTAGGCATATGGAGGATTTGGACGTTGAAGTCTACTACCATAAGTTCCATGCTAAAAGAAATCAGTTTCATCCATTGAATTTTTTCTCTGGTACTCCTTATTCAGGTTCTGCACATGAAAATAGCAGTTGCAATTCAACATGTATAAATTCTATTGGTGTGATAAGAGCTCCTCGTGGTGATGGAAAAGAAGCAATAGTATTTGTGACACCTTACAATCCAGAAAAGATCAAATTAAGCGATGCTTTGTCGTTAGGCCTTGCATACTCAGTTTTCTCTTTTCTGAGCAGAGTCACTTGGCTTGCCAAAGATGTTGTGTGGTTGGCTGCAGATTCACGTTATGGAGAGTATGCCTCAGTTGCAGCTTGGCTAAGAGATTACCATAACCCTATTTTCACCGATACTTTAGAGAACTCAAGAGTTGACATGTGCACCAGCAGAAGTGTCTTCCATGGATGGAAGAAAGATGACCAGGCTGAAGCAAGAATACCAGAGGTTACTAGACGTGCTGGGACTATGGCTGCTGCAATTATTTTTAAACTTCTCGATAGACAGGAGATAACGGACAAGGATACTCTGAAAATATATGCAGAGGCATCAAATGGCCAGATGCCAAACTTAGACCTCATCAACATTGTGCATTATTTGGCAGTTCATCGTCAAGGTTTACGCGTAAAGGTGGAAAGCATATTTTCATTACTCAACTCAGGCTGGCTCTATTTTGTTGGCAACATACTTGAGTGGCTGAGTGGAATGGCTGCAAACCTGAATCCTCAGTGGAGATTTGCTATCCCCTCTCAAGATTTTGTTGAAGGTGCTGCTACGCTCGTGAGCTCAATGTATCATCAGGTCAGCTCGAACACTATTTTTCTTTTTACCTGTTTTGTTTTACATGCACCCAAGATAAAGAATGACAGTTCTCTTGCATGACCCTTTTTTCCCGCAAGGCCGTTGGTGTACCCACTGGTTCTCATGGTGCCTTTCGTGAATATCAAGTAGATGCGATCACCTTGGAAATTTCACCCATGATTTCTTTGAACAATGAGGCTGGGCATTCTGCACTTCTTTTGAAGAGTGGCAGGTCTGTATTTATTTAGTTTTTTTCTTAAAATACAATTCACTTTCCATATTTGTGAGCTAAAAATATCAGGCTGGATGCTTCAAATAATGCTAGTCTAGTATTGATGTGGATTGAACCACTCATCAGGTAGTTTGTGGACTTTTGTCCCTCTGCTATCTAAAGAGTGATTCAGGCATTAGTTCACCGCACCTTGGAGGGTGGTAAGCATTTTCACCATTCCTTGAAGAGGAAGGTTAGGTATGTTGATAGTATATGCATAATCACTCACCTCATATCTTAAGCGCCCTGAAAACATGATGAGGCCATATGTTCACAATTGATAGTAGCTACTAATAGCTCAAGCACCTTCATGCATGTTGTCTGTGGACTACAGTATTTTTTTATTTGGCAGCTATATGATGGGAAGTTATGGGGGTTGTTATCATGTGCACCTGGGTGCACTGAGCTTCGATGCACCTAAGTGCAAACACTCATTTATTTAAATTTTTTAAAAAAATTTAAAAATTACTATAAATGTCATTGATTTTAAAAATCCAAAAAAAATATCTACAAATCTCCAAAAAGGGTAAAATTTGATACGCATGTTAAATACACTAAGATCCACAGTTGTATAAAAAAATGCAAAAAAATAAAAAATAATGGGTTAAATGTACCTGGGTGCAGCAAGCCACCCAAGTGCATTTAGGCATACCTGAAGTTTACAGACCTCCAAATACATATTTACAACCAGCTGGATAATATATCAGTGACTCTTAAGTTAATAAAAAAATTTAATGTTGACTTTACTTAATAAATTTTTTAATGTTGATGGTTTCCCGCTTTGATCTGTTTGGTTCTGACACAGGTTAATTGAAGGAGTCATTCGCTCAGTAAATAATCTACTCGAGAAGTTCCATCAATCATTTTTTCTCTACTTTATGACTTCTCCTGGGAAGTTCGTGTCAGTTGGAGTTTACATGATTGCTTTTACGTTGCTTATCATTCCCCTTCCAATACTCGCAGCTGCTCTTTATTCTAAAAGCCAAAGACCTAATTTTCACCAGGAGCTGGGATTTGCTACTGGATCGTGGAGATGGCTTCATGCTGCTAAAGTCGTGCTAATAGTTCACTTCTGGGGATCCATGGTTTCACTCTTGCCATATTTCATCAGCAAAATGCCTGAAACAACTTCCACAAGCAGCATGACAATATGGTTTGTGCTTTCCATTTTCATCCTCCTCATCACTCGCTGTGTTTTTGGCTCCCCCTACCCATCTTTCAACAATGGCGTAACTAGAAGCCATCCCCAAAATGTTGATTGGACTCTGCTGAAGGCAGTAATGACTGCAGCCACTGCAATAGGTTTGGCTGTAATGTCAGTCATCAATTTCGCAGCTGCTCAAATGGGATCACTTCTCCTAGTGCCAATGTGCCTGATCGTGCGCCCTTTGAAGGATGTTTACAGAGCTGCTAGTTTGAAAGCTGTTTTTCTTACCAGTTTGAACATAGCATTTGTAGTTATTGGGTTCCCTCCTGCGGCACTGTTCATCTTTAAAAGCTCATTGGAGGGTTTTGGCCAGGCAAGCATTGGTGATTTTTGGGACTGGACGGAATCTTTGTGGGCATGGAATAGTGCAACTTACCTTTATTTATTACTGGTCCATCTTCCTTGCTGGGTTCTGTGCATGCACATTTTACTGCATCCACTGTGACTATTGCACATTCAGAAGGCTTTCATTGTCAAATACTTTATCAGAGATAGCAAGACAATTCAAGCGGGGATGCAAATATGTTATGGTGAACAAATAGGCGCAACTGAAAGGTGGGAACGCGGGCATGCGGCAGATATACTGACATCATTGTCACGATTCAACTGGAAGCTAATGCGGTTCATTGTGGGAATCCGACGATTTTTTCTTTTCCCCTTCTCTTCTTCCTCAATGTTGTAAGAAGCATTTTGTATGTATTTCAGCTTGGCCAGTGGCCCAAGGGCCTGTTTACCAGTAGGGTATGGTTAGCTGCAAATTAGTTTTTTCATCAGCTTGAGTTTCTGAAACAGCTTTAAAAAATGGAGAACCGAATTTTAACCCCCAACAAGAAATTTCCTTACCAGTAGAATATGCAGATTCTCAAAAGCATGGGACTCAATTCACTATAGGCGACCACCATTCCTCATAGCTCGTAGCATCTTTTTTGAAGTTATATATTTAATTAAAATTTTAAACTGACTCATTAGCTGGCTTAATCCATCAACTGCTGGATTGAGCCGCTCAGTAGAGAAGCTAACATTATGCTTGCGAATTTGCTGTCATGACTGATCTTTAGGTGCTACGGCTAAAAAAATTTCTGCTGCACCATGGTTATCTTGGGCTGCATACTTAACGAGAATGGTCAAATGCACTCAATCTTGGCACACTTGGGCATATTTAACTCATTTTTTAATATTTGTTTGAATTTTTTATAAAATCGGTAATCTAAGTTTATTAACATGTATTCAATTTTTACCATTTTCAGATATTTGTAGATATTTTTAAAAATTTTTAAAATCAGTGGCATTATCATAATTTATGAATTAAGAAAATGTCACTAATTTTAAAAAATTCAAAAAATATCTAATAAATACTTAAAAATTGTAAAAATTGATACACATGCTAAATATATTTAGATTAACAGTTTTATTAAAATATATATATTAAAAAATGAATTTTGCACCCAAATGTACCGAGGCTAAGTGCACCCAAATGTTTTGTATCACAGCCTAATTCTTAATGAGTCCGAATGATTTCTTTTCTTTCTGCATAATTTTCTTAATTATATCCTCCTAGCAATTTGCTTGCATTCTCGTCTAACAATCCATCAATGGTGTGATTCCAGAAATTAATCAGAAAATAACAAAACAATTCCCAGTGCCAACCGGCATGCGTCCATGTCATGACGGTTGATTCAAGCAACATGCATCAGTTTCTTACCTCTAATAAATAAGCATTTCTCTGCCGCCATATCCCAAGGAGAAAATCAAACAGAAAATTGAAATAATTATTTTCGAACCAGAGAGAGAGAGCTGCCACCGTATCCAAAGGAGAATGTCAAACAGAATGGAAATAATTTTCGAACCCGAGAGAGGGGGGGGGACCAGATCGCTTTGCTTGGTTTTGTAGCATGCTAAAGATAAGTGTACAGTAAGTTCTGCTTAAATTCCCTTTTCTCCTCTTTTTTCAACCCCCGCTTGGTAACTACGTGTATAATTAATTCCAACTCAAAAATTACAGGTGCAAAATAGTGCCTCCCCCCATAAGTATTTAGATAAAAATAAAAACAAATGAAACAAATCATGAAGCACAAGTGCAAGTGCCTAGACGAAGAATGAAGAGAATGGAACCGAACAGAACTATTCAACGCACCACCAGCTGTATCTTTTTACAGTTCCGGAGCTCATCATGCCATTTTAACAAAATATCAACAGCAATCTAAAGCTCACGATCAACAGCAAACAAATTCTCCCTCCCTCTTTTTTCTGAGATCTAACCACAAACAGCTCCAAGATGCCTAGCATTTCCCTTGTGCAGCATCATGAAAGGCACTCCATACTGCCATGTGTCGTAGTTGTGTACCCATGAAACTTCCACAAACCATAACCTCATTTGGATGACAACTGCTACACTTTCAAAACAGAGACACCATTCTCTTGCAAAAGAAGATACTCACACCTGAATCCACCTCCAAGCCGACGATCATTCTGCACAGCAAACAAGCTCTCAACTACTTGACATTTCGATGCAGCGCAGGCTAGGAAACTCGCTGATTTCCTCTTCCAACTACCAAAACAAATGAATGTGGTAAACCCACTGTCTGTCTAGATTAGTATGGCTTGTATCATCAACCTGGTCTGATCCCATCATCGGTGGTTAAGCATTATATAGCAAGGAGCAGTCCACAAAAACTCAATCAATCTCTCCTTCTTCAACATCATTGGGAGGGGCACTTCCAGGCACGCATTCTTCTTCCTCATCATCATCATCCGCTTTCATGTATAGACCTAGCTGTTCCAAAGGATTACTTCCCCGCAGTTTGAATCCACCAATAGCATCATGAGAGTGATCCGGACTCGTTTCATCAACTGAGCTAGGTAATTGTTCAGGAGCAGAACCAAGCATTTCAAGATCTCTTAAGAATTCACAGTTCTCATTGATTTCTACAGTTTTTTCCATCTGGCAAAACAGGGCATGGTAAGTCAGATATGGGATCAATAAGCCAACTAGTAAAGCTTATTTGCACTGACCCACATCCACCATAAAGTGATCATCAATCCCATTATAGGTGATGGAAAATTCAAAGACAAATAGCAAGGTAAGTACACTTCCTAAAAGCATAGATGGCAAACTTTTTTTTCCAGCTATTCAATATTGGCAGAGCATCGAGTGCATTGAGTAGACTGGACCCAAATTCCTAGCATAAGGCATTTAAAAGGCAGGGCCACCTTCTGGATGGAGCTCATGTGATGTTAATTTGGGAATGCCCAACTCTAAATGAAACTCCATCAAGGACAATAGTCATATAACAAGGCATCACATATAATAATACAACTTGTTTTTACCTTCTGCAATGCCTGGCGAGCTGCTTCTCTCTCAAGTTCCCTCTTCCTTTTAGCCTCAGCGACAGCTGCAGCTTCAGCTTCCTTTCGAGCCTCCTCTGCTGCTTTGGCTTCTGCTTGCAATCTAGCCCTATCTGCTTACATTTTGAATATTTCAAGCATTTAGTCATCTTATGGATTTTAAATGATAGATCATAACTGATGCAAAGGACTGAAATCAACAAACCTTCCCTTTGTTGTCTCTCAAGTTCCTCCCTTTCCCGCCGCAACTTCTCAGGATCCCCCTTTTCACACTGACCCCAGTCAGAACAAAGTGCTTGCAAGAACATATAGATACAAAGCACTTGACTAAAACAGAGATATCCATATAAAAGATTCCCATCCACCCTATCAATTTAAAACCAACCTGGTCAAGTGTCTTCTCTCGAGCTTTAAGGATTGTGTCGGCAAAGCGGCTCCGCAACAAAGCAGCACGGTAGAGCTTTTGGGGGGAGACCTGCCTCTCAGATTGAGCATTCTCCCCTAGAAACATTTATAGTGCAAGTATAAGGTAACATGCTCAGCACCCACCATCACAAAGTACTCTTCTCAAAGTCATGCTTACCATCTTGGCAGCCATCTGCCTCATCAGCACTGGGTTTCTGGTCAAGTTGCTCTGGCCCACCTAAAGAATCTGCATGGGGTAAGAAGTAGGTGTCCAGATAACACACCAATGATTACACAGATCAAAGCTTGTGCCATATAATAAGGCTGGAATAGAAGTTGAGATGACCCAGATTAAGGACTCACGATTTCCATCGTGCGAATCCACAGGATTACTCCTCTCCTGTTCCAACTGAGCTCTTGACTGCATAATTTCCTGCACCAAGAATGGGTGAATTAGGAAAAAATGTGAGCTCTCCATTGACGCTAAGATTTTGCAAAGAAATGATAACAGGAGTATATGAAAGAACATTATGACCAATCGGTAAATCACAAACCTGAGTTCTATTGAAGTTTCAAATGCACTATTTGGATATGGATGGCTGCTAAAGCTGTCAATGGACATTCACTCTATTCTATGGGGTTTTGCTCACACAACACAATGGAAATGATAAATGAAATCATTGATACTCATTAAGATCTGTTGAGAAGTCTGTACGAAGTTTCAAAAATCCACACAAAGTCTGCCCATCCCACCTCCCAAAAAAATGACTTAACAAATCATTATCCAACTGCCCACATAATACAGTGACAACCATTAAAACCAGGAAATGAAAGAACACAAAAGGATACCTTGATGGCCTTTGCAGGGGATGAAACTTTAGCACCATCTGATTCACTTCCAGAAGAACTACCAGAGTCTGAATCTGCAAATAAACAAAAAAGGGACATAAAATAATGGTGCAGAAAGACTTCAAGTCTTCATAAAATTGACATAACCATAAATCAAGGAACTACAAAACTCAAAAGAATCCTGTGATGAAGAGGTCAGACACAAGGAGAGACTAAAAATGGAGGAAAAAATTGTTTGGAAACACAAAAAGCTCAAAAGAATCCTGTGATGAAGAGGTCAGAAACAAGGAGAGACTAAAAATGGAGGAAAAAATTGTTTGGAAACACAAAAAGTGTTATACATATTGTGTAAAACTGAAAAAAGAAATTGATGACATTTGTAATTTATATGAATAAAATAATAAGACTCGAATATTATTATAATTCTAAATCACACCAGTAAAAAAAAAAAACTAAATTTTCATTAATCTAACCTTCTATATTCAATTTCAAGGGATTAATATTACTCAAAAGACTTTACACTCAAAAACATAACAACAAGAAGCTCTGCTAAAGGTTTTTATAAAATGGTATAAAGGGAGAGCAACCAATTACCGACATAACAACTGTAATTTAAAATTGTTTTAAAAGAAAAGGGAAATTCTTCTTATATCCACAACATTTGCTCATAATTCTTATCATACCAGTAATATTTCACTCTAAATTCCTATCACACTCATAAAGCCAAAACAACCGTTAACTATCCCATTAAAAAGACAATTTTGTCCCTCCATAATTTCTTTATTGAAACGATTCAACTCTAATATGACTCAATTAATATTGGCAAACCATTAATTTGAGACATCAAGTGATTCAAATATCATATTGGGGTAAAATCTTTTCAATTAGGAAAAAATTTGAAGGGGTAAAATCATTTTTTCAATGCGGTAGTTAACAGTGGTTTTGATTGAGTGAGTATAATAGGAATTTATGGTGAAATGTTATCGGTATACAAGAAATTTTTGATACATTTTGGATATAATAGGAATTAGGAGTAAATGTCATGGGTATAAGAGGAATTTTCCCAACAACAAGAGACATTACAGAGAATGGAGGAGATCAACTTCAGCTAAGCTCAAAAAGAACGGTGAAATTAGAAGACAAAATTCTATTTGAATGTTAAAGCTTTCTTTCATATTTGGGCAAGTTCAATCGAGCATACCAAGTGCATCTCAAGGTGCTAGAGGTGTGCTTGAGTAAGCCTTCAATAACAATCTCAAGGTATTTTAATCATGAGATAGTTTAATCTCATATAAAACTGTAATAATTTAATCTCATATAAAACTGTAATAACGAGATATGAACACTTAGATTGTCTTGGAAGCATGCAAGTACACAAAATCAAATTAATCAAGCAAAGTAAGTCCATTTAACAGATCACTATTGAGCAGATTTTAAGATAGACAATAAAATAGGGAAAACCAAATTGGACATAAAAGTAAGGTGAAATAAGAAAGAAAATTCATCCTATGCCACCGATAGGCAATCAAATACAAAATGTTTCCAATATGCCGACATGCCTAAAAAGTGAAGCATCACTGCTGCGAACTCAAAAAGTAAAGTGATGGTTTTTGAAGGGAAAAAGAAGGGACATGGCTAAGGAATCGCCCACTATATCTTAAAGCAACCAACAAGAGGTTTATGAGACATGCTGGGCAGATATACAGTGACCTTCATCAAAAGCTTCTTTATTGAAATTGCAGCAACAGATCAAAGTTCAAAAAAAGAAAAAAAGCAGAATCAGAACTCCAAAAGTTAAAAACACAAAAAACAGACAAGTCCAAAAACTTTGGTCAAAAGCAAAAGAGAAAGGGTGGAAAAGAATTAATCACAAACCACTAGATGATGAACCCGAATCACTACTTGAGCTGCCTGAACTGCTACATTTGCTACTTCTGTGGACTGTATCCTTTTCTATTTCTACGGGAGGGTAGCTTGAGACTGGAGGATCATTACCAACAATGTCTACATCCTCATCAACTGGATCATTGCCTAAAATATGAGAGTGACCAATGATATTCAAATTCAGATACAGGAAATTTTCTTTAAAAAAGAAAATAAAAATAAAATAAAATAAACCTTTGCAAGGTTGCATTGACGAGTTGCTTAGCCCTGATTCATTCAAAAGCTGCAAAGACACAAACAATTATACCTCAGAAAAGTAAAAGAATTTTTTTAAAGAAGAAAAGAAAAAGCAATCAGCATAATGCAAATGAGCTACAGTTACAATACCTCCATTTCACAAGGCTCAGCTTTAGCAGGATGTACTTGTTTCTCACGCAAATAATTGTCCAAAAGTTTCCGTACAGTGAATAATGTATCATCACTGAGAGCATCCATATCTATCTCAATCTCCATTTCACTAGTTTGGTTGTCATTGTTACAAGATCCCCTTAGGAGATCGAGAATATCATCTGGCATGTCCCCAGGTAAAGATTCTAAATCTCTGCTCAGGATTTGCTTCTCCTCATCAGTCATCTTGCGCCTCATACCCTCTGTCCTAACCTTTTGTTTTGCGGGAGAGGGTTTCTTCTTTTTAGACTGTGGCAATGGTTTGGCAGCATCCACCTCTCTAGATATTCCTGGTCTTGCAGGCATCAACTGTGGAATGGATGGTGGAAGTTTCTTCTCAATGGATTTCCATCTCATTTCAAAGAATTTGCTAAGAGTATCTGCCATTTTATGAACATCATTACCAGATGGATTGTATGCCATTGCATTTGAGAAAGTAAGCCTCACGTCTGTAACAAAACCCCAGGGGCTGGAGTAAGCAGCAGAAGTTATCTTGCTCTTTATTGTCCCTAGATCCATTGGATTCTTAATAACTGTGAAATAATCTGGAATATTCAGCTTCTCAACATCCACAGGAGTGTTGAAGACCCAACCATATTGATGTGACATCAACCGTTTCAAAAGTGTTTCACACTGCTTCATCAGCATAACATTCTTAGTGTTAGATGCAGCTGGAGGTTCAGAATCAAGATCGCCCAACAGAACACGGTTAGAAATAGGTGCATCAGGAGACCGTTTCTTCCCCTGACCAAATGACGTCTGTGGCATTTGTCTCTTCCGCCCGTTAGGGCCACTATGCGCATCATTCGAAGATGACAAAGTCATCCCATTAACAGATCTTGAAACAATTTTCTTCTGAAGGCCTCGAACCTGCTCCAGTTCTGATCTCAACCTCAGCCCCAACTCCTTCTTCTCAGCACGAGACATCTTTGAAACAGAAATGACTTGTAGAGGAATATTGAAACTGTCACGCTTGCCGACGTTTAAACTTATGCTCTTCCTTTTTGCAGCACAAGAATCCTCTGATGCAGTCATCTCAGTGTCAACACGGCCAGAACTACCAAAACCTTCTGATTCACCCATTGTCTCCACAGCTAGCCGGTAATCAGGAATGAAGCCAGAAGAATATCCTCCTTTGGAGAACCTCTGGGTCTTTCCCATCATTTTGCGTGAATAATTGCTGCAAACTTGCCCAGTTTCTTGTTGTGTGTACTCTACAAGAACTGCTGGTGCCATAAAAGTAATTCCCCAGCTCTTAACATGTAGCCCTTCACCATAAACCCAGAATGTTTTCTACAACAAAATTCAATGCACGAACTTCCTTTTTCAAAAAGATCAACCCCAATATATCCAGTTCTTTAGTTTCTCTGCTTCGCTTTGCTGATAGTATCAGAAACAATGGATTTATAGCATCAATGAAATGACCCACTTAGGCACTTTTATTTCAAGCAAAATGGCATCAAAAGATAATTCCAATCCAAGCCAATTAAGCGAACAAGCTTCTTGTTAAATTCAATACCGTCCAATTCTTATGACGGTTAACTCGCCTTCTTTTTCTTCCTTCCAAATATCTAAGATTCCGCTCTGCGCCTGAAGATTCGTATAAAACACGCTTCGCTTCTTCTTCTATTCAATCAACCTCAATATTCAAGCCCCCAAATCAAAACCCTAATCCGTCGGCAGCCGTCCACTACATGCAACTGACGCTGGTCCCAAGGAATTAGAAAAAATAACGCAACCACGAGCCGGAATCCCTCGGGAAACGCAATCTTCCGCTCGGCCGACCGCCTCCTTTCAAACTCCAGTCACAATTTCTCAACCGAAGCTGGTGCACACTGAATGCAAAACCAGACACAAACCCAACTGGAACCAGCCAGAATCTCGCGTGCAGCTCCACGATAAATCATAGGGAGAAAACCCTAGAAGTAGAGAACATAGAGGAAATTGCAACTGGAGAGTGAAAGAAACCCTAGAAAACCGTCACAAAACCTGGATCTCGAGCGGCAGCCGCGGCGGCGGCGGCGGAGACGATCAAAACCCACTGTAAATCTCTTGCGGGGGGTCCTTCCCCCTTTGGGAAGCAGACGTGAGACAGCGCAGAGCGAAGAGCGAGAAGGGGAAATTTACGACAACAGCGAAACCAGAGAAGAAAACGAAGGAAAACAGGGTACGGAAGTCCCCTTCACTACTCTTAAAATAAAAACATTTAAAAACAAAACAGAAAAAAAAAAAAAAAAAAAAAAAAGAGCGCACTGCTCCTTTACACGGGGCTCCGCGAGAAAACCTGACCGTCGGATAGGATATACCTGACGGTGAGGACGGTTCTGATGTTCGGTCCTTGGATCCCCATCTGAGGGTTGAGCATCGCCTCACAAGTCACAAATAATCACGCACGCGTGTGAGTTTTAGCTGGCAGGCGTGTCAAGAATCAAGGCTGCGGAGTACTGCAGTCAGTCACGTGGGACACATGCAGCGGCTGTATTTTTAAAAGGGTCACGATTCAAATATTTTACATACACATTTCCCCATCATCACCTCCAACGCAAAACGTTTTCATTAACCGTTTTTATTTTTCTAATTTTTGGGTGCTAATATGCTAGTCTAGCCGTGTATTTCTTAAGTATTATATTTTATAATTTTAGATTTAAATATTCAATAATATTATAATTAAAAAGTTAGACATTTTTGTACTTAAGTAACTCACGGTTGGGACAGCACATTAGTATTAGAAAATTAAAGCAAATTTAGAAAGTTCGCACAAACCACTCGCGTTGAATCGAAGTTCGATTCAATTTTATATTGAACCTCAATATAATCATATTTTAAGGTTTTTAATTTTGTATAAACCCACATGTAATCTTTATAATTGGAATTATATAATAAGAAAAATTCTTGTAAACGAAAAAGTTTTAATACCTATAATAATCCGATATATGTGATTTTACCCATTTAAAAAGCATTTCAATTAAAAAAACTGTTTTTTCAAGTGGATAACTAATTAAGTCAGGGTGCAACTTGGACCGAGTTTAGCTTGAACACGGCCCGTCGAACCGGATTTGAAAATATCAATTTCTTATTTTTTGTTTATTATAAAATGTATTATATGCATAATATTTAAATAATATTTCTTTATATTTGCATATTTAGGTTATTTACATTCGAATACATGTTTGACATATTGTAATTATATTATAAATAAAATCTATTATTTTTATTTATATCCATCTCTTATTTCTATCATTTACTTTTACATCCATTAATTTTATTTCTTTATCTTGTTTTTATGAATGTTCTTTCTATTGTTATTTTTAAAAAAAATTGTAATTTCACTATATATTATTATGTTTACTTGCTTGATTTGTTATTATTATATATTTATATGAAATTCTAAACTTATTACTCTTAAATAAAATGTAAATTCATCATCATAAATTTCAACCCAAAACTCAAGTCGAACCTGATTTTCAAAAATAGAATTAGAGTCTAGATTTTATAAATAGGGTTAGGGTTAGTTTTAAAAGTAAGGTTAAGGTTGATGTGAATCCGAGTTTCAGAAACTCGAGTTACACCCCTATGATCAAGCAACAACCTCCTGCTTTGTTATTCTTTTGTATATTTATAACATTATAACTCAAAGAATTTTCTATATTTATTGGCTTTGATTAAAAACTTGTGTGTAGAAATGTTTAATATCATTTGAGAGTATATATGAAACTTTTTAAATAATAGATAAGATACTATGTGGCTGGCCATGAGGCCTATTTTATTTTTTTTATAAACATGTAGAGTTACGTGTATTTAACATATAAACTAATTTTTATCATTTTTGGATGATTTTAAATTATTTATTTTAAAATACAATGACATTTTCATAATTTTCTAAGTAAACACAGTGACATTTTCATAATTTTCTAAGTAAACACAGTGACATTTTCATAATTTTATAACTTAAAAAACTACGAAAGTGCTACTGTGTTTAAAAATAAAAAAATACTCAAAAGCATTAAAAAATGATTTATAGGTTAAATGCACATAGTTCTACATGTTTATAAAAAAATCAGAAAAATAAAAAAAAGGTTATTTGGCCGGATGCATGAGGACAGTCATGCATTCGGCTGATCACCTCTCTTTAAATAATGAGTATATTTGAAAATTAATAAAGCTTTTAAATGAAAAATTTTCAGTCTAAAAAGTTTTTAAAAAAGAGAAAATATTATGATATGATACGGTAATGATGCTAAGTAAAGAAAATAAATTTAAAATTGATAAGCTAATTATATAGATAGTTGTGTACTAATAATTGAAAAGTATAGTGATTGTATAGGGAGATATGAATAAATATTTTTTTGAAACGAATAAATAATGAAAATATGATAAATATGGATATTGAAAAGTTTTGTAGTTAAATCCATATCATCACGTTTTTATTTGAAAAGTTTTGGAGTTAAACATTGTAAATACTGCATGTAGAAAATATTATAAATGATTTGGACTTTAAAATATGTTTAGAATATATATTGTTAATTAATTAAGTAATGATCGGGTTGTATGCGATCAATTACTCTTTTAGATTGTAGAGAAGATTTGCAGAGTGATGATATGGATTTATGTTTTAATTTTTCAAAAATCAAAATTAAATATAAAAAAACAACACATTGTCAAATTTCACAAAAAGAAAATCTAGAGAAGACCTGCATATTTATAAAAATTTTAAAAAATATGTTCTTTGCGGTAGGATCTAAAATTGTTAACAAGAGTTTCACGTACAAGGTTGTTTTGTTTGGTTTCGTAGACTGGGGAAGTAGAATGTTAAGGATAGAAAAACTATATTTGTTGGAAAGTAAATAAATATAGTAATTGAAACGGAATTGTGAAGAGGGATATTAGCTGCAAGTGGGGCGATAATATGATAAAATCCATTTGGTTTGACATTATTGGTTATGTCAGGATAACATGAACATAATTATTTCAATTAGATTTTAAGTAGGCTGTACCTACTTAAAAAATAATTGTATATAAATTAAGAAAAATACTTAAGATCTTGTTAGTTGGCAGTATAAGATAAAAATATATGGACAAATTTTGTACAAAAAATAAGAAAATAATGTCATTCAATAACCATAATAACTAAGAATACATGAAGCAAAGAAAAAATAGATAAAACGGTTATATGGAAATATACGAAAAATAATGTAATTGTCACATAGCTAAAATATCAAGTCATATCATAGAAAGGAGGAATTTTTTTTACCCCTTATTACCAAACAGATCTTTATATTCCTTTATAATACACTAGATTATGTTTTAAGACTTCATATAATCACTCATCTTGAATCAAAATAATATTTTAAAATGGTTTAAATGTTGAATATATAGCTTTCAATTTAATATATGAATGAGACCATTTTATTATGTTAATTTAACCAAAACTTAATTTCTTTTTCATGAAAAAATTTGATTTCTTAGTTAAGTAATGATTTGAAAAATTGGTTTGGTCTGAAGTAAAAAAGGGAAAATTTTATGTGAAAAATTCAATAGATATAATATGACAATGATTAGTAATTAAGACGGAAGATAATGATAAAACAGAAACTTTTGAGAAAATTTTGAATGCAAAGATAATAACAAATATAGTAGTTAGCTAATTAAAATATCAAATCATATCAGAGAAGTATAAAAACTGTAGAAAAGTAGTTTTTATATTTCACCAAATAAACCTTAAGGGGTATTCGAAATGTTCTCCAACGCTCAAATAGATCAAATTTTTTATTCTTAAGACAATTTTTTTCATTTTCGATATAAATTTTTATTTGGTATAATACTTCATTTATAATAAAAAACATTATATTCTCATCTCAACGAATGGTTATCGAATTATAGCTGCAGCCAACTAAAGTGCCAAACCCCCTAACACATCACATAAAAATAAATATATAATAGGCCGTGATACTATACACATGGTCATTAATTAGCTAAATAATAACATTTTATATTTTTATATTTTTATTTTTTAATTTTTAATTTTTATATTAACTCAGTGGGTTCAATTTATATGTCAAAATTTATCGATTTTGATTTTTATATAAAAATTAAAAATACATATAATACACAAGTTTGTTTTTTAGTTAAGTAACAATACGACTGTTGTCTTAGTCTTGATATGATAAATTATGGAGCTATGATTCAACGAAAACATGAGCATTGAGCATTGAGCCTAAATGCACATGTTTGCATGAAACATGATTGGTTTTTTGTTTTATTTAGCATATATATGTGAGGAATCATCCTATTAGTTTTGGCTGAGTAAATATCTTGCTTAGTCTACTTCAAAAAACTTATGTACAACATCTTTTTATTTTTTTCGTATGCTTGTTTATCTAAGTGTATTTAATATATAACCCAATTTTACTATTTTTTGATATGTGTATATATTTTTTCGAGATTTTTTAAACATAGTGATATTTGAAATACATATATACATAAATGTTTAAAAATCTCAAAAAAAATATACACATATCCAAAAATAGTAAAACTTGTTTTATATATTAAATACACTTAGATAAACGAGTTTAATAAAAGCAAAAAAAAAAGTGCCGAAAATGAGTTTTTTTAGGTTAATCTAAGCTAACAAGATCACTTCTCCATATATGTACGCTCAAGGATATATTTTATACACAATATTTTCATTTTTTATTTTTTAGATATTTCTTTTGAATTTTTAACATAAGAAATCCCCTTTTCATGTGTTGTCACGTAAAAAGGGGCTTTTTTTTTACTCTGAAATTCAAAAAAAAACATAATTTTTTTTATGAAAATACACATTTGAGTCGACATACGTGTGCTGAATTTTTTTTATATATTTAGAAAAAAAAAATCATGTTTCATGGAAGCATGCATTGCATATGTAGCATTGAATCATGACTCATAATTTGAGCTGTAACCCTTTGTATCCAAACACAACTTATATAGGATATAGGTGGATTACATGGTGTGCAAACTAGAACCGGTGCCCATGCACTACGGTCGGTAGGGTGCGTTGAAAGTAAGCTTTGCATTTGAGCAGAGGAAACACGTGTGAAAAATGTTTCGTATCGGCCGGTACGTGTCTCGTAATTTCATGCACACTGCATGCAGCTGCTAGCTGCACATGTTAAATGAGCTGCATGCTCGACTATGCGGAATCTTTTATTCCCACCTCGCATGCTCTATGTTGCGGTCATCTCATAATACCATTGCCCATTGCCCAAAATTGCTGATAGTTTCAGACAAGACTTGCGCCTAAACCAATTTAAAATAATTCTATAATTCACGAGGCTACTTGATTTTCATTTACCTCCTTTTCTTCATTTGGGAAAATCCTTTCTTACGACCGTTCTCTTTTTTTTTTCGAAAAAAATGCCCTAATTATGATTTTCTATGTGTAAAACGCCATTGTAGCAATACATTCGAACTTAAGGTTCTATGTATAAAATTCTTACCAAGGTACGGTGAGGGATGTAAAATGTTTACCGATAAGGATCTGCCGGGCATGACCCAAAGGCACGATTATATAGTTTTTTTCAAAAAAAAAAAAAAAAAACATAATTTATAAAGAATTTTGATCTTTTGCGACCGTTCGCAGAAGACCCCCGTTTTGACCACGTTTGTATGTTGTTAGATCCTCTTCGAGATTTATCAATCATTCAATTGTGATTTGAAAGGCAGTTGACGAAGCTACAATTAATGCAGAAGAGTTTCTGCGTGTAAGTCCCTGTCAGCCAAAGTTTTGCATGCAAGTCCCTGCTTGGACACGATCTCTCTCTCTCAAATTTCTCGTCTCCTTTTTATACTATCGTTGAAGTCCGCGAGACTGGCTAGATTTGGAGCTGGTCCAAGATACTCTTATAGTGGCACCTTTGCTTCACCCGGGCATTAGGCCCGCCAGACATATCTTCCTGACGACCGATGGGGAGGAAGTCGGAGCCCAATCCAGTGCACCCGGGTGCATTCAGCCTCAATGCACCCGGGTGCACTGCACCTATTTTTTTTTTATTTTTTTTTGAAAATTTTTGTATACAATGGTTAATCTAGGTTTATTTAACATATGTATCAATTTTTACTATTTTTGGAGATTTTTAGATATTTTTTTTAGATTTTTTAAAATCAGTGGCATTTTCGGTAATTTTAAAAATTGATACATATGTTAAATAAACTTAGATTAACAGATTCATGAAAAAAATTTCAAAAAAAAAATAAAAAAATAGGTGCAGTGCACCCGGGTGCATTGAGGCTGAATGCACCCGGGTGCACTGGATTGGGCTCCGAGGAAGTCGGCATCAAGATTCATGCCATTAAGACTAATGGTTGTGATTCGATCGAAGACTTTGCAAGAGACTTCATGGAAGGAGTAGTGGTTCTACTTTAAGGGGACGTTTGTTAACATGCTACTATGGGAACCATGGTTTTTCCATGGTATTTGGTTTCCTGATACCAATCATTACTCTATCAATCACACTATTTTTTCCATTTTTACCCCTACATTCCAATCATTTTTCCTACCAACTACATACAACAAACCTATTTATTCCAACTATACCCCATATCATTTCTTATCAATCACGCATTTATCAAAATATTCTCTTTTTTATTTCTCACTATTTTTCACAATCCCACCATTTTACACATTACCAAACGTCCCCCAACTATCAATTCTAATGGGCTAAGGGCGAGATTTTGAAGAAGAGCAACTACCATCTAAACACGTAGAATTGCTTAGAAAAGCTTAGCCGAACTAAGCCCAATAAGTTGAAAAAAAGCAGCACAATGTGGCTAGTGTAGCTAATTTCATTTTTGTAAAAAATTCAAAAAGAAAAAAAGAAAAATTCTAAAGAAAGAAGAAGAATAGATGCATTTATATTAAAATTTTCCTGCCTCTACGTATCCTGTTAAGGGACTTTTTTCATTGTGTTTGAGGCCAACTATTTGTCGGTCATTGGAGACATTCTCAATTTGCAAGAAGCAGAATGTGTCAAGAGGCAAGGAAGGGAAGCAGGTATTCCACATCTTAATCTTGACCAAAAAACGATACCCAAAGATAGAGAGAATGCACAAGCTTTATGACGAGGATGATCTAGTGTTGTCAAAATCAAACCTCTATTATCAAACCGTAAAAGAACTGATCTAGTTTGAACTAATTCGACGGGTTAAGCAAACTGATTTAAACCGATGACATCAGCATAATATATTTATAATATCACAAATATTTAATTATTTTTAATTAATTATATATTCATTAACCATCACGACAAATCATGCAAAAAAATTAATAGAAAATGCTCAAAAAGTCATTGAATAAGTGCAAATATAATATATCAAATAAGAAAAAATTAACTATAGTATAATAAGTGTTGACTCTTGAATTCTTCATGTTTATCTCAATGTGGTCACGAATCACACATTTCTAAACATATCTAACTCAATAATAAAATAAAATAAATTATTAATGGTTAACCAATTAAATCATTTATAATAATATAAGAATTGATGACAACTCATGTGCACAAAAAATAAAAATTTACTAGTCCACCATTGTCATAGAATATAAAAATTTTAAAATCTCCCACGAGTCTACCATATTCACCAAACGAATTTTTTTTAAATCTACTGGCCCATCATTTTTCACTTCCAAATGGGTTTGATGTTGACATGATTATGAAATAAATACCTATGAATTACAATTATAAATCATACAATTAACAGTGTATTCTTAAATACACAATGAAAAATGCATGCAATAGAAAAATGAAGTGTGCAACAAATATTATGCACTACCCATTTTTTTAAATATCATGCAACTAGGAAAACTTACCCTGTATTTTTCTCATTAACATTATATGTCTAATCACAAATAAAAATAGTCGTAATCACCAGATAGCTAATCTTAGTTAAATGAACTAAGTTCGTCATCCTTTTTGTATTCTATTAAAATGCACAAAATACAAAATAGAAATAAGGTGTCATATAAACCTCTGCAGGGGGACGATGAAGCAGGGCTGCACCTTTGTGGGGGACGACAAGGCACCGCTGCAAGGGATGACGAACAGCAGCAGGGGAGAAATAGGCTGGATGAAATAGGAAAACTACAAAAGAGTAAAAATCGAAAGAGGGGCAGGGGGAAACAGATTGGACAAAGTAGCTATACAGGAGGAGCCATGGATCGGGACTAGAGGAGGAGAAGTTGTGCGGCGTTGATGGCTGCTGTCAAGTATTGTGCTGCAATCGTGCTCGCAGCCTTGCAAGTGTTAGAGGGGCAAGTGAATCAATTTGTGGTTGCTGTGTTGCTACCTTGCTCATTGATGCTGACGGAAAATCAAAAATGAAAAATGCATGCAATAATAAGTGTTGCTACCTTGCTCATATCAATATATTTTGCTATCCTGCTCATTGCTGCTATTGAAAATCGAAAATGGAAGATGGCTGGAGGAACAAGTGAAATCGTGAATTGATTCGGGGGAAATCTGATAATGAGTGCTAGCTTTGGCAGCATTTTTTGCAGGGGTTTTATTTATCTCTTTACTGAACCCGGCGAATCTGGTTTGTTTTCGAAATTGGTTCGACCACGGTTTGACCAATTCGAGCGGTTCAAGGTAATTGACCCGTAGCAATATTTGAACCGGATCCAGATCCCGGTTCCAATAACACTGGGATGATCAAGAGTTGGAAGGAACTCGACATCAATGTCTTAACGATCATGATCTCGACCGTTAATTTTTTATTCTTGGGATGCCCGTAGCTGTAGAGAATCATAGAAGACCTATTCTTAGGGTGTATTTGGTAATAAATAAAAGTTATCAAGTTAAAACTTTTCAATCTAAAACTTTTCACTCTCCACAACTACCCTATTTTTTAATTATTTCTTCATATTTTTCTATACCACTACTTTACTTTTCAATCATTTTTACACAACTACCAACACAACTACCCTATGTATTTCAACTTTATCATATTTATTCCTCATCATTACTCCTATTATATCACATCATTTGACAACTTTTACTCTCTATAACTTTTCATCAAAAGTTTTATCTATTCCCAAACACACCCTTAAGTAGATAAACAGCATGAGGTAACCGTGGTCGACGTACGTCACTGCATATTTGTCATCGATGAATTGTGTCAATTCCTTAATGTTATCAGTGTAAAGGAAATCATAATCCACGAACATTGCGCAACCCTCAGAATTTCTCTCTTTAAGAAGTCGGGAAGCGTGAGAAGGAGAACTCGGTGCTCTCGATGGGGCCACGATCATGTCATTAGATATTTTTTTTTATCCGCAGCTCCGATCGCTTGATCGGAATCACTTCCACTAAAATTGAAGCACGCTTCAAGATTGAGCAGCAACAGACTTCGTAAGTGAGATCGTCACGCAGATCATATTCGACAAAGATTCCAAAGGACTTCTTCTCATTCTCATTCTTAGCAGTAAGTCCCATCGTGATTGCTGGATATAGGAATAGTAAGTTTCTCAGCGCAATATCTGCAACTTCCAAATAGGGGAGCTTCACATAGATCTAAAGAAAACTGCACCAAATGATAAGATCAATGTCTAGGATGACCAAGTCGACATGGATGAAGCAAGAGACAGAAAAGGCATAGGACCAGGAGGGAGAGTGAGGAGAGAGAAGATAAGAGAGAGAAAATGGGGGATAGACAAGTAAAGAATCGTGGTTGGCAGGGATTTGTAAGCAGAAATCCTAAGCTTTATTGCAAATTCAGCTACTTTTATCTGAAATTTTGCCAGCACTATTGAACGGGATAGGACTGTCGTGAACAGCGGTCGAAGACAAACCCCGTTAACGGCCGGTTACAAAAGATCATAGGTCATTTCACAAATGGGGCGTAAAAAGAAAAATGATCATTTACACCAGTCTAAAATGTCCTTATTTTAAATCAATCCAAAGACATTTTTTTGTTTTCTAATTTTTTTTTTGCAAAACAGTTAATCTAGTTATGTTTAATTTCTAAATTAATTTTTTATCAATTTTAGAGATGTGTATATATTTATTTTGGATTAAATATAAAGGTATTTTAGTTATGTTTCAACAATTTAAAATGACTAAAATATCTCTATGTTTAAAAATCTAAAATAAATAAATATATTTTAAAAATTGGTAAAAATTGGTTTTATAGATTAAAAAATAACTAGATTAATAATTTTGTAAAAAAATAAAAAAATAAAAAATAAGTGTTCTGGACTCATTTCATACCGGCCTGAAATGATCAGGTCTTCCATAAAAAATGAACCTGATATAGTGCACCCGGACGCTTTAACTCGTTTTTAAAATTTTTTATTCAACCGTTAATGTAAGTACATTTAATATGTATATCAATTTTTACCGATTTTAAAGATTTTGAGATTTTTTTATTTTTAAAAATTCAAAAAAAAATAAAAATATCCGAAATTAGTAAAAATTGATATACATGTTAAATACACTTATATTAACAGTATTATGAATAAATTTTTAAAAAATAAAAAATAGATTAAATATACCTGGGTGCACTGAAGCTAGGTGCGTCGGGTGCATATAATAACAATCTAAAAATTAAACATTTATAGTTACAAGTTACAATTTACCATTACGATTTGCAAAAAAAGTTGTGGGGATAGATGCAAGAAGCCGAAATTTGCATTTAAAAAATTATTAAGCAATTTCCACCTTTATATTTCAATTAGTGCTCGTAAAATCATTATCTTCACATTTTTTTAATCATTTCTTCTTATGAAGGTGTTCTACTTCTATAAAACACGTTTTGACAAATCTTAACTATTTTTGCTCACTCTAATTATTGATTAAAAATTTAACTCATTCATTGTATTTAGCTTTATCTATTAATTAGTTTATTATTAATAGTTTACTAAACCTCTTCATTTGTCCAACTTTAGATCATTATGCATAATCATCGTCCACTAATGTGTAAAATGAATGTAATAGAATAATAAATATTAATTTTAAATTTATATTTTCAATATTTAAACTTACTAAAATATTATTTCTATGCATATGAACCATTCTATAAAATATTATTATAATATAATATATATGTAAATGAAACATATATGTTTTTTAGCAAATATGACCTCATATGCATCTTCAATTGGAATGAAATTTGTCTTTTAGCCAATCAAATGGTGCTAAAAATACAACATATATATAGCGTAGATCAGAAAAGACAAATGATGCTAAAAATACAACATACATAGTAGATCAAAGTGGGTATACCGTATACATGGCCGACTAGGCGGTGCCTAGTTGATAACTTCGCATGCTTCCATGCAGCTAACCGGGTTTTGAGCAGGAACGTTTGCTCTCCTAGTTTGTGTCCCTTTTGGAAAAAATAGAAAATTTGTTATAATATTGAATAAAAAATTTGCAAGAATGTAGACAAATTGTGAAAATGTGTGAGGGCCTGATTGTAATAGAATTTGAAATAATTGTAAAAAACAGGCACTATCAAACAAAAAAAAAAAGTGAGTATATCTAAGTTTTCATTAAGCCGGAAAAAAGTGGGTGTATCTGGGTTTTCCTAAAGCCGAAAAAAAAGTGGGTATATTTGGGTTTTCCTTAAGCCAATCGCTAAGAAGAGGGACTTTTGTAAGGATACCTGTTCAATGCACTCGAGTGTAATTCATCTATTTTTTAATTTTTTTGAAAAATTTTCATGAAAATGTTAATCTAAGTGTATTTAACATATATATAAATTTTTTACTATTTTTGAAAAATTTTAGATATTTTTTCAGATTTTTTAAAACTAGTGATATTTTTAGTAATTTTACACTTAAATTAATAATTGTGTAAAAAAAATTTTAAAAAAATTTTAAAAAATAGATAAAGTACACCCAAGTACATCGAGGCTCAATGCACCCATTAAACCAAGTTCCCTTTTGTAACATGTTCGCGTAGAAATGGATCAACATGGATATAGAGTCCAGTTACATAGAAGATGGTAAAATCAGTATATTTTGGCCCATCTATGGGGTGTATTCTTTACTTTTTAAAAGTTTACTCTTATTCTTCTGTACAACAATTTTTTTTGTTTTTTTCTTTATACGCTTGTTTATTTAAGTACATTTAATATATAAATCAAGTTTTTACTATTTTTGGATATGTGTACATATTCTTTTGAGATTTTTAAAGATAAAATTATTTTAAATATATATCTTTAAAAATATAAAAATATATATATTCAAAAATGGTAAAACTTGGTTTATTTGTTAAATACATTAAAATAAATAAGTGTATGAAGAAAAAATAAATAGATTGTTGTAGATGAGTTTTTTGAGGTGGGCTAAGCGAGACATTCGCTTAGCCGGGGCTAACAAGTAGGGGTGTAAATCGGGTCGGGTTGACTCGGGTTGGGACAAATACAACCATAACCCTACTTTCAACCCTACTTTTCACACCTTAACCCAACCCTATTTCAACCCATCTCAAATCGGTTCGGTTCGAGTTAGAAATCGGGCTAATAGATTACACATATTATTAATGCTAGTTAAGCTTTTGTTCACCCAAATTTCTAAAATAGCAAAAGCAATGATAATTATAAAAACAATAAGTACTAATAGTTCTACGTACCTCAAAAGTGGAGGATAAATTTAGTAATTGATTTATTTTTTTTGCTTTTGTATTCTTTGAGCAATCGATGTCCTCTACAAGTAAAAAAGTGAAAGTCAAGTAAAAGTATTGCAGTAAATTATGCAAAATGAAAAAACGAATATCATAGTCTTACTTGCCTTCTTAGTTAGCTTTCAATCAAAGCTACAAACATATGAAATTCCGAATTGACCTGTTCGGTTATTCCAAATTACCAATGCAAGTAAACATCTAAACAACCTATTTACAATGCAATATAACCAAATAATCCAAACACAATTTCACAACTAATTAACCAAATATATTTCCAAACCAAATAAATTCAAACAACATTTCACAACCAAATAGTCAAACATATTTCCAAACTCCACACAATTTTATTTAAATATCCAAACAACATGAATAAAATACACTCTTATAAACATATCCAAATACATATCTTATGAATTTGGGTCGGGTCAGGTTGACCGACCCCTTAACCCTACTCAAACCGATTCTTAAAATCGGGTCAGGTTGAACCCGAATTTCAAAAACCGAATTTCCAAAACCTTAACCCAACCATGGTATAAATCAGTTTGGGTTGATGCGGGCTCGGGTTGAACCCGACCCTACTTACACCCCTACTAACAAGATCATTCCTTTTCTTTAAATCATATGCATTATTTTTTTTTCAATCACAATCCTGTGCACCCTAGGTGCACTTAGCTTCGGTGCACCCAAGCACAAATATCCATTTTTGTTAATTTTTTTGAATTTTTTTATACAACTATTAATCTAAGTATATTTAACATGTGTATCAATTTTTACTAATTTTGAAGATTTTTATATTTTTTTATTTTTAAAAATCAATGGTATTTTAGTAATTAAAATTGCCACTAATTTTTAAAAATTCACAAAAATCTAAAAATTTCCAAAATTGGTAAAAATTGATATACATATTAAATATACATAGATTAACAGTTTATGAAAAAAATTTAAAAAAAATATTAAAAACTAGGTTAAATACACCCACGTGCACTGAAGAGCACCTGGGTGCATTGAATAAATTTTGTTTGTTTTTTTCTAAAATACAATGGTGGATATAGTAGGCCTCAATTGTCAATATGTACCTTAGGCTGTGTAATAATTGACATGATCTTTTTTTTTTTTTTTTTGATTGGTGACATGAGCTTTGTAGGGCTTTCAATTACAATTACTTTCTTTTTAGTTACTTTCCAATTTTTTAAAAAAGGAAAAAGCGTTATTACTGTTGTTGTGATTGCTACTTTCAAATAAAACTAGCATAGTCAAACTTCGAATAAAATATATAATATAATAATAACGATTTGTTATTATTATTAATAATTAGAGGCATACCAAATGAAGAAAATAAGATGGTATTTTTTTCTTTAAAACTTTGATTTTAGTGTCCATCAAATGGCAAGCCGGTTTCGTTTTTCTCCATGGATGGAAAAAATAATAAATATATCCCTTCTAAAAAAATCATCCGCTATATATGTATTGGAATTATATTTCAATGCTCGTGTGAGCTTTAACGATTTTCAGTTTTTAAATTATTTAAAATTTTTTCTTATAAATGTATGAGCCTAAGCAAGATCTTTTTACCTCTCAAATTTTATATATTTCGATCTTTTAACATTTTTAAGATTTGAAAACAGAAAATTTCCGCATTTTTCATGCGCATAGCTCATAAAAATGTTATTTTTTTAAAATTTAGAAAATTATAAATAAAAAGTAAATTCTAGGCAGTAAAAAAATTTTTTGGGCTCATATATTTTGTAAAATAATTTAATAAAAATCGGTTGAGCGTTGAACCCATAAATATTGTTCCGCTTACACGTAACGTAATCATTTTCATCAACCCATCTTGATGATTATATCCATTCGGCAGTTTGCATTTAACATCATTTGCTGGGGCACTGGACTAAATTTTATCGAAATATTTGATATGCTCCTGTGAAACTTCTCTTCCGTGTGTAACCTGCTTCATTTTTGATATTTTCTCTCCTATACAGCCTCTTTATTTTTAATTATTGATGATTGATGAAAAAATAACTTCATATATTGTATTAAGCATCATTTCACTTCATCTGTTATATTTAATATCATTTATGTTATTACAAAAATTTTCTCATTTGTTTAGTATTAATATATATAATGAAGCTCATTTGCAAATTTGTAAAATCAACAAAAGAAAAAGGTCAGTGCTAAATATTAATTTTAAGGTAATATTTTTAATGTCTAAATTATCTAAAATATCAACATCACATAGATAAATAGTTTTATAAAGTATTATTATATTTTAATGTATATAAATATATGTAAGCATTTTTCCTAATTTACATACACGCAAATACTTTTAAGTAAATGTGGACATGCATATATATTTTTTCGACTGCATGAACATGCACATATTCAATTTAGACGAAACTTAATCTCTTAGTTAAACAAATTATGTTAAATATAATAACTGGATTTAATTTCGCATCAAGTATAATATATTAAATTTGAGGATGTTTTATGGAACTACTTTTATATAACCTAAAGCCCGTATTTACATATAATATATTTGCTTAAATATATACGTATGTATAGTATAAAAAATGTTCAAATCAGTTTATACATATATTAAAATGAAATGATATTATAAAATTATATATCTATAGAGGAATGACATTTTAGACAGTTTAAATATTGAGAATACAAATTTAAAATTAATATTAAAGCCAATCTATTTTATTATATTTATTTAATTATACTTTGCTACATAGGGTCCATGTAAGCAATTTATTTGTATAAAACTTATATTCTAGTTAAAAATAATTTAAATGCAATCGACAAAGCAGATTTCAAACCATCATATGCATCTACCAAAATGGACTGAATTTCGTTTTTATTGTTTATTTACAATTCATTTAAAATATATTTTTTTCTTCCCCAATAAATTTTACTAAACAGTAGGAGATTATAGTTATAGTATATAGAAGACCTCGATTAGGTGCACTCAGGTGTAAATACTTATTTTTAAAATTTATTTACACAGCTGTTAATTTAAGTGTATTTAACTTACTGTTTTTGAAAAATTTAGATGCTTTTTTGGATTTTTAAAAACCAGTACTAAAAATGCAATTGATTTCTAAAAATCTAAAAAATAGCTTAAAATCTTAAAAAATGCTAAAAATTTAAATATAATTAGATTAACGATTTTATAAAAAATTAAAGAAAATAAAAATAAGTTAAATATACCTGGGTGCATTAAAACTAAGTGCACTCAAATGCATTCAATAATATCCTATACATAGAAGACATAAATTCCTGATTAGGATAAGGTACTATATTGTACAAAAGATCCAATATAGTACTTAAAGTTACTAACCAAATATTTATTATTATTTTTTTCCATTTGCACTTCCAAGTTATTTCATTACTTTCTCATTGTATATATATATTGAGCATTAAGCATCTCATTATTTTCTCATCGTATATATATATATATATATATATATATATATATGAGAAACATTCAAATGTACCTTCACGGCACCACAATTATGGTGCAGTTACCTCGAAATGGGTATCGTATGATCATAGAATTACAATCTACTCTACCCATTGTATTTAAAATTATGTATTCTATTACCATAACAATTTTCATCCCAATTAGATATGTGTATGGACTCAATCTAAAAATGGTAAAAATTTAACATAATAAAATAGTTTGATATAAATAACAACTTTAAAATTATTTTTTTAATATGTAAACCATTTGCTATAAAATTTATATATGAATAAACAATTTTATAAAGTATCAATACATTTAAATATATGTGAGGTTCATTTTAAGCCAAATGCACCGTTAATCATGGTGCAACTTCACTCCACAGGAAAGGATATAGAGAGAGAGAGAGAGAGAGAGAGAGAGAGAGAGGAATATTTAAGTACAGTTTCACTGCACCGCAATTACAATTTAGTTATCTCAAAATGGGCCCCAAATGATCATAAATTATAGTTTGCTCCACCTATTGTATTTAGAATTATGTATTCTATTACCATCACAATTAAAAGTGTCTATGGACCATCTGAAAATGGTATGAATTCAACATAATAAAATAGTTTAATGTAAATAACAATTTTAAAGTTGTTTTTTCAACATGTAAACTATTTATTATAAAATTTATATACGAATAAATGATCGTATAACATATCAATATATTTAAGTACATATAAGACGCATTTTGAGCCAAATGTACCATTAATTATGCTGCAGCTCTGCTGCATATATATATAGGGAGCTGTTCTGGTGCAGTACAACTGCACCGGAACAGCAGTACATTTGATCAAAAGTGAGCCCCATACATATTAGAATGCAATGAAACTTTATACAATCATTTATCTATATATAAATTTTATAGAAAATGATTTACATGTTGAAAAAAACCACTTTAAAATTGTTATTTACATCAAATTATTTTATTACGTTGAATTTATACCATTTTCAGATAGGGCCCATATACACATCCGACTGGGATGAAAATTGACATGGTAATAGAATATATTATTCTAAATACGATGGATGGAGTAGATTATGATTTAATGATCATGTGGGGCCCATTTCAGCGATGCTGCACCTAAATATTTCTGATATATATTTTGAACAGCAACTTCTAGCGGAACATGGGAATCGAATCCCGGTGGTTGGGCATGACACCCCATTAGGGGTGGTAACGGATCAGGTTGGACGGGTTGGAGCCTAATCATAATTATAACCAATTTAAAATATCTCAACCTAATCCGTTTATTAACATATTTAAAAAACCTCAACCCTAACCCATTTAATAAATGAGTTGGTGGGTTGTTAACGGGTTGTATAGCAAATAGCCTGAAAATCCAAACTCTAGTAGATGATGATCTCGCAGGGAGAAACGAGAGGGTGTTTTTGACGTAAGGGAAATGGAAATAGGACAGTAACGGGAAAATTGAATTAGGGCAGCAGTGGAAAATTGAAAATTAGGTGACTTAAGGAAGACTTAGAGAGGAAAAATGACCAAGGGGTTTACATGTATATATATGTAAAACTTTAATAAGTTAAGCAAGTTAAATGGGTTAAACGAATTAAATGAGTTTAACAGAATATATGGGTTAAATGGGTTACTAAACGGGTTGACGAGTTATAAAATCTTAACCCTAATCTATTTATTTAATTAAATGGTTAAACACATAACTCATTTATTCAAAATTCTCAACCCAAACTCATTTATAAACAGATCGGACGAGCGGGTTGACGGGTTGAGCATGACCATTAACACCCCTACGCACATATGGGCAGGTTCGCATTTTCTCATCATATATTAACCTATCATAAAGGAAACTAAACTGTCCATAATATTACCGACTTTAATGCCTGCATAACGCTTCACTGGATCCTTTGTTCTTGATTTGTGCTTTATCGGCAGAATTTCCAAATCAATGCTGATTTCAGGAAGTGTTTATGAAAGGGTAAAGAAAAAAAAAAAAAAAAACTCTCCGTCCGCATTTTTAAAAGTCATTTCTTAATGTTTCCTGTACAAATGTCTTGTTTTAATTTTTTTTTTTTTCCCTCCCCCAGGCCCCAACCGCTACTCTATTTTTTTTTCAAAAATTTTCGCTGAATTTTCTTCCTCATTTTTTTAAATTCTTCTTGACGCACCCTAATCAGGAGAATAATATACGAGGCAACAATTGAATGGTTCGGTAAGCACTGAGGTTCCATGTTTGCCCTTGCTTTTATATTTTAAATTATTTTTAATATAAACTATTTATCCTATTTATCTTTTTTGTGTATATTTATGAATTTAAAATTTACACAAATCACAAACTTTTATATACAGTATTAATACTATGGATGTGTTTAGAAAGTAATAAAATTTTTAGTGTAAAAAATTTTAAAATAAGAAAAAATGATGTGATATGATAAAGGTAATGATAAAAAATAAAGATAACAAAGTTAAAATAAATATATTAGTTGCCTCATTAGTTATGTGGAAATGATTAAAAAATAGTATAGTTATACAGAAATATGTGAATAAATAATTAAAAAATAACGTAGTTGTGAAAAATGAAAAGTTTTATGTTAAAATTTTTTGTAGAACATGCCCTATGATTTTTTAAAAGAATTTTAATAGATGCTTATATATTCATTTTCAAAATGTGTTATTTTTTAAAATATAATCTTCCAAAAAAATTTATTATTAATAGCATAATAAAAAGGAAACATGATAAATGTTTAAAATTTGAAAATATCTTTAAATTAAAAATTAAGGATAAGCATAGAACTCAATGTTGTTAGTACCTACTAAGTCATTACATATAGATGAGTAATGGTGATATACATTTGAGTTGTTATTTAACGAAGTAAAGTCATTACATATAGATGAGTAATGGCGATATACATTTCAGTTGTTATTTAGGGTGCGTTTGTTTGGGGCAAAAAAATATCAACCAAAACTTTTCAATTCAAAACTTTTCACTCTCCATAACTATTCTATTTTTTAATTATTTTTTCACATTTTCCAATACAAACTACCATACTTTCAATCATTTATACACAACTACCCATACAACTAATCTATCTATTTTAACTTTATTCTCTTTACTCCTCATCATTACTCCTATTATATCACATCATTTTCTATTAATTTGACAACTTTTATTTCAAAAACTTTTCATCAAAAGTTTTACCCATAACCAAACACACCATTAACGAAGTAACAATCGATTACTTTTATATTTTAGAAATATTTTTAAATCCGAGTAATTTATCATATTTTTTCATTTGCATATATTCATGATACGAAACTGCAGTTTGATGGAGTTAATTTTGTAAGTCAAATAACATATAGAAGGTCTAATTAACAAATGTGCAAACAACTAACAAAGGCCTGCCTAACTAGAAAATAGAAAATAAATTATCTAAGGGGCCTTCAAATTTGTAGCGAGAGGCAAAAATGAGGGGCCCAGCCGCCTTGACTGGGCTCAAACTAATTCCTAGGCCATGGGTCCCAAAAGCCTTGCTGTCCTCTTAAAACCCTAAAACCCTAAACCCACGTTCTTCCCCCTGCCAAAACTGAAACCAGAAGAGCGGGAGGGGAACACCACCGGCCCCCGGTTTTCATGAATTCGCCTCCCACCATTTCCTAATTTTATTTTGATTCTCTATCCATCTCGGCAACCTTCGATGGCGCTGTACGCCCTCTTCGAATCGGCGTCTGGTTTCGCCCTCTTCCACGCTCACGGCATCGACGAGATCGGCCAGAACACGGAAGCCGTCCGCAACTCAGTCGTCGACCTCACTCGATTTGGGAAGGTCGTAAAGCTCGCCGCTTTTCAGCCTTTCTCTTCCGCTCTCGATGCCCTCAATCAATGCAATGCCGTCTCCGAAGGTGAAATGTCCTGCGCTCTGATTGTTATGGTATCGCTTTTTTTTTTTCAATGGCGTTGTTTTTGCCTCCCTGTTTATTCCGAGGGATGGGTTTTGATTACCTGTTGTTCTTATTTGGAATATACCGGCGGAGCTACTTGTAGAAACTTACTATTTTGTAGAGGGTGATCTTACTAAAAGCATTGGAGGTACTGGAACGTTCTTCTTGAGAGATGCTCTCTCTCTCTCTCTCTCCATCTTTCAAATCAGCGAGCCGGTTGAGATGGCTGCAGAGGGCGGAGAGTGCTAAGTATCTCTGGCTGCATAGCTGGTTAGTAGACAGTAGACACCGAACACGTGCAACTGTTGGCGTAGGATCTAATGCCAGTCGTACTTGGTTTCCACAGTGCTTTCTAGATGAGTATGTTCTATGAAGAAAGGTGAAGGGCAGATAGATGGGCCATTCCTGGTTAGCTGGTTAATTCTGTAGTCTTGAGAGCAATATATAAGAGGTCCTTTCTTTTCAACTTTTAGGTTTTGAGCTCATCCAGTTAACTGAATGGATATTGCTGTCTCTTTGAATGCATCTAAATGTTTATGGCTATACATGGCTTGCCAACAAACATTAGCTGTAAGCCAGCTTGCGAACTAGTTCAAATTTGTTCAGCTTCTTAGCTCGTTTCAGCTTGATAGTAGCTCAACATGGTATCTTTACTTGAGTTTGCTTATTATTACATACATATGCATGCAATGAATGTTTAATTTCTATATGTAATTTATGTTATTAAAATTTATTGAAAGTAATTTGAGTTAGCTTGCTTCACTGCTTGTTGAACCAAAATGAAATGCAGCTTAAGATAATTGTTTTTGTAGTCAGGCTCAGCAATGATGAAGCAAAGACTATTTTCTTCCTGGTTCCTTAAGGACCTTGCTGGCGATGCATTTATTCTTTTCCTCTTACGTTTTATAAATTTTAGTTGATTCTTTTTTGTTGATGACAACACATTTCGTGCATATTATATAGTTAACTAAATGCTTTTGCTGTTGTCAAAAGATGATAGAATTGCTTTCGAGCTTCAACCGATTCAAACTTTATGGATTTGTGATTACTTTTGAGTTGCAGGACTTTTGACTGATGAATTGAGGAACTTCTTGGAACTGAATCTTCCAAAAATCAAGGAAGGAAAGAAAGCTAAATTTAGCTTAGGTGTTGCAGAGCCTAAAATTGGTTCACAGATTTCTGAATCAACTAAAATCCCATGCCAAAGTAATGAGTTTGTCCTCGAAATCCTTCGTGGTGTGAGATTACATTTTGACAGGTTTCTTAAGGACCTTAAGGTTTGTATTAACTCATCTTTATATGTTTGTAAATCATTAATGCATTCCTTTGGAAATGTTCATGTTCTTCTGTCTTATTCTTTTTGTAGGAAGGAGATCTGGAAAAGGCTCAGCTTGGTTTGGGACATAGTTACAGTAGAGCAAAGGTGAAGTTCAATGTTAATCGAGTTGATAATATGGTTATACAGGCCATTTTCCTCCTCGACACCCTGGATAAAGATATTAATTCCTTTTCCATGAGAGTCAGGTTTGTTAATGTCCTCAGATTTTTCCTTTATGTTTTGGAAGAATATATTCTTTTTATTTATATGTTACTTGATTATTTATGTATTTATTATGTTTCGTAAGAATTTTTTCTAATCAATAATTTAGTCATTTCTACAATTTGGCTTGGATTCTCACAGATCAAGGGTGTGTTTGGGAAATGATAAAAATTTTGGCTGAAAAGTTTTTGGTGTAAAAGTTATTAAATCGATAGAAAATGATGTGATATGATAGGGGTAATGATGAAGTGTAAAAAGAATAAAGTAAAAATAAATAGGTTAGTTATATGGGTAGTTGTGTAAAAATGATTAAAAAATAGGGAAGTTCTATAGGAAGATGTGAAGAAATAATTTTAAAATATAGTAGTTATGGAGAGTGAAAAGTTTTAGTTTGAAATTTTTTTGTTAAAAACAAAAATGCCCCAATATCACAGCATAATTCATGTCTTCATTTTTGTGGTTAAGCTAAGTGATCTCAAACTAGTACTACTGCAGAATGCTAAGTACGCATTCTTGACTGGGATGATTGTAGTATAGACTGGAGACTGAATTTGTTGTGGATGGCAGCATCAGTTGCCAGATGGCTTTATTTAGTGCCATTAGCGACACCATTATCATGTAAGTACATCTTCAAGCACACTTTAATTGGATGCCTTTCTGCAGAGAATGGTACTCTTGGCACTTTCCTGAACTAGTGAAGATTGTCAATGATAATTATGTGTATGCCGGAGTTGCAAAATTTGTGGAGGACAAATCACAGTTGACTGAAGACAAGATTCCTGGGTTAGCAGACATACTTGGTGATGAGGACAAAGCTAAGGAGGTTGTTGAAGCAGCTAAATCATCCATGGGTAAAGCCGATGAAACTGATTTTCTTGTTTAGGAGTTCCTGATGTGCTAGTGACTTGTTTTCCTTTATCAGGACAGGATCTGTCTCCAATCGACTTGATTAATGTCCAGCAATTTGCCCAGAGGGTAATGGACCTTGCTGAATATAGGAAGAAGCTCTACGAATATCTTGTCACAAAGATGAATGATATTGCACCCAATTTGGCTTCTCTTATTGGTGAAGTTGTGGGTGCCCGTTTAATTTCTCATGCTGGCAGTCTCACAAACTTAGCAAAGTGCCCTGCTTCTACTCTTCAGATCCTTGGTGCAGAAAAGGCTCTTTTCAGGTGTGTACTTCATCAATTACATGCCTTCATTTTCATCATGTTGCTACTGTTATCTATTTTGTTAATGTTGAGGGAAGGGAGAGTGAAATGGCTCTTTAGTACAGTAAGAAGAGAGGACCACAATATTTTTGAGTTGTGTACAGTGTCTCATCATGTCATGTGAAAGAATACCTGTGGTTATTTGATCTTGATAAGCTGACGATATCTTCTGCTTCTTCTTCTTCTTCTACTACTACTACTACTAGTAGTGGCAGCTTGGTAGAAGCTAATTCCAATTCTATTCTGAATATGGATAATCTGGATATCCTAACTTTTCAGGGCATTGAAAACTCGAGGAAACACGCCAAAATATGGCCTCATCTTCCATTCTTCTTTTATTGGTCGAGCATCTGCCAGGAACAAAGGCCGTTTAGCTCGCTACCTTGCAAACAAGTGCTCAATTGCATCTCGAATTGATTGTTTCTCAGGTATTTTTAAAGAAAAATTTAAATAAATGCTCTAGAATTAAAACCCTTATGATGTCAGTTGGATGTTAAGTTGATTTTGGATGACCTGCAATATAAATTTTCATTTGCAGAGTCAAGCACAACTGTCTTTGGTGAAAAGCTTCGTGAGCAGGTGGAGGAGAGGCTGGATTTTTATGACAAGGGTGTTGCTCCTCGCAAGAATTTGGATGTGATGAAAGCAGCTCTTGAGACTGTGTTAAACAAGGATCCACAGGAGAAAGAAAGTAATGGCCCTTTTTTCGCATCAACATTTTCAGGGTTGATTATGCCTATATTGTTGCTTGCCATTATGTGGCAATCTAGTTTCAATAATTCAGAAGTCAGTGATTATGCTATCAGAAGGCAACTGTTACCAATGCCTGTTTTGCCATCCAGTTGGATACACTGTACTTAAAACCTTTCTGTGAGGTGATGGCTGTCAATTGACAACAATCCTGCAGACTAGGCAAATGTGGAATGCTTTAAAAGGGTCTCTACCTATACCTCTTGATGGTGTGGAAAGAGAAAATTCGTTGGCATCATCAAACAGCCAAGTGGGCTCAGCTGCTGTTATGATATTCCTGCCAATATGAGGCTATGCACACTGCAAGCCAAAGTATTGATTTATCTTTCACAAATGACTGCTAAGTATATTCTTTTTGGTTTTCCTCTTGCTCTTGTATGGCCTTCTACATGCATGAGTTCACTCATTATTGCACTTCTCGTCTCCATTCAGCATGATCAAATCACTTCAGCCTCCTGTCTCCCATAGTTTACCTTTTAGATTAGCTCACATTGATTCATTTTTAGGTTGATTCTATCCAGCTTTACTATGCATTAACATTGGCTATGGCTCAACACTGAAGTGGCATAAGCTTAATTTTTATTTTATATGAGGGAAAGCTAACTCAAGGCTGGTCCTGAGTCTTGGCTGTATCATGTATTTATGTATCTTACGAATTCTGTGCATGCAAAGATGGAGAGAAGTCACAGATGGATACTGATGGGCCTGCTGAAGTTTCTGTAAAGAAAAGTAAGAAAAAGAAGAGCAAAAGTGAGGATGTGGATGGTGATGCTATGGCAGAAGACAAGCCAACTGAAGTTACCAACGGTGATGCTGCTGCAGAGCCTCATAGTGAGAAGAAGAAGAAGAAGAAGGAGAAACGCAAGACTGCAGAGGAGGCAGCTGCTGAGATTCCCAATGGTGCAGGTGAATTGGACACCGAACAAAATGGGACTGCCAAAAAGAAGAAGAAAAAGAAAGGTGAAGATGGCCATGCAGAAGAGATCCAAACTGCCAGTGAGGTGAAGAAGAAGAAGAAGAAGGCCAAAGGCGAAGACTAAGTTAATATCCCTTCCCTGGTGATGATACCTTATGCCAAATCAAATGAAAATGTTTAGTATTTCAATTTTGAAAGACAATTGATCCTATAGTTCCTTAGATGCCCTTTCTTATGAAACATTTCGGTTAACCGTGTATTACTAGGCGTGCTTTCATCTTGGATTTTCAGTTTTGCATGTTTATGTTCTGAGGGAATCTTTGATTCTTTGTATGCTTGTTATATAGATCAGCTGGCCTTGTTCAATTCTGCTGCTAGCCTGCTATAATATCCATGGAAGCAGTTAGATTAGGAGGAGAGGGAACGCGTTTGATTATGATTTCCTATTCGGAATCGTCCGATGGAATTGGATTGATTGGATTTGGACGAGAAGCAATCTTCTCCATGTCGAAATTGTTAGCGATAAAATTGCTGATAAAATCGTTTTACGGAAACATCGATAAAACGATATAGGCAAAAAACCGATAATATCGGTTATAGGATGGATACCATCGATTTTATCTCGATATATTAAAAATTATTTTTAATTTATTATCTATTATTTGAAAAAAAAAAAAATTGGGTCCCGCATTATTTGAAGAGTGGATCGACATTTGGCAGACTCCTCGACGGTCATTTTGGTATTAAGCTATGAATCCATGTAGTCATTTATGACTTACGCTAGTTGTGTGGTAATGCTACTTGGAGAATCTAGGTTTTCTTAAATATTTTTTTTAATCATTATATTTGGACTTTTCTTACATGAAATCAAGTGTAAATTGCATCTTTTTGGATTTCACATTTTTTTAATTTTTTGATTATTTTATTTAAAACTATTTGTTAAGCCTAAATATAAAAAAATCAACTTCTGAAAACTTTTATAGGACAGAAATTAGATTCTACTAATAAGGCGAACACTAATTGAAAAAATATTATATTGAAAATAAAAAAAAAAGTAGCATTGAGAATAAGAAAAGTAAGGTTATTTTGAAATGGAAAAGATATTATATATTAGTTTTCATCATTTATTTTTATTTTAAAATGAAATAAATTAATTTATTTAACATGAGAAATATTTTAAAATCGGTCTGAGACTCGCACGCTTTTCACATTCAATAAATCAGTCTCTTCATGTTTTTCAAATATTGCAAATTTTCATGATAGAATATTAAATTTTAATTTTTTTATTATAAAAATACAAAAATATCACCAAAATATCAATCAATTTTATTATTAATGGTATGATTTGCTTTAAATGAATCAATATTAAAACTTAATTTTCTACTATTATAAAAGAAAAATGAAAGAAAAATTTCCTTTTTAAGTATCAACAATATTATTTACCGAGAATATTTCTTGCCTTAAATACATCAATTTGGTTTCTTGTATGATTTGCTTTAAATGAATCAATATTAAAACTTAATTTTCTACTATAATAAAAGAAAAATGAAAGAAAAATTTCCTTTTTAAGTATCAACAATATTATTTATTGAGAATATTTCTTGCCTTAAATACATCAATTTGGTTTCTTTTAGATTTTATAAATTCTCATACCAAAATATTAAACTTTATTTTCTTCTATTACAAAAATGCAAGAGAATATCTTTAAATTATAAAAGATATTTCTCATTTTATACAAGAAAATATAAATTTTTTATTTAAACCGGTCCTACAATTAAACAAATCATTTTTTGTTTTTAAAAATTTTCCAATAGAATTGAAAATTCTCATAATGAATAATAATTTTCCTGATAACAATTGGAAATGTTAGAGGGTTTAAAATACAGATATGCAAAATTAAAGAGTGTAAATGCAAATAATCCGCACAAAGCCACAAGCATCTTGCGTGCATACTGCACCCATACCAGCTCAGCCGGTCTCCCTCCTGCTGGTTTAGCCCTTCCCCCAAAAATCTCCTTCTCGCCTCCAGGCAACAAGCAGTGGCCGGAGCAACCTCAGCAACGTACGGTGCGGTCTCTCTCTCTCTCTCTCTCTCTCTCTCTCTCTCTCTCTCTCGTGGGTACCGGTGTCTTTCAAACCGAAACTTTTCTTCTTCTTTTTTTTTTTTTATGGAAAAACCAAATCTTTTCTTGAGACGAATTAATAATTCTTCATAGTGAATAGAAATAGCTAAAAAGAGTAAAATATCAACCCTTTTTAATTATTTTTATTCATTCCCAAGCAAAAGTCGAATCCATCTTCAAATGGGGCAAGAATAGTATCTGATGTTTCTTCTTTTCGGCTTTCCCCAATGTGCTCCAATTGAGAAGTACAGCAACTCCTTAAATGGAAGAATGCAATAGCCCCTTGGAGATGGGGAAGTACGTTTTTATGCTTGTTGCACTTCAGGAAATGGCATAAACTTCCCCTGTTTCTCGAATTATGTCAAATTGTCAATACTGGGGAGAGAAAAGTAAGGGCCTTCAATTTCAAGCAACTTTATTTTGGCCTTGGAGCTTTGAATTATGATGAATTTCAAGCAACATTCCTTTGTGTGTTTTGCATCAGTCTCACTGCTGTGCGGCTTGTGACTGTGATAGGCCTCTGCAACTCAACACATTTCAAGGATTGACTCCTGCTTTCTGTGCAATGAACCATTTGCACCTTACCCATGTTGGAATCCATCATCTCAAATCATGGCCAGCTTCATTTTGTATGACAAAGAAGCATGCAAGCAGCTTTGTACTGGCCTGCACTACTGGTACTCCGCCATCGACCTCCGCATTGGTACCGCTCACCGTTCACAGATCCTCAGCATTGGTAGTGGTGGGCCACCTCAATTCCTCTAATGTGCCGCAGAAGTCAAAGGAGTGGTTTGATCTGCGCAAGGACAAGCTGACCACAAGCACCTTTAGTACGGCATTGGGCTTCTGGAAGGGCAACCGCAGAGCTGAGCTCTGGCATGAGAAGGTATTCGAGCAGGATTCTGATACCATAGCAGCTACTGCTAGAGCTGCCATGGAATGGGGTGTACTTCAAGAGCCTGCGGCAGTAGAGCGGTATAAAACTATCACAGGCCGTGATGTGGGCACAATGGGATTTGTAGTTCATGCACTGGAGAAGTTTGGATGGCTTGGTGCTTCACCTGATGGGCTACTTGGGTGCTTCCCAGAAGAAGGTATTTTAGAAGTTAAGTGCCCATACAATAAGGGTAAGCCTGAGCTTGCGCTGCCTTGGTCGGTTGTTCCTTTCTATTACATGCCCCAGTTGCAAGGTCAGATGGAGATTTTGAATAGAGAGTGGGTTGAATTGTATTGTTGGACGCCAAATGGGAGTACACTCTTCATGGTGCGCAGGAACCGTGCGTATTGGGAGCTGATGCATAGCGTTTTGAGGGAGTTTTGGTGGGACTGTGTTGTCCCTGCCAAAGAAGCAATTCTGATGGGAAGAGAGGCAGATGTGAATGCTTTTAGGCCCGAGCCTCGACACCCACAGACAGGTTCAGTGATTTCATGGAGCAGGAAATTGGCTTCTGAGGCTAGGTTGGTATGTAGAGAGTTAAAGGGCCATCTTGAGTTTCAATCAAGATAACTGGGAGATGTTTTGGCTGCTAGGTGATGTGTTTTGGTTGAAATGGATTCAAACCTTGTTTCCTTTCAGCATCTCCCTTGCATCCTTCATACTTTTTGGGTCCTCTTAGTTTCGCGGCTAAATCTCTTGGCAAATATTTGATGACTGGTTACCACTCATTTCTCGGTCTGGCATTTGGCAAATCATTCCTGGTTTGTCCCAGATTTGTAATTGTATTTTCACATTAATTTTTAATATATTCATATCAATTTGCAAAAGAAAAATCAATTACGGTCTATTAGTGGTAGGTTCATTTCTTAACAGCATAATGGGTATTTTCTTGTGTTATTGTTTCGAGGCGGATTGCTAAGGGCACTAACTACATGGTGCTACACTTTTTAAAAGAATTCCAAAACTTCGATAGTGTTTGTTGAGAGAATTGCTTTGAAATTATGTTTTCCAGAAAGGTGCATCAGGCTGTGTGTCAAAATTGGGATTAATAATATTCTAAAGTAGGCTCGAGTCATGGTTACGAGTTACTGGACAATTGCAACTCCAGCATTGATCAAATTTCCTCAAAGGCGTAGAAGTTTGCAATCATTTTTCTCTCCTTTGATCATTCAAAGGGCTCAAAAGACTAGCCAAATTCTAAGTGCGAACTGGATGATCGAAATGCTGAAGTTGAGCATTCGTTTTTTTATGTTGATGCTCCATTCATCCATCACAGCAGCCCACACTGCACTGGCCTGGAAGATGCACCATTCAAAGAGCAAGGCTTGAAAATATAAATCATTGTGTAGGGATGCAACTTGGGCTGAGGTGACTCTACTTTTATCTTATTTTCACAAACTCTTATTGTATCCTATACTCTTTTTTTTTTTTTTTTATTTACAAGGTTGAGTTGGTTGATCAAATCTAAATCAGTTTTTCAAAGTGACCGTTATGTTATATTTGGAAATTATAATTTTATTTATAGATCTTACTTAGAAATTTATAGTCAACTTGCTAAAAATATAGTTTTAAAATATATTCGTTAATAAATCAAACAAGTTGCTATATCTCTACGTTAAAGTAAACACATTTCGCAACTCGGGTTGATTTCTAGTATCTAGAACGTACTTTGTCCACTTGAGGATATTTGCTAGATCAACTCATGAGTACATCACTCAAGTTGCATCCTGAGGCATTGTGCGTGTCCTGGTCAAGATTGAGACTCCAAAAGGCCTCTTGTATAAAAGAGTCATCTTTGTCTTATTTTTGGAATTCTTTTATCCACCTTCATTTAAAATTTTTTATTTGACTAAATATTTGCCTATCTCCACATACCCTCATAATAGCTTTTGTTTACCTTTTATATTTAGATGTAAAAAATATAAAGTTCTACTTCTATGAAACCATGCCTTTATGTAACTTTATTCATTTTTATCACTTTGGTGATTGATGAAAATTCACCGCATCTATTATTTTTAACATTATTTATATTGTCAAGAAAATCTCATCATTTGTCTAGTACCATTGTGCATGGGTCCTATCTACAAATATATAAATCAATATAATTAAAATATTTATTATAAACATTAATTTTAAAGTTTTATTTTCAACATCTAAACCATTTAAAATATCATTGCTTCGTGGATAAATGATTATATAAATTACTGTTACATTATAATGTATATGCGAATGGATCTAAACATTTTTCATAATTTATATATGAATATATATTTTTAAGCAAATGTGGTATATGTACATTTTTGATTTAGATAAAACTTAATCTTCTAGTTAAACTAACAATGCTAAATATAGTGAACGAAGTGGATTTCCTATCAATTATCAAGGTGAAAAAAATAGATGAGAATACAGAAAGCCATTTTAATGTAACTTGGTTACATGAAAAGGGGATTAGAAAGGTATTCATAAAATGATTACTACAATTGATCTTTATCATTAATTCCGCCATTTTATTATTCCTTTTCAAATTCACTTCTTCTTTTCCTCTCATTATCAAGTAGGCTCATTAGCTTAAAGCTTCACTTGGTGTTGCTTTTTCCCAAGAAGTTTGCTTTGGAGAAATAGGTATCAGCACTTGATTCTAGGATAACACTTTCCCACCCAAATTAACTGTAGAATGCGCCACCACCCCAAACGTCACCGTCTGCTCTGCCCAATGGTATTTTAATTTATGATGTTGAATGAGACGGAGAAATGGGATGAGAATATAATAATATGTATTGAAAATTTGAAAAATCGTATTCAAAATATAAAAAAATTGTATTAAAAATTAAAAAAGTTGTCTCACATTCAAATCATGGAATAGGTATCAAACCTGGTAGCCAAACGGAACCCCCAGGTACTTGAAGTTGGGTTCCAAGACCAGCTGTTGAGGCCATTTTCTTCGTAAACACGCGTGCGGACAATTTACTGCTGTTTTAGTTAGATAATCGAATGTTGTGTGGAATCATATCCCTATGGTAGGGAGATGTTGCATATGGCTACCGACCACGGATTGGGCTTTGGTTTGAAAATCTTGAAACTGCACTGGACTTTTGAGTCTTATATTGACTTTCATAGGCCCCCTTCAGGTTAAGGCTAAATGCACCCGTGTGTACTTAGTCTTAGTGCGCTCATGTGTATTTAATTTTTTTAATTTTTTTGAATTTTTTTTATAAAACTGATAATCAAAGTATAAGTTACCTAAAATGCCATTAATTTTCAAAAATAAAAAATAGATATTAAAATACTCCAAAAATAATAAAATTAAAAATAAAAAATAAAAATCTAAGATATTCCAAAAATGATAAAAATCGATACACATGTTAAATATACTTAGATTTACAGTTTATTAAAAAATTTTAGGAGCCGCCGTTCAGTGCCAGAAGAGTCATCTCAACTTGATTGACTGCCAAGTCCGGTCAACCAAAGACCATAACTCAAAATGCATCTCCAGTTCTCCCTTATAGTGCCAGAAGAGTTATCTTTTGTTTTCTTACGAAGATACTAATGTTAACAAAACTAAAAAAAAAAATAAAAAATAGACAAACTGGCTGCTAAAAAAGGTTTAATTAGTATAAGCAAATGGCGAATTAAAGGAAAGGAGGAGATATTTGTGCACGTTATCTTTTCAGTTAAGCGTGTAAATGTAACAGACGTCCTTTATGATTTGATGCATGGAAGCTTTCCTGTTCAATGGGTTGTGAAGTTGCTTCGAGAAACATGTATACATTTACATTTTTCGAAGGTGTTGCTTCGAGGAATATTAATACAAACCTGTTATGCCCAGAATCAAATGATCACCGCCAAATGAATTGACGTCATGATGTGAAAACCGGAATGCAAATTTTGTGATTAATCCCACTTTTACGCCATCCATCTTATGTTTTTTATTAATTCCAATGCATACAAGATTTTTATATTGAATTTATATCATTATTTTCCGAGACAGTTTTCCAATTTTCAAAATAATTTTTTCAATTTCCAATACAATTTTACCCATTTTTAATATAATTTTACTCATTCTCAATACATATCATTACATTCTCATTCCAAATACAGATTTGATCAAAGAATAGATGGTTTGAATTTCAACAAAATAAATAGAAAGATTTAAATGAAGAGGTTTCATGAAACTAGTTATGAATGATTAGATTTTGGATTGGTGGCCCTTAAAATTTTTAATTAGTAATAATCAATGTATACACTTTCATCTAGAAATTTATCCGTTTTTGAACCCCAGACCTCACTTTCATGTCTGGATGCGTGCATGCAATCACATGCAGCAGTTCCTTAAGAACTAGATTTGAGCTTGAAAATCCCCAAATGAAACTACACTGGGCTTGAGCTTCGAGGCAATCTTATCCAACCCACCTGACTTTCATGTGCACAGTTCAGAATTCAAAGCCTGTAAAACCAACTCAGCTTGACGACAATCCAGATCTGGTCTACCAAAGAACAACCGATGCTGCATCTCCACATTTGCGAAAAAGACTTTCTATTTCTTTTGTAATTTCTTATCTAGTGACGCCAACTAAAGAAAAGGTGAAAGAAATTGATAAACCTTGAGGGAGACGCTGGGGTGATGATTGAAAACATTTTTAAGGCTGCACAAAAAAAAGAAAAGATTATTGATAATAAGTAAACTTCACATCAAAAGAAAAAGAGACATTTATGAACCTTATCTTTGAACTTTGTGTATGCACACACATCCTTCATGATTAATCAATGGAAGGTTTCCTGTTCAATGGGTTGTGAAATTGCTTCGAGGAATATTCATTTGGCTTACAGTGATATTATCATGATGATGATGCCATCACGCCCAGAATCAAATGAATACCACCAAATGGTGTCATGATCGCATGATGTGAAAGAAGAATGGAAGTGTTCTACTGGTTCAAGTCGATATCTGCTTGTAATTCCACCTTTTCTCTTGTTTTGGAAATGATGGTGCATCCCTGTTCTGTCGTGCCATCCATCCGATTCTTTTATTAAATGCCACATGGTTTCAACTTCAACCAATTAACTTGAAAGAACCCAAATCATGAAGAGATTCCACAAAAGTTTCTGTGGAACTGCCTCTGAAGGATTGCTGGTCTTTGGTTTGGTGGTGTTTAACATCTTGAATTAATAATCAATGGAGCCAGTCCACTTTTTCAAGTTGGTGCCCGTGCTGAGCTTTGAAAGGTTTGGAAATTGCTTCATATGCAATTATGCTTCTCCAATTTAAGAAAAAGCCATCTCCAAACTACGGCGAGTTCGACTTGAGAAATTGAGTCATTAAAACACTCGACACATTTGCATAGAAATATTATTAAGATGTGAAAATGCTTTATTTCTTTTCTCCAAACACCACTTCTTTGGAGACAAACAAATGTAAAATTTTTGAAAACTTATAAATCCAATTTGTAAATTTTAATTTCAAATAATCCTTATAAATTGTCTCAGAAAATTCTTAATTATGTTATTTCATTGCTTAAAATTTAAACTAATTTTCAATTGTTCTGATAAAAAACTTAACAAAGGATGCTATACCAGACATATTGGTCAGGTTTAGGTTCCATTTCAGCAATTATACAAAATCCGATCTATTAATTATACTCAATACTATCTATTTAACCAAGATAGTAAAGATCTTTTGAAACTAAATCCTATATGAGCCACGCATTAAAAAATCGAATAATAACATGTATAAATACTGAAATTTTCTTAAATTTATTAAACGGAATATTAGAATGATTAATAATACAAGTATTATTTTAGATGAGATAAACACTTTAGACAATTTAGATTTTCAATTTACACTTTTTTGGGGTTTCTAAAAATAAACTATTTTAACGTGTTAATGTTCACTCCCAAATTATTTTTGTTTTGATGAACATCAATATTTGACTGGAATGATTTTTTAGTTCCTACCTATATACATAGGATGTGTTTTTGAAGTAATAAAATTTTTGGATGAAAATTTTTTGGCATAAAAATTATTAAATTGAAAGAAAATGATGCGATATGGTAGAGGTAATGATAAAGAATAAAAAGAATAAAATTAAAATAGATAAGTTAGTTGTGCAGATAGTTATGTAAAAATGATTGAAAAGTAGAATAATTGTATAGGAAAATATAAAGAAACGATTAAAAGATAAGATAATTATGGAGAGTGAAAAGTTTAATATTAAAAAGGTTTAGTTTAACATTTTTTATTATTTGCCAAACACACCCTAAAGTGTGTTTATGAAACATAGACATCCTAAAGTGTGGGTATAACCTCATGTTTGCGTAACTAACCTCTACAGTTGTATCATTAATTACTCATTAATCTCGTGGCTGCTGATAGTGCAGAACTCTTCAACCCAACTCAGCTGATTGAATGCTAGAACAAACCCAAGTGCCATTCTCACCCATAAGCCTGATAAGAATGCGGATGAGATAAAATTTTCCATTTGCAAAAAATACTTTTCTTATATTCAATACATAACACGTACTTTTCTCGTTTCCTATATAATTCTTCACATTTTCAATAAAGTTTCTTAAATTTTAATATACAACAACATTTTTTCATCTTCTCTTCTTATACTATTCCCATCCCAATCCTGATCAGGCCGACAAACCCACGCATCATTCCACCCATCTTAGCATAGTGGTTATCTTCCTGATTGCTCTAGGCCAACCGAAATCAGGGGGATAAAAGCTATCTATCTGAAATTGGGATGCGTTTACTGTTTACGCCAGTAAGCTGAACCCAACAACCCAAGTGTCATTCCTCCACATTGGTGGCATGATGCCACCAGATATCTGGTGGTTGAGATTGTAAAATAGCAGATATCTATCTGGCATGGTGAATCATTACTAGAGTTCCTGCAATGCCATGTAACTACTTTTTTTTTTTTTTTCTCTCTCACCACACATAATTACTCCCAACTTAACCCGCATTTTTCACCATAGTAGGCATGATGTTTTCATTGAAACTTAACCTTCTTCACAAATACCAATTCTTCCATCAAATGTTTATGACCCAGGCCATCAACATGCTTGAGATTCTTAAGCATAAAGCAACCTTACTCTCTTCAACTTTCAAAACAAGTTCCCATAACAAGCTTCAGAATTCAGATTCATGTTTTCTTTTTCTTTTTTTTGATGGGCAGATTCAGGTTTTTAATTATAAAGCAATCATAAATTCCATTCCCATTTTTTTAGTCGTGTTTAGGTGCGCCGAAAAGCCTCCTTGAATGATTTCACTTGGTGTTTGGTGTTTTAAGGATGTGAATGAGAAGTGGAGGTCTGTTTGGGTGATCCAGATTCCAGACCCTTCACATGAGCAGACAAAAGATGGGTGTATAGGATAGCGATCCAAAAAATTTCTAACTTTGAGTCATCCAAGTATTCCATGTATGGCTTTCAGTTTGGACACTTTCATACCACTAGTTGATGGACGAAAACTACTAATGTCATGATGAACGGAGACCCTCTATATCTCTCTTCTTTAGAAAAAAAGATTTGGCCCACCATTCCCCAATTCAAGGGGGGAAAAAACTGGCACCAGCTTGGCCCATCCATTCAAAACATTTTTCTTGATCATTTCACTGGCTTGAAAAAAGGGGCCACCCGTCTCAAAAAGATGGGGGCAAGAAAGGGGCGGTTTTGTTTGTGAAATGATGCCTCCATATTAACTCTTAGGACCAATGGCTCTGTGGGTTGGATACTTACTCCGGAGGTTGGCGACTCTTGAAACACAAGCAACATGAGTGGGGCGCTAGTTTGCCTGTTGTTCATCATTCAAGTGCCCATGGTCCACCTCCATCTCAGGACTTTTTTGAATTTGAATAATAGTTCTCAGCACGCTGCTGCACCATCATGGGCTCTTCAAATGTTCAAATTCTGCAAGTGGGCCACATGCATTCATCCCATCCGTTGATCGAACTCGATATCGACCAAAAAACAACCCCACACCAAACCGATCAAAGATAACGTGATCCCATCCGTTGCTTTGCCTGAAAAGGATACAAAATATATTGTCCTCTTTGCCTTGTCAAGGGTCATATTGTATCCCTCACAAAAAAAGCTTTTTAGTGTACATTCATTAACATAGGATCAAGACAGGTCGAAGATTTCAAATCTGTTTGATGATCTGGATCAGTTGTTGATTTGGCCTGCTGGTAGAAGAGATGACAGGTGGATCGCTTAAGATGAAGAGACTCGGTCTAAGAATCAAACGATAAATAGAAGCATCATGGTGGGGCGGCTAGAAAACGGAAAGCCGAAAGGAGTGTCATTTTCATCGGCCGATGTCTGAATCTCTCTCTCTCTCTACCCAGACAGAAAAAGACAATGCAATCCAAACTAGGACTACACACCTGCTCAGACAGGGCAAAAAGAGGCAAACGGCGGCAACCAAATTCAAAAATGGAGCGATTGCTGCCATTTGGATCCATAAGTCGTGTGCCAACAATTATCAGATCTTGCTATCAACATGGTAATGTGTGGTAGTAAAATCTTGGGTATTGGGTGGGCCCCCACAGTGGCATTTTTTAGCAATGTAACAGCTCGTGTGAGGCCCCAAGAGGCACTAAGTAGAGCTAAATTGAAAATTTTATACCTATCCAAACATGTCCTTAATACGCATAACCAGAGGGACATACTAAAACCCCACGCCTTTGAAGGATTCAAATCCCAAAAGCTAGTCGTTTATATATATTTTTTGTTCTTAGCATATGGGTAAGTAGCATAACTAATTTGAGAACACTTATCATGACAAGACAATTGGCATTATCCATTCCTAACTGGCTAATATGTATGGCAATCAGAAGATCTTGGATATAGACTGACCCTTTATGATTTATTATAAACAAGAACGTACACCTGGACAATTGGGTCTGACGAGTGGCCAAAAAACAAGTTTTTCATCACAATAATGTTGCTTGAAATTTTCTGTGAATACACGAACAAACCCCATTATATATTTATATGATAACGTACTAATCAAAACCTGCTCAATTGGAATTTGGGTTTTAACGTACTTAGAAATCCAATTAAGGTTTCCATAATTCAATTTTCCTTGAAATCCAAACAAGAATGTGGTAAGTGCTCCTAAATAATGTTCGGATAGTGCTTTGAAGCATCTATATCATTGCCATCCAAGGCAATTAAATTTCTCTGGTGCCTTCCTGAAAAAGTCATAGGGCGGGGCAAATGCTGGGTGTCCAGTGCCTTCTCGGTTACGGCTTACTAATATATACATATAGGTGTGTTTCAGTATCATCTCAAAAAGAATTATAGTAAATGAAAATAAAAATAATCATTTTAAATTTAAATCAATATCATGTTGTATAACAATTTCAATACAGGTACACAACTACACATGCAGTATTCACTTTTTAAAAACAATCATTCCAACGAACTATTCTACTTATTTTCATACATTTTTATCAACCCAAAAAGCATATTTTATTTTATCGAAAATGGGGATGGACTCGGAACAAATAGAGACCTGCGAGATTTTCGGAAATAATTCTTGCAACGAAAAGTTGCATATTAAGAAGACAGTTAAAAACGAGTTGCCTTCTATGAAATTTCAATTCCATGTAACTCATCCGTTTGTTTCATCTTTAAGAAAATTAGAAAATAATTTGATATCTTAATTACTCAACTATTTTATTTCTTATTTTTCCTGGTACATTCCAATCATCTTTTCCACAACTACATTATTTCTTTCCACTATACTCTTTTATATCAAACTACTCTGATATTTCTTAAAAAGATTTCCTTCTCCACTTCACTACTTCCTTCCTGCCTACAATATAAAAAATGCCTAATTCATCCACTATATTCAACATAATTTATATCATTATGAAAATTTCATCATTTAACTAGTACCATCATACATAACCTCATCAAAAATGTGTAAAACTAACATAACAAAATGATTTGACACTAACTAGCAATTGTAGAGTTGTATTCTCAACGTTTAAGCAATTTAAAATACTATTGATTTGTAGATAAATAATTTTATAAAGTATTATTGCATTTTAATATACTTGTGAATAAATTTAAGTACTTATCATAATTTGTATGTTAATATATATTTTTAAATAAATGTAACCCCATCCACATTTTTAATTTCGATGAAACTTAATTCAATAGTTAAACAAATGATGTTAATTATAATAGATTAATAATAAGTTTAGTATTAATCATCAAGGTAGAGAAATAGATGAAATTACATAAAAAGAAACGAAGTCTAGAAATAGAATTAGTTATTAAAAGTAATGGAATGATACTTGTGATTAATGACACCCCCGTTGGGAAGGATTCAAGGGGTTGAATAGAATGAAAAAAAAAAGATAAGATAGCAATTATCTGTATTAAAAATAAAAAAATTATTTGCAAATGTAAACAAATTATATTAAAAATTGAAAAAATATTTTGAAAATGAAAAAGTCATCCGTACAAATCTCATTAAGGATCTTGGATCCTTTGCACAATCTAGATGTAAAAAATAATTGAAGATAATGATAGAAAAATTAAGATAATTAAATAGTTAGAATATAAAATATATTAGAAAGTGTATAAAATAGATTTTTGAAAAAGTTTTGCAGGTTTCCAAATAGAAATAAATAAGAGAGTATTATTCTTGGGCCAACTAATTGTCTGTTATATTTTTTATGATCAAATAATTGATAGAGGGTACCTTTAGTAAAGAGTAACTCCACAAATACTTCTATTCAATTTTGAATATGAACACACTAAACATTTTTTAACTTATTCACGACTGTTTTAAATGCTAATTGTTATATTTATTTTTCACCATCATACTTGAAACAATGTTAGGATTTTTTGGGTAATTTACAAATATATCCACATAGTTTGACTATAATTGTAAATATACTCACATAGTTTGAAAAATTTTAAATTACTCTACATAGTTTGACTATAATTGCAAATATACCTACGTTGTTATGATGACATTAGTGCATTGTTATGACTTGAATATATTTGCAAAGGTTTGTAAACTATATAAGTATATTTACAAAAACTAAATATATCTATTTAATTTTTAAAATTACAAATATACACACATAGTTTGCATATCTTTATACATATAGTCACATCATAATGGTGCAGTAATAACGTAGGTATATTTGCAATTATGGTTAAACTATGTGGGACAATTTGTAATTTCTAAAATTATGTAGGTATATTTGCGATTATGGTCAAATTAAGTAGGTATATTTGCAAATCACTTTTTTCCCCACTTGAAATGCAAGATCCTAGGATGTGAACTTCGAAAGTCAAAATGAATACAGATCTTCACCGGATGTTGGGTCCATAATCTGGGTACGTATCCTAATCTTTAGAAAATTAAAATGCTTCCCAAATACTGGAACTTTGGTTTCCCTTTAGATTTTTTTGCATTTAGTCTCTAACTATGCGTATGTACTTTCTAGCCCACAAATGCTATTCAAACCCTGCAATTTTGCTGTTTTTTAAACACTGCCACCAAAACACTTAGCTAACGATTGTTATTTATAAGTGAAAAGTCTAAAAATGCCCTTTTGATTTAGTTGAGTTGACTTATATACGTTGTCAAGAAACTTGATGGTGGTGTCATTTTTGTTATGCAAGTTGAGTTAACTCTTTTAAGAGCAATATTGTTATTAAAAATTTTGTAAAGTAACTAATAACAAATTTTCTGATTATTTAGGGTTGTGCATTAATAATAATGTTTAAAATGCAAATAAGACAAACTTATAAAGTTTAAAAATTAAATATGCAAAATTTATGGGCCAAAAAACAAATACGTATATTTTTATGTGAACAAATACATGCAATTAGAATGACTAAAATGCAAAAAGCCTACCTATTTGGGGTCTTCCGCCTGCCCTTAAGGACGGAAGTCGGTGGACCGACCCATGCATGCGCCCCGCCAGCAACCAGCACTTGGGCCATACGTGTGCAGGTGCAGCATCATCGCAAGCTCACGTGAGCCACACACGTGGCTCCACTCCCGTGACGGTCGGTGCCCAAAGCATCACGTGACAGCTGACAGGTTGAATGGGGTGGGGCGGAGGGGGACCGTGAGAGTAAGGACTAAGGACTGCCGCACTTTAGCGATCAGGAAGGGCAGCGTGTATGTGTTCATGGTAGAGCCCTCCACGCACTCCTCCGATTTGCTGCAGTTAAAAAATTCATGGGAGGCCTCCAGGGCTGCAATTTGGGCAGGTATCCTCGTTGAGTATTCCGATATGAGAAGAATAAGTTCCTATGTTTATACTTATAAGGTAGGGTAGATTTTAAGTGAAAAAAAATATTCAGTTTGATTAGAGTAAAGTAGGCTTCAAAGTCTAAATACTTAAAACTGGTGCGAATTATTAATATATATTTAATATAAAATTTATAAAATATTTTTTTAGTGAAGGATATAAATATATTCTTTAAACTTAAATATATAAAAACTTGTTTAACTTATCGATTATATCGTAAATTTAATGAATGTATTTCAAAAATTATATTACTAAATTTTCGTTTTAAGCTTTTAAGCAACACTTGTATAAAATTATAATTTTCAAATTCAATATAAAAACTATGTTAAAGAACAAATTTGGAACTGGAATTGAAACTGATTCGACTTTAAAAAATATGGTAGGGTGTGTCTAAAATCGACCTAATCTAAAATATGACAAGGTAGGAGTTTTTGAAAATAAGGAAAGAGTATGATCGACCCTGAACTGGACCTACCTGATGCAAGTTGCACCTTTACTCAGTGGTACAAGAATTGTCCCACGAAGCTAGGCATTCTCGGATCAATTCTCTTTAGCAGCAGCGCAAGTGAAATATAAACGTGGTAGCGTTATTCTCTTTAAATTAATTTTTGAAGAAGTGTACAAATATCTTAAAAATCTAATCGTAATACTATTTGAGATGATGTAATATATATGAATATTCCCAAAAAAAATTTGGAAGGCAAAGAAGGGCCAATTCAAAAAGATGAGGTTCTTGTTCGTCTCGTGGGCCATGAGAATTACACGGCTAGCATAACAATAACCACTAACATCATCCGTACAAATGCCACGTCTTCAAGTGGGCTCTACATACTGATTAGTCGACATAAATCAGAATGTATCTCAGAAAGCAGAATACTTGATTATAATAGAGTCATGATCTTGTTAGTTCTTTTTAATTTTTTTCGGTTGTTTTATACAATTGCTATTCTAAATCAAGTTTTTATGTATATTTTTTAAAATTTTAAAAATAAGAGTATTTTAGTTATTTATGTCTAAAAATCCAACAAATATACACATATTTAAAAAAAGTAAAACTTAATTTATATATCAATTACGCATAAATTAACTAAATTATAAAAACACTAAAAATTCTATAAAATAATTTTTTGGGCTAAGTCAAGAAAATGAATTTGTTTGACCTTAGGTAATAAGATCATGGCTTATTATAATACAGAACCTGTATTCCATACCAATTCTTATCTTTTTCCAGTATGGCATACATTTTAGTTTCAATTATTACTCTTTTTACTTATTTTAATCTTATCCATTTCATGATTTACAATAAATTTCATTGTTGATGTTATTTTTTCCGTTTATGTTGATGAGAAAAAAAAGATAAAAGCTACTTCTTATATACTAATTAATTTGATTTTCATTATTTATAACTGTTTTTATGCCTATTATATTTACTTTATGTTCCGCATTATTATCCAACTTTTTAACACATTTCTTCCTTTTTTAAAATAGTAATCTGTTCTTAGATGAAACCATAAATCAACGAAGAGACGCGAAAATGAATGTCAACATGGTGAGAGAAAAAGTTAGACATTCCTAGTTTGTTTAGTAAGAAATAAAATTTTTGAAAGAAATGATTAAAAAATATGATACTTGTATACAAATATGTAAAACATAATTTAAAAATAATATAATTGTGGAGTGAAAAGTTTTAGATCAAGGAAGTGTTTGATAATAAATAAAACTTTTCATCTAAAACTTTTTACTATCTACAACTATACTATTTTTTAATTATTTATTTATATTTTTTTTATAGAAACTACTATTCTTTTTAGTCATTTCTATATAATTACATATACAACAAACTTATCTATTAATTTTATTCACTTTACTCATCGTCATTACCAATATTATATCACATCATTTTCTATAAATTTAACAACTTTCATACAAAAAACTTTTTATTCAAAAGTTTTATTATTTCCCAAATACACCTTCAAACATTTTAGTTTTAAAAGTTTTAGGTGCATCCAAATGCACTCTTCATATAAAAAAAAATTAAAGTTAATGGAATACAAATACGTTACATAAGGCTTCACTTTCTTTGATTAATATACATTACATCTAAATTTATTTTATAATAAAGCCTCGATACAATTTTTACAATTTTTGAAAGGAAGATCACAAGTTTCCTAATATCAACAAAGGAGACTGCTGGTTCCCGAATATCAAATGGAGATAAAGCTCGCACAATAGATAAGGACGCCCTTGAACATTCAAAGAACGGTCGCCGCCGTGATCGACCGTAGTGTTACCAACCAGGCGATAAGCCTCCATTTAGTGGTGGACCTTGGACCTTTTCAAAATTGATTCTGATGTTGTATAAAATGATATTTTGTGATCCCTAATCCTTGCCGCTTGTTGAGGCGAAATGAATGCCAGCCCTTGGTTCTACATTTAATGCCCAATAGAGAGAGACAGACAGGACTGCTCCAACCAACAGTGTCCCGCTACATCCTTCCTCTCTCTTCGAACGGATGGGGAGGCTAGGAACTTGAAGCTTCGAGGGAATTGAAAAAACCAGATTAAGAGTAGGGAATAAATATAAAATAGAATGAATGTTCATATCACATTCATTGTTTGCAAAAGAATCGATGACCAGAGTATACCCATATGAATTCCTTAAGCCAGTAAAGTGATCATTTATAAAAGCATGTCCGTGGTGAGGTCTGTCCCCATGAAATTTTTCTTTCTTCACACCCCCCGTTTCCATCGTTAATCACCATTCATACGCACAAGACAAAAATAGTTCTTCTTCTGCGGACTGATCAACATAGCTTTTCTTACTTGAAAATTCAGATTTGCTACAGCCAAACTAGGTACGATGGACCAAGGAGCACGACAACCACGCGCCACACCCTGCAACCTTTCTTTAATAGAACACCTAGAATTAATCAAGTAATAAGAGAGCAATTTGAAGCGGGTAATTAAGTTTTTTTTTTTTTTTGTAATTGCCTTATTTCCATGTTCAAAATAATTAAGAATGTGGAAAGTGTAGTGGGGCTCTTGTTCAAACCACTTTATTGAATCAGTGTCCCCGCATTGGGACATGACGACTAATCTTTGCATAACTTTCTTCCTCATACTTATCAATCTACCTCCTTAAGAAAATTCTAGCATTTTTCCTCATACTTATCAGTCTACCTCCTTAAGAAAATTCTAGCAGATTGACAACTAAGTTCTTGTGAAATGTACAAAAGGAATAACAAACATTCACGAATACAAATAAGAGTGCAACTTGGGTTGGGCTGAACCCAAACGGTTAAATCCTGAATTTAAACAACTTTAGCACAATGAACTCAAACCCAATTTATAAATATGATCATGTTAGGGTTCAAATGAACCCAAACTTAAAGAACCTCAGCCTAATTTTTCGTTTATATTTATTATAAAACATATTATATACAAATATCTAACAATATGTCTTTACATTTGTGTATTTTATGTTATTTATATTTATATTTGAATACATATTTGGCATATTGTAATTATATTATAACTAAAATATATTTTTATTTATTTTTATCATTTACTTTTACGCCCATTAATTTTATTTATTTATCTTGTTTTTGATATTAAATTTTTTTAGGAATATTCTTTGTATTATTACATTTTTAAAAATCTATAATTTGACTATATATTCTTATGTTTACTTATTATTATATATTTATATAAAAATTTTAACTTATTACTCTTAAATAAAATATAAACTTATCAACCTAAATTGCAACCTAAAATTCAATTCGAACCTGATTTTTAAAAATAAAGTTAGGATTTAAGGTTCACAAATAGTATTAAAGTTAAGATTAAGATTAGAACTAATATTTTATAAATAAAGTTAAGATTATATTTAAAGTAAATCCGAATTTCATGACTTCAAAGTTGCACCTTGGCATTGGCAAACCTACGACACGTGCATCGTTGAATATATGAGATACAAACTTCCATACCCAAGACGTGTTTTACTTATTGCTATGAAAATCATTTCATCGAGGATCGGAGCAGGTCAAAAGGCATAGACAACGGAAGCAATCAGATCAGATGCGCACGTATGAGGTTGTGTGAAGAGATTCCCACCCGTACTTGGGAAGTGTGTAGTACAACACACTCCAAACATTAACTAATATATCCCCAAATCGAAATTGATTATTATTTACATATGTGCATGCAAGTAAGGCAAGGAATGACATATAAAATGACGAGTTAATAATATTAAAAATCTTGCTGCCGACCTACACAATGACATTAGTGACCCCGTCGCTGGGATGCAATGGTTGCACCGTCGTGGAGATGGTCGATCCTCCTTCCGCCTCAAGCTTGCGTGGCATTCTCTTGTGCACCCATGCAAAATAAACAGATTTGCGGAATGCAACCGCTTTCTGGGAGCCAAACATAGCATGGTCTCTACTTCAGTGCCATGGCAAAATGTCGCTTAATTTTGGGACTCAATGCTCAGCATTAATTAGCTAGCTTTCACCGGCCAAAACGTGTTTAATATTAGGGTGTGTTTGTTTGGAGTCAAAATATGTTAACTAAAACTTTTCAACCCAAAACTTTTTACTCTCCATAACTACTCTATTTTTTAATTATTTTTTCATATTTTTCTATATAAACTACCATATTTTTTAATCATTTCTACACAACTACCCATACAACTAACCTATCTATTTTAACTTTATTATCTTTACTCATCATCATTACCCCTATTATATCACATCATTTTCTATCAATTTGACAACTTCTACTCCCAAAACTTTTCATCAAAAGTTTTACCTCCAACCAAACACACCCTTAATTAATTAATATGAGGAAAGGGGTTTTTCATCCGTATTTGCAAAATTTTAGTAAGATTTCACATACGTCACTACTTTTGCAAAATTTACATTAATTCCTATAAGATTTACCTGAAATTGCAAGCACATTTACAAACCTTAATTCTAAAATACCCCTACAAATAATAAAATGAAAAATAAGAAAAAAAATTTAAAATACTGAAAATTTTATTTTTTAGAAATATTTCTCACATTAAATATATTTTTTAGAAATGAATAATATTTATACAAAATAATTTTTTTGTATTTTAAAGGCATTTTCTTGTTTTTTATTTACTAAAAATAGAACAAATAATTTTATTTTTATAAGTATTTCTCACGTTAAATTTGTAAAAATAATTTTTTGGTATTTTAGAAGTATTTACTTTTTATTTTATTGTATATGAGGGCGTTTTTATCATTTCGATTTCAAAAAAGAATTTAGGATTTGTAGGTACACTATAATTTTAAGCAAACCTTGTTAATATAGAAGGAAATTAGAAAAATTATTACATAAATGTAATTTCACCCAAAGATGTAAAACTTCCGCGAGCAAATGTAATCTTTTCTAAAATTTTGCTACATAAAATATTTATGCATATAACATTATATAAAGTTTACTATATTTAATGTTATTTGTAACTTATTTTACATTTTGCTAATATATGATTGCATGAAATTTTTTTTATGATCGTGATATAATAGTTCATGACAATAAAAAATAATGAGAATAATGATAGCATAAATAAGCTTTTTATTTAGACCAAAAAAGATTTTTATATTAAAGATAAATAATAATAATAATAATAATAATAATAATAATAATAATGTTAATAAAATGACAAACGTAACAGAAATTAATTTTTTATGAGAATAGAAATCAGATTTTAGGCATTCGTAAATCACTCTAGCCTTTTGCCATTTTCAAACAGATCAAAGAAACATAAGAATGAAGATGACGGTAATTTTTATCTCATAAAGCCACCTGATTATCAAGGCGTGGAAGTAATTTTGGATTGGAATGAAGATTATAATGTGAGATCGCTGGTAGAGTTAGAGATGAAAATAGGCCCTTTTAAAGTCTTCTTCTTCTTCTTCTTCTTTTTTTTTTTTTTTTGATTGGCTCTTAAAGTCTTCTTAAGAGAATATTAGTAGGGAGAAAGAATTGGGACATCTGAAAAAACGCCCCTGGCGATATCTTTGGATGTGTTTATGGATCTTTTTCTTTGTCACAAGGCAATCAAATAACAAGAAAAACTACTAAAGAAGTGAAGGCTGCCGAGCGAATGACTCCAATGGCGAGATCTTTGGATGTGTTTACAGATCTTTCTCTTTGTCACAAGGCAATCAAATAACAAGAAAAACTACTAAAGAAGTGAAGGCTGCCGAGCGAAGACTCCAATGCCTTTTTCTTTGATTTTTGTTGCTTTCACTGCTTTGTTGAACAAGGACTCCAGAAATTGAAGGCCACGTCAGATATTAGTGTCTCATCTGACAAAAAAATACATATCGGTGATATTTATTCGAAGCACTTCTTTTATGTAACCGCCTTCATTTTTAACATTTAGATAATTAATAAAAATTCACTTCAGTTATTATATTTAGCATCATTTATATTACTATGAATGAATCTTCGTTTGTCAAGTATTATTGTCGATGAGTCTAATCAACAAACATATAAAATCAACATAATAAAATAATTTCATCTAAATATCAATTTTTAAGTAACTTTTTAACATCTAAATCATTTAAAATATCATTACTATACGGATAAATGATTCTATAAAATATTAGTCTATTATAATACATATATGACTTGATTTAAGTATTTTTTCTAATTTACATATAAATATACTTATTTTGAGTGAATATAGTCTATACACATATTTGATTTTGATGGAACTTAATCTTTTAGTTAAACAAATAATGTTAGGTACAATAAATAAATTAAAATTTGCATAGCTCTTCAACATCTCAAAAATGAAGGAGGATACATAAAATTACTTCTATTCCTAAATAAGCACTCATCTAGTGCAGACGGATTACAGTATAATTATGATACATTCCCCTACAAAGTGGGTCATGCACATATTAGAATGTTAAAATAATTTATATAATCATTTATCCATATAAATAGTATATTTTAGACAATTTAGATATTGAAAATATTACTTTAAAATTGATATTTACATTAAAATATTTTATTACGTAGATTTTGTAACATTTAAATGGAGTATATACATATGCTAAATTTAGATGAAAATTGTTATTCTAGTAGAATAAATAATTTTAAATGCAAATGAGTGGAGTATATATTAATTTTAGTGGAGCCCATTTCGAAGCAGATTGATCCGTATTAGACTGTAGTGTAATTATGGTGCATTCCCTCTACACCTGCATGATTTCGCGCTTGTACTTGAATGATTTCGTTCCCGAATGTGTAATACACATATTTGTAAATATTATAGTTTGTACTTTATAGCTACTTCTTTTACGTGCTTTTTGGCCTACGGTAATACAATTGGTATGCGCTCACTGCCAAAAGTTGCTCGTGACTCATGGATGGACCCTTCACCGGGGTGTTTCAATGAGATGAACAGTTGGGATCATCCGCCGATGCTGACAATGCATGTCCAAAGCCTGGAAAACAAAAAGTGGTGGGGTCAGCGCATGATCCGAGCCATTTATACCCCGGCAGAGGGTGTTGTATCATATACGCTTGCAATATTGAGAAATCCAAATTTTCCTTCAGCATATCTAATTGGCAGTTGTCATGTTTTATCCTACTTTTTATGTCGATTAATGAGTTTGATAAATATTGTAGCTTATAACTCCTATTAGTTGATAAAATTATACAACTATCCATATGATTTGGAGCAAATTACAAAAATGCCAATAGGGTTAAGACTTCGTCACATGTTTTAAAAAATTAATCCATGTTCTTAACACGCAAATATACCCATGCTGGTGAGGTTGATTTGTCTCAAATACTGACCTTGGACTCAAGATTATGAAGATAAGTGCTAGACATAATGACTGCTACTATTATTATGAGTTTTGGTAATAACCGCTGGAATATATCTATAATTTATAATTTGTTAATAAGATAAGATGAAATTTTAGTAACCTGAGCATGTTTGCAATTAGATTAGCCTTTGTCGGCGTATAAATATCTTTTATAAACTAATATTCATAATTACCATATTGGTACTTCTACAATTGGGGAAATTTTGCAAACACCCTTATAATTCATAGCCATAGAGTATTGTAATTTGTAGGGTTTTTCCCAAATATATCAACTATATTTGACTATCATTCTAAAATATTCACAAAGTCTTTAAAATTTCAAATATACCTACTACTTTTGTATTTAATTCTAACAATGCCTATTATGTGAGTTAATGTCTTTAGTAAATATGTGAAATTAATAATATGCCCTTCAAGTTTAGGACGAAATTGAAAAAATTAAATGTCATAACTCATCGATGCCCTAATTGAACATGAGTTCTAAATTCAAAGTTCTAATTTCGTTTTATTTTATTTTATTATTTATTATTTTACAACAGAGGTGTTTTGGGTACTAATAAAAATTTAACTTCAGGTTTTTGACAAAATGAACATTTTTGGAATTAAATGCAAAAGTAGTGGGTAAATTTGAGATTTTGAAAATATTGTAGTATATTTCAGATTAGTACCAAACGTAACTAGTATATTCAGGAAAAACAATAATTTGCAATTATGAAACTATCAACATTTCCGTTTAGTTGGTTAAAATTTTTATGCACAGGGTGTGTTCGATTACCTATAAAAAATTTCAAAGTAAAAGCTTTTCAATTTAAAATTTTTTACCATCCGTAATTAATCTTTTTTATTATTTCTTCATATTTTTCTATATAACTACTATACTTTTCAATTATTTTTATAAAATTACTCACATAACTAACATATCTATTTTAATTTTTTTACTTTCTATCATTATTATTATCATATAACATTATTTTCTTTCGATTTTGATACCCATAAAAATCATTTTGTTTACTTATTATTGTGTTTATAATACAATTATCTCGACTTAAAAATGGTAATAAAAATTTTGATGAAAAGTTTTTGAATTGATAGAAAGTGATATGGTATTGTAGGTATAATAATGAAGTGTAAGGAGAATAAAGTTAAAATAAATAGTTTACATGGATGTGTGGTTGTGTAGAAATAATTAAAAAGTATGGTAGTTTTATAAGACAAAGTGAATAAATAATTAAAAAGCGAGGAATTGTCATGTTAGCTCGGGCTAAGTAAATATCTTATCTCATCTCAAAAAACTCATTTACAATATTTTTTTGGTTTTTCCTTTATTTATTTTTTTATCTAAGTATATTTAACATGAGAAGTGATCCTGTTAGCCCCGGCTAAGTAAATGTCTCCATTAGCCTACCTTAAAAAACCTATTTACAAAAAAAAAAATTACTTTTTTCTTCGTACACTTATCTATCTAAATGTATTTAACATATAGACCATGTTTTACCATTTTTTAATATATTTATCTATTTTTTTGAGATTTTAAACATCTATGTGTATATATGTATTTAAAATTCCCTTATTTTGAAAATATAAAAAATATATACACATATCCAAAAATGGTAAAACTTGATTTATATATTAAATACACTTAGATAAATGAGCGTATGAAGACAAAATAAAAATATATTTTAAATAAAAATTTTGGGTAGGCTAAGTGAGACATTTACTTAGCCCGGGCTAACAAAATCATTCCTCATTTAACACATAAACCAAGTTGTACCATTTCTGAATATGTGCATATTTTCTGAGATTTTTTAAATCTTAAAAAAATATGCACATATTCAAAAATGGTAAAATTTAATTTATATGTTAAATATACTTAAATAAATAAGTGCATGAAAAAAATAAAAGTGCTGTAAATTAGTTTTTTATGTAAGCTAATAATAGGATTATTTTTTTTAAAAAAAATATGGTAGTTGTGAAGAGTGAAAAATTTTAAATTAAAAAATTATAATAGTAAGCAAACATCCAGAAACAACAAAGAGAAAAAGAAGAATGGAGGGAGGTGGGGGCGCGTGATTGTCAAAGGCTGCAGGCGCGAATCGGCATTCATCGAGAAAATCAATTGCTTGCTTACTGCATTGCATGTGGTGATGTGATTAGCAGCTGCTTGTCGGCTTCTCGAGGATTGGATCGCGTAGTCACTCGTCAGACAAGATTTGGTACGAGAGAGATTTTTTAAATTGATCCTGTAATTAGATCCTGTTTTTAATTCTCAATTTATAAATTTGTTTAAGGTAATTTGGATTGGATGTATTTAAAAGCCGGTATTGGAAAAATATACGAAACTCGGGAGTTTACGAAATTAGGCTAGTATTTTTAGATGAAAAGATAAGAACAGTAAATAAAAAACAGACAACAATGACAAAAGATAAATTTTAAAAGGGCGACTCATTCAACATATTTTAACCTCGGCGAAAAAGAGGAGATGACGAGACGAGGTTAAAGAATCTATTTATTATAGTGGGGCCCATCAAGGACGGCGGGACGCAGCTAACGATATCGTCGTGATTCGGACGATCCAAACAAACCCATACGGTTACCGTACCAGAGCAGCTTGGCTGCTTGGGGCAGCCAAGGCCCACCCGTCTGGCGGTTACACCTTCCCAAACCAACTGACAAAATGAACGGCGCAGATCATTAGGCGTTTTGGGTGGGACCATCGAAGAATGATTGCCGCGATTTAAAACTTTTTTTTTTTTCCAAGAGCCATTCACCTCGGATATATATCTTGCGTATCTAAAATTTATTTATTTTATTTTAGGGGAGTTTCCCGCCTTGGATGATCATTAAGTTTACTTTAAGAGAAGATAATGAGCCTACTACCTCTACAGTTCTACCTTTTTCTTTTAATATCCTCTATACAATCACGTCAGTTACTCAGTCATCCAAATAATAACCTACGGAAGCTTTTTGGCTTATGAACGGGTGGCCAGGTCTGCATCAGGCTCTATTAACTATCTAATAGTGCTTGGCCAGAAACTTATTAGAGATGGCCAAAGACTCGTATAATATCTACTCTTACAAAAAAAAAAAAAAACATTTTTGTTTGAAAATATAGAAATACCAAAAACATATCAGATTGGTAACGAATTTATGATATTTGAAATACTACATCTACGAAAATATGCTGCTTTCTCTTCTTCACTACATGCATGGTGGTCTCCCAACCTCACCTTCTCATTCTATTTCACAGGTAGGATGAGACAAATATAGGATGTGTTAGAATACTTGGTTTTGCTAATGATATAGTTTTGTGCTTGTGTTAGAATACTTGATTTCGATGATGACATAGTTTTGTGTTTCATCTTAAGTGATAGAATCTAAGAGTGGATAAGATCATATCTTTGATTGATCACGTTTGAGTGGTGTTTGGTTATGTTTGAGTTGTGCTTGGTTACAGTTGAGTTGCATTTGAATAAGAATTTATGTATTTGAGTTGTGATTGGTTGGATGGGTTGATAATCTTTGGATTTGGGGTGACTAACTTAAACAAGGGTACGAATGGATTATGTTTATCTCAGAATTTTTGAAGCAGAAATTGTTTTTTTGTGAAACGGGGAAAACATCATATGTTTGCAAGAAAAAAATCAACTGATAACTCAACATAAACTCATTTTCTCCAAATTAGTTGAAAAATTCGAAACAAAACACTGATCTTTTGAAAAGGTCATCTGTTTACAGATGAAAAGATTGATTGATAATTTGAAGTAAACTTTCTTTCTCCAAACCCATTGACAGTTTCAGAATCAAAACATTGGAGGTTTTCAAAAGGTTAATTATTTTCAAGTAAAAAGTCAACTGTTTTTTGCTGGCTAACAAAATAGATAAGCCAAGTTGGGTGAGCTATTGTAGCTATCCTTTCCCATTATCAAGCTACCTTTTCAATGATGATTGTGGCTATAAAAGGTAGCTCTAGGCTAAGGCAAAAACACATCTTTGGGAAAGTAACTAGTAAGGAAGAATATGAAGGTTAAAGAGGAGAAGTCGATATTCAAGTATTTAGCTTTAACTTGAAGTTTTTGTGTTTGTCATGCTGCTCATGTAGAAGTGTTGATTTGGTTTGTCTATTTCTTTGCTTGAGTTAATTGTATTGTCACATTAGTATCGATTGTGATCAAACCAAAAGGAAGTGAATCTGGGGCATTGATTCCTTCACTAGCCACTAGAGCTAAGTTCTAAATTCAGAAGACGATTGCTTGAACTATACCATTATTACTTGTATTAAAAAGTTAACTAGTAGAATTTAAGCCTTGTGTACTTGAATTGTAGAGTAGGTTAAGGGAACTAAACTACTTTAATTGTATTGTCTTTGTAGTTTCGAATTATACCGTGGCTAAACTTATGGTCGGTTCATGTTTGATTGTCTATGTTCTCTTCGTAAGCCATTTCATGGGACCAATAATACGTAATCTCTTTTTTTTAAAAAAAATCTTTTTTATTGCTAAAAAATAACAATCAACTTTTTATATTGTTAATACAATAATCTTACATATATTTTTTCTATTCCCAACACACGTGAACACTTTTTCTATATTACATCCTTATCTTTTCCATGTTGTGAACACAAATATGATGCAAAAGTAGGCTAAAGTAGAAAAAAATTTCATAATTTTTACACACCTTTTCATATAATTAGACATTTTAACTAACCAATTGTCATAATTTTAATCATTTTTTGCATTTCTCCCTGCTCGATTGCGGTACATTCAAATGATAACTCTTATTAGATTACATCGTCCTCAAAAAATTTCCTATAAATTTTTTTCTCCACAACTTTTTTTCAGCTTTTTTTCCACAACACAAAATCTTTTTTGAATTTTATTCCATACCATGCACACTACAAGTATACATTTTTTTAGCCATTTACTCCTTTTGTTACAAATTTGCAATTTTACTATTTTTCAGCATTAATTTTCATATAAAAATTTACCTACGTCTATTCATTATTTTATGATATTCCATTATTTTGTTGATTTTATCTAAGGTATTTTAAATTCCAAGTGGTCCTATTTTAATAACATGTTTGTACTGCTCAACATTCTTATGTTAAGTTTTTTAGGCTTTCTTACCTAATACGTTTGGCCTTAATTCCGAATATATTTACTACATTTTCAAATTTTAAAATATATCTACTACATTTGAATTTAATTCCAAAAACTCTCATTCCGTGAGTTAACACTGTTAGTGAATATGTCAAATTACTAAAATACCCTACGATGAAATTAGAAAAAGTTGAATGTTCTAATTCACTAATGCCCTAATTGTACATGAGTTTTATATTTAGAAAGCCTCACTTTTATTCTATTTCTATTTTATTTATTCATTTATTATTTTACAATAGAGATATTTTGATATTTTTTTAAAAAATTTAATTGACGATTGTTGATAGAATGAGCATTTTTGGGATTGAATGCAAACGTAATAGGTATATTTGATATTTTAAAAATGTTGTATATATATTTAGAGGACCAAATGTAACAATTATATTTAAGAAAAACTTTAATTTTGTTAGCTTTAGTTGCTTTGCTAGATCTTACTTTAAGTTCTGCATGATAGCATGAGATGCCATGTGTGATCAATTTATCGGGATCAGTCGCATACTTTTTTTTAAAAAAAAAATCATACTTATATGCACCCTACTTAAATAATTTCATATAAAAATTTCAAAAAAATTTGGACATATCTAGATTAATTTTTGAAACTAATAAAACTGGAAAATTCTCATGCCCCATTGGTTGAGAATCTTCTCCTTTTATTTTGAAAAGTCAAAAAAATTATTCTAAATATGTCAACAAAATTTATAAAAATTCATATAAAGTTATTTGAGTGGAGCCCACATAAGTATTAAAAAAAATGTTAAAAAAGGTAAGTCACTCCCAGTGACTGACTGCGTCCAGCATCCCATGCTAACCATAAGAAATCACAACTCTGACATGAATGAGGACAAAACTCTGGCGGCATGTCTTGACATAGAGATAGGGAACGTGGTCGTATGCTCCCGGGAGTATTTTTTAAATTTTTTTTGAAATTTTTTTTAGAAGATTGTTAATCTGAGTGCATTTAACATGTTTATCAATTTTTACCATTTTTGGAGCATTTTATATATTTATTTTTAATTTTTAAAAATTAGTAGCATTTTAGTAATTTAAAACTTACAAAAAAAATTTTAAAAATGAGTGTATGCACCCGGGAGCATTTAGAGCTCAATGCTCCAAGGAGCATATGACTAGGCTCCAATAGGTAGTGCAACATATTTTCCTATTGCTACAATCATGGTTACTTGGGGTGTTGTATGACTTCGATTCAATTTTTAAATATACTTTTTCCATTTCTAATATATATTATTATATTTTTATCTCATTTCTATATCTTATTTAGGCCCCTTGAATTCTTACAAATAGACCCTAGGCTTGTTTGGTAATAAGCTTAAATGGAGAAGTCACTTCAACCTACATACTTTCTATATAATATTTCGAAATATTAGCTATCTAGCTATCTTATTTTTTAAAATTTTATCCTTATATTTCAATTTTTTTCGATACAACTATCATATTTATTTCCGCTTTTGCTATATCGTATTTACATTACTCTTTATCTTATTTACAAATTATTTTTTCTCACTTTCTCCAGCATAACCTTAGAGGGCAACGATGGTGGGAAAAGGCAAGCGTCTATAGGCACCTGGACTCTCTCTTGTTCTACGGTGGACTTTGATAGCATGAGATGAGTCAATGAAGTAAAATAAAGAAAAGTATTGTTATATATTAGGATATGCCAAATTATATTCAAAATAGGAAAAATAATATTTTCAAAAAGAATGTTTGAAAATGAGAAATTTTATCTTATCCTTATCTCATCCATTTCATATTTTTTCATATTCTATTAATAAAAATATCAAATGTTTTGCTAGCTTGGATGGTGCGCTAGTAACTCGTGAGTTTGAGTTGCGGCATTAGTCTCCCTTGCATTAAAATGGGATCGTCCCTCAAGTTGATAACTGTGAGTATATAGTAGTTGTTTTCCTGGGAAAAAAAAGATTATAAGACTTGTCTAAGGACTTTATTATAATAGATGTTGATAAATAATTAAAAAATAAAGTAATTTTGAATAATGAAAAGTTTTAGATTGAAGACATGTTTGTTTAAAAAGATTTTTAGAATTAAAACTTTTAACTCTCCATAATCGCCTTATTTTTTATTATCTTTACATGTTGTTCGATTTAACTATTATGTTTTTCAATTATTTATATATAGTTATCATAAAATTAACTCATCTATTTTAACTTTATTCTTGTTACTTCTTATTATTGTTCATGTTATATTACATCATTTGTTACTAATTCAAAATTTTTTATATAAAAACTTTTCATCGAAAAGTATTATTATTTCCCAAACATAATATAAAAAGTTTTAGTTTGCATTTCAAAAAAAAAAAAGCTTTAGTTTGAACAAAACTAATTTGCAAAAGCATAATCACGGGTTACTACTTGGGTGGAGGCTTTTATAACCAAAATTTTTTGTCCAATAGGTTTCTCCTATTACTATTTACTAATTACTATTAGTTATAGATTTAAAAAGAGTGTCTGAAAATTGATAAAACTTTTAATTAAAAGTTTTGGAGAATCGAAATTGTAAAATGATTTGATATGACAAAGGTAATGATGACGAGTATTGAGTATAAAGTTGAAATAGATAGATTAGTTGTGTGAATAGTTATGTATATATAATTAAAAAGTTGGATAATTGTATAAAAAATGGTGAAATTTTGATTAAAAATAAAATAATTATGAAAAATAAAAACTTAAACTTAAATAATTTTTTAAGCATTACTAAATAGGCCCTGAATCATTTTCCTTTCGTTTTGTACCTTCGTTTTGTCCTGAAAAAGAATTACCCTGAGGTTTGATCACGCCTCACGTTGACTAGATCGAATCTTGGCGCCCGGAACTCATCTGCCGGAAGAGTCGGATGTCTAGTTCGCACGTGTTCCAAATCCATGGCCTTGAAAATGCGCGGGCTTAGAAAGTGGGCCCCACTGGATCCGCTGCTTATCTGAGAAGATTTTACTCACTTTTGCTCACTTGTCAGGTAAAAGCTAGAGGTGGGGCCCACAGCTGGAGCCAGACCTCAGCCGAGTAACCCAACCCAACCGGCAGGTAATTATTATTTAAAATTTTATTTTTCAACCATGGTTAATTTCCGCCTTTAAATTATACCCGCTTCCCCCCCTCTCTCCCAGCCGCTCGCCCCACTCAAGTTCTTCTCCCAAAACGGAGAAGGAAAAACGGCGGAGACAGAGTCAGAGATTTTCGCTTCCATGCCATATCCCTTCCATTTCCACAGCTCATTCGTCCTCCGAAATCCTTAGCCGGGGAAACCCGCCAGCTCTGGCTGGAGAATGACCGTCTTCGGCCACTCCGGTGCCGGCTTCCTCGCCGGAAAACAGGTTTTTCCAGTCGACTATGAGTCTGAAGTCTCTCAGCGCCTCCTCGAAGCTTCTCACTCCGGCGATGTCAGATCGGCGGTCGAATGCATCGCCGATCCCTTCGTCGACGTGAACTTCGCCGGGGCCGTGTGCTTGAAGTCGCGGAAGACGGAGGTGCTGCTGCACGAGGAGTCGGCCGTTGAGGTCCGGATCGGATACGAGGAGTTCAGGACCGATGTTTCGCCGCTTTTCCTCGCCGTGCACGCCGGAAATCTGACGCTCGTGCGGAATCTCCTGGTACTCTTGATTTTTCCAAACATTTTCGCATTTCCCTTGGCTTCTAATCTGATTTCTAAATGTTTTTAGCATCGGGCTACACTTCCGCATATCAATCCTAATTGTTTCTCTGTTTCTTTATAATGATGCAAAGACGATGGTAGCGTTGGACTTGCATAAGCTTATGTTGTTGTTTGGTTCAGCTGTTCGTTTTCTACGTTTCCATGAGCATGTTTGTTTTTTATTTCGAAAATTTCCATTCGAGTTTTCGTTTTCTTTTCTTATACCTTGCGGAGGCTCCAAAGAGGCAAACCGCAAACAGAGATTCGTTCAGACACGCAAATCACATCCGCCGTGTGAATTCGCTTGATCGGAATATCATAGACATCGATGCATGATCTGTTCGTTTTAGACGGCTTTGTTTTTCCATGAATCTTTCATATTTTGGTGGTTAGCTGGCTGTGCACAGTGACAAATTCGTGCCGGGTTAGGTTTTTCATTACACTATGAGGCCCACATTTGCGGGCCAATCATCGTCCACTCTCATACGGCATCATATCAGTTTTCCTGCTAACCAGCGAACTAATGTCGAGTAGTATGCTCGAACCGGTGTATGTTCCTATGGTCCAGTGATCAGAACGAGGTTCTTTGATGGCTAAGATCGTCTTCCATTGAATACGGTGGCCCTTATGCAACAACGGACGGTTTAGATTGACCGAAAATAAAATATTGCCTTCCATTTTCGGGTTCGACAGAAAAGACATTTCATTATGAGCCCTCTTATTTTAATAAAATTTTGGGTTAATATCAAATATATCTATTATATTTGTCTTTAATTACAAATATATCTAATAAGTTGGAAAGTTTTCACGTATGCCTATTAAATATTTTATTAATTCACACATACCCACTAAATATTTTATTAATTTTAAATATACCTAATATGACAGTTATAAAAATTTAATAATTTTAAAATTCCAAAATATCCCTGATTGATCTAATATTCATTGTGATTTGTGTCATATTTAGATTGTTAAAATTTATTCTGTCTAATTTTTCTCTCACAATACATGTGTTTCCATAATATTGTTTAACTTCTGTCATAGTTGAATGACTATTATTATTAAATAATAAGCAACATTTGGGATATTTCATATAATGGATAACAACGATTTTTTATTATGCTTGATAGAATGGGTATTCACCTGAATTTTTATTGAGTATATTTGAAAGTTTTCGATCTTAGCGGGTATATTTGTAATTAAAAGCAAATATAGTAGGTATATTTAAAATTAATCTTAAAATTTTTATTCATTCCCAGTCAACCTTCTAAACGTAGTGTTGCGTCTTTGTGCCGACTCCAGAATGGCGTGAGTATGAGAAGTAAAAAACGATCGGGAGAAATCCAGACTCGAAATCGGAGATTGCAATTTAGCTGAAAACTACAGCGCGTTGATGTTCTCGTGTTAAATAATCCAATTAGCTTGGATAAGCCAAAATCTCTGTTTTTCTTTTGTACCTTGGGGGCAAGTAACTTTTTGCTGTTGGGAAGTTCTAACGACAGATCTTAGGCTGATAGTTGAAAATTGGGAATTTGGGACTTCCCCGTTCATGATTACTCTCAATAGTCTGGCCTTTGCAGCAGAAGACCTGAATACAGTTTGAAATACTGAAATGTTCCTTTTGCTTGCCTGCACCTCCTCTCCATGCATACAATCTCCCTCTCTCTCTCTCTCTCATTATTTTTCAGAAATTATGATAACAGACAAAGTGGCTTCTGCCCATGCCTAGCTGATGTTCCATCATTTACTGTCTCCTCTGTCTTGGTATGCCCATTCCTATTGCTGAACATCCTCCAAAACCACACCTTTGCTTGTACAACAACTTAGAATGGTCACGTGAAGTTGAACAATATGGATATTTGCTCTTATGCATTGGCTGCCAAAATCGCGACAGGCTGTGGGCGCCGAAGTCAATCAGAAGCACTTCAGGGGATTTGCAACGACCGCGGCAGTGAGGGAGGATCAGCTGGAGATCTTGGAGATCCTCCTCAAGGCCGGTGCTTCGCAGCCAGCCTGCGAGGAGGCCCTTTTGGAAGCAAGCTGCCAAGGGCGAGCGAGTATGGCCGAGCTTTTGATGGCGTCGGACATGATCAGGCACCGTGTTGCTGTACACGCGCTCGTCACTGCTAGCTGCAGAGGGTTCACTGATTTTGTCCAAGCGCTCATCAAGGTTAGTGCTTACCTCGTAGGTGCCTCTTGTGTGCGTGAATTTTTTTCAAAATTTTTATTTTAAATCCAGGAAATGAAAATATGCTGGTTTTGACTAGGGTGTAACTTGGGTACAGGTAAGTCCAGTTTGGTTCAATCCTACCCTTCTCTTATATTCAAAGCATAGTTTTATCAAGGGAAATGAAGCGAATATATTTGGAATTTTAAAAATACAATAGATATATCAGGGATTTTGAAAAGCTTATTGGATATATTTGGTAAAAGCCACCTCCCTCTCCCTCTCTCTTTCCCTTTTTATATACCCACTTCAGTAGATCTTACCGAAAATTTTTCCCCTCTAGCGAACATCTTGCACTAGAAAGTAGTAGCGAGGGAGCACATCCCAATTTTTATCTCTTGCTTTTTTAAGAAAAATAATAAGAAAAATCCGTTTTTGTTTGTTTTCTGACGCATCCCGTGTTTGAGCATATCCAATATTCATAGAAGGCCTAGCAAAATTTACCCATTACTAGGCGATTCTTTTCTCTTGCCGCTTTTTTTTTTTTTTTTTAATTTTTATTTTTATTGTCGATTTTGGGATGTTCTCTGTTTTCTAACAGGTGATTAAAAGCCGACCAGGTTTTTACCATTTTCTGAGCGATTCTGTTTAGAAACAAATTTTCCTTTTCATTTTCTACAACATCGCTAGGTTTTAAAACCCTTGTCGATTGTCTTGTCACTTTTAACGGCATCCTAGCTTTGAGAACGACCCATTTCGATGGAAGAAAATTCTCCGGTATTGAATGATTACTTTTAGGGGTGGGTATCGGCTATTTTTTCCTGAAAGCATCCCATTCATTTCATAATTCTTTTGACGATCTACTGGGGTCGAAAAAAGAGGATGAAAAAAAAAAATTTAAATTCGGGAAATAGAGCGATAGATTTTTTATTTTATTTTATAGAGTGATAGATATTACTGGCTAGGACTTGGGGGTAATAAAGGTGTACATAAATAAAATAATGGTTTGTTCCATAAGTAAAATTCGTGAAAAAAATGTTTCACATAGCCATGCGATATGATAGTGTAATTATTAAGAGCATAGAGAATAAAATAAAATAACTAAAATAGTTGGATAGAAAGATGTGAAAAACAGAATTATCAAAATAAAATAATATGTTAGATAATTAAGATTTCAGAAGCTTATAAGAAGCGTTGGTAAAGCTTAGTTTAGTTTAGTTTATTTATTGACATTTTTCGAAACTGACCCTGTTTGCAGTAAATGTTACTGCACTTCATATTAATTGGTTAATAATTCTCTTTATTAATTGAGCGATGTGAGTCTATTCGCATTTATGATTTTCTTCATTATCTTACGGTTCCTCTCCCTTCCATTTCTCCTTTTGTTTTACGAAGTGCGGTGTGGATGCAAATGCTACGGACAGAATATTGCTGCTTTCGTCAAAACCATCGCTCCACACAAATACAGATTGCACAGCACTCGTCTCGGCAATTGTTAGCAGGCAGGTTTCTGTGGTACGACAGCTGTTGCAGGTATTTAAATGAAGTTAACGCCTCTTCTTTTCACGTGATTCCTGAATGGCTCCTTATAAGCGCCTTAAATGCCAAGCAGGCGTCTACCAGCTCCCCGCGCAGTGGTAACACACTGGTGCGAGTAGTTTAAGTTGTTCGTGATCGATTCTCATGGGAGCTTATGTCTAATCATGTAATAATAATAATAATAAAAAAAATTTAAAAAAAGCCAAGCCGGCTACATGCTGAGGCTCTAGTCACAACATGAACGTGTTTCTAAAATTATATAAAGCAACATTCAAGATTTTGACCGTAAATCCTATTCTACACTGCTTAATTTATACTTGTAGGTTACCAATAATATATAAATTTGAAAATTACTTCTCACTCCTGGTTTATTTTAACATTGTTCCTGTCATAAATTTGATTTTAATCAATTCAAATCATATGAAAAACAAGTTGCCGATCGAGCCCCTTGAAAACAATGATCTAGCATTAGCAATTTTGCATTCCCCCTTTTGATTTCTCCTTTCCTTTTTGCATGTTTTGGACGAGAAGTCTGGTGTTAGAACGGACACCAAAGTTAGCCTGGGAGCCTGGTACTGGGATCCTGCCTCAGGCGAAGAATTGCGGGTGGGTGCAGGTCTGTCCGAGCCCTACGGCATCGCGTGGTGTGCAGTCGAGTACTTCGAGTCCACCGGCTCCATCCTCCGGATGCTCTTGCAGCATCACTCCCCCAACGACCTCCACTTTGGAAGGACCCTCCTCCACCACGCCATTCTCTGCGCCAATCCAGGAGCACTCCAAGTGCTACTTGACTCCGGTGCCGACCTCGAGCTCCCTGTCAAGACACTAAAAACCGATTTTCGCCCGATACACATGGCTGCCCGCCTTGGGTTACCCAGCATCGTCCAAGTACTCGTCGATGCCGGCTGCCTGCTTGATTCTCGAACGGAATCAGGCGAGACGGCTCTCATGCTCTGCTGCAGATACAGGCGGGACGAATGCCTCCATCTCCTGGCCTCAGCTGGTGCCGACTTCGGCCTGCAAAACGCAGCCGGTCAGTCCGCCGAAGCAATCGCCATAGCTAACAAACACTCCATCGGATTCCAGCATAAGGTGCTGGACGTGGTTCGTTCCGGCAAGATGATCCGTTCAAGCAATAATTTGGTTCTTTCGCCTCTGGTTTTTGTGGCCCGCGCGGGCAATGTTGAAGCACTGAAAGCAGCACTTGAGTGGCCGGGTATCAACATTAACGAGCAAGACGCGGAAGGGTTCTCGCCCGTGATGGCCGCCGCCATGGAAGGCCACGTGGAAGCCTTCCGCCTGCTGGTTTTTGCTGGCGCAGACGTAAGGCTGCGCAACAGTTTCGGCGAGACAGCCATCTCGCTGTCTCAAGACAACGGAAACTATGACCTCTTCGATAAAGTCATGCTGGAATTCGCTCTTGAGAAGGGTAACCGCGTAGCTGGAGGATTCTATGCTCTGCACTGCGCAGCTCGACGGGGAGACCTGACAGCGGCGAAGCTGTTGACAGGCCGGGGCTACGACGTGAACGTCCCTGATGGGGACGGGTACACGCCCCTGATGCTAGCAGCAAGGGAAGGCCATGCATCGCTTTGCAAGCTGTTGATTTCAAGTGGGGCTGATTGCCACCTCCAAACTAGCAGAGGGGAAACCGCATTGTCACTTGCGAAGAAAAATTGCGGCGTTGGCAGCGCAACAGAGGGAGCGATCTTGGATGAGGTGGCGAGGGAGCTAGTGCTGAGCGGAGGTCGTGTTGTAAAGCACACCAAGTGCGGGAAGGGACCGCCACATGCCAAGGAGATGAGGATGCTGGGAGCCTGGGGCATTTTGAGGTGGGGGAAGTCGAGGAGGAGGAATGTGGTGTGTAGGGAAGCAGCCATGGGGCCGAGCTCGGCATTTCAGAGGAATAGGAGGAATAAGGGTGATGCAAACGAGGCGGGGATGTTCCGGGTGGTGACTACCAAGAGCAGGGAAGTACATTTTGTTTGCAAGGAAGGAGCTGAAACGGCAGAGCTATGGGTTAGGGGAATTAAGCTGGTTACGGGAGAGGCACTTTTGGAAAGAGGGAAGAAAGTTAAGGCATGAAACAGCTGTTAGAGTGATGGAGAATAAACCTGAAAAACGATGGGAAGAGAGTGAGTACTTCATCTCGAAGTATGCGTTTCTTATTTGTTTTTGCCGAATTTGAGTATTACTACCGTGTAAAGCTTTTGGTTGTAGAGATGTAAAACTGCTGCTGGGGAATGGGACGGAGTCTGTAGCTTCTCTCGAATCAGTTTGGCAATTCGGGGTGAACTCCAATGAATCCCTCATTCGGTTACTTAGGGTACAGAACCACATGGAGAATTGGATACCACCAAACCAGGAATTTTGCTTTCAATTTCATAATTCAGTCTAATCGGCTTATTGGATCTGTAACATTAGTCCGTGTGCAAAGCTTCCGTTGAAACTCACACTTTAAAACATTACTTTTCCTCAACATTATCTATAATTTCAGTTACCTAAATTTTCTTTTATCCACTATCTAAATTTTCTTTTATTCACTTTTGATATTATTATTCCCTATTCCGCTAATGTATCAAATGTACATTTCTTTTCCTTGTGAATTACCTACCATTTACCAGTATTCAAAATTTCAAATGCATCCTTCGTGTCAAGAAGAATCTATAGTAGAGTACGAAAATTAATGCAATTAACCTTTTGGAATAAGGCTTCAATTATTATCATTAAAGCAATTGTTATTATCACATTGGAAAGTACATTTCATGGAGGAGGCTAATATCATAAAGCACCATAGGGCACATCTCAAGCATAGCAAGATCTTAGTAAAAATGGAATCGAATAGGTTGCTGAGCCAGAAGGAATTCAGACGATCAGAATACAGTGTATATTGCCTATCCAACTCAAAAACACCCACCAACATCCCGGTTCTGCTAGAATGAAAAGCTAATAAAACTCCAGCGTGATGAAAACAGGATGGGATCTGTAACGGCGACTTGAACTTACAAGATGAGAAGCATCACTAAAAAATGCAAAAGAAAAGTCCCCCTGTGTGATAAGTATTGCAGTAGCAAAATTGCACCTTAGTTGCCTGTAATCTCCTTCTCTTTTGCTTTGCACATGTCATCAGCAGACTTCACATACTTCTTTGTCAACTCCTCAACCTGGAGAAATTAAGTAGTGTGTGTCAGATTCACTGATAGAGCATCTAAAGTTTACACTTCCAAATTCCGGAGCAGTGGCAAGCCCACCTCCTTCTCAATCCTCCGTGCATCATCTTTAGGAATGCTGGATGATGCTTTTTTTATTGTGTCCAGTGCCTGCACAACCCAAATAGTGGTCAAGCCACATAAGCAAAAAGCAAAAGGCACAATTACATTATTCTAAAATTGATTATGACTCAATATATGAAGATAAGAATTCTTCTCATTTGCAATGTCATGTTTTCGATTGAATGACAGTGATTAGCAGCATGGGCCAACTTGCTTGTTCAGACCTTCTGGCGTGCTCTTCTGATGCTCTGCTTAACGTCTTCAGAACATTTTGTAACCACTTTGCACATTGCCTTCAAAAAATGTAAAAATGAAATGGCAATATATGAATATAAGATAATGAACTTCAGGTGATATTATTACAAATGAACAAATATTCTTATCTTCATAAAAGCTCACCTGTACATGCTCTTTGGTTAATCTGTCAGGGAGTGAGAAGAACTGAATTAGTGAGTAAACCATGGTCATATAAACCAAGGTAAAGGTAAATACATAAACAATTGCTGCAGCAGTTAAAAACGAGAACAAACTTGCTATTTTTTGCATAAAAAATGTTCTGAATGATGTAATTTAAAACGTTCAGAGAAATGACCCAAAAACATCCACAAAATTTTTTGCCCCTGTGACAACATGTTCAAGAAAATAATGTTCCCTTGATGTTTTCACCAAATATACTAGAAAATAGAGGGAGACTGATACATACGGAGGGACAGGTGCAATCAATCGTTGCCCATCCGAAGTGGGATTTAAACCTAATGGAGATGAAACGATGGCATGTTCTAATTCCTTCAAGGCCTGCACAACGAAAATGTCATTTGAACATTTGTGTGACTTTACTAGATAACAAATTTCCGCAAAAATTCACCAATTGAAGTAAATGCTGACATGTTAAACAAAACTATCATGGCATCCTTCAAAGGAAAAAGAATAAGAATAACCTAAAGCTACAAAAAACCAAAGATCGCTCAGTTTGCATTAAACTCTCAAGTTTGTACATTGCCAAGCTGAATAGTTGGAGGAAAAAACCAGCATAAGTGAGGTCTTGTTCAACTTTTGTTTGACTTGACCTCAATCCCAATCCAATCAACTCTGCCAGCTTACAGCTTGTAAATGAAGACTGAGGAGAGTACATGCCAAGCAGCATCTTGATAGTACCATGGAACAATAAGAATACCATATACGAAGATGCAGCAGCTTAGGCAACTGAAATGATAAAGCCTTGGAAACAGAAGAATTCTCTTACAGTTGGATCATAAGGCGTCACAGAAAGTGTGTGAGAATCTATGAGAGAAACGACAGCAACACGACTCAAAGGTGTCTTCAGACCATTTTTCTCAACAATAATATGATCAAGCATTCCTGCAAAGGCCAGAAAGTTCCCACCATAAATTGGATAAATGAAATCATAGAAAATTAAAAAAAGACTTAGATCTCAGGATACCTGCAGATGCCCTTCCTGTCCGTAGTTTACTAAGCTCCCGAGATAAAGCTTCTACTGCAGCCTCCATCTGTGAGGTAATGGTTGCCCTCACTGTTGGACGAATATCTGGCACAACTTCCATCATCTCATCTTCATCTTCTGCAAATTTGCAGCTGAAGAACCATAAGACTCAAGTCTCTATTAAGAACATTTTGGCCAGTAGGGATTAGACAGTAAATGAGATTCAGCAGTATATAACTCAAGCATTTTGATACATGCCGGAACATGAATAGATGCAAGCTTGCTGATTTTATTGATGTAATGATGAATTCCCCGATCGTTACATCCCAGGGCCTATTTATAGGAAGCCCAAGCCCACCGACTTGCGCTCTTTTCATACACTGGTCATGCTATTTCATATGCCACTGCACGTGCATATTCGCCTCGTTCCCATTCCTATCACATTTTAGGCAGCTGATCAGTCGGACTTCAAACCAGACACATGCTGGGTCCATAGATCGGTGGAGACCATTCCCACACATGCTTCTGCCCTCTTGAGTTTTACCCCTTTTTTTTACACAGTTACGAGACATGAACAGCCCCGTTGACCAACAGAAATCATTGAGCACACAATAGTTTTCCAAATGATTTTGAAAGCTATAAAACACACTTCAAAATCACCGCGTGAAAAAAGAATAGCCAATGCAGGCCCAAAAAGCATTTTCAGCCCTACGCTGATCAAAAACTGATATCAGCCTACTATTAATCGGTGCTCATACTTTCTCAGAGTTTCTGAAACATGACAGCACAAAACTGTGAGCTGCGTCCAAAAAACTAGGCAAAAAACTTTAGAAAACAGATCTTTTCCTCAAAAGCACAAAAAACGAACAATAAATCAAGGAAAGGGAAACGAACGGGCTCAATACATGGGATAAGTGAAGAATGATAGCTTACTTGATTTCCTTCCTTTGGCGAAGCCTCTACGAGCTTCTCTCATGCAATCATTTACCGCTAGGAGATGAGAATCTCGCTCGATCGGAAGGAAAGGAGATTGCGTGAGGGAATTGGAGGGCGTGAAAGCAGAGAGAGAACATAGATTGGTGGTGGCCTGCTTAGGGTTTCGAAGCAGTAGTAGGAGGCTTCTCGAAAAGACAGCTCTTCTCAGGCAAACCGCCATGTCCGCATTCCCTTGCCTCCAATGACAACCGCGAGGGTTTAAACCTGCTCGGGACACTGCCCCCTTTTTGGATAAACTGCTAATAATCTTTTGAAATTAATTTCTACTCTTTAGCAAAAGACATTAATGTGGTTAAATCAATTTTCCAATGATTTAAAATTATATTCAGGATGATAAAATAACTCAAATAAAATAATATAAATATGAAAAAATATAAATATGTTGGAATAATTTTGATTTATATTAAAATTTTAAATTAATTATACGACGAATTTCTTATATGTTCATGGATTTTATCCCGTAATTTCATTTACATTTATGGCCTTTTAAAAATGTCACTTATATCTACAAAATTTTATCATAATTCTATATATACCTATGTCATTAAGAATCTGTTAAATGAGTAGTTAACCTCCTATGAAATAATGAATATGTTCATTCTTAATTTATAATTATAGAATAATATATTATTTGAACATGAATTTTTAACTTCGAATAAAATAATTTTAAATTATATTAGGTCATGGATATATTCGTTATTTCATATGAGTGTTAACTGCTCGTTCGTCATATGAGTATCAACTTTTCATTTAATAGATTGTTAACAATATGAGTATTTTTAAAATTGTGATGAAAATTTGTAAATATGAAAAATATGTTTAAAAATTTATAATTATAAATAGAACTAGAAGTAAAATTCATGGATATATAATAAATTTGGCCTTAGTTACATAAAAGTGAGTTTAACATGCAATTGGATACACTTATAACACAAAACTAATGTAATAAGAAATGTTTTATATTACTTGTAGTTTTTGCTTTGTCATTGTCAAAAAAGATTTACTTAGAAAATAAATAATTATATTTGAATCAAATTGATAAATTTTATTGTTTGTTGAAATTAATTTCTACTCTTTAGCAAAAGACATTAATGAGGTTAAATCAATTTTCCAACTAAAATATTTTCTGATTTAAAATTATATTTAGGATGATAAAATAACTCAAATAAAATAATATAACTATGAAAAAATATAAAATGTTTGAATAATTTTATTTATGCTAAAGTTTTAAATTAATTATACGGCAAATTTCTTATATATTCATGATTTTTATCCTTAATTTCATTACATTTAGGGCCTTTCAAAAACGTCTCTTATATCTATGAAATTTTATCATAATTTTATATATACATATGTCATTATGAATCGGTTAAATGAGTAGTCAGCCTCCTATGAAATAACAAATATGTTCATTCTTAATTTATAATTATAGAATAGTGTATTATTTGAACATAAATTTTTAACTTTGAATAAAATAGTTTTAAATTAGATTAAGTCATGGATATATTTGTTATTTCGTATTAGTGTTAACTGCTCATTCGTCACATGAGTGTTAACTTTTCATTCGACGGATTCCTAACAGTATCAGTATTTGTAAAAAGGTTTATTTTAAAAATAATTAATTATATTTGAATCAACTTGATAAATTTTATTGTTTGTTAAAATTAATTTCTACTCTTTAGCAAGAGACATTAATGAGGTTAAATCAATTTTCCAACTAAAATATTTTTTGATTTAAAATTATATTTGGGATGATAAAATAACTTAAATAAAATAATATACATATGAAAAATATAAAAATGTTGGAATAATTTTATTTATATTAAAATTTTAAATTAATTATATGAAAAATTTCTTATGTATTCATGAATTTTATCCTTAATTCCATTTACATTTATAGCCTTTCAAAAATGTCTCTTATATCTGTGAAATTTTATCGTAATTCTATATGTACCTATATTATCAGGAATCTGTTAAATGAGTAGTTAACCTCCTATGAAATAACAAATATGTCGATTCTTAATTTATAATTAGAGAATAATATATTATTTGAACATGAATTTTAACTTTGAATAAAATAGTTTTAAATTAGATTAGGTCATCGATATGTTAGTTATTTCATATGATTGTTAACCACTCATTTGTCACATGAGTGTTAACTTTTCATTTGACAAATTCCTATCTGTATGAGTATTTGTAACAATATTTATTTAGAAAATAACTAATTATATTCGAATTAATTTGATAAATTTTATTGTTTGTTGAAATTAATTTCTACTATTTAGCAAAAGACATTAATGTGGTTAAATCAATTTTCCAACTAAAATATTTGTTGATTTAAAATTATATTTAGCATGATAAAATAACTCAAATAAAATAATATAAATATGAAAAAATATAAAAATATTGGAATAATTTTATTTGTATTAATTTAAATTAATTATATAACGAATTTCTTATATGTTCGTGAATTTTATCCCTAATTTCATTTATATTTATGACTTTTCAAAAATATCTCTTATATCCATGAATTTTTATCATAATTCTATATGAACCTATGTCATTACGAATCTGTTAAATGAGTAGTTAACCTCCTATGAAGTAACGAATATGTCAATTTTTAATTTATAATTATAGAATAATATATTATTTGAACATGAACTTTTAACTTTGAATAAAATAGTTTTAAATTATATTAGGTAATGGATATATTCTTTATTTCATATGTGTTAATTGCTCATTAGTCACATGAGTGTTAACTTTTCATTTGACGGATTCCTAATAGTATAAGTATTTGTAGAATTATGATGAAAATTCGTAAATATAAAAAATATTTTTGAAAATATCACGAATATAAATAGAATTAGAAGTAAAATTTGTGGATATATGTGAAATTTGCCCCTAATTACATAAAAGTGAGTTTAACATGCAACTAAACACACTTATAACACAAAACTAATGTAATAAGAAATGTTTTATATTACTTGTAGAATTGTTTAACATTTTAACAACTTTGGATAGTCTGAATCAATTTTTTTTTAACCATAGAATTAATCATTATTTATGCTCGGTGACAATGTAAAAAAGGTTTATATAAAAAATAGTTAATTATTAATGTAATAGTAAATGTTTACTTGAAATAGCGGGGTTCATCATCCTTCACTCTATAATTAATTATCGTTTTTACTTTGTCATAGTAAAAAAAAAAGGATAAAAAAAGGATTATTTAGAAGAAATTTTATTATTTGAAAGTCATTTCTCTACGTATAATGAATATTAATGGCAAAAGAATAGGAATAGCCATCAATTGCAAATAAAGAATATTGTTGTATTGTTTTGCAAATATCATTTAAAGTCCTATGTGTAGTTTTTTTTATTTTGAGTATATGTAGAATTATGATAAAAATTTGTAAATATTAAATTTTTTTTTTGAAAATTCATGAGTATAAATAGAATTATAAGTAAAATTCATGGATATATATGAAATTTACCCCTAATCACATAAAAGTAAGTTTAACATGCAACCAAACACACATAACACAAAACTAATGTAACAAGAAATGTTTCATATTACTTGTAGAATAGTTTAACATTTTAACAACTTTAAATAGTCGAATCAATTTTCCTTAACCTTAGAATTAATCATCGCTTATGCTCGGTCACAATTAAAAAAGGCGTATATAAAAAGTAGTTAATTATTAATATAATAGAAAATGTTTTACTTTAAATAGTGGAGTTTACCATCTTGAAAATTCATAAGTATAAATAGAATTAGAAGTAAAATTCATGGATATATATATATATATGAAATTTACCCCTAATTACATAAAAGTGAGTTTAACATGCAACTAAACACACATAACACAAAACTAATGTAATAAGAAATGTTTCATATTACTTGTAGAATAGTTTAACATTTTAACAACTTTAAATAGTCGAATCGATTTTCCTTAATCTTAGAATTGATCATCACTTATGCTTGGTCATGTTGGAATTTTGGATACACATATGTATTAATTATATATATACTATCATAAATAACGGCCCAATTTTTAAAGTGATCTTATAAGATTTTATGGGCTTAAATCATCTAATAAAGTATGAGTCTTCTATGTGTAAAAACCTTACAACCTAATTTCTAATTTCTATTTTTATGATGAACAAAATTAGAAATACGAAAGATAAACTTCTTATATAAACGGTTGTAGTCCCCAGGTTATACACTGATTAAGGTTTTTTTTTTCATATCTCATCATTGGAAAGAAGGAGCTACCTTCTCCAGAAAACCTTAGGGTATTGACTTGAAAGACCCATAAACCACAAGATTTAAGAACAACCACTCCTATGGATTCAGGTACGCTTCCGCTTATGATTTATTTTTCTTAGTAATTTAGCATGGATGATCCTAGGGTGATTATAGATTTAATTAATAAGGTTTTCCCAACTGGTTACAATTAAAAAAAACGTATATAAAAATAGTTAATTATTAATGTAATAGAAAATGTTTTACTTTAAAAAGTGGAGTTTACCATCCTTAACTCCAGAATTAATTATCATTTTTGCTGTCATAGTCAAAAAAGGTTTATTTCGAAAATAATTAATTATATTTGAATAAATTTGATAAATTTTATTGTTTGAAAGCCATTTCTCTGCAAATAATGAATATTAATGGCAAAAGAATAGGGATAGCCATCAATTGCAAATAAAGAATACTGTTGTACTGTTTTGCAAATATCATCTAAAGCCCTGCGCGTAGTTATTTTCATTTCCCCTTTCTAAGTTCCCGCGAATTCCCCTCACCGTCAACCGCTTCGGTCCGAGCTCTCCATACACGCCATCCATGGATACTCTCCCCATCTTGAAATTTGAAAACGAAATAGTAGAAACGGTGGAGAAGAATCCCGTGGTGGTCGTAATAGGAGAGACCGGTTCTGGAAAGAGCACTCAGCTTTCTCAGATCCTCCACAGGAAGGGCTTCACCAAATCTGGAATCATTGGCATCACTCAACCCCGAAAAGTTGCTGCTGTTTCGGTCGCCAGGCACGTTCAGTAGAAATTTCCATGAATGCTAGCGTAGGCCGTGTGGGAAAAGAAAAAAACGATGTTGCCTCTTTCCTTCAATGGCAGATTCTTATGTGTTCTTGAATCGTGATCCACGTTTGAAAATTTCTTTACTTTCACTATTTTCTTTACTTTCTTTTGGGTTTGGGTAACGATCCAGTGGAATAATCGGCTTCATCTCTTTGCAATTCTTAGAGGCTTAGACAAGGGAAACTGGAACGAGATGCTCCAAAGCTGGGAAAAAATTATTCCTGTCACTTGACGTTCTTAGGTTTTTAACATCTAGGGCCATATGTGGATGCTCTGTGATAAATCCATGCATTTACGGAATCTGTTATTCATAATTTGACTGGATGAACTTTAGGATTTCATGCGTATTACTCACACATGGAAAGTTCCCGAATTTGGTCAACGGACGAAAGAAAAGTTTGTAGGAAAAATTGTAGTTTTAAAGCATCTGGCGGCAGAAAAGGTTCCTTCATATCAATTATGCATAGCATTCCGCTTGGAGTTCATTGGGTTGGGTTTTTAACATTTTAGCTATATTGTTTTTCCGCACAGGCGGGTTGCGCAAGAGCTTGGTGTTCGACTTGGTGAGGATGTGGGCTATGCCATTCGGTTTGAAGACCGTTCTTCTGAGAGAACTATTATTAAGTAATGATATGTTTATTAGACCGACCGATTGAAGCGTGTGCCATTTCTACTTTCTCACTCCATTTTTTTAAAAGGTGCTTGCAAGCCCCGTGTCTGACTTACTGATGTGAAACTGCCAGGTACTTAACCGATGGATGTCTACTCCGTGAAAGCCTCTCCAATCCAGAGCTAAATCAATATTCAGTGATTATACTGGATGAAGCTCATGAAAGAAGTCTTAACACGTAATTTTGCAATTTTTTAATTCTCTTTTCACCTTCTGTGTTGCATACATCATATTAGTGTACCTCTTTCGTGTCTATGTTTTCCAGTCACGTGTCAAGATGCTTAGAAGTCACAAGAATGTTCTTATGGCATCTTCTTCACCTTGTTTTTGGTGTACTTGTTGGTCAACCAATACGCTCTTTCTCTCTTAACCCCTTGGTAGCTAATGTTTCTGTAACAGTCAATGCTAGCATAAGTAATGCATTTAATTTACATTGGCATTCTAAGCATAAGTAAAGAATTTAATTTGCATTGACATTCTAAGCATAAGTAGAGGATTTAGTATGCATTAACATTCTATCTAACAAGGATGTCGATACTTGTTGTTTTATCAGCAATTAAGATTGCTGGTGATTGAGTGATATATTTATCAGCAATTACATTCCATGGGATGGAATATTTTCTGTTTCAATAGCAATGGTACAATGGTATATTGTGAGTTCATGCACAGTATATGCTGGCAAATTATTTTGTCCATGGGACACACCACTTGTTGTTTTGACGGTGGTGGCATGTTTTCATTGCGTGCTTGAAAAGTGGGCTTCAATAGTAAGGAAGTGAGTTAAACTATAACTTCTACTACTAGTCCACTATACTTTTTCGTCCTTTTGGTGAGCTCCCAATTCAGGTTTTCTAGTCTCCTCTGGCTCATTCCTCTTACAACCTTTTATATTTGTATTTTTAGATATCAACTTTCTTTGACACTTATTTTGTGTGTGCACGCACATGCACATGTATTTCTTTCATTGGATAGATTCTGTAGCTATCATCATACTGCTTCTTCTGGATGCTTTTGGCTTCAGTTGTCTTCTAATTGTGTTCCTTTTTTTTATCTTCTGCTGCTATACAGGTAATGATAATTTAAACTGATTTTCAATTTCTCCAATGGCAGTGACATTTTGCTTGGGTTGATGAAGCGATTGGTTAAGATGCGTTTGTCAAATTTAAAGGTTCTGATCACTTCAGCAACTTTAGATGGTGGCAAGGTGTCAAGATTTTTCTCCAATTGTCCTGTTCTTACTGTCCCTGGAAAGTTATTCCCTGTGGAAATATCATACATGAGAGAACGTCCTAAAAGCTATATTGAGTCTTCTTTGACGACAGCTCTAGGTATCCCCATGCTTTTGACTGAGGATTGTGAAATCTAAGCCATTTGTATTTGTGCGATGCAGTTGCTTCTTTCTTATTTGCCAAATTTGCTGTCGCTTTTAGTGTTGCATTTCTTTCATAAACTAGGATAATGGTATATTTATCCAACACGTTGTTTTTCTCTCCTGCAATGTTTTCCTTTTGTGTGGAGTTTGTTTTGTTATCTTGTGATAATGTGAAGCATCATTACTCTTTCTTTCGCCTCCCAATTTTATGGATCATTGATCTTGGTTCTGGCCTTTTTCTTGGGCACCAGAGTGAAGAGGAAGGTCCTCATCATACTTTCTCATGGGAGTGTTTGACAATAAGTAAAACTTTTCACTTAAAACTTTTTAATGTAAAACTTTTCACTTTCTAGAATTTCTTTACTTTTTAATTATTTCTTCACATTTTTCTATACAAACTACCCTACTTTTCAATCATTTCTATATAATTACCTATACAACTAACCTATCGATTTTAACTTTATTTTCTTTACTCATCATCATTCCTATCCATATTATATCATTTTCTATCAATTTAACTTTTACACAAGAAATTTTTCGTCCAAAAATTTTATCACTTCCCAAACACACCCCATGTAAGCCTTTTCCAACTTATTTGAGCCTGCCATTTGTGTTATATTCCCCAATATTGTTCTGATATTGAGTGATGCTTCAGTCAATATTTCTGTTTTGCAGTGCCAGCCTCATGATTTGAGGATCTCTGAGATAACTCTTGTTTGCTATAGTCTAACAGGATATTTAGATGGAACACAACCTGAGGCAAATATGTGCTTTGAGTTTCTTAATTTCGAGCCCAGGCTATGTCTGGTTGCACTGCATGTAATGAACATCCCTTCTTTATTTGTTTATAGGTGGGATCCTCAGCTTTATTGTTTGCTAAGATTATTGTCTTTGGGTGCACTAATGTTTTCTTTCTAGTTCAAAATTTGGAAATTCTGATTTCTTCTTGTTGAATCAAGTAGTCCACTTCTAATTTCTTCTTCTTCTTCTTCTTCTTCTTCTTCTTTTTTTTTCCCTCTTTTTGCTGTAATAGATTCGCTAATTCTGGTTCTCTTTTTAGATATACACGTCAGCAAACCATCAGGAGATGTCCTAATATTTATGACGGGCCAGGTATTTGGCTTTCATTTGAATCTCTTGAGAATACCATATCTTGATTTTAATTCTTTTCTTAGAATATTTAGGACAGTTATCGGTTTGATGTCAAAGTCAGTGGTTCAAATGTCTAGGATGATATAGACAGAATGGTGGCAAAGTTGGAGGACAAAATTCGAAGTCTGGAGGAAGGGTCTTGCATGGATGCCATAGTTCTTCCACTTCATGGTTCTTTGCCTCCTGAAATGCAGGCAAGTTTTGCTCACTTGTGATTCATCTCAATGAAAATGCATGGACCATCATGTTCTTCAAACTCTTCAAAATTCGAAAAGGCAAATTATTGGCTTACAATCTGCCACTGATAACTAGATGTGATTTATTGATTAATTATGCATTGAAACAAGAAAAGATAGGTATTACATTAGGTGATAACATGCCTGGTCCTCAACTCTTTGGGACCTTTTTTAGTAACAGTTTAACAAATGCTAATTATTTTTTTAATGATGAAGAAGAAGTATATTAACTATGAACAAACAATAGCAGAGTCCACAAACAGTGGGCTTACAAGAAAATGAGGTGGGCTTCCCCACCATGATTTACAAAAATCTGAGCTCCTAGCGGCAAACTCAGCTGTGTGATGAGCACATCAGTTCCCTATTCTGAGGACATGTCTGTACCGTATGGAGGGGAATACTGAAGATATGTTCTGTATCTCTTGGATCAGGATGCCCACCGTAGCCAAAATTGGACACCCTTCATTTAGCATGCTTACCAGAACTAAGGAGTCAGTTTCCACCTCCAAGCATTGCACATTCAGCTCCCTTCCCCATTTTATCCCAAACAAGACAGCCAAGGCTTCCATGTTTAGAGGGTCAACCCTCCCCTCCATTTTCCAGCAGTAGGCTGCAAGGAAATTCCCATATGAATCCTGTAGAACAGCCCCAAAAACCATGCAGTTTCCTCTGCGGCAGCTTTTGCCATCCACGTTGATTTTGAGGTGCCCTGGTTGTGGTTTCTCCCATCAAGTTTAGTCCTCCCAATAGATTCACAGACGTGTTTGTCCCAAAAGGCTTCACCATTCGTCTATGTTTTGAAAAACTGGTTGTTCTCCTGTTTCCCTCATGTTGTTCCTAAGGTACCAGATTCACCAACATAGTAACATAAACTTCTCCAGTTTCCCCTCATTTGCACTTACTAATTGACCGAAAATGCATCTCAGTGCTTCTCTGGGTGTCCAAATGTTTCTGTCCTCCACAATGTTTCCCCTTGCTGGTGCAATCCAGTCATCATCATCATCATAAGCCGTTTCCTACCTAGGTGGGGTGGTTGCCTAGATTCTGTTGCGCCATTCTTCGCAATTAGGTACTTTTTCAGTAATTTGCAATATTTTCAGATCTTGTTTAATTACTTCCATTGATGGTTTTTTGGGTCTTCCTCTCATTCTCCGACCACTTTCTACTTAGATAGACTCTATCCACCTAACGGTGCCATTTCAGGTTTCCGTTTAACATGATCAAACCATCTTCATCTATTTTCCCTCATTTTATCACCTATTGGTTTCACTTTTAGATTTTCTCGAATTATTTCATTCCTAATTATATCTTTTTTTATTTTACCACTTATCCACCTTAACATTCTCATTTCCGCTACGTTCATTTTATGTATATGTTGTTCTTTAACTGCCCTGGTGCAATCCAGTCACGGACAACAAAAAAAAATGTGGCACATCCTCTCTCCTTTCCCTGCAAAACAGGCCCTGCATACCCACTGCCACTCCTCTCTTGTTGAGATTTGTTCTTGTGGGAAATGCATCTCTAAGCTATCTCCAGCCAAACATTTTATTACTGGGGAGCCTGGTTTTCCAGATTCGGCTGCATATCTGTCTCTCTTGGTAGGCTGAGTGTTTTGGCTTCGGTTCAGTCCACCCTGCAAAAAGAACAGGGTTAGAAATTATCAGCCTACACGCTGATATGACCTGGAATATGCAATCTGCTTCAAGAGTTCAAGACCATCTGTCAGTTGTACCATTAAGCGGGATTGGGATCAGGTTTATCTTCCTCCGTCCTTGTTCTCCCTATCTGAAATAGAGCCAGGTAAAGGTCCAGCCTTTGTGACTTCTCCTTCTGTCCATTTATCATTAAAGGAACTAGTCTCTCTCCCATCTCCCACTCAAAAATGGGATCCCTCATATCGATCTCCACCTTGACCTGCACACTACTTGCCATCAGTACCACCTTCTGGTAGACTTAAAAGGAGTTGGTGATTATAGATCCCAACTTGCCTCCATCAATTAGGAAGGGAATCTCTTTGATGACCAGCCATATAGGTATAGTATTGAGGTCGACCTCCTCTCAGATTATTGGCACGTTTAGTTCCGATAGAAGGATTAGCTTCCCGTCATACAGCCAAGGCCTCCCCACCAAGATCTGCTTTCAGTCGTCCTCCATTTCAAAAGAAATTCAATACAAGCTGTCATCTACTTCTGAGAACACAAAAGGGGCTTTTGTCTTCTATATTCTCCGCATGGAGGCTTTGAATAATTCTCGATTGTAGCTATGAGAGCACCACATTGAGCATAAGAGTGAAGGTTTCCCTTCTGGATCAATGCTTTGTAGGGCCTCTACATCAATTGTTAGGGTTTGAATCTCTAGCTAGCAGCTCCCCTTTGTGAAGAGCCATCTTTGCAGATCTTATTCCCTTGGCTCCCTTAGCACTTTGTGGCGAAAGCTCCTGGATTCTTCTTCAGTGACGACACTGAGCTAGCTTGATTCTACATCAAGCGATGATGTGGATAGGGGGGATCTCCACCTGGAACTGCATGTGAAAAAAATTCGCCAAGGGTTACCACTCGGGGAGAAACTCTCACGTAGTTTAACAAATCTTATTGGGACTTGTACATCTTTGTATCTCAAGATCTTTCATATCATCATCATAAACAACCCATCATTTGACATCCTTGTTGTTTGTGTGCAAGTGCTGGTAGTTTTTTCCCCCACCTGATGATCATGCTCTGTACTGTCCAACAGGTACGTGTATTCAGTCCTGCTCCTCCGAACTGTAGGCGGTTTATTGTTGCTACAAATATTGCCGAGACTTCGTTAACTGTTGATGGGGTTGTGTAAGGAGACTTGTTATCAACTTCTGCATGCAGACTGTTTGATTTATTACTTTTACTGTGGCTTCTTTGACTTTGCTGGTTGTGATGAGCTCATTGTTTCCTTATTATATATGGTCAGAGCCTCTGCAGCTAACTTCTCTGTATGGTCACTATAATTCATTTTTTATTGGGCACTCAAATTCTTGTGCTCCTCACTTGATACTGCAGCCATCTCTTGCTTTTACCTTCTGACTATCTTCATGCAAGTACTGCAAAAATTTGTGATACTGTATAATAATATTAGTTTGCTGCTAATCTTGGTTCATTTTCCACTGTATTTATGACATAAAATGATGATGTTGAAAACTTCTGGGCTTTCTAGTCTTTAATCTCTGATTCTGCAGATCAGAATCCTGTTATAATGTTTCCGCAACAGAAGAGACAAAAGAAAAAGCAAAAACATTGTTCCTGCACCCATAAATATGTTTTAGAATGTTTGAACTGTTATGAACCTTTTGCCTTTTATTAGGATTTCTTCTAGTTAGGTTATTTCTGGCCTACTGCTATTGGGTTATGGTTTCTTTGCAAATTGATCTTCAGGTTCAATTTTTCAGTCTATACCATCAGTTATCTTAATTCTTTTACTTATGCAGGTATGTCATTGATTCTGGTTATGTCAAACAACGGCAATACAACCCTTCAAGTGGCATGTATTCGCTTGATGTTGTGCAGATTAGCAGGTAAACAGGACAAGCATTTTGTGCGACTTATTTTTTCCTTCCGGATGTCTTAATTGTTAAAATAAACCACATATGATGATCTAAGGAAAGGACAAACTATGGGTGTGTTTGGGAAATTGTAAAACTTTTGATGAAAAGTTTTTTATGTAAAAGTTGTCAAATTAGTAGAAAATGATGTGATATTGTAGGGGTAATGATGATGAGTAAAGAGAATAAATTTAAAATAAATAGGTTAGTTGTATTGGTAGTTGTGCAGAAATGATTGAAAAGTAGGGTTGTTGTATAGAAAGATGTGTAAAAAATAATTTTAAAAAGAGTAGTTATGGAGAGTGACAAGTTTTAGATTGAAAAGTTTTAACTTGACAACTTTTGTAAATTGCCAAACACACCCTATGTATGCACAAATTTTCTGTCCTCAAAAGAAAGCAATTGTATCTAATGGGAAATTAATGTAGACTTCAAGCTGGCCTGGTTTTCCCCCTTTAAAGGTGAAGAACAGAGCCAGAACCCAGGCAATGCACGTCCAAACTTTGGCTATTCAGTCATTTGGTGTCCTTGTTCCACATAAAGGTTTCTTTTGCTATGTTAAAGTGCATAGTAGTGTCTGATAAATGTATTGCATGGAAGAAAACTATGGAATGAATTGACACATGTCCAGATGTCATGTAAATGAATGTATTCATGTGCTAAAATTACCTGCATGGGATGCTTGACTGACATGTGTTATACTTCCCAAAATAAATTATTTATGATCCAGCTGCTAGGAAATTCAGTTTCATTTTTTATGCCTGCTGCAAAAGGTTTTTATGCTGTAGGTTAATGTGCCGCATAACCTTGATATTGATACACATGGCTAAAATTACAACAGCCTATTTGCTGATGTCTCTGTTGACATATACAGAATCCTTGAGATTCCTAGTTTTTTCAATGAAAATATTTTGAGGAATGATGTATAAATTTTCCTAAGAGATTGCTTGGGGTAAAAAAGTGGGTTCTTGCTACTAATCATTGCTTTCTGCAATTGTAGAGTTCAAGCTGATCAGCGTGCAGGACGAGCTGGACGAACTCGTGCTGGAAAGTGCTATCGACTTTACCCTTCTTCTGTTTACCTTGAGGAATTTCTTGATGCGACAATCCCTGAGATACAGCGGACATCTCTTGCTGGAAGTGTTCTCCATCTGAAATCATTAGATATCCCGGATATCAATATTCTCCATTTTGATTTTCTTGATCCACCATCACGTAAGAGGATGTTCAGGCCCCTTTTTTCCCATTATGACAACCATTATGTATCTGTGGTGGTGTTTTATGCGTCATTTACCACATAAATATAAATTTGCTTGGATATTTTTTTCCAGCTAGCGTTAAGTGTTTCTTTAATTCTGAACATCCTTGCCCTTTTATCCTTCATTTCTATTGGTACTAGTCAGGAACGTATGGTATATTTTATTGCAGGTGAGTCACTGGAAGATGCTTTAAAGCAGCTGTACCTTATTGATGCAATTGATGAGAATGGAGTAATAACAAGTGTTGGAAGAACTATGGCTGGTACTGAATTTGTTTTATATTCATTCCTCAGACTTCTACACTCAAAAGAGAAAGGATTTGGATGGAATTTCCTCATGTTTGTTTTGGAGTGAAACTGTGGAAATGTAGATATGGCATTCTTCAAGTTATCCCTTCTTTGGTCTAGAAGCTGTACCTTTGAAGCGGCCCCCCTTTGCCTATATAGATCAGTACGGCAAAAGGATTCATTAATTGGAGTTTCAGCCCCTTTAATACAATGAAGCTTTAGGATGGGCAAGATGGCATTTCAAATATGGAACTGCTTCCTTGACTACTTGTGCCGCTTTTTCTGGAGAGTCCAAAAAACCAAGCCAATAACTGGAACAAGGGATAGAATTTGTGATGTATCCATTTTTATTTCGTGAAATTCCAGTACTCCAGATTTATTCTAATGTGGAAAAATTGCACTGCTAACATACTGTACCTCTCTCAGATGCATGTGGGTGTGTTGGTTTTTTTTTTTTTCTTTTTTCTTTTTTTGGGGTTGAGGGGGGATGTGGTTGGTGTAGTAGCCTTTTCTGTTATCATGTGGAACCCAGTGAAATCACGAGTTCATTTTGAACTTTCCACTTTGTTGGTCCACCCGAATCATAGATTGGTCCAATGTTCAAACCAACGTCTGAAAATGCATGGAAAATGATTCTTGTAATGCAGCTGCACCATAATCTTGGTGGGTTCTTGGCCATAGATGATCACATATGTACTTCTAAGAGAAACTTAATGTAGCTAATCCCTATTAACTGATGGAATGATTTAATTCTAGTTGATTTTACTAGTGTGGCCCTCTTCGTAACTATAATTTTTTTTTGATAATCCTCTTCATAACTAATTGAGTTGTCATCGATGTATTAAAAATCGAAAATAAAATTCATCATTGTTTTTATCTGTCTAATGGGGTTTCACGCTGTTTATCTATGTGGGTAAGAATGTAATCTTTTTAATTATTTGTAGAGCTTCCATTGGAGCCTTCACTATCAAGGACACTAATTGAGGCAAATGAGCTTGGATGCTTGTCCCAGGCTTTGACTGTGACTGCTATGCTATCAGCAGAAACCACACTGATTCATGCTAAGAGGTAATGCCATTTTGCTTTCATTAACTAGTGAGTGTCAAATTTCATGATAGCAAAGAAATTTTTTTTTTTTTGAGGAGTGAATCTGCCGCTTATTGATCGTGGAATGAATATAATCATAAGATGAATGATGAATGGAATTGCATGATGCATTCACTAATTTTTTTTTTTTTTTGGTAATAGTTGAGATTTTTAAGCTTCGTTCTTCAGCCATACATCCTTGACATTGAGCATTTATGGATCTACATGCAGCTTTTTAACAAAATTTTTTTTATGTATATATTTCTTCTTGAATTAATTTAGATGAAGCAAGAACTTGATTCTTGTAGATGAATGCACATTTGGGGTTAATACTCTGGCCAATGTCAATGATTTCCTTCTGTTGAAGTAATTGCTATGATTATCATATTGATAAGTGATGTAACAACTTGTAACTGGGTTTAAGGTGTCTTTTAAATCTTGCTTCTACATTTCCCGATGGGATAATTTTATCTTTGATTGAAAACTTCAAATATGCATTGAAACTTCTGTGCATTTTGAAGGATACATCAATTTTCTCTGTAGGAAGTTCTGCTGAACATTGGTGTTTGGGCATGTTGTTGTTCAGCAGCTTCAGTGTTATTTAAGTAATACCATCATATGAGCTGTTGCTCATGTTTCAATTTTCTCATTGAAGTGATGGGCGTGCATCTTTCTTCTAACTATTTTTCAGGTAACCATGTTTTTACTCATTGTACAATTGTTTGTACCTCTTATGGAGACATGTCATGGCTTTACATAAAGTGACATAGATTCAGGCATGTATGAGTCTATGACCATGATGCAGATAGGGATCCTTCCTATACTTAAAAGGTCTTCTTAATCAGTGTCTGCTGCTTACAGAAAAGGTCCTGAGAAGGGTCCTGAGAGGAAAAGGAAACAACCTTTCCTAGACTTACCTGATGGTTCTGGCTGGGGTGATCACATCCAGTTGCTCCAAATATATGAGGAATGGCACCAAGGTAACTATGATCTGCATTGGTGTACTGAGAACAGCTTACAGGTGACTCTTCAAACTCAGTATTATCAGCAATTTTACAATTATCCTTGATATTTTCAATAATAGTTCTTGGCGATATCTGGAAAGTCAGTGATTTTTTCATGCTTATGTGATGTTCTCCTGAAAGGGGTGTACAATTTCTGGTGTGAATGATGCTAGTAGCCTAGTAGCATTATCATCATGTTTCTGTACCTTAATCAGTGATGCTTTTTATTAACAATACAAGTAACTGGTGCACTGGTATTCAATGCACTCAGTGGCTATGGTGCATTTGATTGCTATATGATGTATCTGATTGATATACACTGCGCTCAGTGGTTATGATATCATAGATTTATAGTAGATCATGAGTCAGGACAAAGTGTTGACAAGATTTCACCTAAACTGAGATAGTGATAATAAAGGCTTGATGTTCTTTGTTTTCATTTTTCATCATTTTCTCTTGGAATATGCGGATGTACCTATGGCTTGACAGATATAGCTATAAAATTTAAAAACTGCAAGCGCACATAGCCTATTATGATCAGTTAAGAACTTAAGATCTCTATAATAGGGGTTCATTATTTTTTATGATTCCGAACATGCTACTTAATGAACCAATACAGTCCGAACTCTGAAACACTGCTACCAGCTTCATGGGGTCTCGGGATGAAAGACAGCTCACATGGATCCGGAAAATGTTAACCAGCATATCAAAGCGACCTTTGTCGCTCCCTTTCTTCTTGCTAGTATATTTACTAATTTCATTCCCTGCTGGTGGATTTCTTCCTGGAGTGTTTCTTTTTTCCTCCTACAAATCACTTCTTTTGTTCTCAAATGGTTTGTCTTTAGCAATCTGAGCCATTTAGCAAGTAGGAAACTCCTTGGATGGTAGATTCGGAAATTCCATGCAACTAGTCATTAACGGGCATCTATGTTAGAGAATTTTTTTTGGGGACCATTTTCAGGTCATGGGCCGCCAACTGAAAAGGTGCAAATTACAGAAACTTCTTGGGAATCTATTACCAAAGTGCTTTTTTCTTTTTCCATTTTTTTGGAAGCATATTGGATGGCTCTTGTGTGCATCTTGTGAAATGTTTTTGCATGTGTGTGTAATGAAAAAAGGTGCAAATTACAAAAACATCTCAGAAAAATCTATTGCTGAAGAGCTTTTTTCCTTTTTCTATGTGTGCGCACAACGAAAAAAAGTGCAAATTATAGAAACTTCTCGTGTTTGCTTTTCACCCCAATTTTTTGGAAGCCTATTGGGTGGTTCCTGCGCTCATTTGTCTTGGATTTGGAGGAAACCACCAAATCAACTCAATCAACCCAGATGGGCAGGAACATACTGGATGAAGAGGAGGTAGTGGGTAGGGTATCCACTAAAGCAGCATATGCAGATGTGCGTGTCTATTCATCTCTCTCTTTTTCTTTATAATTTGTAATGCCAGCAAGAATGGGCTCTTGGATAGTGCTAAGCTGGATGGTTTGCAACAGGCAAATGATTGACAAGAATGGGCTGCACTTAGTTGGATGTTGGGACAGGCAGAGGATCGATGATGTGGTGCATTGGTGTCTCATCTTTTTCTCTCTTGCTTTGAGTATTTTGAAAAGTATCTTATGTCTATTTAAGGATTGTTTTAACAGATTCTTATGGGCTCTGATAGTGTAATCAAATTTGCAAATGATTTCAAACATTATATATTTATTTATAATTTTTAATACGATGTAGCTATACCAGTAACTCTGGGCAAGTAGCATATATGGAAAATTTCCTTCTTTGACATGATTCCTGTTAATGTCAATGTATCTATTTTTCTTTGTTCAAGTTTGTTAGTTGTGCCAATATTCACTTTTTGATTGTTTCTGGCCCATTTTTGTTCTTTTCATGGGTTAATTAGCATCAGTATTCATCAGCCATGTTGTCTTGTTGCACAGCATTGCATGATTTTATAATACAATAGCAATATTTATGAGGCAAGCTGTTTTGTTGCACATCTTTGCATGACTTCATCATAGAAGTATTTTGAAATCTGCAATGCTCATGGGAATTGATAGGTGCGAGGTATGATGTTTGCCAAGGATGTCAGAAAGCAGTTATGCCAGATAATGCAGAAAATAGCCAAAGGTTAGCATTGCATTTGTTCTGGGATTCTATAAATTTTTTGTTTTTTGTTTTTTGGGTGTGTGATTGGGACAAAGTACTAGCTCCTGTACATTATGAAGTCATGCTTCTATGCCACATTCTTTGATCTGTATATCATCATCATTTTCAGTCAACCCTGCATGGAAAAATCTTTGGCAGCTTGAAACCTTTGTGTTGGCAGTGGCCTTGTTTCTTTCAGGAATGTGTCAAATCACACATAGATAGTTGAATGTAACTCAGGACTGAGCTTTTATACCCTCAGGCTCTTATGTGGAAGTCATCAGGATGCAGAGGTGACTATCGGATTTTCCATGGAAACAAACGTGTTTCTTTTTCTGCTTCAAGTTTCTGGGATGAGAGACATAAACTGAAGAATATAACATTTTCATCTCATGTTTTGATTTAGTGTGATATAATTCCAATTGAAGCTTTTTGTCCTGTTTTATACACTACCAATTAATTATATTTTGTTCAAAGCAGGTCCATTGGATGTACAATCAAATCACAGATCGAAAGAAAGGACGTCTGACTACAAGAGTTTAAGGAAGGCTTTGTGTATTGGCTATGGAAATCAACTAGCAGAGCGTAAAATCCATCACAATGGTTATCGCACTCTAGGTTACAAATCACAACTTGTTCAGGTAACTACTACTTCCCTTCTATCTTCCTGCTAGTCTGTATCCACTGATATCCGGTGCCATGAACTATGGTTTGAAGATTATGTGACTTGATCTGACTCAATCGGCTTTGAAGATTCTGTGACTTGATCTGATTCAGTCTGCTATGATCAATGTAACTTGCTCTAGCTAGAGCAGGCTTCAGGATGTGTCGTGAATCTTCTGAGTACCCCTGCTTACCTGTGCTACCGAAATAGATCCAGCAGTTTCAAAACTAAGCCTTCTCCAACAAAACAATTGTTGATCATATTCTGTGTGGCAGGGCTGATGTTGTGTCTTCAACAGTTTTTGCATCATACTTGCTATACAGCGACACAAGAGAACACAGCGCCACAAACTGCATGTGTGCTGTTTGACAGGGAATGTCTTAGGCTTCGTTTGGCCACACAGTCTAGATGGTAAAAGCACATTATGACCACTGGTTTTGAAATCCCATATAGTAATAGCATAGGAAAGTAGTGTTAAGAGAAGTAAATTGAAATTGCTTATGGTCAGCTCAACTGGTGGTGCCACCTGGCCAACCAAAGGCTTAGCATGGGCAGTCCCTGCAAACTCATTCCTGGTAACACAGATGAAAGTGGACATGTTGAGTGTAGATCTAAGCCATTCACTTACAGGGTTGCAATCTCTACGTAATTAATACTTTGGGATATGAATGTTTTCACATGTCAGCACAAGCATTGATACTTTTGTTTCATATCTATTCATAATGAATTTACAAGCAGTTGGTTTTACTTTTGTGCTCGTTAAATCACAATTATTTATTGCTTTATTAATCCTTCCCATTATCAACAAATTCGTTTGCCAGACATCTGTGGAGGTTGCTGTACTTTTCTCACTTTATAAAAATGTTTGGTGATGTCAATTTTATTTTAATCCAAGTTGTCTATTTGTTAATTTTTATGGCGATGGTTTTGAATTTTCATTATCTTTAATGATGAGATTATTGATATCTGATTCCATGTTCTTGAAATTCAAACCATCTATACCAATATTCTCCCCCTGCAATTCTTATTTTTTGTATATGAAATTTGGAAGATTAATACATTAATGCTGCTTGATGGCTGAAAAGATGAGTGCCTTAAAATATGGTCTCCTGCTCATTTTTTTAAAGGAAGATTTAAACGTTTCTCTTTGCTCTCTCTCTCTCTCTCGGTGTGTGTGTCACTTGAAATTGCATATTATTATATCATTAATGCAAATTGTTTTACTTTATGGTTACAGGTGCATCCATCATCTGTGCTTCAAATGGATGAAGATGGTGATATGCCCAACTACATTGTATATCATGAACTCATTGCTACCACTCGCCCTTTTTTACGAAATGTTTGTGTGGTGGAGATGTCATGGGTTACACCTTTACTGAGAAAACTAGAAAAATTGGACATCTATAAACTCAGGTATTTGACCAGACTAAAACTTGCGTGCCAGTTGATAACAAAGTTTACATGATGTTGTTCTGCAAATGTCTCACTTGTTCATTTTTGAGGGGACCATTTTCCTGAATTTTTGCGCGGACATATGGCAACTGGTGTTAGCCAGTGGGTCTGTTTGGGCATGCACTCCTTTGATTGCATGTGGAAGAAGGTAAAGCATCTTCAAATAAATGAAAATTGGGCCATTTTAGATTCCAGAGCGCATACACAAAGCAATATGCTAAATAGGAACTTCTTGTCGGCAGCAGTTCACATCTTCAAAATGGCTAAAACAAAATATCTGCAATGCCCTCGTCCTGTGGAAGATATTTGTTGAATTCTGATTAGGTCCAAAAGTGGCATATGGGCTACGTCTGCTGCGTTTCCATCTGCTTCTGTGAGGCCTATGAGATGATGATGATGATGATGATGATGTTTTAGCTAACAAGCAGCATATCGTATCTTGATAAAAACTTACATGGAAGTGTCCAATAACCATCAAATCCATAAATATCTAATAGCCATATTTTTAAAGAATAATGGGTGTTGTCTACTGGCATCTTTATTTACAATGTTATGTAGGGGCTGTTTTTTTTTTTTTTTTTTTAAATACTTTTTAATGAATATGGCCATGACTGTTTGTCTTTTGATGAGGCTTGACATTTTTTCATTCTTGTATCTGCTGTGAATGGAATTGTGTCCTAATAAAATATGAAAGTGCTTTTACATGGCAGCATTCTAGTTTGAATAACATTTTTGTTCTGTTTTGCTATTATGCAGTGGTGGTTCTACTGATTCTGAAGACGATCAAGCAGAGAAAGGTAGACAATTAGGATTGCCAATGAAAGAGAGCAGTGTCATTAGTGATTCTAACAGTCATGAGAGCAAAATACAGGCTGCGAGAGAACGCTTCCTTGCTCGAAAATTGAATAAATAGTTTAAGCACATTTAAGTGATCAGGTACGCACATATTGGGGAAGTTCCCAGATGGGAACTTCATCTTTTACTTCTGCAGTGTGCCAGCGCCTTAGAAGATGGTTTCCATTTACAAGTACTCCGAGGCTCTTAGTTCTTGCTTTTTGAAGGTGCTTATGCGACTGTATTGTAGCCAAATGTTAGAAACACAAGAAATTAGTCAGTTTTTGATGTGATTCTGTACTGTAGAAGTTCCTGCAGAAGATCATGAGACCAGTTGCAAGTGTATCATAGGATTTCAATTTTCAAATGATGAGTTCCTCACAGATGTGCTGATGCTCAAGCAGGCCATTTTTCTCGTCTTCCTTTCTTGCAGTTGTTTTCTGTGAAGCAGAGCAGATCAGGTAGCTCGGAACTGAACGGCATGTGGTAAAAACTGTAACGGATCCTTGTCAAAGTCGTTAGGGTTAAAATGTGATTAGTAGTTAAAATACCAAGAATTTTGCGATTTACAAATACGATGTTTTTCATATGTATTAATGTGGGTCCTTATTAGTCTTTTTTGGTTGGCTGCTTCCTTTTCATGAATATGCATGCTGCGGTAGGTTGGGTCAGGCGGCAATTCAGCTTACCGACAAAAAAGTCCGCAGAGGATTTGCCACCATCCTATCGTTAAAATGTTGCCAGGTTCATATATCGAGATCCTTTTTCCTACACTGATCTGAATCTCTTATCACGTTCCTGTAGTTTTATATGCATGCATGCGACAAAAAGGATTATCCAAATTTGCTAATTTGATTTAGATGGCAGATGGGGCTTAACGAGGACAAATGATGGAACCTTACCCACCTTGTGATTGCAAACTTATTACTTTTTATTTGCTCTTCAAACTAAGATAACTTACAATCCAAAATCATATGGAATCCATGGACTTAATTCAGTTCTATGAAAATAAAATTTGACAAGAATTGCATGTTCCACGACAGTTTTTTCAATCGCCAAGCGCATAAAGCAACTTATCATGTTGATTAGCAAAAAACCAATTATAAAAAAAATATTTATATACTTAAAAGGAAGAAATTTTTTGATATAACTGGGGCTTGGAAATAGGTGCAAGCAATAATAAAAACAAAGATATTTTACATGTCGCCGTCCCATTTAGTATTTAAAATGTGAAATAGATATAACTGGGGCTTGGAAATAGGTGCAAGCAATAATAAAAACAAAGATATTTTACATGTCGCCGTCCCATTTAGTATTTAAAATGTGAAATAAAATATTAAGAAAATTAGAAAAAGTCAAACTACATATCTAGAAACGTCTTGCTTGGGCGCACATAAAGATGTTAAAAAAATTCAAGGAAAATAAAAAAAAACCGGTCATGCAAACGTGTGCACCGAGTCCCGGCGCCATAATAATATTTTATTTCTAGCCAAATACGAAATGGCAATTGATCGGTAGCCTGTCAATATTTTTATACATCTGGACGTCCCATCATTGTGTCTAAAAAGATGACTGTAATTCTTTCATGTTTTCTTCGTAATTGCATCTAATGGGTAATGAATCATGGTCAAAGATCAATGGATGGATTGATCCACAATAAGAAATAGGGCATTTGATCTGCTGATACTCTTCTTTATTTATCTTTAGGATTAATTTCAAATATACCCATAACTTTTGACCTTAATTATAAATATACAGAGGTGCAACTTGGGTTTATGAAACTAGGGTTCGCCTCGACCCTAACTTTAATCCTATTTATAAAACATCAACCGTAATCCTAACTCTAACCTTATTTTTGAAAATCGGGTTCAGGTTGAGTTTCGTCTTAGAATTTATGTTGATGAATTTACATTTTATTTAAAAGTGATAAGTTTAGAATTTCGTGTGAATAAATAATAATAATAAATCATCTAAGTATACATAATAATATATAATCAAACGACATACTTTTTAAAAAATAGTAATATAAAGAATATTCTTAGGAAAAATTTAACATCAAAACTAAAATAAAGGAAGAAAATTAATAAGTGTAAAAGTAAATAATATAAATAAAAGATAAATATAAATGAAAATAATATACTTTATTTACAATAAAATTACAATATGCCAAATATGTATTCAAATATAGATATAATAACATAAAATATAAAGAATATAAAGAAATATATGTTTAAATAGTATGTATATAATATATTTTATAATAAATATAAAATAGGAAATTGGGTTCGGGGCTCAACCCGGCCCAAGTTACACCCCTATAAATATACCCGTTCGAAATCTTTCATATATACCTATTAGGTATATTCTTAATATCAGATATACCCAAAATTTAACAATCCGTTGCTAGGAAGGAAACGGAGTTAGTTTGGTGTGATAAATATTTCTCACTGATGAAATTTCCCTTGAATCCATATCTTCTTTCGTTTTGCCGTCTGAAACAAATTCCATACCTCCATCAGAAATTTCAAATCACCAATAGCAGCATGCAATTATAGCCATTGATTTTCTGTAGAAATTACTAGCCTAAGCCAACAAATTCTAGGCCGTAAATGCTTGCCCAAAGCTTTCAACTAATAAATCCAAACCTAGAAATCAATTGACTTCCATTAATTCTAGTGGGTGCGTGTGATTCTAGACAACTCTTGCAAGATCCAGTACATATGGAAACCCACACTAATCACAGCAATCCATCTTCCAATACCAGAAACCAACTGCTTAAGCCCGATTAAATCAACCATCACAGGCATTGTCGATGCCACCGTCTCCTACAGATTCAACGCCTCAGCTCGCAGCCTTCTGGAAAGAAATCCGTCTTCCCACGCTGTCGTCGGACAGTACCGACACTGCCTTGCCCCTCCTTCACCGCCAGCGCCATTGATCTGGGGATCTGCTAGATACTAAGTTGTGTCCATCGATGACAGCCGATGTCCATGAATTAAATTGGAGCCTGTAGTGTTTAATCAAAGACATGATCATTTGATCATCGGCAGAAGAACGCATCCCTCAGCCATCAATCACAAAAATTAACTTATAAATTCTGCTGTCGAAACCAATGCCAACGACCCATCTTGTTTACACCTCTATCTATTTCTATGGCCGCCAATGGCGAGTAGTAGCTATGGGTGTTAATGGTCATGGTCAACCCGTTAACTCACTCGTTCAACCCGTTAATAAATGAGTTTGGGTTGAGATTTTTGAATAAATGGGTTATGATCCGCTAACCCGTTCGACCATTTAATTAAATAAACGGATTAGGGTTGAGGCTTCGCAACCCGTCAACCCATCCAACCCGTTTATTTAACCCGTTCAATCCGTATAACTCATTTAATATAATATATTATAATATATATATATATATAATATTTATGACAGGAATTGACATTAAAGAGATGACTTGAGATTGGCGTTGATGTTTTCAAGCCAAAATAAATTAAATTCAGATATGTTAGCTTCGAATTATTTAATTTATTTAAATTTATAAACTTTATTGAAGATTTTTAGCATGAAAATTAGTAACAAACACAACCCGTTAACAATCCGTTAACCCGTTTATTAAATGGGTTAGGGTTGAAGTTTTTTAAATGGGTTAATAAATGGATTAGGGTTGAGATATATTAAATGGATTAGGATTAGGATTAAGCTCCAACCCGTTCAACCCGATCCGTTAACACCCCTAGTAGTAGCAACACATCAAGTCCAATATGCTATGCCATCATAAATTCAAATTTCTAGTCATCCATTAAATTCTTTATGGCTTCCATTGGCATGATTAGTTGTTGGGTGAATTGCATAGTATGAAGTTGTGAATTGGATCGATGGTGATTGCCATGACATGCACACATCGCCGTCGCCGTCGCCCTTGCCTGCATTGGTCGTCCACCCCGGCCCCACTCCCTCCTTCGCTTTCGCCATTGATGTTGTGTCTGGCATCCTCTTCCTCTCCTAAAATCACTCGCATGTTGTAATCCCTCCTCGTCCTTTCTTTTACCATGAAATCGTAATCCCTAAGAGGAGCTTCAATGACAGCTATCAACTGAAATTTTGTTCGAGAAAATATTGCTTTCGATAGCTACTCGGAAGATCTAGAAATCCGATTTGGATGAGGGTTGAGATGACTTTGGAGAAAAATATTAAGAATCAAGAGAATTCAGATCTCTGTTACCATTGCGACTGCCCTGCCTTCACCGAACTAGCGAGCTCCCCATTGAACTGGCAACAGCTGGTGTAGGGAACGATTTCCCCAATCCAATGCTAAGCATATCACTCCCACGACTTCGTTCCGTCCGATCGACCCTTGCTCCCCTGCAGTAAACCCATCTCTCCATGATTGCCTTCTTGAAAATCCCCATCCAAATCTGCAGCCATGGCAACTGCACCGAATTCATGAAATCAGAATTTGATTGCCGAAGCCATCGATTGTTGTTTCCGTCCTCCAGACTTTCAATCTGACGTGTCATGTTCTCAAATTGCAGCTTCCATAAACCCGACCACTTGCAACAAACAGTAAGCTCGATTAATCGATTCTCACCGCCGTCACCATGAACGCAGACAGGGTAGCCATCACCTGCTTGGCCAGTGTCGAAAGGGACGAACAGCAGTTAGGATGTTTAGTAACGCGTAAAATGTGAGAAAAGATGGAAAATGAAAAAGAGAATATTTTGAAAAATGTGTGATTTATAGGAAAGGATAGAAGTATAATTAGAATAAATGTGATTTATATGCAGTTGTTAGGAAAATTGATTAGAAGGTAGATGTAAAATTAAGAAAAATAATATAATTGATAAAGTAATAATTAGTCTTGAAAAATTAAATACCATAAAAAAAATAATAGTTCCTATACTCACATGTTACCAAATGTTTCCAGAGCGGGGCAACAATTTCTAGCTGTAAGTTAACAATTTCTAGTTGTAAGTTAACGAGCAATAGAAGACTTGGGTAATTTTGTCATTTCCACTCGAGATTCACGGCTATCAAACCAACCGTCCGCATTTTGGGTATATTTATTAAGTATATATATATAATGGTTATATACGAAAGATTTCAAACTTACTGTGTATATTTATAATTTACTTTTTCTTCGTAATTGCATCTATGAATTGCATCTATTGGGTAATGAATCATGGTCAAAGATCAATGGATGGATTGCCCACAGTCAGAAATAGGGCATTGGATCTGCCGATACTCTTCTTTATTTATTTTTATGCAGTGGGGCCGTACGTAGTCCACAGATCTGAAAAAGGCTCATTTGACTCGACAACCAATGCATCATCAGCCAACGAGGGAAAAGGAATTTGACACCAACCCCAGCTTGGTGGGTAGGGTACTAGGGTTTCAGATGTTAAATGCCCTCAGGTTAGGCCGTTATTACAATCTCCCCCCATCGCATGACACATTGAAGAAAAATTGATTGAAATTCACGCTTTTTCGTCGGAGAAACCAAAAGAAAAAAGGAAAAAAAAAAAAACTGGTCAGGCTGTTTTTTTTTTTTTTGATCGGTATATTTTACATTCATCTCTGCACATATTACGCTGAAGTTTAGAGACATTCTTACAAATCTGGAGACACTCAGCTCCCCCAAAGAAATCCGGAGACACAACTCTGCCAAAGAATAAGGAAGATACAACTTCCAACAACCGAACATGAGACCACAACTCCTACTAACTTCTGGCCGAAATCCCATACGCGGGATTCGAACCGCACACCGCAGCGCTAGCGCCTGCACAGCTCTATCAAGCCTGCGGTGACCAACCGAGCACGGTTGGTAATTGGCCAGGCTGTTAATTGACCATAATTAACAGACACATATTCTCTTAATCCAGTTGGGGATGAAAGGTCTGCTGCAGCCCCTTTCAAGGATGTAGCATCGAACGCTTTAGTTTGGAAACCCAAGCTCTTTTTTCTTTTCTTTTTTTTTTTAATAAAAGAAAACACAAGCTTTAATTCCTCACACTTACAGACTTACTCTATAATTAAAGGTTTTTTTAGGAATTTTTTGTAAATATGCCTACAAAGTTTGACCAATATTAGATTCATGTTCCTAGGTTTGTCAATATTTCAAATATGCCCACAAAATTTACATGAAATTACAAGTGTGTCCCTTCAGTTAGGACGTCGTTAGAATTTTCTGTAAAATGATAAAATGAAAATGATAAAATGCCCTTTTAAGCCAAGTGATACAATTGCAAATTTTCAAATATTGTAGACAATTGCTATTTTATTATATTATATTTTTACATTTATTTTATTTTTTTTGTAAATATGCTTATAGCATTTGCACAAATTGCAAGTGCATAACTTGGTTTAAAGGGTATTATCATCATTTTACAAAAAAATTTAACAATGTCATGATGGAAATGATACACTTGTAATTTTATACAAATTTTGTAGACATATTAGCAATATTGGTGAATTTAATGATACGACTGCAATATTGGTCAAATATTGTAGGCATATTTGCAAAAATACCAATTTTTTTATCTCCCATGATTTTTCGTGGGAGGGTAGGTGTCGCTTTCATTATGTGCAGATGGCAGTCCTTTCCGGTGAAATACAACAAATGTGTAAAGTTAAAATGAGTTATTGAGTTCTTCGTTAAAAAAATAAGTTAAGAGTTTTACGCTGGTAGGTACCGATTGGCCCTACAGTAATAGGAATGGAACTTGGATCGGGTAGATTCAATTCCAGGTCGACCCTACTTTTATCTTATTCTTAAAAATTTCTACCTTTTTTGTTTTAGGTCAGGTTTGTTTTAAGCATACCTTATCCTATTTTTTAATGTTGGATCAGTTCCAGTTTTAGTTCCAAATCGGTTATTTTAAGTAGTCTTTATATTATATTTGAAAATTATGATTTTATTACATGTCTTATTTAAAAATTTAAAATAAAGATGATAATATTATAAATTTTGAAATACATTCATTAAATTTACTAAATAACTGATAACTTAAATAAGTTCCTATATATTTAAAGAATATATTTATCTCTTTCACTGTCAAAAATATGTTGTAAAATTTATATTAAACATACATTAATAATTTCGGTCGGTTCCGGGTACCGATCTTTAGAATTTACCGTGCCCTAATTGAACAAGGTACTTTTTACTTGGAACATACCCTACCGATTTTAGGGTACCCAGTAAGTCCACCTATGAGTATCTTATACAAGTTGCACCCCTAGTAAAACACACCATAAAAAGAAAATTTTCATCCATACCTATATAGTTTAGATAGATTTGTAGATATATTATTAGTTTTCGCATACATACCAGCATAGTTGCCTTAAATCATATGCGTATTATTTTTAGTTACAATATTTTTTAAAAGACAAAAATACTCCTATAAGCAAATAAAATTATAAAACTGCAACAAAATAACTTTAAGGCATTTTTATTATTTTCTTAAACAAAAGTAATATGCCTATACTTTCTGACCACTATGTAGTTATGAATGCAATTTTTTAAACTAATATGCCCGCCATTCACTCAAACTACATAGTTCTGGAATCAAAAATCCTAATAGTTAAAAAATTAAGGGCATGTTTTTTGAGTACAAAAAATTTTCAATTTAAAACTTTTTGTTCTTTGTACTTGCCTTATTTTAATTATTTTTTTCCATTTTTCTATATAACTATCATACATTTTAATTATTTCTACACAATTATCCATACAATTAATATATCTATTTTAATTTTATTATCTTTCTACCATACAATTTGCATGCCTTGGTTTTACTTTTACTTAGGTGCGGAAAGAATGTCTGCAGATAATATAGGTGATAATTAATGGGTGTCATAAAGGAGTATAAATAATAATTAAGAATAATATAAAGACCAATTTCGGTTTTAAAATACTACTGTTTGAATAAAAACAAACAAAAAAGAACAATCTATAGAAACATAAAATTGTAAATGTGTTTAGTAAGTGATAAAACTTTTACATGAAATGTTTTTGATATAAAAGTTTTTAAAATGAAAGAAAATGATATGACGTAATAAAAATAATGATGAGTAATAAAAAGAATAAAGTTGAAATACATAGGTTAGTCATATTAATATTGATGCAGAAATGATTAAGAATAGAATAATTGTATAGCAAGATGTAAAAAAAAAACAAAAATAGGATAATTATAAAAAGTGACAACTTTTAATTTGAAAAATTTCGTACTTTAACAAACATTACCTATTATTTTCATAGGAGGCAATAATATTTTCAAGGTCCATTTGATCTAGGGTGTGTTTGGCAATTAACAAAAAATGTCAAGTTAATATAAAACTTTTCACTTTCCACAACTATCATATTTTTTAATTATTTTTTCATATTTTTCTATACAACTACCCTACTTTTTAATCATTTCTACACAACTATCCACACAACTAACCCATCTATTTTAACTTTATCATCTTTACTACTCATTATTACCCCTATCATATCACATCATTTGACAACTTTTATTCTTCAAAATTTTTCATCAAAAGTTTTATTCATTACCAAACACACCCCTAATACATAAATGAAAATTCCTTCCAAGGAAAAGGAAAAGATTTCAGCTTTACTTTTTCTACTAGAGATTAGGATAAAAGTCATGAAACCATGGCATTAAGATAAAAACAGGGTGAGTTCAGGGTTGGTGGGCGTTGGTTGACGTTGATCGCCTGACCGGTAAACAGCAGTCTGCCAACGATGATGTCACGTGCGTCACGCGTGACACATGGGCTTGAAGCGTAAGAGCCAGACGACCAAAAGGAAAGAAAAGAGAAGGGCATTTTGGTCTTTTTGTTCTTACCAACCCAGCATCGAGCGAACCGTCCGTCGCCCTCTCTCTCTTCGTATTTTTCGTCCAGCAGCTGAGGCCTGAGACCAGCTGAGAAGCTCCCCCGCGATTTACAAAGCCTTCTTCTGCCGTCTCAGAGAAACAGGGGAGGAAGAGCGAGGTTTGCAGGTCGAGCAGAGAGAGGAATGGCGACCTCCGGAGATCTGGCAGACATCCCATCCGTCGATCTGATGACGGAGCTCCTCCGCCGCATGAAGTGCGCCAACAAGCCCGACAAACGCCTCATCCTCATCGGTATTCCTCCCCGTCCCCTCTCAAGTCGCCATTTTTTCTGCACGCCTCAGCGGTTTTCCTCTCCCATCACGCTTTCCGCTCTTCTTCTGTCGAAAATTTGGTGCCCTGTGGTAACTTGGGCCCAAGCGTGTTTCTTTTCTCGAGGGCGCTTGCCCTTCCCTTCTCCTGATATCTCAGATGCAGCTGCATTGCCCCGTGTTTTCTAAATCAACCGTGTAGTTTTGCAAAATTTCGGTACCCATGTTCCTGGGAAGAACATTCTATTGTTTTGCAAAAAGAAATAAAGAAAACTTGTGGAGCTTTTTCTTCCTTTTGTTTTGTGTGCATTTGTGTGCATTCAAGTTGATATGATGGGGAAATTTGGCAAAGTTGTTATTTTTGGATGTTTTCCACCTTAGATTGTTATAAGTTGGGCTTGTTTTTATGAAGACGCATTTAGGTGGAAACACCAATATAGTCACAACATGATTAGCATCAGCGGGATTCCTAGCATTAAAGTTAAACTAGAACAGTTTTGATTGTGACATGCATATTTCTTTTAGAATCGGGCCTCGTTTCATGAATTTCTTCTATGTGTTACTTGTGGCTTCTCAATACCATAATGCTAGATTTCTGTCACAAGATTAGCTGTTTAACACTGGAAAAATGTTAGGTCGTCTGGTTGCAATGTGTGATAATGGAAATTAGATGGATGACAGGTCCACCTGGGTCGGGAAAAGGCACTCAGTCTCCCATTATCAAGGATGAATATTGCTTATGCCACTTGGCCACCGGCGATATGCTCAGAGCTGCTGTTGCTGCAAAAACCCCCCTTGGTATAAAAGCAAAAGAAGCCATGGACAAGGTAATGCAGTGTTGAAGGTTATGAAAATGTTGGAATGCGTCCTGAACTTGTGGCTGTTTGCATCTTTAGGGGGAACTTGTCTCAGATGAATTGGTTGTTGGGATAATTGATGAGGCAATGAAAAAGCCATCATGTCAGAAAGGCTTTATACTTGATGGCTTTCCTAGGACGGTGGTGCAAGCGCAAAAGGTTCGTTTTGTCTTGGATTATTATGTTCAGATTGCATGATACTATATGCTGGTGTTGGGTGAAACATATTGAAGGGAAACATCAATCTCTTGGATGCATCTCATACTTTCTTATTGGTCTGATGCAGCTGGATGAGATGCTTGAAAATCAGGGAAAGAAAATTGATAAAGTCCTCAACTTTGCAATTGATGATGCAATCTTGGAGGAGAGAATTACTGGTCGATGGATCCATCCGTCTAGTGGTCGTACCTACCACACAAAATTTGCACCTCCTAAAGTTCCTGGCACTGATGATGTAAGCTTGTGCAGATCTTCTTTACTATGAAGCATGAGTTTAGAATCATTTCTCTATCAATCTCAATAAACACAGATATTCATAGTAATAGCCTTCCCTAGATTTCGAGCTGGAATGATTGAATCCATTTTATATGGAATTGGTTTTCCACAGTCCATTGGCAAGTGATTGGTGAATGTCATTTATCTGACATCAGTTCTTTTTGCATGCAGTTTATATTCATATCTATATGCCTCCTAATGTATCTTTAATGTTTCTCTGTCCTGAATGGATGGTACTGAATATTCAAATGACCATTTCCTGTTATGTTTATTAAACTGTGTCATGTTGATGACAATGACAACTACTAGTTTAGTGTATGACTTTGAGTTCCAAGGAGAGATTTCACGACTAGCATACAATTTTCATGTGGATTCATGTTTGTAACTTCTTTCAATTCTTTCCATTATACAAATTTGTGGAGACAAATTGCTTCATAAACATATTGACGACAATGAAAACTACTAGTTTAGTACACAAATAGATTTAATCATATGCATCTGTGTGTTCAATATTGAGGTTGGGATTTGCCTTCACTATCTAGTAGCAGAGGCGAAGCTATGGTATTCTCTCTCTCTCTCTCTCTCTCTCTCTCTCTCTCTCTCTCTGATTGGTATTATTTACATCCATGTCAATTAGTATTATAATCAAGCCCTGAGATATTCTTACAATGTTTCAAGAAGGAGGCAACATGCTCCCATCTACTAACTCTGGAGACACAAGCTCCACCTCACAAACCGAGAGACAAAGCTCCCATTTTAATACACAAGGAAACAGATGCTCCCACTGTTATCTGAATGCAGATTGGCTCCTTGGCAGCTGACTGCGGTTTCCAACCAGGCATTGCCCGGTTGGCTGTATTCTCTATGTTATGTGTGAGAACAATGCGGAATGCTCCTTTCTTAATTTTTTCAACATATTCTTGTCAATTCCTGGGCAACCTTGGATGAATTCTCGCTTGCGTCATACTGTCTGGCCCTAGATATTGTGTAAATATATATGAAAAGAAGTTTATGGATCACTCTGCTTGTGTTTCTTATTCTTGTATGCTAAAATTCTCCTTTGAAGGTTACTGGAGAGCCCTTGATTCAGCGAAAGGATGATACTGCAGAAGTTCTCAAGTCAAGGCTAGAATCTTTCCACAGGCAGACTGAACCTGTAAGCTCCCTCACTTGCATCCACACACATAGACACTCTCTCATACTGATTTTCTGTTTGCAGTCAAATCTCATATAGCAGATTGATTTCACACTTGGACAAAGATCATCTTATGGTTTCATGACCTTGTTTTTATACGAATTTTCATGTGTTACCTTTTCTCTTCCTAAGGTTTTTAACAGTCTTTTCTTTAGAATCCTTTCATGCTTGAGTTTCTTGTCCCAGGAAGGTGCTTGTAACTAGTTTATATAATAATCAAGATCTCTGCACCACCCATGTTCTGTCGTGATATATAGAGATCTCAATCCTGCGTATTTTTTGTATCATAAATTTGCTTTCCAAGATGCACAATGTTTGCAGTGGCATGATTTTTGTATGCTATTGCATATATGGATTGAGAGTCACATGTCCAGGTTTGCAGCCATATCAGTCTGAATTTTGACATGTTGACGATTGACATGCACATCAGCAAATGATATCACCATGGGAAATAATAATAAAAAATTTTAGATGAATCAGAAGAAGGGGGGTAAGATGGTGGGAGTGAATTTCTTTTAAATTCTTTGGTAGATTTAGTGATGCAAGCAATAATGAGTTGATACTGGGGATTGTTACACACATTAGGCTCAACTTAGGTATAAGCATTGGCTTTTGATACCTCTAGATAAGCAAGTGTGAAATGAATGGGTTATCTGTCTACTTAATTTTAGCATCTGGTTAGGAGATTGTCTGAACTTTTTCTTTTCCCCTTTCATTGTCCATCATTTTCTATTCACATTGAATGTTTTGATTGTTTGTTATTTCCTATTTTGAAAACCATTAAATGTTTTGATTGTTTGTTGCAAATATATTATATCCTTATTTTGACATACAAGATTGAGGACTTGAGTGCCCTGTATGCAAGTTCGATCGTCAATCTTTTAGACGACAATTGCTTTCAAAGCTGTTTGATAATAGTGTGCTATCAGCTGTCTAACATTCATTGCATGAGCTCTTAGATTCTTATGCAAGTGTGTGATTCATATAATATATCAAAATCATATGTCATAAAGTCTGTTTGGATTCAAGCAAATTGCCTCATTTGAGTGTCACCCCCTGGATGTAATGCTGGGTTGAGTTGGTCATGGACCTATTATATGCATTTGGTACTTCCATTTGATGTGGCAACTGAAGATCTCCTCTTGATTGAGCATGTATTTGGATTCTCTGTGACCGTTTGAGATAGTTCATGTAGTCAAATTCAGCCTTGTTACAAAGGATGTTTCGACCATGAATTGAGGTTCTATAATTTATTTGAATGATATGGCCCCTTGCTAATGGAAAGATTATGTTGAATGCATTCAGATGATGAATATGAGAGAGGAATGGCAACGGTAAGTGTTACATGATGTTTACTGTTAGCTAGGATCTGGTGAGGTTCTGACAATCAAATTTGCTAACTGGATAAGTAAGATGAATAGGAGCAGTGAATGTTAATGCAAAGTGTTAGATGGCATTTGCCTTAGCTGGGATCCACTTTGTAGCTATGAGAGTCTGTTTTCAGAATCCAAGTGCTAGAGACCTAGTAGAAGTAAGTACTGGGAGGCCTGTATCCTGCAAAGGTTGGCTTGTACTTATCCTATCATTGGAGTGCCTTTGATGTCATGTGGTCTGAGTCTGATGTGGCATCTATTTGGAATTGTTCATGTCTCCATTTAGGATGGTACCCAATGATTCATATGTTATGTTGTCTTGAACACCGAAATATTGTTCTTCTTGGTGGTTTTCATATCCATAGAAACTGTTAAATTAATTGATTGAATCATTTGGATGGTATATAAACTTCACAGTGAGCCTTACACCTAATTATCCCACAGCTCAAACTTTTTGTAGGTAGATTCTACCTCAGTCTCTAATCGCATCTGTGTGAAACATAGGGTTTATCAAATGGAACAAGGCACTCAGTTTGGTACTTTGGTATGGACGTCCCTTATATTTTTTTCAAACCAGGTGCTTGTATTCTGTCCATCTTAATACTCGGGACATCTTGCAGGCTCTTGGAGCGAAGTTCTGTCATATGCCTTCTGTTGGTTGCTTTTATAGGATTCTGATGATAATGGAAGTCATGAAAGTAATGAGCTTTGGAAACTGAGTTTCCCTTGTTGACTCTTCTTATTTTGCCAGCTTGCCATTTTGTTATTTGTTATGAAGGCAAAATGGATTCTTAGGTAGTATGTTGTTTACTGCCTATTTATTTCAGAAGTCAACTTTGAGAATATAATTGGCAAAGAAACACCGAAGATCACTATAAGTACTCTACTGTGAATCTGCCATGACAGCAAGCCTTCCTTTCATAAGGAAAGAAAAATAGAAATTTGTTTTTGAAATTTCTTTTATGGGGAACTGATCTAATGCAGCTGGTTGCTTTTTATATTCTAGAATATATATTTTTTTTATTACATTTAAACCATTTAGATTATCCATCCTTATGTATTTCCATTTAGATTATCCTTCCATATGTATTTATCTATGATGCCAAGTCACTTTGATTAGAATTTTTTTTTGATTCTGTATGTGGATTTGTTGTATATTCATCCTCAAATGATGTTAAATTTTTAGAACAGATAGGTTTCCTTTAAAATCCTGCTAATGATGTGCCCCTTCTCTAGAGTATTGAACTAATTTGCCAGTTTTTACTTATTTGATCATCATCATCCTCATCATCTATCTTATTCTTCAACACAGAATTCCTTATCAGTCCTTACGTGCACTTATATTTTCTGTTCGGCGTTGCTTTAAAATCTGCTTGGAACCTCTTGGACCAGGTTGTTGATTATTACTCCAAGAAGAGTATAGTTGCGAATCTACATGCCGAGAAAGCCCCGAAGGAGGTTACTGTTGAGGTTGAGAAGGTGCTTTCCTCCTAAAGGGTGGGTCTCTTCATTGATTTAGATGAACTTTTTGGGATTTTATAGGATTTTGATATTCTGTATGCAATTCCGATACATTGTCGGGTCGGCCATGTTGTTTTTTCATTTCCCTGCTGTCTAACTGCAAGCCTGATTTCCATGCAATCCTGAGCTTTTGCCGAATTTTATTTAGAAATAAGTAAAAAGTGAAATACAAGATTTTTGTATAACAATTGATTTAAGGCAGTTTGAGAAGTTTCCTTCAGTTACTAGAGGGGGAGAGGTTTTACCCAACGGAATTGACCAGTGTCAACCAGAGAAACCAAAAACAGCCGATTGCATTTCAGATGGTGTTGAAGTTTCACCAAATGATTTCTTCTGATTCCAATGGTTTAACTAAAAAAGCAGGTTGCCTACTGAGGCTGCTGCTTAGATTTGTAACAGTCAATGGAGGGTTGGTGGATCATTGTTCCATCAGCTGATATGTGCTGTTCTTTCTGATTTTTTTTTTTTTTTTTTTTTTTTGATATTTTTATACATCATGCCATCCAGATATTACAATGAAGTACATGCCTACCCTCACACCATGGAGGAAAATTTTGACTGCAGGGGGGAAATTATAAAACCCCCCATTACAGGGGGACTAAACTGTAAAAATCCAAATTATTATACCTGCAGCCAGCAGTTGTTGAACCCATGACCTATACACCTGTGAGGCTAATGAGTTACCACGAGGCTACAATCCTTGTGGCATGCTGTTCTTTCTGATTGATTGGGATGGATTGTGGTGACGTGATCAAGGTTGGACAGCATGCTGCATTTTGTGAATATGGGCTTAAGACTTCCGTAGCTGAGCATGATGTGCCAAGGACCATCTCCTTTGCATTTTGTGGACCTTCATTTTCATTGTTCCATGAATTTTTCGTTTATGAGTATTTTGATGCTTTAGTTGCCATGGATCAGCTAATAGCATTTGCATAGCTCCCTGAGCTGAAGCAAATCTGATAAAACAGCGGATCCGATAGTATTTTCAATGCATATATTGCTAGGACAAAAATTGGGTACTAAGCATTTTTGCTGAGTATTAGAATCTCTTGTTCCAGGCTTCCAGCTGCTGATTACAAATTTATTTAGCGATTCTTGTCGTATGCTCTATGAGTCTATGACAATCAGAAAAACCGTTATACCCTAACTCGGTAGTGACAAGACACAGGCGGAAATTGGGATGAAATCATTATAATGCAAAATTTACTTAAAATGATGAATGCATATGACGTGTATCTTATGGGTATTTGCAGGAACCCAATCCAGTGCACCCGGGTGCATTCCGCCTCAATGCACCCGGGTGCACTGCACCTATTTTTTTTTATTTTTTTTTGAAATTTTTTTCATGAAGCTGTTAATATAGGTTTATTTAACATATGTATCAATTTTTACTATTTTTGGAAATTTTTAGATATTTTTTTTAGATTTTTTAAAATCAGTGGTATTTTTCGTAATTTTAAATTACCGAAAATGCCACTGATTTTAAAAAATCTAAAAAAAATATCTAAAAGTCTCCAAAAATAGTAAAAATTGATACATATGTTAAATAAACCTAGATTAACCATTGTATAAAAAAATTTTCAAAAAAAAATAAAAAAAAAATAGGTGCAGTGCACCCGGGTGCACTGGATTGGGTTCCGTATTTGCATTGGTACTTCGTTTTTGACCTTTTTTTTTTTTTTTTTGCTTGGGATGAAAATGGGCACGTTCAGTAATGTTTCAATGGATCTTGATGCATTGAAATTTCAATACATGAGGATGTAGAATTTCATTTTTTAAAATATTTTTTTTTTGATTTTTTTATAAAATTGTTAATTTAGGTGTATTTAACTTATGTATTAAGTTTTATCATTTTTGGAAATGTATAAATATATTTTTTAATTTTTTAAAAAAGAGGGGTATTTAATAATTTAAAAATGACTAAAACCTCTTTTATTTAAAAAAAAAAAATATACGTATCTCCAAAATTAATAAAATTTGGTTTATAGATTAAATACATTTAGATTACATAAATTTTTCAAAAAATGTTTTAAAAAAGGATTTTGCACTTAGATGCATTGCTTGGTTATAATAAAAACTTTTGAGAACCAAAATTTTTGGTTTTTTACAACTATTCTATTTTTAATTATTTGTTTACATCTGTGTATGAATATTTTAGTTTTCAATCATTTCTATAAAACTATCCAATTTTACTTTTTTTATTCTTCATTATTCCTCCTATAATATTACATCATTATTTTACCAATTCAAAAATTGTTATATAAAATTTTTTTTATATTAAAATTTTATCGTTTTCCAAACATGCTTTAAATTGAACCTATTAGCACATAGTTTGGCTCTTCGCACATATACAAATTGATAGTTGGTAATTAATAAAATATTTTGTGTGTATTTTGAATTAATTTGGTATAATTATTTGAGTTTAATTTGAAATTTTTAAAAAATATATTTTGGCAATTTTTGGGTATTAGATATTAATTTCAAGTTATTTAAATAATTTTTTGATGATCTTTTGGCTTAAAATTAAATTTTATTTGTTATCACAAAATCAAATAGGCTTGAAATGATTTTAATAAACTAAACTACAAAACAGTTTGTAAATTAATTATTTTGTGCAGATGCAAATTAAGCGGTAAAGGTAGAAAAATTCCAGCAATCTATTTAACATCGTTAAGATGCATGGTTCACACATGAGTACCATCCCATGATCGAGCACAATTCATGCCGAAATATTCAGTACGTTAATTATAAGCAGCAATCATCTTTCACAACGCCATCCAGATCAGCCGTCCCAGTGCTTGATCACATGTGCAGCAAGCCGTTGGAATTTTCAGTAACAAAATCAATAAAAATCAGCCGTCCACATTTTTTCACTGCCTCAAACTATCATCATATTCCATACAGCGTCTAAATATAAATAGTAGCAGAGCAGTGCCAACTATTTTGGAGAATTAACCTGCGCAATCAAAAATTCCACCCGCAAGCGCCTAGAATGCGTAATGGTCCAAGCAACGTAACTATTTTAATTTTATTCTGTTAATTTCTTATAATTACGCTTACAATATCACACCGAATATTCTTATTTAAAATTTTTTAACACTTTGGTACAAAGTCTTATTACTTCCCACACGCACCTTTTAACTGATTAATAAAAACAGAATTATAATTTCTCATTTATTAGATGAATCAAAAGAATATCAAATTGGTATATAAAAAAAAATCAAATTGAGTGCCCACGGATTGCGTAGTGCCCGTGCGAAAGTTTGCGCACAAAGTTCAATCATCTTGCAATCCTACTCTTTTTTACTTTTTTTTTTTTGGTTTTTTTGCCTGTTAAACCCTTTAACTTTATCTAATTGCATTTTAAACCTCCAAAGATAGGCCGTTTATATTTTAAATCTTGAAAACTTTGGTTTCTTTTCATTTTAAACTCTGCCTCATAATAGTGTTAAAAAATACTGTTAATCCATACAAAATAACAAAAATACTCTCCAATATTTAAAAAAATATTTTTCTATATTTTAAACTTGACTATTAGGCTTATTTTATTTTATTATTAGAGTTTTCACCTTTGATACAGATTTAGTTTTTTTTTAAAAACTATTGAAGGATATTTACATTATTTTGCATAAATTAATGGTAGTTTTTAATGCCGTAATGAGTCAGGGTTTAAAATATAAAAGAATTAAAATTTTGGAATTTAAAATACAAACAACAAAACTTTGGAAAAAATGCAAATAGGTATAATCAGAGAGTTAAAAATGCAAAATACTCAACTTTTTCCGTTTACAAAATCAGCTTTGTTGTATATGCGGTGCGTTCCAGCGTCGAATTCGGGGACGAGAGGAAGAGGAAGCCAAAAGCAGAGATGGATTCAAACCCCGCCGGCGTTGCTCCTTCCAACATCCCCCCAAATATCATGTCAGACATCCTCCAAAGGTTGCCTCCCGAATCACTTTTCCAATTCCGAGCCGCCTCTAGATCCTTCCGATACTTGATCAGCGACGTCTATACCCACTGCTTCCGCCATATCAAGCAGAGCTACCGCCTCGATGGCTTCTACATCCCAACCGTCGACACTTGGACTCACAGCGATCCTTTGTGGGAATTCTTCTCAACAGTCGACAATGACGACGAAGACGACAACGATGACAACGACTATGACGACAACAACGATGACTACGACGACGAAGATGACTCCGGCACGGAGCTCAGCGATATCCTCGACTCGTGCAACGGGCTGGTCTTGTGCGTGCACCAAACCGAGGACAGACGGAAGACCTGGTACACCGTCTCCAAGCCTCTCTGGAAGGAGAAGGAGAAGGAGCAACTGCCGCAGCCGACTTCGCGATGGCGGTACACCCGACGTCCAGTCGCCACTTCAAAGTGGTGTGCATGGTGGAGCCCAGAGAGGGATACTCCTACCACGACATTCTCGTCTTCTCCTCCCAGACCTGGCGGTGAAGCTCCCACGACGTGGGCCTCCCGCTCTCGCATCTCGCCCTCGCTCGCCCCAAGGCTTCCTCCGGCGGCACACTCTTCTGGGCCTGCCTCGAAACCCAGGTCCTCATTTGCGAGCAGATAGAAGGGCTGTCGGTGATCGCTGCGCCACACGCGCCCTTGGGGCGGAGCCTCTGGGAGTCTCCAGACGGCCAGGTCTGCTGCAGCTCCCGTGGTATCGCTAACGACTACACCCTCTCGTTTCTCCGCCATTTCTCTGATAATAATGATGATGAGAAAGATCGGCAGCTGTTGCAGCAGAGAGGCAAAAACACGCTGTGGAATTCGAGAAGATGGTGGAGGACATCTCGACCCTGTTCTTAAGCAAATGAGAGGAGAAGGGCGGCGGCGGCATGGAGGGTGGTCGGCAAAGCATGTTGGACGTGAACCGGAGGCAAGGACCGGGAGGACTGTTTGAGGTGGTTGGATGCGAGCGCGTGCATGGAGTGGGGATGGTCTTCTTCCTGTGGATGCCGGATGCCCTGTTGCGCTATCAAGTGTAGAAGAGGGATTTGAGAATCGTTCAGGGGAGTTTGGGGCCCTGGTTTTTTAGGGGCCTTCATGGTTTCGCTCACTAAGGCTTTCTGCTTACGCCATTAGGAAGATGGGAGAAGAAAGATTAAAGGGAGGAGGAGGAGAAGGAAAGTTTAAGTTTTGGTGGATATGTTTGCACTTCTTTTATTTCATAGACCAGTACCGGATCAAGTGCCTTTTTAATTTTGATTTGTCGAAAGCGGCAGGGGCAATTTAGTGTTTAATATATTAGTCATCCTTTTTAACAAGGAAAGAAAAAAAGATCTAGCAACTTTATTCTTCACTGGGATATTATCTTACTCAAATTGTTTAATCTAAATTGCATGTTATATATATATATATGGGATTTATTCATGTGCATTCGGACTGCACGCGAATTACTCTGCAGACGCCTCATCCGCCCGTTCATTTCAGCGGGTGAAATCTGTGCCGCTTGTTCCATTGTGCGTGTAGAGGGAAACGGCGATCTAAATAAGACTGCACGTACACGCGCTCAAAAATTCGGAGAATGCATTTTCCCACTCATCCCTCCCATTTCGAAAACGGAGACGACGACGCCGCTGCTCCCAAATCTCCTTCTCCGTCGAGATTTTGAAGTTTTCCGTTGATTTTGTAATTGATTCCGAAGTTCTGCGTCAATGGAAGGGGTCGTTTTCTCCGAAAATCCGCATGCGGGTTATAACTGCGCAGTAAAAGTACTCCCATCCGCATCTCTTTGACGTGAAAATCCGCATGCGGATTCTGAATCCGCATGTGGAAAACAACATTGATGAGAGGTACGTTTGCTGCGGATTTTCACGTCAGAGAGATGCAAATGGGAGTACTTTTGCTGCGCAGTTATAATCCGCATGCGGATTTAGAATTCGCATGCGGATTTTCGGAGAAGACGATCCGCGCGAAAATAAACGTTGTGCCTTCCGTCGAAGCAGAACTTTGGAATCGATCACAGAACTTCGAAATCAATGATTTCTATCTACACAGAACTTCGGAATCGACGGAGAACTTCGAAATCTCGAGGTAGAAGGAGAAATCGACAAAGAAGGAGATTTGTGAGGAGCAGCGACAGCAGCAGCAATGACGTCTCCATTTTCGAAATGGGAGGGATGAGTAGGAAACACACAATGGAACAAGCGGTGCAGATTTCACCCGCTAAAATGAACGAGCGAATGGGGCGTCTGCAGGGTAATTCGCGTGCAATCCGAATGCACATGAATAAATCCCTATATATATATATTCGAGTAACATTCAATATGGCCAGGTTGCATGGTTATTTTTAATTTTTTTTACCAACTCCAAATTATTTGTTTTTTTAGTCTTATTAGTTTATCATGCTATCGAAAATAATTCTCGTTGAAAATCTTTTATTTTGTAAAACGATTTTTCTCCTATAAAAAGATTTTCTGAAATAAAAATATACAAAATCGTATATATAAAATCTTCATGCTTGGCTCTGCATTTAATTGCCAAAATAGCAAAAAATAAGGCTGGAAGCTCAATGCTCAGGGGAGCATTAAATGGGAGCGCGTTTTTTTTTTAATATATATTTATCCTTCACTTCAATTTTTTAAGGAATGATTAAATAGAACTGTTTAAAAATAGATTATAAAGAATGATTAAATAGAACTGTTTAAAAATAGATTATAAAGACTGGTGACTCATTATTTTCCAGTTTTTTACAAAAAATCATATCAGACCATCTAAGCATAATAAATGATCTATATATCAATTCTTATATTTATTTTGGATAATTAAATACAGAACGTATGGCCAAATTTTTTTCATTATTTTCCAGTTTCTAACAAAAAATCATATCAGACTATCTTAGCATAATAAATGATCAATATATCAATTCTTATATTTATTTTGGATAATTAAATACAGAACATGTTGCCAAAAATTTAACCTTTAATAATTTTGAAAAATATAATAGTTAGTGGTCACAAATCAAGGCCTTGATCGGATATGGAGGTGGCATGGTGCTGACTGAGTGAACCCAAAACTAAACACTCGAGTGCCGAAAATAAAAGAAGGGCTCGGGAATCGGCTCATACCAATCATCCTGTGCATTCCCAGGTCTGATAGTATCTACTTGAGAACGTTTGTCCCACATTGGACAGCTTCGAGATATCTCAAAATAAAACTCTAGTATTAAGAGGGCAGCTGCTCCACCGAACCAAACACGGAGCCGTGTGACGAGCACATAGCGAACTATTCTTTCGCCTTTTACTAAAGAATACCGTGTGCTCATCACTTAACAGCGGCATACGCCTATTTTTGAGGGGTTTCTTCCTTTACTGGGAAGAGCTCGACAAAACATAACTATAAATTTTTTAGCACTGGCCACATAGAAAGGGCTCGACTAGCTAATTATAAAATATTTAGTATGTGTTTGATATTTGAGCCACTTAAACGTTAGGATCTAAGCCTTAATTTTAGATCTGGTTCGTTTTATGCTTATCTTAATTTTTTAGGGTGGGTGGGTTTAGGTTCTAGTTCTAAATTGATCCTCTTAAAAAACTATCCAAACATGCAGATAAATCAAACAAGAATTCTTCAGTTTAAAGGACCTGAGCTTACAAATGAAACAATTCATGTAAAGTTAAGGCGTGAGCTTACTAAAAGGGATGGAAGGTATTCTTAGCACTAGATGCAAGGATTTGGTAACAAAATAATATAAAAAATAAGATAACCACTTGTTGCAGCAAAAAAGCATCAACTGAAGATTCCTTATATGGTGGCTTCATGAAGGTGGTGTAGACAAATTGACATAGAACAATGTGAATCAATCAGTCAGGGTGCAACTCGGGGAGTTGTACTGGTTTTAGGTGAACTTAACCCTAAATCTACCGAGCTTAATTGAACCCAAATCCAAACCCTAATATTAGAATTCAGGTTTGGGTCAAATTGACATTGGCTTCCGTCTTATTTTTGGGAATATACCAATAGAAATAATAAACACTTTGAATATTATTGCATTCACATAAACTAATTCTAAAATATTCTTTTGACTATGATAACTTATTTATTCATGATTTGCACATGAACATATTTATATTATCTATAATATTTTTGATTTTGATGAAAGTTGTTCTTTTAATTAAAAGATAATACTAAATATAATGAAATAATGAAATTACATCAACAATTAAGGTAAGAAAAATAATTAGAATTATATGAAATCACTATTTGAACAAGTTTAATAAAAGTGAGACATATATCTCATAGTTAATTGGTATATATGTAATAATTTTAAAAAGTTGGTATATTTATGATTATTTACAAATTAAATGTAAATGTAATAGATTCAATTTTTAGGGACAAATGTAGATGAAATTTAGGTTTTAAAAATACTTAATGTATAAACTAATATAATTCTTGTAATAATTTAGGAGGATATTGAGTTTGGACCGGGTTGGATTTTGGTACCGAATTGATATAAATCTGGTATTAGTTTCAGATTCTCCTGAGTTGAGTCGAAACTAAGTCTATTCTAAAAAAATTTCTAAAAATAAAATTTGATTTTGATTTTAAAATCGAGTCGGGTTAGGCGATTTCTGATCAACTTGGTATCAAGTTACACCCCTACAATCAGTCCACCACCTAGGCAAGTGGGTAGGTAGAATACGGAATCCACATATCATTGAACCAAGGCACATGTGGACTGCTATGCTTCTTTCATTACCCTTGTGAACTAATTGAAAAATCATCTTAATATCAAGCTTTAAAAAAATCAATAGAGCACAAATGCAAGAAAGAGGATTTACTGCCGATTCATTTACCTTAGTTTTCTTCATTGTTGTATGATTTTCGAGAGGAGCTAGAGGGGAGCAAGAGTCCATCTTTGCCCTGATCATTGTGCCTTGGTCAATGGCTCACTAGAAAAATGGGAAAATGGTGTTAAAAATGCTAGAAGGAGGAAGATCTATGCCCTCTTAGCTCTAATTGCTAGCCCTTATCGCCGAGCGATAACTGATACAGAAAAAGAGAGGTAAGGGGATATGAAGAGGGACACAAAGCAAGAGAATCAAAGATGCGAGGGATAAGAGAGATTAGGTGATAGAGATGAAAGACGAGGAGTGAGAGATGGGGCAAGAGAGATGCGTGATGCTATTCGGTGCCAATTATGTACGTTAGGGTTGTGGGATTGCGACTTATGGGACGGTCGGAGCTTAGAGGGAAAAGGCGTCAAGCGTGCCAATGGGGAGTGGTGACGACACTTTTCGGTAGCTGCGCATCTGTTGTTGCTTCGAGAGGGAAAACAAGAGGAGAGTTACTTCCTCAATCGAGTGGTGAGTGTGAGTTCATTCCATTTGATGATACGAATATAAGATATAGTAGTGTATAATATATGATTAATATATATAATCTAAGTCAATTTAAGGCACTCGACCCCTATAAACTGACCCTACTTGAATTTCAATAGGTATTTTACACCGTGAACCAAATTGGTATGGGTAAATAAACTAGAAACAACCGTACTCGATTTTGGGTATCCAGTGGATCGACCCACAAGTACTTGGACCGAGTTACACCTTATGTGCCACATTTATAGTTATTTTAATTTGGACATGGGAATATAATGTAAAGTGTCTAAATCCGAGTGTAGAAATAGCACATAAAATTTGAGCTTAAAACTTAGAAACAAACTATTTTAATTAGTGTCATGACATTAAATTAATTTAATAGTTTCATTATCAAAGAAATTCAAATTATATTTGTTTAGAATCCAAATATTTATAGTATTTATTTATTTTTAAATAATGGATTGTGTAGATTCTTATTCTACTACTTTGAGTAAATAATTTATAATGAATTTAAAAATTATGCATGTTTTAATGTTATTTTAAAAAGTGCAGCCCATGAAGGATTTCCATTGAAATCATTAACAAGAAAGATAGGTAATTAGGTATAATCACTTTTCGTATAACTATTCATATAAAAGTGTAAAACATTGTATCTATTCTGGTGGAATTTTGGAAACTAGAAGCAGATAGCTTTTTGTTTTCACTTGGACTCTCCAAAGGGACAAGTTTTATTTAACTTTATTTACTTTACCGCTAATCATTACACTTATAATATCGCATTGTTATCTTATCTATCTTAAAAAATTTTCCACCATCCTTTTTAACAAGCTGACATAATTGAAGTGGAAATGTAATTCTTCCAGCCTACGTGGAAATTCTGTAGTAACCCCCATCCCCATGAGCAACGAAAAGAACGGACGCTGATTGTGATAGTCTCTGAACTGTCACATGTCGACAATTTTTAGCTATCGGAACGTATAAGACTGCTATCACATGCTGAGTTACAGTGGAAATTGCAATACTATGTCATCATCTGGTAGCCCTGACACCTGACAGTCACCTCCGCATAACTTTTGAATAAAGGCAGATTAGTCCAGTATTAATTTTGTTTTCGAGCCACAGGCGCGTCGGGATGCTCCCACGCCACTTAAGGAAGACTGCTGCCATCAAGTATCTTTTTTTCGGGATCCGATTGCATGCCTTTTTTTTTTCAAATTTTTTTGTATAAAACTGTTAATATAAGTGTATTTAACATGCGTATGAATTTTTACTATTTTTAAAGTATTTTATATATTTATTTTTTATTTTTGAAAATCAGTGGTATTTAAATTACCTAAAATGCCACTAATTTTCAAAAATAAAAAATAAATATCTAAAATACTCCAAAAATGGTAGAAATTTATACACATATTAAATAAATATAGATTAACAATATTGTAAAAAACTTTTGACAAAAAAATAAAAAAATAGGTGTATGCGCCCAGGAGCATGCGGCGCTGCATGCTCCCAAGCGCATGCAATCGATGTCCCTTTTTTTCTCCCTGCTGCTCTTTTTACTTCCTTCGACCCTCATTTTTGTTGTTGTCATACTTTGAACCTAGCACCTATCCAACTTGAGACAAGTTGGGTTACCACCATGCCAATATACATTTTTATTTCCCAGTCCACCTATGCTGTCTTTTCTGATCTATTGGTATGACAACACACTAGCAAAAAGTAGAGTTTTTTTTTTTTTTTTTTCAAATGGGACCGAGTGAATGTACTCGGGTGCATTCAACCTCGGTGCACTTGGATGCATTTCACCTATTTTTTATTTTTTTGCAAGTTTTTTATACAAATGTTAATCTAAGTGTATTTAATATATGTATTATTTTTTACTTTTTTGGATATTTTTAGATATTTTTTATTTTAAAAATCAGTGGCATTTTTGAAATTTATGAATATGAAAATGCCACTGATTTTAAAAAATCAAAAAATATTTAAAAGTATCCAAAAATGGTAAAAATTGACACATGTATTAAATATACCTAGATTAACAGTTGTATAAAAAAATTTTAAAAAACTTAAAAATAGGTTTTTGCACCCGGGTGCACTAGATCGGGGTTTTTTTTCTAAATATACATACTACGTTCAACTTTAATCCCAAATATACACACAACATTTTTAAAATTTAAAATATAATCACTAAGTTTGCATTTAATCCCAAAAATGTATATTTCATGAGTTCGCGCCGTTAACGGATATATGAAATACTAATATGCCCCAATTTAGAACTAAATTGAAAAAATTGAATATCATAACTCACTAATAACGGCATGCGAATTCTAAATTTAACGAGCCCTAATTTTGTTTTCTTTCTATTTCATTCCATCATTTATTATTTTACCATGGGGGTATTTTGGATATTTATAAACATTTAACTGACAGCATTTTATGAAACATGCATTTTTGGGATTAAATGCAAATGTAGCGAGTATATTTGTAATTTTGAAAATGTTGTTTGTACATTTTAGAAAATATGTTTAGAATTAGCGTCAAATGTAATTAATATATTTGGAAAAAGTCCAAAAATTTTTTATTGTCTACTGAAAACGGAAAAGATTTACTAAGATTGTGAAAAGTGGGGGATTTGCAAATTTCTACCTCATTTTTTGCTCATTGACTTTGACATTGGCAGTAGATTACTGCTAGTTTCCGTATGTAAAGTTTTTATACCTCCTGCTCAACGTTCATTACAACGACGGGGTTTCGAACCATATCTTTTTTCTTTCTTTCTTTTCTTTTTTTTTTAAATAAAATGGCAGCATCGGTGTATTATCCCCACACAATTCAAGCACACACAGACCCGCCCATTTTAAAAATGCCATTCTATCGATCCCACTCCACAGCGATCGCCCTAACAACCAATGACATGAGTGATTTAAGATAATTTTTTCGTTAAATTAATCAATATATTAAAATTTTTAATTTTTATATTCTCACATAAATTATTAGTATGTCGTAATATCATTAAAAGCCGGTTGATCATTTGACAGCCATTTGCAGTGCAAACGGTACTTTTTTATTTTTTTATCTTTTATGAAATCATTAATTTAGATGTATATGTTCTGTAAATTAAGTTTTACTATATTTGGAGATGTATATATAATTTTTTTTGAATTTCCAATATAGGAGTATCTTAAAAATGATTAAAATAACTTGGGGTTGGAAATTCAAAAAAGAATATATGCATATCATCAAAAATAATAAAACTTGGTCTATAAGTTATAAACACATAAATAACAGTTTTATAAAAAAGAAAATATAAAAAATTATATACAGTTTAATGTGATTATCTTAGATTGTTATTAGTAAAAAATAAATTTTAAACATCTTTACAACATAACAATAATAATGAAAGGTGACAATATAAAATATAAATTTTTAATCATATTATAACATGCTAATAATAATCCAATATAAAAGATAAAATTGTAAATTTTAAACATATTTATTTATATTACCGAAAGAAATAAAAATTAGGGTAATATCAAATAACAACATAAAAGATGATTTTTGATTATATTAGAACATATAATAATATTTTAAGTGTAACATAAAAAATTAATAGTTTAGGTGAAATATAAAATTAAAATTTTAAATATATCTGTTATCAAAAGAAAAAAATTATCTTAAAGTCACTTATGGCAATGGCTGTTGGGACGTACCCAGAGTGGGGATTGATGGGATCTCCTACTAGAGTGGTAGCATCGTATAGGTTCAAAAAAAAAAAAAAAAAAAAAGATTATGGGACTTTGGGCTACGCCAATACCATATGATATTGGCCGTTAGTTTATTTGTATAATTTTAAAACGCGTCGCACAACCAGATCGGCAATGACCTCACTGTCTCGTTTCTCCTGTTTTCCCGATGACGAAGAAAAATCGGCCGCAATGGTGGAAAGGGGAAAACACGCAACGGAATTTGAGAAGATGGTGAAGGACATCTCGGCCTTGTTCTTATGCAAGGAAGAGGAGAAGGGCGGCGGCGACCGCGTTGCAGGGGAGGTTGGCAGAGCGTATTGGACGTGAACTGGAGGCAAGGGCCTGGAGGGCTGCTTGAGGAGGTTGGATGTAAGCGCGTGCATGGAGAGGGGACAGTCTTCTTCCCGTGGACACCGAACGCCCTGTTGCCTGTTGCGCTATCAAGTGGAGAAGAGGGATTTGAGAATTGTTCAGGGGAGTTTGGCACCCAAGTTTTTCATGGACTTCCTCTGTACTTGCGCCATTACGAAGATGGTGATGGTAGACTGAGGAATTAGGATGAGGAATAGAGTTCGAATTTGGGTGGATTTTAAATGCTGTTCTATAATTTTAAATAAGTTTAATTTGTGTAAAGCCGGAGAAATTTTAAGTTTCATTTATCCTTTAACAAGGAAAAAAGAGGAAGATTCTTTTCCAGCAATTTGTTGGTCAATGTGATATTATCTGTCTTACTCAAATTATTATTGCTAAGGATCTGAATTAAACTGCATGTTGATTTATCCTTTCTTTTTTAGTAAGATTCAATACAGCCAAGTTGCTTAACGTTATGATTTTATCATGCTCCCAAACAAATTTTTAGTAAAACTTTTTTATTTTGTAAAATATCAGCATATATATGCCATATACAAATTTTCCACACATATATATGATTTTGGGAGTAAAAAGTAAATGTAGAATAAATAGTTTTGATTCTAAAAAAAAATTTTAAAGTGAAGGGTTACATGGAGCCTATATTGAATCTTTACTCTACTTTTTCATGTTTATATTTCACTTGTATTTTTTTTAAATTTTTTTTACTTAATAGATCTGGTTAACAAAAGAGTATGCACAGTGACCTGATTTTTTATTTTCAATTTATAACAAAAATAATATCAGACCATCCTAACATGATAAATGATTGATATATCAATCCTTATATTTAACTTCGATATTTATGTGGTTCATAAAATTTTTCAAAAAATTATAAAATTTTGTATCATACCTAAATGTATGTAGATGAATATTTCAAATGATTTAAATATACAAAATAGCAAAAATAAAATAAAAAGAAACTGGTTATTTTTAATCAGCCTATGCAAATAACGCTTTATCTTACATATCAATAATAAGTATTAATAATTATATTTTCGTCTTATCAGTGCCTAGAATTTTTATATTTATTTCATCCTTTCCAATGTTCATACATTTTTCATTTCTATGCAGTCACTATAGAAACTGGTTTTTTTGCATTTTAAACCATCTAATGTTGCCTGTTTGCACTCTAAAATTTGAAGTTTGGTTGTTTGCATTTTAAACCCCAAGAACTTTGCTTCCTTTGCATTATAGACCTTGACCCGATAACAAGTGATTTTGGGCCAGTCGCGCGTTCAAAATTTTAAAATGACGCAAATAACCTTCAAAACAATGTTATAACTCTTATAGTTCATGCATGCAAATCTTTCTTCTTCATTATGTTGTTCTCTTGATTCCTCCCTCGTGGCCATTGCCGTTATCTATGTTCTCGGTGCACAGAGCTTCGGTCTTTTTCCACCCACAACCTTGTGACAATGAGAACACATCTGTCCATGCCTCATTCATCCAGATCACCTGATTCTAGCCGTCCAAGCTTGTCAATGAAGAATTGGCTTTGTGCCATCAGCTCCTTGTGGTGCATGTTCATGGTCGCTTTGAAGCTTAACATCACCGGTGTCTCCACCAAACTTTTGATTCGGAGAAGGAGAGGATCTGCTGGTGGGAGGATGGGTGAATAAAGGTTGAGGAGATGCACATAAACGAAGATGGTCATCACTGCTTTTCTTCTTTATTTCATGCATTTCTGCTACCTGTTCTGTACTTACGCTCCTTGATGGATTTGTTGCTTGTGTAGGAATCCACTATGATCTCTATTTGGGCACCGGCTGCATTCCAGAAGAGATTGGAAACTGCACCCATTTCCAGAGCTTGTATTTGGATTGATTCTAGCTCAATTATGGAAGTTGAGAATTTTGGTCCCGAGTTTATGGCAAAACCCAAGAGGAGAGGGGTGAATTGAATTCTTAAAAATTCTTCCGGTGTATTAGATGTGAATTAAGTCCCCTTGAATGAAAAAATGGATAATTAAATAGCAAATAGAGCAAAGAAATCAAACATAAGAGATTGTAATGGTTCGGGACAACTCTCCCTGCTCCACTCCTCCAAGAACACACCCTTGTGCTTTGGGTTCTACTATATCAATGAAAATAGAGTTAGAGTCTTTGCTCTTTTCTAAATTTCAACTCTAGAGAGCCTTTACAAATTTTGCATAAGTAGGTGGTAATTCATACTCCAACCATATACTATTTTGCCTTCATTTGGTCATGGTCTCCAACACCAAACCAAGTGGAATCACAAATATAAAGAATAGAAATGAGAATCTACACTTTACAAATGTATAGGCAAATTTTCAGCTCATGGAAGAACTTGTAGAATGAGTGGATAAATAAACATTTCAACACTTGCAGTCAAAGAGCACAATTCTTTTGTAAATCTCCTTAATGAGCACTTGAAAGTTGAAAGGTGAAAGCTTAATCAATGTACTAGCTAATCCTCTCCCTTCCATTTGACGTGTATTAAATAGGGGAGGAATAAATTCAAATGTTTGGTGGTAGGTGATGCACATTCGATGTGCCAACGTTCAATTTTTTTAACCGTTGTAACTCAAGTCACACTCGAAGCAACTTTGAGTGTGACTTTACCGAAGTCGCAGACTGGAGTCGACTTGGCTGCGACCTCGGTTTTTAGTTCTTCAAATTTGGGGTTGACTTTGCCTTGGACTTCACCCAAGTCGTCGCAGGTGAAGTCGACTTGGGTTGTGACTTAACCTCTCTACTTAGCTCATTGGAACTTGGTGCTTCATAATCTAAATCTTTTAGCTTGTACATCATTGCATCTTGATAAATTGTCTTCAAGAAACTTCATTTTTGCATGTGGGCCTTTGGACTTCTTGTATATTTAGCTTGTTCACATCTACTTAAAAGTTCTTGCATGAGTTTATATCTCGGACCTTGAATCATATTGGAATGATTATGCTTGAGCTAATCTTGTCACCTTTGATTTTGAAATATTTTAGTCTTAGCCTTCTTGTACTCAAGTTGAATGTTGGGATTGACTTGGTTTGCAATTTCACTCAAATCGCGTGTTTGAATTGACTTAACCTCATTATATTCAACTTCGAACCCCTGAATATATCCCAAGTTGCTGACAGAGTCAACTTCGATTGTGACTTGACCCAATTCGCATGCGAAGTTGATTTTGGTGCGACTTCGCTTGCTCATGCGTCCAAAATTTTAGTGCCGTCGAAAAATGATCGCTTGGAGTTGATACCGAAGTTGACTTCGCCTGAGTCGATGCCTAAGTCGACTTGGCTTATGACTTCGTCTATCATGCTTTGAATCTTGAACTCTTTAAGCCTTAAATTATCTCAATACACATGCTAGTGCCTTAAAACCACTCAAATTGAATTGTTAATCATCAAAACATTGATTGTGCTTGATTTGCCATTCATTTACAACAGAAAAGGCTTCAGAATCCTCTTTTTTGGCAAAATAGCTTAGTGGGCATCATGCTTCTTGTGATTTTTCTTGAAGTAGGTGGTCAAGGCGGAATTCGGTGCCACATTTGCGGACCTGCTTTCGCTTGAATTTCTCTTCCAAGTAGTGGCTTCATTAGCACTAACTTTGTGCCAACGCTAGGTTTTTTCACACATGTTTATTTGCCACATCAAAAATCATGTGGTTGGATTAAATAATCTAATAATCAAAAAAGCAAATATGCACTTGCTTTGTCTCTGCCAATTGTCTCAGAAGCAGCCCACCTTTTGCCCTTGCTCTACTCGTGCTCGTCCTTGTTGTTGGAAACATGTGAAAAATAGGCCAAGTCTATGTTTTGATGATTAACAAATCAATTTGAGTAAGTTTTGGTTACTAACATGTTTGTGGAAATAATTAAAGGTTATACAAATGAAGAGAATGAAGCATGACAAGTCAAGTCGAATTCCAAGTCAACTCCAGCTTCGACTTCGAGGCGTCAATTCTGTCCAGAGTTAAAATCTAGAACGAGAGCTGCCGAAGTCGCATCCCAAGTCGACTCCGCATGCGACTTGGGTGAAGTCGCAGACCAAGTCGACTCCAGATTCGACTTCGAGGCGTCAATTCTGTTCAGAGTTAAAATCTAGAACGAGAGTTGCCGAAGTCGCATCCCAAGTCGACTCCGCAAGCGACTTGGGTGAAGTCCCAGACCAAGTTGACTCCAGCTTCGACTTCAGTGCGGAAATTGCCGAACGAGTTAACTCAATGACAGATTTGAGTGGAGATGAAGATCAAGACGACTCAAACACTCAATGAAGATCAAATGAAGATCGAAGCAAGAAGGGTTGCATGAATCCATCATGTTGGATTATGAACATATATTTGGACATCATTAGGCGTTCTAAGATTCAAGTATTCAAGATTTCAAGGATTCAAAGTTTGCAAGTTACGGAGCTAAAAGGACATTAAGCTAGGATGATTATACTGAGTTCCAAAAGATATAATCAAAGGAAGAACAACCAAACATGAAGAAATTCAAGCAAGTAAGACATTCCAAGGATTTCAAGTTCAACTAACAAGCTGAAGAAGTAAAGTCGCACCCGAAGTTGACTTCACCTGCGACTTCGGTCAAGTTGAGGACCAAGTCGACCCAGACTAGAACTTGAAGAAGCTGCGAACAGGCGAAGTCGCACCCGAAGTCGACTCCATCTGCGACTTGGGTGAAGTCACACTCGAAGTCGACTCCACCTGCGACTTGGGTCGCAACGGTCGAAAATTTTTTGAACGTTGGCGCATTAAATGCGCGCCACCTACTTCCAAACGTTCGGATTCCTTCGCAAATTATATAAGGCATTCAATATGAACGAGGAGGGTAGCTGAGAATTCATTGATTGAGCATAACTCTCATCTTCAAGAGCATTAAGTGATCAAGCCATCATATAGAAGAAGAACTCCGCTTTCAAACCACAAAGAGCTGCTTGCTGAATCATTAAGCCTACGCTACAAGTTCTTCTCTGCGCCAAATCTGCTTCTACACAACAGTAACGTGTAGAAACTTTCTTTTACTTTTACTTGTTGTATTGAACTTGATTTAGTTTGGGTAACTAAGATCAAGTGTAAGCAAAGTAGTGTGTGATTGAAGTGGAACTCGTCACCTACTTGTGCTGTGAATTGTTGATGCCCCATAGAGCTGGAATCTAGAAGAGAGCAGTGACTTTAGTTGTTTTGTGAAATACATAGTGGAACCCAAGTCACAAGAGGTGTGAGCTTGGAAGAGTGGAGTAGGGAAGGTTGCCCGAACCACTATAAAATCTTGTTTGTTGATATTTATTTCCGCTCTCTGCACTATATTGCTTTCCATTTGTTTCTTCATAAAAGGGGACTAGATTAATCCGGGGTAGAATTTCTGTTTAAGTTTAAATTTTTAAATACCTAATTCACTTCTCCCCTCTTGGGTAATTGTCATTAACTTGGGACCAACACTTATATCATCATAAGCTTGGGCTTGTGCAACATCACCCGTCTTTACCCACTAAAACATTCTCTATTGAATTTAGTAGCCATTGTTCTTGAAGGAAGATGGACAATGGCCGCCAAGCTCTGGTGCTAAATCTCTAAAGTGAAGATTCTGAGAGCATCGTTGATCATATGCTTGCTTTAAAAAAAATAATTTGGTTTTGATGATTAACAGATAATTAAAATATCATTAAAAAGGTTCTAATGCATTTGTGTTAGTGTGCTTAGATATTTTGTTTCTAATTATGTATATGAAAATGAAAATGTGAAATAATTTAATTTTCAAGAGCTCAAGTTTATGAATAGCAAGTTCAGCAACGTGAAGTCTTAGCCCAAGTCGATTTCACTTGCCACTTGGGTGAAGTCCCACAGCCAAGTCGACTTCGCCTGTAACTTCGGACAGACAACAAAGTGAAGCCCCAACCCAAGTCGACTTCACTTGTGATTTGGGTGAAGTTTCAACCAAGTCGACTTCGCCTGTGACTTCGAAGGCAAAATTTTGGACAGCAAGTAGACAGTAAGTTTTAACCAAATTAAAGTCGCAACTCAAGTCGACTTCAGCCATTCCAAGTCAACTACGCTTGCGACTTCAACTTATAACGGTCAGAAATTCGAATGTTGGAGCATTAAACGCACATCAACCGCAACTCCAACGGTTAGATCTTTTTTCCTCTATAAATATCTTTGAAGTATGAATGTGAACAAGAAGAAAAGAGGGAAAGAAAGAGAGAAACACAAGACGGGCTTACACCTTTCATTATTTTAAAGTGTTGAAGTCATTTGAACAACTATTGAAGCTTCAAGTGCTACTACTGCAAGTGTACGTAGAAGATTATCTTCTTTACATAACAAGGAGCTTCTGGAGCAGATTGATTACACGTAGTAAAGTGTAAATTATCTTTTATCTATTTCATTTTGTGTTGTTGTCTTGGATCAATGTTGGAGACTGAATTCAAGAAGAAGCAAAACAGAGGGTTGGTTTGAGTTTATCTCACTAACGTATTTTGCTTGATTGGTTTGAGTTTATCTTACCAACAAATCACACTTGGTTGATCGGAGTTGGTCTCACAAACAAGTGATTATTGTATAGCCCCCTGGAGCTAGAATCTAGAAGAGAGCGGATGCTCTAGATTGTATTGAATATACAATAGTGGAACTCAAGACACAACGGGCGCGTGCTTGGAAGAGTGGAGTATGGGAGGTTGCTCGAACTACTATATATTGTTGTCTCTTGTGCCGTTTGATAATTCTAAAAATTTTCATTTAATTTCATGTTAAATTCGCATAATTAAATATGAAAATATTAATTAAATACATGTTTTAAGTGGAATTTCATGAAAATCATATTTTTGATAGAATCTTTAATTTTGCTATAAAATGGGTCGTTTTGCAATATTTTTAAAAATATAAAATTATGAACCAATAAGTTAGAAGATTTTAAAATTGAAATATGTATTAGCTTATTAATATAATTTGGGCAAATTTATAAAATCATTTAATTGGAAAAATCATAAATATATAACTATAATTATATTTTAAAATATGAGGAATAAAGTAGACTATCATATTTAGATGAATTAAAATAATATCAACGAATTAATATTTAAATTCGTATTTAAATATATTGCAGGAACACTGGATTTTCATGCACTACCGGAGCACCTGTTATGGTGCTCCATCTTCCCCAAATCGGCAGCCACGGAAGCTACAACTATCCAGGCAATCCGATTCACGGCAGCATGTCCATCTTCCCCAAAGCGGCAGATCCGGCAGCACGTCATCACGGCAGAAAAATCCAGCCAGCTCGTCCAAATTCCTATCACCGTCTTCGGCAAAAAAAAAAAACCCATTTCAGCCCCTGCTGCCGATAGCCACCAGCGTCGGATCAGCTATTACCCCATCGTCTCAACCCTGCTGCTCATCGACTTCAACTGTCCCTGCGCTTGCTCCATTTCCAGGCAGCCATTAAACTCACTTTCACGGCCCTCTTCTTAATCACTGACCGACTAATCCTAGTGCAGCAAATTCAAGCACCAGAAGCCACAGATTCTGCTATCCGCACGATCTGCATAGCAAATCCAAGCATTGATTAATCAAACGAGCAGCACCCAAATCCTCTCTTTAGATCATTTTCAGCAACTGCGCCTTCAATCCATTAACCCTCCGTCGAAATTACCAGCCGCAACCCTTTCTCAGCCAGCCAAACAGATCCAAGCAACCACCGAAAACTCATTTGAAAGCATCCAACTTACCTGCGTCCAGTCATGGCCCACCTTGAATCCGACCGACAACACCTTTTTGCTAATTCCAGCAGCAAAAATCCGACGGCCACAAAGCTGTAGCAGAAATTTTATCCAACCCACAACATTGCCAACCAGCCAGCCAGGCAGAAAAATCCACCTCCACTCATCATCCCGTCTAACGCCATTCAACAGAACAAGCAGCAGCAACCGGTCCAAGCTTCAAATTGTAGCCGGTGATTTCCCCTAATCTAGCTCGCCAATATTTTCCAAACCAGCAGAACAACATCTGTCCGGTGATGCCGAGCGCCAAGGCACTCATCACTGGAACAAACTAGCCACCGATCACGATCCCCGAGTTCTAAGCAGCCTTATCTAGCCACGATCTTTTTTCCAAACGGCCAAGTTCATGCAGCAAGAAGAAACAGGCAACGAGTAGCTACAGTGTCGTCCAAGCAGAAATCCCACATCGAATTTTTTAAATGGAAAGAGGGCTGCCCAACACTTATAAAAGCATGGGACCCTCCACTCATCCCAAAAAGAACTGAACAACACACTCTTCTCTTTCCCTTGGGTGGGACCCATCTTGTGGGACCCCTAGCAAGGAGGCGGGGCCAAGCAATAAAATTTCTATTATGTGGAGATTTGCATTCGGGTGATGTAAATTTTATTTTATGCTTTGTAGTGTTTCGTAGTTATTACTTTTCAATTTGTAGTTTTAATTCTTAGATTAGATTTACTGCTTTATTTTCTGCTTTGTAATTTTTAGATTGAATTTAATATAATTTTCTTTCCTGCTTTAATAGTTGAATTTCATAGCTTTTATTGCTTTCTTAGAATAGTTTTAATTAAGTTGTTAGTTAATTTCTTTTAGCTTCTTGTCTCCCTTTCTTTTATCTCCAACTCTTCTAATCTTTTCTCTCTCTTTCTAATTTCTTTCCCTCTCTCTTTCTCCCTCTAATTTCGTCTATCTTCTCTTTTCTTCTCTCTCTAACGTCTTTTTTTTCTTTCTTCTTTTTCTCTCCGATTTCTTCTATTTTCATTTCTTTTCTCTCCAATGTCTCTTTCTCTCTCTTCTCTCTCCAACGTCTCTTTCTCTCTCTTCTCTCTTATCTATCTAATTTCTTCTTCTCTCTCTCTCTAACGTCTCTCTCTCTTCTCTCTTATTCCTCTAATTTCTTTCCTTTTTCTCTGACTTCTTTCTCTCTCTTCTCTATACCCTATCTTTCTCTAAAAAATAATTCAAAACTACATCGCCTCTCTGTGGATTCGACCCGACTCACCGTTATTGTACACTATTACCCGTATAGTGGTAGCTTTAATGTGTTTCGGTTAATTTTAATTAAACTGGTGATCACAGTGCTCTTAACGACAAGCACTTGGTGCGCATCACTGTTTGATTGCTTGCATTTTATATTCCATTTGCACCCTCTCATTCTATCTCATAACACGTTTCATCAAGGGGATTAAACTTACAAGGGGTTAAACTTCTAATTACGAAAAGAATTTTCAAGAACCCAATTCACTCATCCTTTCTTAGATTTTATCATAAACTCGGGACTAATAAGCACCCCACGTCATGCATGTCCTATGTCAAACCAAGTGTCTTTCTTCTCTAGAGCAAGCTCCATCAAGAACTGGCGGTGGCGCAACAACTAGCAGCCATGTTCCTTTGATTTTTCCGCTACAAGTAGGTGGGAATTTTCAATGCAAACTCCACATTTGTTCGAGCTTCAATTGTTGAATAGAGTGAGATCTTAGCTCTTGACCGTTGCCCCATCTTACCTCTCTCGAATGCAACCACTGTCTTCCTCCATCCACAAAACTCTCCACGAGCTAACTAAAATGGGAAGAAAAAAATGCAAGAGGAAGACAAAATTCAATGGATTTTTTTTATAGTAGAGGATATTTACGACAATTCACGTGCATTAACGTCAAATTTAAATGCCGTAATGGGTTAGGGTCTATAATGCAAATGAAGCAAAATTCTTGGGGTTTAAAATACAAACAACGAAACTTCGGGATTTAAAATACAAATAGGCAAAGTTAAAATTTTTAAAATGCAAAAAATCCGAACTTTTTGTTGTCTTTTCTCTCTTTGGTTTCGGTCCTTGTATTTCACACTCACACACACCATGTGATATTATTTAGCTATGCTCTGTTTCGCCATTATATTATCTTTTTTCCTAACTTACATAATCAATATTTTCTAATAGTTCCTGAAGAATAAAGATAAGCTTTTTGAAAAAGGGCCATGCGAAAAAATAATCCATGTTTGTGAAGCCCAATATTTCGGAATTTCCTCATCTAGTGACTCCAAATGACTATTTAAGCCGGAGTTGTTGCTTTCGAAACCAAAAAGTAGAATATAAAACTTTTTTTCACTATAGTTATCTTATTTTTATCATTTTTATATATTTTTCTATATAATTGTCTTACTTTTTAATTAGTTCTACATAGTTACTTATCAATCAACCTATCTATTTGGTTGTATCTATTTTAACTTTATTTTCTTTACTCTTTGTCATTACCCATATCATATCACATTATTTTTTTTATCAATTCAAAAACTTCTACATCAAAAATTTTTCATAAAAAAATTTAATTACTTCCCAAATATTATTTTTGATCATTTATGTATATTTTTCTATATAATTACCTTACTTTTCAATTATTTCTATATAATTACTTATACAACGAACCTATCTATTTGGTTGTATGTATTTTAACTTTATTTTTTTTACTCATCGTCATTACCTATATCATCTAACATTATTTTTTATCAATTCAAAAACTTCTACATCAAATATTTTTCATCAAAATTTTTATTTTTTTCCAAATACACCTAGGAGAAAATTCAAAGCAACATGTACATGATTTCACTTATTTTATGAATGCATCATTAGCTTCCAATCAGAAAATAAAATTAGGAATTAGATTTTTATATTATATTGTAATTATTTTTTCTTTTCTAGAGAAGTGATCCTGTTAGTCCAAGTTAAGCAAATGTCTCGTTTAGCTCACATAAAAAACTCATTTACAACACATTTTATTGCTTTTTTAACATATAAACAAAGTTTTACTTTTTTGGATAGGCCATGATACAGTGCACCCTGGTGGTTTAACCTATTTTGTTATTTTTTTGAAATTTTTTATGTAACTATTAATCTAAGTGTATTTAACATATAAATCAATTTTTACCATTTTTGGATATTTTTATATATTTTTTATTTTTGACAATCAATGACATTTTAGTAATTTTAAATTACTAAAAAATACTACTCATTTTAAGAAATAAAAATTTAAAAATCTTCAAAAAGCTAAAACTTGATACACATGTTAGATACACTTAAATTAACAGTCGTATAAAAAAATTTCAAAAAAAAAAAAAGAGTTAAATGCACCCTAGTGGATCAAGGCTAATCTCTCCCCATTTTGGATGTGTATATATAGTTTTTGAGATTTTTAAAGATAGATGTATTTTAAATACATATATACACATAGATGCTTAAAAAATTCATATATATATATATATATCCAAGATTAGTAAAATCTAGTTTATATGTTAAATACAATTAAATAAATAAATGTACGAAGAAAAAACATGTATGTAAAAATGGTAAAATTTAGTTTATAAATTAAATATACTTAAATAAATAAAAATATAAAGAAAAAATAAAAATATTATAAATAAATTTTTTGAAACATGCTAAGTTGGATATTTGCTTGGCCTGGCAAAGTTATTCTCTTCCTTCGGGGATATTTGGAAAGGTAAAAGTTGTGAGAAATATTGTATTTGGTGGGAGTAGAAAATAGAATATTTTGAAAATTGTGTGATTGATATGAAATGATACGAGTAAAGTTGAAATAAATAAGTTTATTGAAAGGTAGTTGACAGAAAAAATGATTAGAATATAAGAGTAAAAGTAAAAAAATATGATGATTAATAGACTAATGAATTGACTCGAAATCCGCACCCACCGTTTCCACGAATGTTTCCGCCGACTTATTAACGAACGTCCCCGTATTTATTTTCCCATTCTGGGCTGCCTCGCGTAGGTCCGGTGTCAGTCGCGGTTGACTTCGTGGCGAAATATCGTGGGCATTTTCGTCATTCGGTTGTCTCGAGCCGCCAGCAACCGCTCTGAGACTGCTGCTTAGTTTAGTGCCATTCAACACCTTCCTTACCGTTGCACGCCTCTCTCTCTCTCTCTCTCTCAAGAAGCGAAGCGATAAGCGGAAGCTTTGGGTTTGAATGCCGGAGGCAGGTGGAGGAGCAGGAACTGATGGGAGTGGAGAAATGTTCTACTCTCACTGCCTTCTGTCTAGAAAAGGCCCTTTGGGCACCATATGGACTGCTGCGCACCGCTGGAGGAAGCTTAGAAAGCAGCAAATTGCAGAAACAGACATTCCTTCTACCATTGGTATGTTTTGTGTGTGTGTTCTTTTCTCTTCGGTCTCTCTTTCCTTTTTTTTCCCCCTTTTCACTTGGTCTGCAGGATGCCTGTCGGGCGTTCTTCAATTCATACTGAAATTTCTGCTTTGGGCTTCGTATAATCGAAACCTAACTGGATTTTCTTTCAAGTTACTTGTTTTAAGTGACCCACTTTGTCGAACGCGTACAAATTGCTATTGCTCCCTTCTAATGGTTTTGGGGGCTCTCTGTCTTCTGCTTTCTTGCCTCGTAAACGTAAACGTGGAAATCATCTCTGTGAGTCTTTCCTTAAAAACGGCGACTTTAGCCTGTCCTGCGTTGTAGTAGGCGCCTTGGTCTGCCAGTGTTTCGTGGCTTACTCTTTTAGTGAGTTATAGTTTCATCTCATGTACTATCTGTCATAAGGGAAATCGCCGTTGTGGTTAGCATGAATCGAACGCTGCGAGTGAGTATCCACCCAAGTTCTTCTGTACCTTGTTTTTTCAGTTGAGATTCTATTTTCAGTTGAATGCTTCACCTACACCAGCGTGTTTGGCTGAATCAAACACCCTAAATAAGGCTTCTTTCTCCCTGTTCTTCTCTTGGGGTTGATAACACAGAAGTAAACAGGCAGCACATGATTTATGTGCTTCCGCTTTAGGCCTACTCAAATCACTATTTCATTAGCTCCAAAATCAAATTCGTCTTTTCTCTCGTGTTTCCCTCCCACCAATGTGCTAGAGTTTACATTGATGTCCTCTTCTAGCCAGCTTTAGAAGAAAGCTAACTCTATTATATAATATACCTTTGTGCAAAGATGGGTTCATACGCCAACCTAAAAACCATGCACATAGAAACAATCATAAATGGCAGACAAAAACTAGATAAAACTCTTCATCGCAAAGGAAGAAACTGGGAAAGAGCTGTCTACATTTTCACTGTATCTAGGAAATTCATACATAACGTTCTCTCCTCTTTGGTTCCATAGGATCCGTCCTTATATAGGTCAGAAGATCTCATGCCTCTTTTTTCCTCCGAACCAACCCTAGGGATGCAAATCCTAGCTGAAAATTACTTATTATTTGGTAATGATCTCATACCTAGTCTAACTGTGCAACCCACATGTGCAAACTTAGCGGACCTTGCAGAATATGACTCTAAACCCAATGGATCAAAATCTCAAATCTTTGGAGCAAGTATTCTTTATCTATTTAATTGCCATAAAAAAAGTTTACTTCAGCCTATAAAAGTTTCCCCAAGATGCTGCACCTTTCTTTCTGATTCGCTAGTAATACATATGGGATAAAAGTGCCCCATTCCGGAGAGCTGGTCATTTTCTACTTATTTTATTTTGTTTTTGCTAGATCCAAGCACCAGTTTAATGCTATAGGGTGAACAGGTGGATTTTCTCTGTATGCTGCTCCTTTATTCTTTTCATATCATATGGGTGTGTTTTAAGGTGTGAAAACAAGCTGATGATACCAGCATCAGAGGGATGGTGTCCTGGTGACAGCCATCAAGTCAATATAGACAATATTTAGGCTTTTTTTCTTTAAAAAAATTGGTTATACCTTGGAGAAATTAGGGTAGCTGTAGCTATCTAGGAATATTTAAATGTCACATCAGTGAAGGGTAGAGGAGAAGGGGTCATCAAGGGGCTACTAATTATTGTTTACCTCAAACAACACACCAGTTGTGAATTGAAAAATGAAGTTCAGCCTGTAAATCATTGCTCTGCATTGACAATATAATCCTTCTAAAAGGATTCAAAGGGAAAATAGCAACTGCATGCTCAATATTGGCAATTCAATGTTTGGTAATAATTATGTCAGATTCCTTATGCATTTATCCAAATAAATTAGAAATCCTTTTAACTTTTAAGAGTTTTGTTCAGAATGATTCTTTCCATTTATTTTTTAAAATTCAATTTCTCTTTGTATATTTTCCTTTTTTGTATCACTTGAGAACTGTAAGTGAGGGAAGTATGTGAGAACCCAGGGCGCATTATCTTTGAATTCTTCCAGTTGTAAGAAGGGCTACCAAACTTAACATCAGCTACCAGATAATCAAACAAGTAAATCAAGACAGTTTGTTGTAGAGTGAAAACTTGAAATCTGGGTGCCAAAGCTTGCAATTTTTTCCTGCTAAGGTGAAATACAAAATCAAGAGCAATTTATCATGCCTGCTTTTCATTCATTAGTAAGGGTGCAACTTGGGTCGGTTCGGTTCGGTTAGTAGCCTACCCTACTCATACCCTATTTTCAAAAAGTCTACTCTACCCTACCCTACCCGCTTATAGGGTCGGTTCCTACTATATCCTACCCTATCCATTATTCATAGGGTTGGTTTCAGTTTCGGTTTTAAATTTGTTCCTACAATAATTAACGATGACATGTGAAAAAAATATTTTTTGTGTTGTTTTAAATAATATAAAGCAATACTCATTTACATTTTAGACTTTATAGTTTATAATTAATTTCATTTTGTTGTTGTTCACATCTATTTCCACATTCTTTCTAGCCTTATTATCCGTATTAATAATCACATTAACATCATCATCCTCATTCAATGTTATGATCATCCGTCATTACAAATACAAACCCTATACAATTTATAAAAAAATAAATAAGGAAATCAAACCAACAATAATTTATTGGTGAATGAGGGATAGAAACAATCATGTATTTATTTATATACACATATTTATAGTTATTTACATATTAGGGTACCCATGTGGGTATCCATTTGGGTCGGTTCCAGGTACCCAACAAGTATACCCTACCGTTACCCTATTTAGGGGGTTGATTAATAATTTCGACCCTACTTGTATCCATGGGTAAAATTTTCTGTCCCACGCTACCTAATTTAATGTCGCGTTGGTGGGTACCCATAAGTACCTTATCCGAGTTGCAACCCTATTCATTAGGCCACAACCGTATTTGGTTATGTAGGTTAAATAGTTTTAAATTTATATGCTGATTGTTCTGTTCAATGCAGATAGGATAATGCTAGCTGAAGTTCCAATTGCATTTCGAATACTGGCATTCCTTCTCATAGGAGTTGTACGGATTTACTCAAAGAAACTGGAATATCTCTACCATGACTGCAATGAGGCTTTTTTTAGAATAAAGAATTCTGCTATTCCTGGAAAAAATGTATTATCTAAGGAAGCTCCAAGGACATCTGTTGTTTCCATCATGGTGCCTGAAAGTTTTGAGCTTGATGCTTTTGATCTTGAGGGCTTTGAGGAAAGGTAGAACATTGAGTTGTCTTGGATGTTTTACAGAATCTTGTTTCAGATTGACATCCATATCATTCCAACCAATACATTTTATATATATTGACCTTCCTGCAGCCTTCTTTCTAGCCCCAACAAGGATCTCACTCATGAAGGTATCAAATCTGGACGAGCCTCTGCTTGTTTTTCCTCACTTATTTTCATAATTTAATTCTTTCATACAGGGGTGCGAACAGAGGAAACTACTTGTCCCTCCATGGAAAAGGTAGGCACCAGTGACCTTCAAGTGTTGTTTAATCAAGATAAAATTTAAAACAAGCGCACAAAATTTTCTAGGAATTACCATTGGAATAAGCGTGTGATTTTCACACTATATGTTTTTCTTATTCTGTTTTTTCTTTTTGACATATTTGTTTAGCCAAATCTAATTGAAAACATTTACTGCCATTCATGCTTTTGTGAATCATGAACATTTTCTGGTCTCGTGACTCAGAGTGAGGGTGAAAACCACTACGTTCAGCTTTTACATAGAGTTCAATAATTTATGGAGATCCATGTCTTCACGAAGTGAGACTTTTTTACATAGGTCTCAATATTTCAAGAAGACCTAGTCCAGCTAGATTTGTCTTGCTTTTCTTTCTATAATATTCCTCTGAAGATTTTTAACTTACCAGTTTGATATTCTGGGGCAACAATGTAGTAACATGATAGTAATATAGTAGCTATCATTATTGATTCCAGTTCAATCAAGGATTTGACTACAATGGTGGTGGCTTTTTATTTTTTGTTGCTGTGTTAATAATCTACCAGGAAACTGTCACCACAACTGGAAATATATTTGGCCCATGAGTTATCAAAAGGTGTGGGATAGAAGAAACATTGCATGGATGCCTGAGTTGAGAACATCTTCCTTTGAAATGTTCTAGTAAAGGTCCGTGCTTTGACATTAATTCAGTAAGCACTAGTGCTTGGTTTCTACTCTAGGAAATAAGTTGTTAGTATGGATGAGATATTTTGGTTTGAATCTAGGTTGGTTTCCTGTTTTGGATGTTTGCCCATCTTAATCATAGCTACTGTAGTCTTTTGATCATCACCATTGTATTGGGGCCACCACCAGCATCACAAATATTACTTTGGCTCAGGATTTCTGTGACCCTCTCTTTTGCTTTGATATTTTCCCTAATTTAATCTCATATTGTTAGTCAGCACATGCTTGCTTCTGGCAATTTCATTTTCTTTTCTTCTAATCCTAGTCTACATGCAGATGCGCAATTATGATGGGAAAATTGTTCATTGGGAAGATGGACCTTCTTTGTTCATGATGGAAGATGAGTGGGTATTACAGGATCCAGATGCGCATTGTTTTCAATGGCTTCTGCCTGAACTTCTAATAAATTTACAATGGTCTTTTCTTGTTGTTGCAGCATTGTTCTGCCTGATACTATAGACATTGATCTTGAGATCAGCAATTTGCATCATTCAAGTGATTTAATAGAAAGCACGGAGAGGCTTCAGAGAAATGAATTCCATCTAGATAGGTGTCCAGAGCTCAGTTTTGGCAGCAGAGTGGAACCTCTGAACCTCAGTCGGTGTTTTGAGGAACCAAGCAGCTGTGGGGGACATATGAATTTGCAGGAAGTTCTTCCACATGTCAAAAGATCTCTTGTTATTACGGAAGTAAACCCACTTGGTGGAACACCAACAAAACAATTCAGCAAAAACTCCTCTACATCAGGTTGGCTTGTTTTAGTGATGATTGTTGTTAAATGGAATGATTTTCATATTGATTCATTATAAAGAATTTTTTTAATCAGTAATTCAGTATAAGAATTATTCTCATGGAGAAATGGTAAATTTAATCTGAATTTAATTGGGCAATATTTATTTCATGAATGCTGCTATTCACTCTGAAGAGTCTCTGTCTTGATATTTCATTTCATAAAAAATTGATGAGCAATGGCTTACAAGGACCCTACAAGTATATGTCATGGTCTAACTCTGGTTTGATCCTCAATATATTCAAGCATTATATGTTTACTATTTTTTCTTTGCGATATGCTGGGGTGCACAAAGTTACACCTTGTTAAGGTGCACCATGATTGAATGAGGCTCATATTGATGATATAATCCAAATCCATTTCCCCAATTGCATTTAGTATTGTTTATTTAACTGTGAGACCCAATTTCATCAAAACAAAATATGCGTATAGGCCTCATCTAGAAAAGGTGTACAATTAACGTATTATAGTTGTTTCATTTATAAATCAATTTTAAAGATATTAATACAAAGTCTTAACTGTTTAAAACATCATTCTTATGTTGATATATGATTTTATAAATTATTATAACATTCTATTACATTTATGAATAGATCTAAGTATTTTTCACAATTTACACATGATTATATATATTTAAGAAAACGCAGCTTACCAAAGATTTAACATGAGCTGGTTTTTAGTACCGTGATAAAACAAATGACCTTAAACCATGTGATTGTTGGATTTTGATTTAACCATCAAAGTGGGTCCCATTTCATCAATGGTGCTCCTTAACATAATCCTTTTTATTTTTATAAGATTTAGTTAGATGGGGCTACATTGTGGGGCAGGTGATGTTACTTCTGACATAATGGCTATTCCTACTCCATCTAACAAGGAGCGAGAACGGACATCGAGGAAAAGAAAACATCTGTTTGATCGGTCTGTTGTATTATCAAATAAGTAAGTGATTCCAAAACTCTTGGGCACTGTGTGGGCCCTTACGTAGTTTTAAATTTCAACGAGTGTTTTGGCTTTTAGATGTTTACTGAAAGAAATATCATCGTCAGCCTTATGATGATGGCTGGATGTGAAACAATTTCACTTCTCAAGCTAGTAGTAAAAATTCTTAAGAAGATTTACAGAAGGATCAGTCCTTTTTGTGGAACAATGCGCTTAACAGAAATGAAGACTATGCTAGTGGACATTTGAGGAGGGAGAATCTTCTATTTTGCCATACAGATGCTTGAGTGTAAGATCTTGCATGTTTATGAGGTGAGTCAAGACTGTTGCATGTCCTTTGGCTCAAATTCAGGCTTTTAAACTGGGCATTGGAGTTTTCATGCGGCAAATTGATGGATGCCTGAATCAAGCTGATCACAATATCTGTACATTCCTTGTACAAAATGACATTGTAACACGATTTCTGGAAGAGTGTATTGTGGTTTCATGTGTCTTAAAATGGATTGTTAAGCATTACAGAATTCTCATTTTAGAGAGAGATTTGAGGAGATCATCCAAATTTCTGAAATATTTCTCTTCTTACCAGTTACTTAGTAGCAGACACTGCATATTGATCTTGCCTTGTTCTTCTTTATGTCATTATTGTTTATTATTGCATTCCATATATTTTGAGGCGGATTTATTTGAGATGTTGGAATATCATTTATTTTCCTTTCTACTGGAGTTTCTACATGTTGGACTGTTTTCTCTTCTCCAATTTCACAGAGTTTTGGCGCATGGTCTGCGCAACACAACTAGCTTGGTTCGTGTACCAAGGAGTGTTCCCCATACTGCACTCAGTTGTTGGAAGGCCCACAAAACCTCTAATCTGCACAAAAGTTTCTTGGAACCTTTGACCCCTTGTGAGGTCCCATTCATTACAATCACTTTGTATCTGAGAAATAATGTATAGTTTTCTTTCCTGACCACAAACTCTTTTGCTGGGACAGGTATATCTTCAGAGCTTAGAGCGCTCTTCACAAGCAGCTATTTTGATCATTTGGAATCAAAAGAATTTTCAGATGCTTGGTCTCCATCCAGTCAAGGCGAAAAAGCAATGATCAGTTCTTCAGATGAGGAGCTACTCTTCCCAGAAGATGGTGCTGGCAATCCTTCTACCTCGTTTAATTGTTCAGAGGCTCTTTCACCAAGTAACTCAAATGAAGCAAGATTTGAGATGCCAATGGAAAATGTTTCCAAGGACCCTTCTGTTATTGAATCTCCGGATTTTTGGTCAACCATGATGGATGAGGTGACTATGATATTTGGTCCTACTAAAGTTTGCCTTTTTGCTGTAACTGTCCTGCCACTAGATGAATTTTCTTTCACTGTCCGGCCACCATCTGGTACTCATTTATTTTTTTGAAACAGTCATTTATGCAGCCTGATGATCTAGAGCATCAATCAGATAGATCACCATCAATGTATCATATAAAAATAATTACGCTATGGAATATCCTCACTATCCAGTTCTATATTGTGTTTTCTTCCTTGACCATCCACTTAATGCTATGAACTGAATTCTAGAGAGTTTTTTTCCCTTATCACATTTGTTCATCAAGCCCATTTGATTATTGATATATTAGTCACTATAATGTAAATTTGTCTCACTTAAACTGAAGGCCCACCAAGGATACAATAGAGATCCTCCAGCTGACAATGATTAAATCCTTTCCTCCTTCGTGTAAGCACCTGTATTTATAACATACAGGTTGGATGCTGGCTTCTATTTATGGGTTGTAAGCATCCTTCTTCATGTGGTTTATGATCTCACCTTTCATGGGTTGTGTTGATGTGCTATACAGGAAATCATTTGTCAGGAAAGTCTATTGAGCCAAGGTATGATTGTATTTGTCGTGATAACAACCGATTGTGTTGGCTCTGGATTTCTTTTCCTTTGAAATTCTGGCTTCTCTGCTTCATGATAAGTGCTCATTAATGCTTGTAATGTTGTCTTTTTGCAGATGGATGGTCGGTTAGAACCAGGTAAGGTGAATGGATTTCTGTGCTCTTATTTTATTTTATTTTATTTTTTAACTTGATGATAGGCCCAAGTGATTGTCATCATAGGCAACTGTCTTCTTCTTCTGACAAAATGTGAATCTTCAGGACAGTAGTGCATCATTTGCATGATTACTTTTCAATGCAAGTGAGCAAGCAGAAGGAAGCTTTGACTTTGTCCTGCCTTCTTACAGGAAGATTGAGAAAAGTATGTGCTCGATTGTTCTATGAGACTCTGGTAAGCTTAATCATCTATGAACTTGGTGCTTAAATTTTGCAGTTTGTCAGTTTGGAAGGTCTTTTTGCTTAATAGGGAAACAGAAACGCATTTTCAGTCCTGATAGCAGCGGTTCTTTCTTTGGTCATTTCGTACATTGTTTTATTGCATTGGGCATGCCTGAGAATCATCTATGTATATTTCAGCTCAAGGCAGTTCGTTTTTAAGGGGGTGGGAAAAAAAAAAAAAAGAAAAAAAAGAAAAAAACAGCGTGTCAATGAGACATTTTGGCACATTCAAAGCATGCTTCCTACTTTGCCATAACTGAAAAAATATTTATTTTCAGACCATTGCATGGCTTGTTATGCTTCTCCAAGTATGGATTGAAGCTGCCAAAAGGTGTACTCCATTACTTGGATCCCTTGGCACCATGAATCAGTCAGCATGGCTTAAATCAGCAACATTGAACCATTCCTTTTGGCCAATGGCCATAATGGAACCATATATATATATGTTGATCAGTTCACGAATCCTAGACAAAACATTAAAAAAAATTAGTATTTAGCACCTTCGTTGGGGTCCATTACTTGCTGTAGAAACTCTTAAGACATACATGTGGTGTTCTAAAGAACATATGCTTGTGCTTGTTAACTTTGGGTATTCACAGTTTGGATAGGTTTCTTTCTTAAAGTTCCTCTTGCAGGTATTGAAGAGTGAAGGGTACATAGATGTGACTCAAGAATCTCCCTGTGCTGACATTTTTGTGCTGCCAACCCCAAAAATGAAGGCAATGTTCTGAAGACATTTGCCTTTTCTCATTTTCTATGCAAAGGCGTAGTGGCCTTGCAGATGCAGCAATTGCCAGTATTTATGTCAATGTAAATGAAAAGAACTCTTCGTCTCCCATATTTCATCAGGTTTTGAATGTATTTCACATAGGCTTTTTCTCTTGTATCATAATTCATAAACACTTTTTGTATGTATGTTTGTATACATGTTAGACCCATGGTTATGTCAATGTAAATGAAAATAACTTTCATTATCATTTCTCGGATCTTTGAATTATTTTCGTCCGAGGTCTTTTTCACTTGGCGCTGTTGTGGTTCACCAAGACTAGACAGTCCATGGTAATTGGGTCCAGAGCAACGCTATGAGGTGGATAATGGTGCTGATTTGTAACTAGCCCAAGTCCATGCGGATTGAGATAGTGCATTTTTACTGTCCATCTAGCTTCTGTGAAACCGTTGTATAGAAGTGGTTTTATATAACTTTATTCATTTTATCAACCTTAATGATTGATGAGAAATCTCTATTTATTATATTTAATATTATTTATTTAGCAAGAGGACCAAGTTTCATTTGAATAAAAAATGTGCATGAGCCACATTTGCTTAAAAATATATACATTCATAGGTAAATTATGAAAAATATTTAAATCCATTTGCACATACATTGTAATATAACAGTACTTTATAAAATTATTTATGCATGTAATAATGGTATTTTATATAATTTAAATATTAAAAATACAACTTTAAAAATTGACATTTAGCATCAAATTATTTTATCACGTTCATTTTATACGTTTGTAGATAGGGCTTATAAAAAATGATAATAGATAGACAATATGGTTTTTTATATCAATATAAATGATATTAAATACAATAGATAAATTTGATTTCGCACTAATCATTGAATTGGTTGCGTGTATCGAAGTGTAACTCTTATTTGATAAAAGCGATACAAGTGTATCCATCTATCGTGTCTTAATTTAGTCTAGGGCTTGCTTCATCCCTTGCACTCTTCACTTGATTCTCTCTTGTGCTCTCTTTTTTTTTTTTTTAAAAAAAATATCTATTTTGGTTTCCAATTTAATAAAGGAGAAACCAGGAGTAAGATTTTTCAAAAAGTCGAATTGTAAGAGTTTTTTTTTTTTTTAATGACAAAGATGACTTTTAGGTACATTGAGATTTCTAATATAGAACCATTTGGCCACTGAAATTTACAACTGCTGTAACCATTGACCTTGAAAAGGAAATCCATGCTCTAATCAACAAACAGTTAAAAAAAAAGAAGAAAAATCCACAGATATCTTGAAATATGGTGATGGGAAGAAAAACAATATATTAAAGAAAATCTCCAGATATCCTGAAATATGGTGAGGAGAGTAAAATACAATACACGACCGTTATAATTTTGATATTACAGTTAATTCATTTGGATGAGTTTTTAAAGTTTCATGTATCTAACATCTACCAGTTGATAGATCACACACTCATGTGCTATGTAATTTTAGATACTTCATGAATTACTAGTATTACTAGTATCTGACGTCTACATTTTTTTCTTTTATAGTATTACTAGTAGAAGTGTCTTCTCTATTATCTTTTTGGTTCTTAGATAGGTATAAGGTTTCTAACCTTTCTAGGACCTGGGATATCATTCCTTCTAACTCGTCTACCTGTTGTGTTACACTAGTAAGATTTGTAGCAGGGTGGTTTAAGGATGATCCTCCCTTATTTTGTGATGCCTTAGTCATATTTGTTTGACTTGCTTTAGACTTAGTGATTACTAGACTATAGGGTAGTAGTATTCTCTTTTTACGCGCTATTCTTACTATATAGGTATATTTTTAATATCCAATGATACTTAAACTCTATGGATCTTTTCAAAAGGTTATTAATTTCTTCTTTTTACCCCTTTTTTCTGTGCTAACCCCCCCTTTTCTTTTAAAAAAATTACAATCCTTTTCTTTTTTAAAATTTTTAAAAATTTTTTTAAAAAAAATTAATTTTTTTTTTAAAAATCGAAACTTTTACTCTTTTTTTTTTTAAAAACAAAACCTAAAAAATATCCTCCTTAAGCTTTTATTAAAAAATAGAAATTAGTACTCCTAGCCGGTCCTCAGGAGAGTCACCAAACTGTAGCACGTGGTTTTTTTTACACTATAATGAGCCAGCAAAATGGGCCTCAAATATAAAGTATGCTCAATAGAAATATAAAAAAAAAAGTAGCTGTAAACTAAGCAGGACAGTAAATGAGCAAATATGAGAAAGTAAAATAAATATGAAATGATAGTTAGCGGGTTAGCTGATTAGAGATGATGCGAGTTAAATATGGAAATTAAACATACAAAATAAAAATATAAAAGATGTAGAAAAGGGGGTTCAAGATCAAAAATGGAAAAAATGTAAAAGGTCTACACATGAGAGTTAAAGAAGGGGGTTGCAAGCGTTAAAGCTTTTAGATGATGCAAGTTCTTAGAGATTTTTAAATGATGCGAGTTAGTCAAATGCAAACATGTATTTAAGTTAGGCGCAGTTAATGGTTAGTAAAATGCATACAAATGCTAATAAAATTTAATATACTAATTTTTGGAGTTGCCACTAACTATATAACGATGGTTAATCCGTGTACAATAAGGCACTGAAATACAGAGATTTTCTGAGTGAACTCACAACTAGAAAAAAATATAACTTTATTTTTCTAGTATATTGGTCCTAGGAGTGCGAAAAGTTAACATATTTTTTTATCTAAAAGCTCAGGAGGGTAGAGGTGGGAAGTTAATTCCTAGGCTTTTAATGAGGCCCTAAATCAACCTGAAAGAGAGTATAGAGATTTCATTTCCATAAATGAAGTTTGCCTTTTTAAATTTTTTTTTTTTTATGGTTACGAAACGACAAAGATTTCGTTAAAAAAAATCAATGGATGGAAGCTAGCTGTCAGATTTTAATACTCGTTTAATTTTTTATATGAAGAATACGTAGATGCAAATAATTGTGTTAAAAGAGACATGTGATGTAAACGTTAAAACAAGATGTAGATATAGTTAAGTATGGATATTCCGTTATATTAGTTTTTTTTTTTTTTTTGAAAAAAAGGACGTGAAATGATAAAACAGCATTGATTAAAAGCAAAATAATTTTAAGTAAACATGAAATAGAGCATTAGACGAACAGATATTGGATTGATATAAAAAAATTATAGGAAAAAAAAGGAGAGAGTGAGATGCATCAGCGTTGGTTTTTTTTAAAAAAAAAAATTAATAAACAGAAATAAAATGACATGAAATGAAATAACAGCGTAAAAGAAAATAATTTTTAAGCATACCAAAACAGAGCACTAGATGGTCCAGATATAAGATTAAAAAAAATTTTAGTAAAAAGAAACGAGAAAGATGGGATGTGGCAGCGTTGGATTTTTCTCTTTTTTTTTTTTTTTTTTTAAAAAAAAGGAAAAATCATTCAGAGGACGGGTGCATATGCATGCTTCTGGACTTTCACCCCTCTTCTTCTTTTAGCCTGTTAATGAAAAATGAGTTGGAATAGCATTTTACAGAAAAATAAAAAAATGATATCTTCGAATATGTTGGGAGAAAAGGGTGCTGTTGTGATGATTTTGGAAAGGGTGGACGAATAGATGATAAGGGAATTTGGGTATGCTTGGGCGTGTACAGATTATGGGAAGAGGACTCCTTTTTATAGCTTTTAATTTTTGAAAAATTGCACATTGGTATATTTTAATAATATTTTGTACAACTCCACCTTTTCTTTTTTGCAAAATTCTATCCCAAAATGGACTCCTTGGTAAATTTATGGGTGGTTTTTGAAAACTACCAATGGACCCATTGTTTTGCTTGGCTAGTAAGTCAACTCTTTCTTAGCCATTAATTTTGGGCATTTTTCATTCTTTATTTATGCCTTGATCATCACCTATTTTCATTGATCTTAGATGGGCCCCACACTTATTGATGTCCCTTATCCACTTTAACGGTTCAGATCTTCATTTGGTCGCTTAGATATCGTAATTTTCATCTATCATTTGAAATGTTGCAAATTCACCTCCTTTCTTGGTCAAATCTATTTTGATCATTAAAACCTCATAAAATATAAATTATTTGTTTAATCAAAACCGTTCATCTCGTCGACTCTGTTTCAATTGACTTGAGAAAATATTCTTCACTTCATCTTGAATGCAAATTGCTCTTGATCAATTGTATGGATTATTGGCTGTTACTTCCTTAGTGCGCTTAAAGCATTGGAGGCCCATGGATCTTACACAAATTTGGACTTGCAAATATATGGATTAAAATTCAAATGTAAATCCACAAATAGCTTTAAACGGGTGGGCCAAAGGTAGTAAGCCCATTTGAAAATTTAATTTTCACATTTAAGTAGGGTGTCAACACAGATAAACTTAATTGATACATTTTTAAATTTATTATTTGATCATATTTTGCATTTTAAAAAGAATCTGATCTGATTGGATTTGGCAGCCCATGAGTTTGGTTGAACCATTTAGAGCTGGTCAGCCCTGGTCAGCCATGGGTTTAAAATATTTAAAATTTTCTATTTCAACGCTATGTAAACCTGTTTTAAGCACTGTGACCTGAATTTAATCAAAAGAAATTGAAATTTAGCCTAGAATGAATGAACGGACTCCTTTGGTCAGTAGTCTACAGGTACGAAAATTCTAGCAGGTTAACGGTCTTTCTGGTTCAAAATTTTTTTTTTTTTTTTTCAAAATCTTGGAGTGAAAAATGCTTAAAGATAATGAGTAAGACAAGAAACAATAGCTTACGTTTTTCAGGGAAAAAAAAAAAAGAGAAAGTTCACTCGAAGTGCCTTTCAAATTAATTCTCTCTTTTTCACTCTCAGGATTCTGTTCAGCTTCTTCTCTCTTAGCTAAGGAATCTCTATGTTAGGTCAATTTGCACCAATCACTAATTAAAGCCAGTCAGCGACCTACGAGAAGAAGGGCTATAATTGGCTGGAGATGCGCACTTATTTGCTGCTTGGATAAACATGAGGACTTGTTTGCTATTCATAAACATCAACACGTGAGTTAGTCAGGTTGCACGAGAGAGAAAGAGAGGGCGGTAAGTTGATTAGAGGATCTTCAAAGTGTTCACTGACATAGTTGCAAATCGTAATACTCAACTGAGCATGAAGAAACATATCTGCACAAGTGCTACCATATCTGCAAACTAACTGGATTGCCCCACGTTCATTACAAGTTGGGAACTAAAAGGTTGTCGATTGCTAGAGAAAGTTTGCTAGGATTTTAATTGGAAGTTGTCAGCTATCTTCCCTGGCTGTTGTGAGGTTTCCTTTCCTTTTTGTTTCCTGGATAGCTGAGGAAAATGCTGAATAGAACTGCTCGCTTTTCCAAGGTAGAAAAGTAATTTAGAGAATAGCATTAGTTAGCGTGGTCCAAGGAGAGTGAGAATCCATTAAGTTCGAGCAGGTAAGAGAAAGAACGGCAGTCAAAAAGGCTACTAAAGAAACATCAACATGCACGAGTTCTGGCACTAGCATTAATAAGTGGTGTGTGGAATATCATCCCCACGTTTGGTGGGACCAGAAATCGACCAAATCCATTGGGCATAATGACGAATGATTTCATTCAAGAACTGTTTTTCACAGTTTTCGTTATCATGATTAGGGCTCCCTACTCCGTAATCTGGAACACTAATCTGGTTAATCAACCCACTCTTGGACTATGGGATCTATGAGCAACAAAAGGAGAGGACTGAGAAGAGAAACAGAACTATAATTTATACGGTCGTCCAACAGCTTAACCTCAATGATATGTGGCTAGATATTACTAATGTATGATGTTTTTCTCAAGTGAGGGTTCCTCTGCAGTGTGATGAAACCGATCAACACTCACGATTAGCTAGGAAGCATTGTGTCTAACTGTTGGAACTGAGAATCTCAAGGCCTCAACTAAATGTGATGTGGGGTCACCTCAATTTCAAACTCTGCACTATTCAGCCCTGTTGCATTCAAACTTCAAAATTCCCAGGATTTCTTTCTTTTTCTTTTGCTTCCTTGAAGCACATAGAACTGACGACATAAAAACATTCTCCACTGACATCCTATGTTGGCTAGAATGCATCCTGATATGCTGCACAATCATACCTCATCACTTGGGATTTGGGTCATTTCCAATTATCCAAACCGTCTTACTTGAAACCCAGTTTTCACTTTCTTTTTTCATTTTTTGATGGATAGACAACAGATAGACACTTTAAATGGATCACTCCCATCATTTTAATTAGTTTGTCCTTTACACGGATTTTAGGTGATTATCAGTAACTTCATTAAATCCGAAGTCGGAGATATTGATCCTGGGAGTTTCTTAGGCATCTATAATCCAAAGCTAGCCCTTTCCATAAATGGGTTGTGCCATGGATAAATGACCAAATCAAAGGGACTTCATGCAACCCAATCCACAGCTAGATGTCTGGATTTATTCTGGCAGATCTCAATTTGAATTGTTTTTTCTGAGGAAACTTCATGAATACATATGCAGATTTTCTCAGATTATACACAAGCACTTACCAACTATATTGCTTAGACTAGTAATCCAAGCTTACGAATGCAAAATGTATCTAATATTGCATCGGTGGGCAACGAATAGATGGTTAAAATGCCAGTATCCGAACAGCCTGCCTCAACCCAATTTCTGCTCAAACGTGGAAATGGGATCTGTCAAATATATAGTTTCATTTGTGGATAATTTGGCGTGTTTATCAGTAATTTAACTCATCAATACTTGAAGAAGTTTTGTGGGTCTGAACACCAATCAGACAAACAGCCTCAATGTACACGAAAAGTTAAGTTTTCCTTTGTGTCATGAAGGATAAGAATACCAATGCCAAGAAATAAAAGTTATTCTCACTGATCTTCTCTTTTCCTTTTGTTCACGAACGAATAGAAAGGCCCCAGACTTTTTCTCATATAATTAAATTCGTGCGCAGTTCCAAGTACACTGCAATTAATCTGCAGACAGCACAAGCCTCTATATATAGCTCTTCAATTCTTTTATCTTTCACTCAATTCTCTTGGTAAAAGATAATACATGGCTGCATCTGCATGGCCTAGGTTGCTTGTAATCTTGCCTCTCATCTTCTTCCACGTCTCAGCAATACGGCCATTGGGGCTGGATACGTTGGCGACGCATAGAGCAACATTGAGCTCATATGATCGACCACCATCGCATCGTCGGATGCCTCCTTCTGGGCCATCTTCATGCAGTTACAGTGGCTATCCTGGAAACGATGGAGGAGAGAGCTGCCCTGTAGGCAACAATCCGTAGGTTGGCCATTGTTAATCTGCAGTAATGATTTGCAAATCCAGGCTTTGGCACTGCTTATCACAGAAAAACGAGTATCCATCTTCTTTTGATAATAAATATGAGCCTTGCATCTTCTAGCTAGTGATTTGTTTTCATAGTTTTGTTTTAGTTACGTTGATGTTATTTCATGAGGATGAATTAAAGTTGCATGCTTTGAGGATTAATCATGACAGCTTCCACTCTTGTGTGTGCATGGGTTGCAGTTTTTCAGTATGATGCTGACATCAAGCCAGTGGATCGATCAAGGTCTCGATCTCTGCCATGAAAGTGATT